>OX637407.1:24449690-25162190 GCA_951799425.1 Ilex aquifolium | reverse complement strand
GGGACAATGTAAGTTTTAAGTATGGGGGAGGGGATTTAAGTTGTGTTTTAATTTAATTTTTTTTTTGAAAAAAAAATTGCATGGTTTTCAAAAACTTTTCGAAAAAAAAGGAGTTTTGCTTTTTATTTTGTGATTTTCAACGATTTTTGGTTATGTATGTCATGAGCAAGATTCAATTATTTTTTAGCTTGAAAAAATCATAACATGATTGAATAAGTAATCTTCCAACTTAGAATTAATTAGTCTAGCTATTTTCCTTGAGAATGGTAGTGACTAAATTTAGTAGACAAAAGCTGATGAGATTTTTTAGCCTTTAGACAGACACATCCATATCAGTCTCACTATTTTCTGTCATATGAGATATTCTTCCATGGATTTATTTCTCTAGAACTTGTCTTGATTCTTTTCGAGGTCATATTGACACATGCATATGCATGAACATGATTAAGGCCCTCTTTGTTATAAGCTACATAAGCCAGATAGTCTACCTTGTAATTAATTTTTCCCTTTGTTGAACCCCTTTGAGCTTAACTATTTTTTTTTCGTTTATTATGAACACGTTATAAGCTTTAAACCCGAAAAACGATGCCTTTACCTAAGCCATAAAGCTAGTGGAGCATTTTTCATCATTATTATATGTATGGGTGTGCAAAAAATAAGTGTGGGGGTGTCTGGATTTGTGGTATGACTATGACCGGTGAAATGGAACAGGTTCTCATTCTCAATTTGTGAGTTCCATTGTTGATGTAATTTTAGTGTTCAAAAAAAAAAAAGAGAGAAAGGAAGTAATGGAGGAAATTGCTTTTAATGTTACAAACTGTCCATATTCATAATTCCTCCTAAAATTTCAAAAAAGGGATTTGTTTATACGTGATATATACAAAGGTGGAAGCTTTTGCGAAGAATCGTTCCCTACAGCAAAAGAAATGTGTTCCTTTTGAACGATCTCTTTTTCAATGCAAGAATTTTACATGGTTTAAATGATTTAAGGCCAAATCGAAGAAACTGTTGAATTGAGTGATTGGTTTTACATGTCTTATATATTCGAGCTTGAGTTGATTCATTTTTGCTCCACTAGTTTCGATGGCTTTTGAGCTACACTCCCAAATATTTCCTACCTTGATCCTAAACCCTGTTACAACCCTTAAAAAGTCCTTATGATTCGTGTTATGCAAGTGAACCCAATGGTGGAGAATGAGAAGATATGCAAGCCTATGGTAGATTATATTCATTGGAATGAATTTGAGCGAAACACATACCCTTCAAATACATGAGAGTCGAGTGTTTATTTCCGTGAGGGTCTACTTATTTAATTTACTCCATCTTCGAGTGAAAATGCTTATTAAGTAATTGTAAGTTGTTTAAGAATGTTTGTTCATGATATGTTATGAGTTTTGAAGCGCTTGGTTGTTCTTTGTTAATGGCGTTGCAACCTTGATATTTTTGGGAAAGTGAATTTGAGTTTTGCCCGAGGACAACCAAAAGTTAAGTGTGGGGGAATTTGATGGGAACGCAAAATGTCATATTTTTCTCCCTTAATGTTTAGCCTTTTATACTTATTTGGTGCCTAAATGTACTCATTATTCTTATATTTTGATTTATGATGCAAATAGAGGCGTTAAATGCAAAACAAAGCTAATTGGGCGATTTTGGACAGTTTCGACATCGCTTCGTATTCTGGGCATAACTCTCTCATCCAAGCTCCGATTGAGATGATTCAATATGCTATGGAACGCTAAGAAAAAGCTCTACAACTTTCATGTTTTGAGTTTTAAGAGAGATTGGCTGAATCAAGGTCGAAATCGGGCTTGAAGTTGCAGCACGTGCACTAATGACGTTCTGGAATGTTCTTTAGCCCGCAATTCTAATACGCTGTTTATTTTAGGAAACGTGAAAACCTGATGCACGAAAATTCCAGAGGACAACACCACTTTCCTAGTTATATTAGGACTTTATTTTATCTTTTCCTCAAGGAGCCAGACATGGGAGGTTTTCGAAAAAGTAACGGGGGTGCATGGGTAAAAAGGAGAAAAGAGAAAAAAAAAGGGGATCAGACTTCAAACTTGAGATGCAGCTCTACCTCCCCTCTTCTCTAACTCCTCCTTCCAGTTTTGACGATGGTCTTGCGTGGCTAAACTTTGATACTTGGTCAAATGAAACGGAAGCCTTGGAGTCAATAAAACTGTGAGATCTAATTTGTTTTTATTGTTCAATTTATGATTTGAGTATCGGATGTTATGATGTGCCTATTTTCATGATTGTCTCGTTTAATTACTAGGAGGCCTACTAGTTTATTATTCATTGCAATCTACTACTAGGTTAGATATTGTT
The DNA here is from genome assembly GCA_951799425.1 of Ilex aquifolium. Taxonomy (NCBI): domain Eukaryota; kingdom Viridiplantae; phylum Streptophyta; class Magnoliopsida; order Aquifoliales; family Aquifoliaceae; genus Ilex; species Ilex aquifolium. The sequence continues at coordinate 25,159,859 of OX637407.1, read as the reverse complement.
GGAGATATTTCCTAGTTTATTAGGTTTTTCCTTTTCCTAGTTTATTAGGGTTTTCCTTTTCCTACTTTTCCTAGTTTATCCATATTGTACCTTTATTATTTGACTATATATACGGGGGCTCTATACTTAGTTTGTATCCCTTTTCATTCACGTTTATTTCAAGTTGGTATCAGAGCCATATCCCAACCCCAACTCTAACCCTAACCCTAACCCTAACCTTCTCCATCATCCTCACCGGCGATCAGCCACAGCCCCACTGCACCGACTTCCATAAAGCACCATCAAACCGACTGGTATCAACAAACCACAGCCCCACAAGCCACCGACACAACACCATCAAACCGACGAGCAAACAACGGCGAACAGCCCCAGCGAACAGCCCATATTAAATCAACATCAACCGACTGCCCACCCCTCATCAACCTATCAGTGCACCATATAACTGACTATCCACAACCAAACGAACCCCATAAACACAAACAACACTGACTGCCCACCCCTCCATCAAACCGACTCCTAATAAACACGAACAAACCCACAAATGCGTGTCTACATAACCAGCACCGACAAACCCACACCAATAAACACGACCCACTACCCAGCCCCCTGTACACCAGCCCACTGCCCACAACCCAACCCACTGTACACCAGCGACCCCAAGTGCCTAGCCTACTGCTGGGTCATTATTCAGCCCATTCATCGAGTCGTTATTGCTTCGTTCTTTGCACTCTTCGTCACCGTGCTGCCGGGTTGTAGTATCTAGGACTCCTTGTTTAGAGAGGGGTTGAATCCTCTTTTTTGTTTATCTGCTTTTAATGTAGTAGATCCATTATTTATATTTCTTGGATTTCTGGGCACCGTGACCTAATTATTTGGGAGCTTTCTGGACCTTCTTTATTTGTCGCTACAGTTCGACTGGAGGTATATTGTTCTCCCTTATTTTTGTCTCTTTATTTATATTAGAGTTGTTTTTTCTGTCACGGGTGCCCTAGTATTATTGTTGCTATGACTACTACCGAGGGCCTTGAGACCCCTACTGTTGACACCTCTACCGTTGAGACATCTCCTAGTACTTCCACTTTTATGTTTGACCAGTATACAGTACCTACTGGCACAGTTGCATTACCGGCAATGCCGAGTATGATCTCTCAGAAGGTTACGGCACAGTTGTTGAATGGTCGCAACTTTGCTGAGTGGTCACGTTCATTCCAGCTTTTCTTGGGTAGTGTAGGGAAGCTTGGTTGGCTAACGGGATCTCACCCAAAGCCAGCTGATGCCGACCCTGGATATTCTGCGTGGTTCTCTGAGAACTGCGCCATTCTTGGATGGTTATTCGGCTCGATGGAGCCATCTGTTTGCAGGATTCATCAGTTTCATAACTCTGTTCCGAAGCTATGGAGTGCATTATCAGAGATGTATTCCCAGTCAGGACGGGGAGTTCGTGTTTATGAGCTTTCTCAGGAGCTCTCATATGTTCGGCATGGAGATATGACCGTTCAGGATTATTATGGTTATTTGACCCAGCGGTGGCTTGAGTATGAGACCCTACGTCCTCTTGCTGCTATTCCGATGATAGGATTCACAAGTTTCTTATGGGGCTTCGTGATGAGCTTAAAGGACCTCGTTCACAGATCTTGTCGATGATGAGGCTTCCGTCTCTTTATGAGGTGTATGCAATAATTGAGCAACATGAGCGCCGCGTCCGTATTGCATCACTTCCAGTTACGGCCTCGACTCCTCCAGCCGACCAGATGGCTCTGCAGCTACTGCCAGGTCACGTTCAGGATCCTCAGCCAGAGGTGGACAGCGCTCGGACCAGCGCCGTCAGGGCGCCCCAGATCAGCGCAAACAGGGAAATTCTCGTCAGTGTGATTATTGTGGCCAACCAGGACATCTCAGGGCTGCTTGTTGGAAGCTCCATCCAGAGCTCAAGCCGCCTCCTCGCGGCCGTACTGCTGCTATTGCTGAGATACCACCACCTCCTACCGCTGCTCCTACTGCTGCTCCTACTGTTCCTCCTTGGCAGAGTGATATGGATGCTATCACTTCTCGATTGGATAGACTTATGTCCGCCCCGACTTCTCAGGGTCCGACTTCTGCTACTGCCACCACTATAGGTATACCTCATGTTTTTCATGCTTACACCAGTCCGTCTCCTCTTTGGATGCTGGACTCGGGTGCGAATGGTCATATGACAGGTGAGGCCCATCACTTCACCACTTTTGACGAGCAATTACATACACAGGTTCAGCTAGCAGATGGAACATATGCCCCTATTGTTAGTAGGGACACAGTCTGCCTCCCAGATGACTTTACATTACATTCAGTTTTTCATGCGCCAAAGTTGGCCATGAATCTATTATTTGTACATCAGTTAGCCAGAGATTTTCGTTGTGCAGTTGTATTCTTATCTGATTCGTGTTATTTGCAGGACCTGAGTACCAGGAGGATTATTATCAGGGGACATGAGAGAGATGGACTGTATTATCTAGGCGATCCACCTCCAGTTTCACCAGTTCATTCACCTCCATCACCTGCACCTGATTTGTCTTTATCTGTTCCTAGCTTGCATGCTAGTATTTTACCTAGTACTTGTCATTATGATTTTTCGTCACAAACTGTTCAGTTGTGGCATGACCGTTTTGAACATACAAATTTTAAATATTTATGTATGTTGTTTCTTGCTTTGAGCAAGACTTGTGTTGATGGTAAACTTGATTGTGTTATATGTTCCCTATCGAAACATGTTAGGACCAGTTATATTCCTCGCATGCACCAGTCACCCAAATCATTTGACCTAATACACTCTGATATTTGGATACCCTCTCCAGTTACTGCTCTGTCAGGTGCTCGATACTATGTAACATTTATAGATGACCATACCCGTTGTACCTGGGTCTACCTTTTGCATAGGAAGTCTGATGTACTCTCAATCATCACTCAGTTTCTCCAGATGATTAAGACACAATTCGATGTCATTGTTCGTGCTCTTCGTTCGGATAATGCCAAAGAATATGTGTCTGATGCCTTAGTGTCTCACCTTTCTTCCCAGGGTATCCTTCAGCAGCTCACTTGTCCATATACTCCTGAGCAAAATGGAGTTGCTGAAAGGAAAAATAGGAGTCTGATAGGGATGGTACGTTGTATGCTTAGAGGTGTGGGGGTACCACAATCTTATTGGCATTTTGCTGTTTTGACTTCTACCTTTCTATGCAATCGTACACCGAGTCGTGTTCTTCAGCATAGGGCTCCCTTACAGGTCTTATTCCCTGAATGAACACTTTTTCCGGTCCCCCCTCGTGTTTTTGGCTGTACATGTTTTGTTCAGGATCGGTCTCCTACTCGCCATAAGCTTGATGATAAAGCGATTTGTTGTCTTTGTGGGCTATTGTCATCAGTCTAAGGGGTATCGGTGTTATGATCCTATTAGGCGCCGTATGTATCATAGTCTAGATGTTACTTTTCTTGAGCATATTCCTTATTTTTCTTCCAGTCCTATGTCTTCCCCTCTAGGTGATGATACTCCCTTTGATTTTCCATTACCACAGGAGCCAGATCCATTGGTCACTATCACTAAAGAGTCATCAGTCTCTCCTTCTCCAGAGCCACCCATCCCTGTTAGTCCAAAGTCACCAATCTCTCTTCCTTTGCAGGTATTGTCACTTCATTATTTGTGGGGACCAGTGATCAGGTTGCGGATATTTTCACAAAACCTGTCACTCTATCCATTCTTCAGGACTCAGTTGTCAAGCTTGGCTTAGTTGATATTTTTGCGCCTAGCTTGAGGGGGAGTGTTGGAGATATTTCCTAGTTTACTAGGTTTTTCCTTTTCCTAGTTTATTAGGGTTTTCCTTTTCCTATTTTATCCATATTGTACCTTTATTATTTGACTATATATACGGGGGCTCTACACTTAGTTTGTATCCATTTTCATTCACGTTTATTTCAAGTGATATCAAATCCATAATTGTTTGATCCCTCTAATTTGAGAAGCAACTAAGATTTAATGATTTGCTGCGTCAAAAATTATTAGATCTTAAGAAGAACGTTCGACTAAATTAAATGCAACCGCTTGTGCTTGTATTGTTTAGTTTTATTGATCTCTCTAATTCTTAAGACTGCTACTAGATTAAACTTTTAGTACTTGTCTTGGGTTGTTTAGTAATTAAGGTTAATTAGATCGCTTGTTTTCTAATTAACTACGACTAAGGAGAGATAAGAAGATAGTTCCAACGGTGAATATTCAGATAGTGAATTGATATATACTTGCATCGATGATCAGTTGTAAAATTCCGATGGTGGATACTGACTTAGATCAAGGTTTGTTCTTTTGATTGATTTCGATACTTTAATTTGAATTGTTCCTTAGTTGTTTTTCCTAAAATTGTTTTCGTTAAACTCAAACCCCCTCCATCTTTGTTCACGTAGCATAAAATTAGGCTAGATACTTTCCATGGGAACGATCCTTACTCGCACCACTACATGTATTTTTAGAGGTATAGGTTTTATTTTTGGTTGCCTGCAACAGCACACCAGATATCATATGAAAATAAATAAGATACAGGACATGAAGCACAATATATATCATTACCTTTCGATCTTTTTTAATATCCAATTTTGTAGTATTTGCATGCTGTGGTAGTAACAGATCAACCAAAGTGTCCTCATATAACTCCACAACATAGGCCTACATGGTTCACAATTGATGATAAGCCATTGATATAAAAAATCATTACTGGTCATGTGCAATTTATTTGTAATAATATGCCAAAGAAAAATAATAAGCATCATTATATTCTCAATACCACAATGTTTGATAACTAGGATAACTTCAATTGGTGATCAAAAATTTGTGACATGATATTAATAAGTGTAGCAATCCTTGAAAGAATTAAAATAAAGGAACCCGCTGAACTAAAAATTGTGGTGTTTGATAATTGCAAGGTACTATTGACATTCACCATAGTTACCTTCAAGGAGAAAGAGAGTTTTTTACTGTCTCGCATTTGAATTTTAAAAAGTTCAGAAGTTGCCCGTAAGATGAGTCCAGGATCATTATCAGAACCATAGATAGTAAAAGTCTTCCCAGAACCGGTTTGTCCATACGCAAATATGCAAACATTATACCCATCTATAGCAGATTGCACCAAATACTGCATCAGTGAGAACGAAAAAACATGAGAAACAACTATCAAAGGAAATTGATAAAACCCTAGATATATTAGGGACTACAAAAAGGATTACACGGTGGTTAGCTAACAGCACAAATGCTTGATTTAAGTGATTATTCAAGAGTTTAGTGAACTTGCCTTTGTATCCTCAAACACATCTTCTTGAGTAGCATTACAATCATAAACACGATCGAACATGTGTTGCTTTATTTTATCATCTCTCCATCTATGTTCAACTGTGAACTCATCAACACTTGTAAGCACATTTACTTCCCCCCCCACAATCTCCTTTTCACTCAGAGGCCTTAATCGACAAAAGACTCTAATCTTGCCTTGCATATCTGAGATGCATATGAGATCCAACAAAAAGTTGTTATTGTTCATCAGCAAATATAGATTCTGGTAGACAACAATAAATAAGAACAAAGTTGTTAAGAACGCTCACCTAGGCACCAGAGTAACCCAAATCGCCTACAAGAGCCGCATTTGGCAATTGGAAAGCTAGGAAGGCAGCTTAGCCAATTGCCCCCCCTCCCCCCGGCCTAGATGAGTAGGCACTTGCCCATACGACAATATGTACATGATTGGACCTCAATGCATAATATAGAGTCAAATTGCCTTAGATAGACCCATGTGCACTAGATCAAATTATACTCAAAAAGCAGCCCAGTCCACACGGTTGCTGAGATTTATGCACCCTTACCCCGCATGCGGAGAAGCTATTTTCACAACTCAAATACTTGGTGCCCAATTCACACTAGAGCAACCTTACTATTTCGCCAAGGTGTACCCTCACCAGATTAAATTATACTAAATTGTTAATCCTAGTAAACTAGTTGCTCTAAGTCTTACAACAAGCACTTTAAATTTCTTGTTTTTTCACTTAACATGCTTCAATCAAATGTTGTTAAAATCCCATTGCTTATCTGTACCTTTCTTATTCATATACAAATACTAAAATGTTCAAGGACCTTTAAATTAATTTCTAGTCACTTATAAAGTCATCATTAAACATCCTCAACTTCAAAGTGCAAGACTACAAAAGCATCTCATTCAAAAAAATTGGCAGCAAATGAAAAGGCTCATAAAACTTGTATACTAGTCCAAGATGTATTGTTTTACCAATGTGAGACAAGCTCTAACACTCCATGCATGTGCAACTACACTTTCACATAGACAGAAAAACAAAAGAAACAAAGACAAATTAATAGACATAAAAAGTAAACCTATGGCACAAAGAAAGAGAGAATCTACCAAATCAAAGAAATTGCGTTATCTTATCAACAAAGCCCACTTTTTTAATGAAAAACTTTGAGAAGCAAATATTCAGTGAAACTCTGTTGGAAGGAATGTTCTTTTCGTGACATTTTAATTGAAATCATATTGATATCTTATCTTGGTTCTACAAGTGGTCTCGTTTGGTCCTTAAAATTGGTTGTTTTTTATACCTTCAATATTCATAGGAAACATAAAATTAAACTTCCAGAAGTTGTTTTGAAATTAAATTGTCTTGCGTTGAGTGGTATGACAATGTGAGGTGGTGTCTATTGGGGTTTAGAACTTAAGTTCCTTCCAGTTTGTTACTTGTTAAATAGTAAAGTTGAAGCCTAAAGTATAAATAAAATGTTGCTTGTACACAGTTAAGTCATTATGATATTTATTGCATAGAGATCAATAGTATTCTTTATGCATTCGCGAATTTAAATGTAAGCTAATTGATACTAATTTTTATCAATATTACCACTTGATCAAAGTGATTGAAACTGCATGATTTGATTAAATTTCATGCTAAGCTTAGTGGTAAGCCATGTCCAACGCCTAGGGTTGCCCAGGCCCGTTGACAACTATGATTATGAAAATAATAATAGTTCAATGTGCAAGGAAAAGGAAGTGATCTCTACCTTCTATCATGTTGAAATACCGTTTTCTCAAGACTTGTTCTTCCTTGTAAAGTGTTTCTAACTCGGCCAATTGAGCCCCTTGCATCTTCAAGATTGCAGCCAGAACATAGTTGTAAGAATTACTTCTCAGTTATAATACAAGAAGATAGAGACAATAAAGTCCATCCATTAATGGTAAAAGAAATGGAGAATTTAGTATCGCTAACCACCTCTTTCATTTCTCTCAACTTCTCCAATTCCTTTAGACTATTTTCCAATGCGCACAACTCTGTATCTTTAACTGCAAGAGTGGACTCTGCTACACCCGAACTTTTTGTGGCTTCTTGCAATTTCTTTTCAAGTTCAGAAACTTGAAGACTCAAGGCCTTCCGTTCTTGTTCAAAGTTCTTCTCAAGAGTCCACATCTTTATTTTAACAGCCAAAAGAGATGAATACGTTAACCATATAAATAGACACAAAAAGTCATGGAATTCAATCAAAAAAATAGCATGATTACCTCATCAACATGCTTCTGCTTAAGCCTTGAAATTCTCTCTTCCAATAATCGATTTTCATTAACCAGCAGCTTGTTACTTGCTCTTGCTGCATGCAACATTGCAGCACGTATTTTTACATCATCTTGGATCTTATGTAACACCTATAAACATCATTAATAGCTTAAACAAACCATCTCAAAGGAATAGCAAATGTCTATCATATAAAAACAGAAGTTAAACACATGTGAAAGATTTGAACAGAGATTACCATAGTGAATTGTACTGAAGATTTTTCAAACAACTTCAGGTCAATATTAAATTTACATACCAAAATTTTGAATTGACATCAAAAATAAAATATAGTTTCATACAAGGTACCTTGGTGTTTGCTTCAATGAGCTCGGTTGTGGTATTTGTGTTTGGTTATGTGAAATTGAGCAGTTAATTAATAAATGCCAACTATAGGTTAATGTGACTACAATCTAATTCACAGCGAGACTACACACTTGAACATAGGATAACCGCACAAACATTGGATCTGCCATAACTTCATCTGCCTCCCGAAATAACTTCTTTTTAAATGTCAGTTTGCAGTGCAAAATTTCTCATTTACTGCGGTCCTTTGGTGCCTTAGACTCAGCCAGTACATCCCTAATGTATTTGTTATCATCTAACCCAATGATAACAATAGATACGCAGAAAAAGGAAAAAGAAAATTGAATCTCAAGCACGTCCAATTATAGATATTGAAAAAACCACATCTGCCCTTGGGAATCCAAATAGACCCCCCTTCCGCTCCCCCAACTCCGGTCCTTTGGTGCCTTAAACTCAGCCAATACATCCCCAATGTATTTGTTATCATCTAACCCAATGATAACAATAGATACTTTTAAAAAGGGCAAAAAAAGGAAAAAGAAAATTGAATCTCAAGCACGTCCAATTATAGATATTGAAAAAACCACATATGCCCTTGGGAATCCAAAGAGACCCCCCTTCCCCTCCCCCAACTCCCTATAAGTAAATTTTACATAGGAGAATCATCATTTCAAGCAGTTCCCATTAATCTCAACATCAAGTCTCTAATGTTTGTACACGGATAAAAGCTTAGCATGAAAAGAAGAAAAGCGGAAATAAGCATGTTCAACAGTCGGAGTTGCTCACTTGAGTAACACTCTCTTGCGGTTCTTCATCTCTATTAACTGAGTCATCGGCAGTAGCACATATGTCATCTATGTGTGTTTGAACGGCAGCACAAATTTCCTCTCCCTATATGTAATGGACAGATTAATACTACATCACAAACAACAGCCAAAGAAAGCCAAAATTCCAAACAAGAATACAATCAACAGATGCTCACAACCTGCTTAGTTTCAAACTCAAAGATATTTAAGACACCAACAACTTTCATGTTAAAAATTACAGCAGCAGTATTGAAACCAAATTTCTTTATGTCCCTTATCTCAGCAGAGAATAGGTATTCATCAGGAACTGAACCAAACAAATGAATCTGCAGACAATGAGCAACAATATTCACAACTAGGATCATTAAAGTAACGAAATCTCTAGTAAATGTACACCAGCCTAATAATCTACAACTTACCCCACGCTTATTAATGCCCAAAATGACCTTTTCAGGCAGAAGTCCACTAGAATCACTTGTTTTGCAAACACTAAAGAAAACTGAATTCCCATATCTTGCATTATCTTTAGTTAGATTTTCCTGCACCGTCAACATAAGTATCTTAAGAGAGAACATAAACTTTTAAAATATATAGCCCATAGCAATATACCTAAGAATGAAGGCAATCAACAGAATCTGAGAGTCAAATACTCCTCCAACCAAAACATAAAATGAAACAAATGAAGACAATCAGATGTATCTTTAGAATGTCATACTCCATTCAGAATAAATTTTTACTCCTCAAAAGCACAAAAAAGGTTTTCATTTCTGTAGATAAAAGAAAAACATATATTCCCAAATTCTAAAAAGGAAAAAGCAGAAATAAATCCAATTAGCACGCAAACAGAACCGAAAGGAGGACTGGATAGAGAAATAAAGAGAACGCCAGCGACACAGCCACCGCCACCGCCACCACCGCCACAACCACACCCCTCCCAGGTATCTCTCTTCTCTGCTTCTCTCCACCCCGACCCTCTGCTTCTCTCTCTCTCTCTTCTCTGCTTTCACACACACACAATGCATACACACACTAACACACCCATCAACCACACACTCACACACAAACGCATCGCCCACACACTCACAAATAATTTCAAAATTAGGGCTGTTAATTGGAGTAAATTGATGTTAATTTGTAGTTAATAGGGTTGTGTCTCTTCCTCTCTGTCTTCATCTCTGCATACACACACAAACAGATTCACACTCCCTCTCTTGCCCTCTCTATTCTCTCCCTGTGCATCCCGCTGCTCACACATCTCAGGTATGTCTTCCATCTCTCTATCTCTCCACTTTTTTTACTCAAGCACACGTACATAGACATACAGCAGCAGAGCCACACAGCGACACCTCCTCTTCCATTTAGTTGTTAGGAGACAAAACCCGCAAACCTCCTCTTCCACCAAGACCCAATGCCTCCCCCAACTATCGCCAAATGCCTACCCATTTATCACCCACTGCCAATTACCCAAACCAAAGCCACCAACACCACACCCAAAAGGGTCCCTTTCCTCCATGAAAACAGCATGTTATTCACCTTTTGGAAACACAACATATCCTCAAACGTAAATTTCTCTATGACTTGGGGGCCCACTGGTTTTTCCTCTATCTGCTTCTGCATCATTCTTACAAAACCATCCACCTAAAAGAAACATAAGAATACCGCAAGCTGAAATTTTCATGACCATTTCTCCGGAGAAAGAGAATTTGAGTCGTATATGAAATGAGATCATTCGCACACATTCGAAACAATCGACAAAAGTTAGACTGAGAAGTAGCTTGTGCTATCACATGTGTAGATGAAAGAACCTTAATTGCACCTGGAATTTATCAATCAAAGGTATCGCACTAGCAAGTTCTGGTGGAACAGACATTGACAGAGTCGACGGTGGCCTGCAAAAAAAAAACATCAAGCATAAGATCAACAATGCTTTAAGGCCAGATAAAATGGTTCTTGGGCTACAAATTCTCAGTGAATTCATCAAAGCCAAGTAAATTGAAGCATCAACCATTAACATGCTACAAGAGGAATGGAAGAAACTTAAGGTGGTGCAAAATTGGAGTCATCACTGTCATAGTCATAGTCATCGCCACTTGTGGTAGCAAAGGAATTGTGTAAAGGAGTGTCATATCTGTTGCTAGAGCCAAAAGAAGACATGCTTATTCTCATACTCTTGGACATAGCTGGTGATACATCAAATGTCATTTACCTCTGAAAAAAAGAAAAAAAAGGCTCTACAATCTAGATTTGTTCTGATTCTTTGAATCACAAAAACAAAAGGGTTTTCTCCTCAAGATGAGTTTATTTCATTAAAGAAAAAAGGAAGAGACTTCAATTTATCCCACCAAAAAATATCAGGCAATCTATGGGGCGGCAGGCCAATATTTTATCTTATTTTCAACAAATATAGTAAATTAGATGACAGTTTTGAAGGGGAATACCCATCCTTGTCTAGGTATAATAAGTCGACCACTTTAATTATACCCGACAAATTAAACCATATCACCCCTTAAAAAATTACTGAAAGGAAAATACTCAGGATCGCTTGAATGTGCTAAGAGCTCCAGTTCAAAGAAATTATTCATACAGAGCTAAAAAATAAAAATAAATTAACACACACAACACGCATGAGCGTGCTCGCACACAGACATACACAAGATCTTGAAATAGGAACAAATGAGCTTCTCAGGTAGAGAGAGCAACAAATGCTACAACAGTGAGACGGAAATCAGGAGGCAATAGAATCGAAATAGAGAATCGAAATTTCAGAAAAAAAATCAAAACTAGAACAACAATGGTTGTAGATATCAAAATGTATATACGTATACATACATGAAATCAGAATGGAAATGGAAATGAGAAGAAAAAATGCAGTGGCATACCATTTGATTTCGAAGAATGGCGAGAAAGGTTTGTGTGGAAGTGAAGGTTGCGAGTGAGTGAGAGGGAGGAGGGGGAGAAAGGAGGGGAGGGTCACGAGGCTTTTAAAATAACTAGTTAATGCACGTGCGTTGCACGTAAACCATGTCGAGAACGAAATATTATGTATTAAAGCCTTGGATATTATTTTTTTATCAAAAAAAGCAAATGGTCCCACTTCATCCTCTTGATAATACATCTCAAGACTCACCTTTTACTGTGAGTGTTTATATGAAATATTCATTCACTACAAATAAACTTTAACAAGCAACTAATTTCAGGGAACAAGTGACGTCAAAATATTGTGGTCTATATTCACACCATAGGAGACTATTTTGATGTGGTGTTCTTGCAATTTGGATCATTTTGACCGCATTGTGAACTGCTTCCAGCTTTAGCTTGTCTTGCTAAGCTAGTTGAGGCCATCAATATGGGACTATAACAACTTTGATTCTAGTTCCATGCTCGTTAATCGCATTCAAAAAATTTCTAATTTATATTTTTGAGACAGCTATTCTGAAAAACGAATCTATTCCGGACATTGTATTTGTTTCACTGCATCTGGATACTTCCCACCTTCAAACAGGACCCAGCAGTCCAATTGCTTAACACCATCTATAAAAACCTTTTCCCATAAAAGTTGGAAAATTCATATAAAAGCACAGCCAGGACTTTTAACTTTTTTTGGAACACTAAAAAGAATTAATTAAATATAAGTAAAATTTTTCTATGTATGTTATTTTCTGGCTGGGGAAAAATAGAAAAAGAGAACAACAAAATAAGAAATGAGAAAATACATCAATATTGTGACCTTATCCAGATCACTTAGTGCTTTGCCTTCCATCTCCATTCCATAAAGAATCTGGCCTTTCTTCAGTTCCTCTTACAGCTCCTTCCTATTTTGATATTATTTCTCACACCTCCTGCACTTTTTCATTTAATTGAAAATTTGCTTTGTCCTTTTTTGTGTCGAGTGCTCTCAATCACTCATAGAGCTCAATTTGCAGTCAAAGTTTTTTTCTCACAATGAACCAGCTCCAATTCTAGCGCAACAAACTATGCCAACCAGAATTGCACAATTCAAGACAGAATTCAATACCAATTCTCTTATTCAACGATTTAAAGCATTCATGTTTTTACACCAAAACAGAATTGCACAAAATCCCAACCCAATTTTTCATATTAAAATCAACAAACAATAATTAATCATGTAATACAAATGTTTATTTTAAAAAAAAATCAAGGCACTGTACACTGACACATACACGCACTCTGCGGCACACACAACATACATAAAGACCCAGACGGGCCAGACCCACATACACGCACACACACAGACCCACATACACACACAAATGCACACACGACACACAACACAAACCCACACACAGATGCACACACAACAGAAACCCACACAACACAAACGCACCCAGGCATACAACACACACACACACATACAACCGCACATACAAACCCAAATCAAGTAGAAAACCATTTCTAATATGAGTAACTGCATTATATTATGTGCAGTGAAATCAATGAGCCCCATGGAAGCTAAAACAGGAGTTACCTAAGAAACAAATCTTGCAAGAGATGTAGCCAGAGGGGTCGATGCTAGCTGAAGTGGATTAAGAAACAAATATTAAATTCAAGCTTTAGATTATTGGAATTCCAAATGGAGTGACTCTTTCTTCTTTTCTATTACACAACAATGAAAAGGAACATATATAAAGAAACAAAAATAAAGAAATACTTGGTGATGTTTATGAACCTGTACCTCCCAATGAGCTTTCGTACGGGGAAGGAGAGTTCTAATGTGAGAGAGTCAAACACCTTATGCCCGTGCCTGAATTTGCGCCGAATCCCTAGCAATTTCTTGGCTTTGTCAGTTCTTCAAAAAAAATTGACATATCTTATGAAGATTTCTCCATAAAATCCTAACCACATAACCATTTCAATGAAAATACACAAAACTGAAAGCAACCAACATTTTCTTTTCAATCCCAATCCCTAGCAATTTCTTGGCTTTTTCAATTCTTCAAAAAAAAAATTTGACAGATCTGATGAAGATTTCTCCATAAAACCCTAACCAAATAACCATTTCAACGAAAATACACAAAACTGAAAGCAACCAACTTTTTCTTTTCAACCCAATTTTTTTCTTTCATTCTAAACATCAAATCAACCTTTAGCAAGTAATGTGTGCATGGGTGTGTGTGTGTGTGAGAGAGGGGGGGGTGTATGATGTGTGTGCATGAGACATCGAGAGGGAGAGATAGACAGAAAGGGAGAGATGGACAGAGAGGGAGAGAAAGACATAGATAGGGAGAGTAAGAAAGGGATACGGGATTGTGGAGAAGAGAGAAAGACATAGATAGGGAGGTTGTACAACAGAGAGAAATTGCTACTGCCTGAAGGCACTGCATAACAAAAACACAAAAAATTAAATAATTTACATCATACCATAGCAAGTTATAAACCACGTTTGATTTTAGAATTTTATTAGCATGCAACCAAAATCAATTATTTAAGAAAAGGAGAAATCAAGTACTCAAATTTCAAAGTCTCTGGTCATCGTCCGCATGAATGTGGTATTTCCTTTCCGAATAAACTAATGGAAGTCTGGATGCCCACTTTCCACTTACCCACCCATCTTACTCCTCAGTATCTGTTCTACCCCCATTTTTGTCCACCTCTTCTTAAAACAACAGATAAATTATTTATAAACAAACAATTTGAAACTCCCAAATCTTGTTACTAAAGAGTACTAAATCATATACCGTGTGCCACAATTCTAGTATTAAATATGGCCAACACACCTACGCATACAGAACTTGTTACTAAAGAGTATTGAATCATACACTTGAGCTTTACCAAATTGAATAGTTGTTATACCAAAAACCCAACTTGCATTAATTGTTGGGTACATTTGCTAATACTCAAAACTATCAAATATAAACTAAACCTCTTTTATATGCTAGGGGTACAAAATATAATTTCATAAAATAATCAAAATCCTCACCTACCATATGACTCCACTGTTGCTATTTTTCAAAGCCATGATTTACACCTCCGCCAAACCAACTCAATTTTCTTCTTGAGCTTCATTTTGTTTTAACTCTCACCTTTTGTTCTCAACTTCGCCAGCTTTATCTTCCTTCATTTTTCAGCTGGTGTTGATCTTAAAGTGGCATTTACATGACTTCCAAGGCACCAAAACTCATTATACGCTCAACTAAATAGATAAATACTTTGCAATAATCAACGAAATCAATAAAAATTTTAAAAATTTATTAGAAATTCACCTTATTTGGAGGTAGTGAATCAACCAAACAAAGAGTGAAGACACTATGTAACACTTCAATTTCAACGTAACACAATAAAAAATGAAATGAACACAGAAAAAGGGCGAGAGAGAAGAGGGGGGGGGGGGGGGATACCCGTACAGTGGGTTATTCGGTTGTGGCTGTGGTGTCGCTTGAGTTGCTGGGTCGCTGGAGGTGAGATTCAGATCTGAGAATAATAGAAAAAAACTTCAGATATGCAAATATGTCGAAAGATTATTCAATTTATAACCAAAATTTCAAATCTACAACAAAAATCTACAATTAAATAATCGAGTCACTATATAAAAATTGACTAATACTGTGCATCCCGCTGCTGCTCACACATCTCAGGTATGTCTTCCATCTCTCTATCTCTCCACTGTTTTTTTTTTCTCAAGCACACGTACATAGACATACAACAGCATAGCCACACACAGCGACACCTCCTCTTCTAACAAGACCCAATGCCTCCACCAACTATCACCCAATGCCTACCCATCTATCGCCCACTGCCACTTACCCAAACCAAAGCCACTAACACCACACCCAAAAGGGTCCCTTTCCTCCACCAAACATACTCACCAAATGTTCGATGAAAGTTCTAAGAGAGCTTTGTTCCTCTTCGTAATACTGGAATGGCATTTTTCAAGGCATTGCTACATGGAAATTAATGCTGAGAGGGAAATGACACAAGACACGAGGTCCTGTTTCATTAAAGTCCCACCGAACTTTGCCCATCCACTTTCCTCCACCGACTACAACTACAAGCCCCACAATTCAAACAAAAATTTTTGACCATATAAAACGACATTGTTCAATACAAGAAACTTCACACAAACACCACAGCGAGAGGGGGTTAACAGTCGGAGGAGAGAGGAGTCAAAATTGGGGGAGAGTGCTTGACAATAGGGAAGCAACTCGGTCGGATTGGACAGTTAATCCTAGCCCAACACTAGATATATAATCTTCAACCCTAACTCTACCTCGGGTTGAGAGACTCAACCCGAGCACTGCCCGAGTTTAATTCGGGCGGGCTCGGGTTGAATTAGGGTTAATGATTTTTGGCTGATTTCGGGTTATTTTACGGGTTTAATTCGGGTTGAGCCCAAAATAGACTTGTTGTTCTAAACTTGATGCATATATTACATAATATTCACCTAAATTAACAACCAACAACTACAATCAAGTTTTTAACATAAAAACCATAATATTAAGAACTCAATGTTTGAGATAATGCAACCACAACCATACAGAACACAAATAAACACAACCAGAATCCTTGCACAAACATAGAGTTCACTACGCAACCAGAATCCTTGCACAAAACCAGTTTAACATAAATAAACAGAACACAAACAGAAACACAACATAAAGTCAATGTTTAACATAAACACATAATAGTAATTTAAGACAAACATAGAGTTCACTGCTGCCACTGCCCACGGCCTTAATGCATCGTTTGACTGTGAAAAAAAGGATCAAAAGAGGACAAAAAGTTTAATGTCATAGTAGGTTGGAAAAAAGGCGTAGAAAATTGCATCTGAGAGTGAAAATAAACTCTGAAAAAATTGCATCTGAGAGTGAAAAGAGGTCTCAAAATTAACTATGAAAATGTGAAAAAAAAAAATATAAATTGCATACCTAATATAAGATCGATGAAGGGAGAGACGTAGATAGTAGATCTGCTCTGAGATGAAATCTGAGATTTTGATCTGAGATGACGAAGGAGGCTGAGAGAGGCCTGAGACTCTCAGAGAGAGAGGCAAAGACGAAAGAGGCTGCGAGGGCTGAGACTCTGAGAGAGAGAGGCGAAGACAAAGGAGGCTGAGAGGGCTGAGACTCTGACGAATACGAAGGACTCCTTCGGAAGGAGGCTGAGATAGGGCTGAGGGCTGAGACAGATCTGAGAGTGATAGTGAGAGAGACTGAGAGTGAGACTGAGAGTGAGCGAGGGTCCTGAGGGAGGGAGGCGCAAACTTGAGATTAACCGAGGATAAAATTGTGTTTATATGGTATTAATTCAGGTTGAGCCCATTTTAATATTTGGGTTTGACCCGTGAATTTGATGACTCAACTCAAGACCCACCCAAATTAAATTCGGATTGGGGTTTTTTGACCCAAGCTCAACCCAAGTTCTAATTTTTTTGAGTTGAAATCGGGTTAACCCTAGCCCAAGCCCTAATGTGGAGACGATAAAATTTAGGGATATTTACACCTGGATCCCTAAGGTTAGCCATTTAATTATTTAGATCCCTTAATATTTAAAATATTATACATAGACCCTCTGAAGTTTATACACGCATAACACTTAGACCCTTGCTTTAAATATATCCATTAATAAAATATGCATAGACCTCCTGAAATTTGTAAACATATAATACTTAGATCCCTTAAGTTTAAAATATTATATTTAACTTAAAAATACTCCAATCAAATATAGAATATCAAATATTTTAAATTTTACAACCTAAATTCATATATTGAAATAAAATCAAAAATAAAAATTTAATTTTTTCATAAAAATTCGTAATTAGTATACAATTATACTATCTATTGGAATTAAAAAAAATTAAATAAGGGGTCAAACTGTAATAGACACAATATCTTTTAACTTTAATTAAGGTAGTTTGACATTTTAATTTGGTCGTTTAAACTACTAAATTAAAATTTCAATAGACAATATAATTGTACATTAAATTACAATTTTTTAAGAAAAAATTGAATATTTATTTTTAATTTTATTTCAATAAATGATACAATAGAACATGAATTTTAATTGTAAAATTTAGAATATTTGATATTCTATCTTTGATTGAAGTGTTTTTTGTCTAAGTATAACATTTTAAACTTAAGGAGTCTAAGTAATATATGTTTACAAATTTCAGGGGGTTTGGGTGTAATTTATTAACAAATATATTTACAGCAGGGCCTAAATTTTACGCGGTACAAACTTTAGGGGTCTGTATATAATATTTTAAATATCATAAGGTCCAAGTGATTAAATAACAAATCTCAGGAGGTCTGAGTGTAATTCTTCCTAAAATTTAAGTTGTTGCATGTTTTCTAGTATAGATTACGTATAAACTCCCTAAAGTTTATAGACATGAATACTTAGATCTATCAAGTTTAAAAAATTATATTTAGATCAAAAAATATTTTAATCAAAGATAAAATATCAAATATTTAAATTTTACAATTAAAATTCATGTTCCATTATGACATTTGTTGAAATAAAATTAAAAATAACTTCAGCGTAGGAAACTTTGTGCTTGTTGATTTTATTGTTCAAACAGAAGTCGTCTTGCTGGTTGCTGACAAAGAAGGCGTGTGGAATGAGAGAGAGGTGCTTGATGGGGCGATATGGTTTAGCAGCTTTGGCAATGTGGCCATATGAAGTGTGGGATTGAGGGTAGAAATTGTTCAAAGAATGAAATGGGAGCAACAAAGAGTAGGCTGGCTAGATGGGGGAAACAGGCAAGAAAGGGTGAAGAGAGTAGAGGAGTTTGGAGGGGTTGGTGAGTGGAGGAAATTTGGATGCTATGTGTTGGTTGAGGGGTTTGTATTGAAAAGAATGGATGGAAGCTTGGTGATGACTTATGATTTCAAGCACACTCATCAAATCCAAAGCAAATGGGAATGAGATTATGTGTTATCCTGTTTTTATAGATATGTCCTCAGGAGTTTGTGTGTTTGCTGAAGAATTAAAACCTTGATCATGTTTTTCTAAAAATTGTTTTACTTGATTACAGTTCACTATACTGAAAAGTTATGTACTAATGTTGTTGAACAAAATTGTGAAGTATTGGGAATTTTTCTTTATCTACTTTCGGAATCGTTTATTCATTTATGCTAAATTTTGGTGGAGACATGGTGGAAAACACTGTCATCGATCTAGTGACGAATGAATTCAAGGCCTTACGATCAAGCTTATTCCACTCATCATCTTTCATACCTTCTGGTCAGCCATCAACTTCTGTGGATATGAGTTCATATAAGTCTTTGCAATACAAGAGGCCTTCCATTTTGGTTTTCCAGGTCACCTAATTGGTTCCATTCAAGCTAATCTTATGATCCATGTTGTCTTTCATTACTTACATATGAGATTAACCCGAAGCCAACCCGAGCTCTGATACCACTTGTTGAGAATTTATTTACTTTGCCCCTATCTGAAAATTAATAAGGAAACAATCAAACACAATAAGCAACCCGAAAATAAGAAACAGAATTTTTACATTGAATCCCTTCAAGATGAGGAGGAAAAAACAACCAAGACCAAAATCAGTCTAATTTTTTATGCTGTCAATGAAAGTAGGAATACAAGTGAGTTTCTCTTTCTAGTCACTAGTAGAAAGCATTAAGAGATAGTATATCCTTGGCTTATAAACATATTACTGTGCGGGTTGATTTTGGCACAATAGATGAAAACAGATCACTCCCTTGATGAACTCGTTTTTGGCTTTCAGGTGAATGGTTTCATGACGGAGAAACAACCGAAGATGGCCAAAGGGGGCCTAAGGATTGGTGATGAATTGTCCTTTGGGGTTGTCTGGTGGACTTCGGCGGACAAAGATGGTCACCTGAGACACAGAAAAGGAGTTAGAAGGGCGCCATAGTATTTTTCGGCGTATCCCCTCTGACAATCAAGTCAGTTCTTTGAGAGAGGGGAAGGAGAAAGCACTATTGTGTGTTCTTGAGAGGTTATTTTGCGTACCTTTGCATTGTATTTTTGTGGACTATTGATACCTTCAAAGACTCATCATTGCTCAAGCTCTAGGCAGTAGGTAGAGTCCATACACGGGGCAGTGCGCCTCCTATTTCGCGTGGGGGAGATCCCATTATTAATTGTTCGGGCTCCCGAGCATTTAATGCTCTTTCTTCGATGTGGAGACAATAAATGCTAGGGCCCCGGGGCATTAAATGCTCCTTCTTCAATGTAGAGATATTAAATGCTCGGACTTTGGAGCATTTAATGCTCCACCTCCTCGGCCTCCCAAGCCACTGCAGATGTCTCACCAATGGAGGATTCATTAAATGCTTGTCTGGGATAGCCGTATGTTGCTAGAGGTATATTTGTCTATTTAACCCCTCATCCTGTACTCTACGCCACGCGTCTAACCCTTCTCGGTGGAGTGTCTTGTTAGTCCTGCTATCCTGACCACATTATGCAGAGTACCCTCATGATTCCTAGTCTAGTTGAGACTAATCAGCTGTCAATCAGTAGCCTTTCCGAAAGGAGGAGACATGTGGCGGGACCAGAATCCCAGTAAGTATCCCTGAAGCCGAGGACACGTGGGTGCCTTAGAGTGGAGGTACCCTCGGCGTCGAGTAGTAAGACATCTTGGTGACGAGGGCACGTGGCTTCATCAGGTGCTCGGATATGCTTGGTGCCGAGGACATCTGGCTTTGTCAGAGGCAAGGATGTCCTCGGTGCCGAGGACACATGTCGTTGTCAGAGACAAGGATGTCATCGGCGTCGAGGACACGTGTCGCGATCTACTTCTTCCTCAGAAGTGTCCCATCAATAACCATCACCAGCACACTACAACAAAGAAATCACCGAAGTGGCTAAACTATTGTCATTCAAAAGTCAGATTAACAATCTGAAATGGTAGAAACGCAGCTACATATGAGAAGAATTAATCCACAAAATTTCAGCTCAATCGAAGTAGCATTGAGCTTTGATCAGGAGCAAAGATTGGTCTGCACTTCTTCCACTTCTTTCCCACTCAAGCAAACAAGTGTTTTCTTTCTCTCTCTCAAAGGGTCTGCCAGGCAAGCTTCTTGGAAGACAAAGAACCTCCATTTTCAAATTATTCTTGACTCCTCTGAAGCATAGCTCCAATGCACTATGCATGCATCATTTTTTAATGAGTTGTGTCCAAAATATGCATAAGGAAGAATACCCAACATCTCTGTTACATGGATGTTCTTTTAGTTAATTCTCTTCCCTGCTTTTGTCCATTTGTTTTTCTTCTATTGATCAAGTAGTTCTCTCCTCCCTTGTATGTAAGGTAACCCTACAATGTGTCTCCATGCAAGTGTGGGTGTGAATATCCAAATATAAGTTGTACCCAATGTGCAAAAACTCTCACACCAATCTACAATCTTATCCTAATTTTGGATAAGTTGATTTTCGGATCCAAACTCTTTACGTATTGCTTGAGTGGATCGTTCATGTCCGAAATCTAGTTGTGTAGGTGAATATATTGAAGAAAAATATATCTTCCTTTCAGATTTAGCAGAAGTGGTGGCAACAATTTTAAACATAATGGGAACTCCTTGGGCCATTGGTGTTTTTGTTATAGTTTATTACCTTTTTAATAAATTGAAATTGAAATTTATAAAAAAAAAATGCTATAGTAAACAAATAAGATTCTTATTATGTATAAGAAACCTGGGGCCACATCTGAACAGCGCCGGGTCAATTTTTAGCCTAGGCCCTGTGCAGAGGCCCAAAAGTCCATCAATTAATGTTTAAGAGTGGGCTGCTCGGCCCATGGCCATCCTAACTGGGCCATCTTGCCGTCACCTTGTGGACTGCTGGACACGTTCAAATGAAAACATTTTTGGATTTTTTGGATGTGGTTACATTTTTTTAGACTTATTTGAGAGGAAGTGTATGAATAAATATTTTATTCTATTAAGTTCAATTTTAATAAAACATCTTGTGATTAGGTACAAAAGTCAAATGATATTTGAATTTTTTTACTTATTTACCCTTCCTTAAATTATGCATAATTTTTATTCTCTCCATCTCTTTCTCCCTTACTCTCCAGATCTCTCCCCTATTTTCTCTCTCTATCTCCAATTGATAATTTATTTTCTTTCCAAATTTGTAAAGATTTTATTTGATTTTTTCATCTCTCTCCCCTATTCTCTCTCTCTCTCTCTATTTTCTCTCACAATTACTCTCTCATTTTTTTCCCACTCTCTTTATATCAACATTACAATAACACAATTACACTAATTAATTACACCATTCAGTTACAATTGTCTTATAATATATTAAACAGTTACTCATATGTTCTAATAAACTAAACAATTACATCAAACAATTACACAAAATTATGACACCAACCTAATTTATCATTCAGTTGTTTACATAAATCAAAGAGTTTGCACCATTTAGTATCACGACATAGTTACGTCAATTATATATACCAAATTTGGTATAATGGTAAAAAAAAAATTTGTAATGATAAATCCAATTTTATGTATATAATTGATGTAACAATGTCGTGATACTAAAATGGTATAACTCTTTGATTTATGTAAATAACTGAATGACAAATTGAATTGGTGTTGTAATTTCGTGTAATTGTTTAATGTAACTGTTTGGTTTATTAGAACGTATGAATAACTGTTTGGTGTATTATAGGGTAAATGTAACTAATTGGTATAATTGATTAATGTAATTGTGTTATTGTAACGTTGATATAAGAGAAGAGAGAGAGAATAAGAAGAGAAAGAGTAACGGTGAAAGAAGAAAATAGGGGGAGAGAGACAGTGAGAGAGAGAAAAAAAAATACGGGAGAGAGATAAAAAAATTAAATCAAATCTTTACATATTTCAAAAAAAAATTATCAATGCGAGAGAAAGAGAAAAAATAGAGATGAGAGAGAATAATGGAGTAATAAATGGTTTTTTAGTCTTTTTTTTAAAAAATGCACTTAGGGTCAAATAAATTTCTTTAATATAGTTTAGCTCAATTAAGTCCAAATTTTTATACCGACTTTTAAATTCCCCGACATTTTTCAGCTCTATGCCCTGCCCACAGGCCCAAAAAACTAGCTCATCTCAAAATCCAAACGAGCCGCTGCTTGGCCCATGATCATCTTCTCGGCCTATTAATTATTATGTACTGACATGTCCAAATCAGAACACAATTTGATCAATTTTGAACAACAACAATAAGAATTCAGCATGTGCCGGTCACAATGCATACCTTAACCTTGCTGAAACATCCAGGAAACACCTTTGAATACTGACAGAAACAGTCACTTTTTCTTTTTTAATAACCTCAAAGGTAGTTTAAATAGTAATAAAAACGTGTTATAAACTTAAACGTCTTAATTTCGAATATTGACAATTATTTAAGGCCTAGTCATGAACAATTTATTCTTCATGAATATCCTAATCCCGATGTGAATGACCTGTTTTTAATCAGACTACGAAGAGGATTAATCAAGGCGCGTGTAAACTGACTTGAACACACTTAGGTGGCGTTTGGTAACTCCCTGTTTTTGTTTTTTTTCGTTTTTGTTTTCATTTTATGGCAAAAAAAAAAACAAAAATATGTTTGGTAAATGTTTTTATTTTTTTTTAACATCTCCGTTTTAAAAACAAGGCTAAAATATAGAAACATTCAAAAAGATGCTTTTGAAAACATCCAAAAAAAAAAACACGCACGGGGCTTTTAATGAGGTCTTTGCTTCGATTCTCCTTAGCAACAAAAAATAGAATTTTTTGGTGGAGTATAAGAAACCATCTCTCTTTCACCCCTCTGTCTGTCGCTTCTCTTTCTCTCTCTCTCTCTCTCTCTCTCTGCCAACGACGAAGACGAAGCCCAAGCCGAAGCCCTAAATCGAGTGATATCCTTATCAAAGAATGGAGCTCCAGAACACAGTGAAAGAAGCCCTAAATCGATTTCGATTACCAGCAAGTTCTTCTCCAATTTCTTCTCTGCAGCACAGCGTGAGGACAGAGAAGTTTCGAAAATGGCCGATCAGGTAGCGAGAGGAGAGGAATTGGAGAGGAAAGCAGAGAAGAAAAGCAGTCAATGCCTCTCGCCGCCTTCGCGATTCCGATGCTGGTATGGTCCTTCACCGCTCCAATCACTTTCCGAATCATCGTGAGCGTCATTTCCTACCCAACAAAAAACCCAAAATCAGAAAATAACAATTGAAGTAATTAATTGATAATAATTTTCAAATGAAGACAAAATTATAGACGATGAAATCAACCACCCAGCAAGTAGTATATGAAAAGAAAGGAATACCATTACTCAATTTGGTAAATCTTTCTTTTCTTTTGCATTATTTTATTATTGAAGCTTGAACGATGAAATTGGAACCTACAGTTAGGGTTTGTGCTTATTTGGATTCGATTATACTGATTATGAGAGTTTTTGCTTATTTATGGCGATTATATGATTTTAGGGTTTTGTGTTTGGCATTACTGGAAGGAGTGCTTGTTGTGTGTGGTGAATTGAATTGATCGTCTGTCAAAATGACAATGAACGAGCGGAAATCTGTAGTGGTGGATTGTGGGTTTCGGTGGTGGGGTTGGGTGGTGAATTTTTGGTATAATACCAAACAAGTTTTTTATTTTTGTTTTCACAATTTTTTAAATATAAATGACTACCAAACATGTTTTATATTTTTAATTTTTATCACAAAAAAAACACATAAAAACGAAAACGTTACCAAACGCACCCTTAATCGTTGAAAAGAAAAAACAGTCACTTTCTTTAGCTGCCACAGACAATTTTATTATAGTAGCTGACATGATGCTCTAGAGTAAACTTCCTTGATGCTTTCAAATGATTAAATCAATTTAGTCAACACAAGAAGTTGTCAGCATGTGAAACCAACAATTCCTTAACGTGATGAAACATCTAGGAAGAACTTACGAATATTCTTTGTAGAAGGATCTGGATTTTTTTAAATGATTGAACATATGGAAAAGTATGAGATGAATTAATGGACCTTTCATTTTGTCCAATATAAGAAATGCCATGTGTCCCAATATATCTAGAGTAACAAATCTTAATACGACTTTCAAATTAGATACAAAATCAACACAAAGTCACAAAATTTGGGTTTAGTCTTCTCGGATTTGTTGTCAAAGATACTGGATAAATGGGTTGATGCAAATCCAAATATACACGGCATACATTTGACTATATGAATATAAATAGACTGTGTATAGAACTGAGTAAATTTTGATGCATACAAGTTATACTACATTAATCCGACACAACACGACTCATTGCTGGACAAAGATATACCTCAAAAACCATAGGGGTACATTCACAACCGGTTACAGTAAATACTATTTTGAATTATGCACTGTTTTTTATAATCAGGTTCAGGAACTGCGGACGGATTGTGTACTGGAGGGGGTACTGAGTCTACAGGTCTAGCATCTGCTACTCTTGGTTGGCTTTGTGGTTGTGGATATGTGTCTCCTGAGCCGGGGTGGTAGACACTTTGACAAGTCAAGCCAACAAGCTCGAAACCTTGTTCAAATTGAATTCAATTTCTTTTGCTTATATATATACATGCCATCTATACCAATTGACAGAAAAGAAAAACAGAGTGGAGGGAAAGGAACTTTAGTCAATATGTATGTAACAAGGCCTCTCTCTCACTACATAAAATTTCCTGAAGCTCTTTTGATACCCCCTGATGGTCCAAATTCGGGTTATTTGGTACTTCAAGATGAAGAATCCCAGGCTTACTCTTGTTTTGGATTGTGCAAGGACCGGTACCTCGCAGACCTGCCGTTCCCTCAGAACAAGGATCTAACCATTCGATATTCTACAAATGCAGGCGAGAGCGAATATGTGTCTAAGGATGATGTTAACTTCATTCCAGTTCTTAATCAGCCATTGTCTTCCAATCGTTATTATGCAATCAAGCCTCATGGGAATCGAAAAGGGTATGCCTGCTTACGCGAACTCAATTTTCTTCCTCCACTTTCTATGTGTGGGGATCTATGATCGCTCCATTTTTTTCGTTGTTAAACATTTTGTCATTTTAGTATAGCGTAACTTAAAGGTTTCAGCATGATTAACCCGAATAAAAGTCCATTCATGCTCTTAGACTCTTAATAGACGTATAGACATGTCGAATTAAGGAAATAAACACAGTGCATTCCATTCATGCTTAGCAGTATTGAAAAATTCCACAATGCATGCATGAATGGACCAGAGCAAG
The DNA here is from genome assembly GCA_951799425.1 of Ilex aquifolium. Lineage (NCBI taxonomy): Eukaryota > Viridiplantae > Streptophyta > Magnoliopsida > Aquifoliales > Aquifoliaceae > Ilex > Ilex aquifolium. Next base: position 25,133,948 of record OX637407.1, on the reverse strand, counting down.
GTCCATTCATGTCTTCCAATCGTTATTACGCGATAAAGCCTCGTGGGACACAAAAAGGGTATGTATGCTTCAATAAAGGAACTCGATTTTCTTCCTCTTCTTTGCTAAGTTTGGGGCTAATCCATTTTTTTCTTGGTGTTATTCAATTGTTATCAGTTTTGTATTTATTATGGTTTTGGCCTGGCTCGATTAAGGTCCATTATCATGTCACAGATTAACCAACCTGGACAAACATAGACAAGCTCTGCTGATAGACTTTTGTGCAATTTCCATTTCAGGGAAGCATACACTTGTTCAAAGGAGGAAGACCTGGCCATTTGCTGTTTTTGCCCTTGTGTCCGAGATGAAAAATCAAGGCCACTGGAGCCACATGACCCACATCAGCAATTTGAGATTGCTCTTTATGAAACATGTTGCACTACTAATAGCAAATTTTATGCCAAGTCGGTAGCACCAGATGGTTTCCCTCCATACTTCTTGAGGAGAAAAGGGTGGCAAATCTATGGCAAAACACCCAAAAACTACGAGTTAGGCGAAGCTGCAGGCCTCAAAGCTGCACTACGAGCACGCCTTCCAGAATTTAACCTCCCATTATCCTATAAGAGCTCTGAAGGCGTTGTTGTGGGGAAATGGTATTGTCCGTTTATCTTTATCAAAGACGGACCATTGAGAGATCAGATGAAAAGATCGATGTTTTACGAGATGACACTCGAGCAAAGATGGGAGCAGATTTACAAGTGTGAGAATAATTCCAGTGAAGGAAAGATGGTGTTTGTTGATGTTGTTGTTCAAACAGAAGTTGCCTCGGTTGCTGGCAACGAAACCGTGTGGAATGAGAGAGAGGTGGTCGATGGGGCGATATGGTTTAGGAGTTTTGGTAATGTGGGAGGAGGAGGAGGAGTAAGTGTGGGATTGAGGGTAGAAATTGTTCAAAGAATGAAGTGGGAGCAAGAAAGAGCAGGCTGGCTAGGTGGGGAAGACAGGCAAGCAAGGGTGAAGAGAGTAGAGGAGTTTGGAGGGGTTGGTGATTGGAGGAAATTTGGATGCTATGTGCTGGTTGAGAGGTTTGTATTGAAAAGAATGGATGGAAGCTTGGTGATGACTTATGATTTCAAGCACACTCATCAGATCAAAAACAAATGGGAATGAGATCATTATGTGTTATCTTGTTTAATAGATATATCCTCAGGAGTTTTTATATTTAGTGATGAGCTTACCCTTTCTTATATTTGCAAAATTTTGATTTATACTAATACATTTAATTCTATTATTGATTAAAATTTTGAGAGTTTTATGCTAAAAGGATTTATTGGTTTTATTTCGGTTTTGTTCTTTTATTTTTTGTTTTGTTAATAGCACTTTTGATCTCTAAAGTATTCAATTCGTGTCACTTTGGTCCCTAATTAGACAATCCGTTAATTTTTTTGACAGAAATGACTACGTGTTATTTTTTTAGACAATATCACGTACCTAATATGATCATTCCGTCAAAAACTTAACGGTCCGTCTATTTAGGGATCAAAATGACACGAATTGAATACTTTAGAGACCAAATTAATAAAATTGATATAATAAAGACTAACTGACAAAAAATATATATTTTAAAGACCAAAAATACTATTAATCTTTTCTTTTCTTTTTTTTTGTCATTTCTTTTTCATTGGTTTACATTCAATTGAATACACAATCTGCAAAGATTACCCATGTGAGTACTTACTGGGAAGAAAAATGAGGCACTGATTATAGAGGGAGCTGCTCTAAATAGGAAACCCTGTCTGTCAGCCTAATCTATTTTCCATTCTTTTCATTTTTTAAATAAAAATATATAGTAAATAATTTTAGGAAAAGGGACCACAGTTCCACTTTCGGGATTTTTTATGCTTTAGGTCTATCCTAAATATCTTTAAAGTCAAAAGTCCATAAAAAAAAGTATTTCACAAAAATACTTTTAATGAAAAAGGTTACTTACAAATCTCAAATACTTTTAATAAAAGAGGTTACTTAAAAATTTTCATTGTCATCTCATTTTTATATTTATTATCATTACCGTCACCATTCCACCTCCGCCACCACCATTACTATACCAACCTATACAAGGGGCTACCTGCCATCCACCCCTTTACTATACCAATCTATACAAGGGGCTGCTTTCTTTCTTCTTAGTCGGCAGGTATATAACCTTACAAAATTTATAGTTTTGCAAGTAGGAAGGATTCAAAAATTTGATTCCAAATGGGATTAAGGTCTCAGGCTGTACAAATATAAAGATTGATTTATCAGCAAAATCAGAGTTGTTCTCTTAGGGACTTTCTCAAAATGAACAAGAAGTCAGCATTGGGCCTCTTGGATAGGACTTTTATCCGAATCCGATCACAATTCGTGTTCGTTTAGTCATATATGGATTGACATTTTTACCCATAATCCAAATTTAAATTCGAGTCAGTAATATCCTATTTTATGGATTAGGATTTGAATATACCAATATGGGATCCAATTATAATCCAATCCGATTTATACATGTAAGTGTACATAAACATATGATGAAATTGAATGATTGTATTGAATTTAGATGTTATTTGCTAAAATATAACTTAAGAGATTTATTCGGAACAAATATAGGTTTTTCGGATCGAATATGATGAGTCCGAATTTGACTGGGCCGAGCCCAACTTAAACCGACCGACAAAGCCCAAAGGAAATCTCATTCGGAGTTGAATAGTCCAAATTACGAAGGGCATAAAGGGAAGCCCAAATTACGGAGGACATAAAGGGAAGTCAAAATTACAGAGGGCATAAAGGAGAATTGAAAATACGGCCGTAAATCAATACGGGGTCCAAAAGAACTCAAGCCAAGCCAACCGAGACCAAGGGGGCGCCGCCCATGGGAGGTCACCCGGCTTGGGCGCTGCCCAAGGGGGCGCCGCCCATGGCATGGCCCTCCTGGTCCTCTCCTCCTTTGTCCCATTGACTCCAATGAAGGTCCAAGCCAAGTCAAGCCCAGTCCAAGATCTTTCTCCGACTAAATAGGAGCACGAGGAAATAACGTCGGGATGCGAAGATCTACTCCTACCATAATTGTGTTTGCCAAAGAGATCTACTCCTATTATAATTGCACTTACCAAAATAGTGGAAGACCCCTTCCTCACGTCACCGCCTTACCCTAGCTATATAATGTAAGCCCACTCAAGAACAAGGGCACACCTCCAATACCTCACATACCTCTACACATTGCTCTCTCTCTCTCTCTCTCTCTCTCTCTCTCTCTCTCAAAGCACTGTAACTCTCCGGTCACTGATATTTTATCAATAAAGAACACCATGCCACCGCTGCCATTCCCGAGAGTGGAGTAAGTCATCCGAGACCGAACCACTATACATCTCTGTATTGATCTATTGTTTATCGTTTTAATTCCTTGATTGCCATTGATTGCTTGTTAATTGATCATTAATTACACCCTTATACATTCTTGACTGTTGATCTTGCACGGAGACCGATTTGTGCATCACCAGTTTGGCGCCGTCTGTGGGAACGACTAAGTTTCTACTACTTTCCTACTCTTTCAATCCATGGCAATCACTACAAGGTCAAGGTCTCAACAACCAAGAGGCAATAACCCAGCCCACCGGGAAGAGGCTCCGCCTCCCCTCGCACCTTCGGTACCTTCTGCCACGGCAACTACAGTCGTTGGACAACAGCAACAGCTCTTACAGACTATGCAGCTGCTGGTGAAATAGAACCAGCAGATTATCCAATTAATGCTCTCCCAAGGGGGTGTCGCCCCTCATCCTATAGGAGGAGCACCCCTCCCTCCAAGAGCAGAGGAACAGCAATCCCTTCCTTCTGGGCATCAGGCAACCCTTCGCCATGAGGGCCTTCACCAGAATGCCCCAAGGCCATACCAGGGCGCACCTCGCCCAGTAGTCCCTCCTCAGCGCATAGGGAGTTCATGTGTACCCCCTCCACACGTACCTACGCAGGAGCACGAAGATGGAGAAAGCCAATATGGAGACCATGATAGCCAGTATCACCATCCGGCTGAGGAGGTCCCCAACCATTGGGATGAAAAGATTAAGGAAGTGCAAAACCAACTTGACGATGCCCTCAACGCCATACAGGCGCCTGAAACAGTGGACTACCTGGTAAGGCGCACTGATACGCCTTTTATTGCTGATATTGTCAATTATCCTCTGCCTTCGAAGTTCAAGATGCCCAACATCGAGATCTTCGATGGCACCAAGGACCCCCTTGACCACTTCAACACGTACAAATCCCTCATGCAACTCCACAACGTGCCTGAGGAGATTATGTACAGAGCCTTCCCGACCACCCTGAAGGGATCTGCTCGCCAGTGGTTCTCCAAACTCAGGCCCTCCTCCATCCGCTCCTTCGCAGAACTTTGCAGAACCTTCGTCTCCCACTTCATTGGGGGACGACGACATCAGAAACCAGTGACCCACCTACTCACCATTAAGCAGGATAGAGATGAAAGCCTCAGAGACTATCTTGCCCGTTTCAATGAAGAGATTCTTCAGGTGGAGGAACCAGATGACAAGGTAGCTCTAGCCGTCTTTATCGCCGGCCTCCGCACTTCCAACTTCATGTTCTCAGTCCTCAAGAAACCGCCTTCTAGCATGCCCGAGCTGCTATCAAGGGCACAGAAGTATATGAATGTCGAGGACGCCACCAAGGTCCGTCGAGGTGAGTTTTTCCGAGGAAGGGAGAAAATGAAGGACACCCGCGAAGACAAGTGGGAGATAGAGAACAAAAGAAATATGATAGAGAGAATCTCTGTCAAGGACCGTCTTGGTCCCCCACCTCTGAGAGAGCGACAAGCTCTCACGCCACTCAATGCCTCGGTGGAGCACATCCTATTCTAGATACAGGATGACCCCACGCTCCGTTGGCCCGAAAAAATGAAGTCCGCCCCAAACCGTAGAAATCCCAGCAGGTATTGTCGCTTCCACCGCGACCATGGCCACGACACTGACGACTGCTTTGATCTTAAAAGGCAGATCGAGTAGCTCATACAGCGTGGCCACTTGAGGCAGTACGTTGCTGGCAGAGAACAAGCCCCGCCACGTGGTTGGGACCAAGATGATAGAGAACGCTAGCAACCCCTCGGAGAAATCCATATGATCGCCTAAGAGCTAGGAGGAGGTGACTCCAACTTCACCAAGAAAGTCTTGGCCCACCTACGGGACACCGAACACCTGAAGATTTTATCTATCCTTTATTAGTTGATTTATCTTGTTATTTGTTAGTTTATGAAATAAAATTCTGCGAAGATTGTTGTGTCCAGAATTATTTTGCTTTCCTAAAATTTACAAACAGCTCCCAGCAGAGCAGTCGCCCAGACGAGGGGTCTCGCCCTCTCCACCTTGGGCACCTCCAATGATGCCGCCTAGACGATGGGTCTCGTCCCATCTCACCAGGCGCACCTCAGACGCCCAGTTCCTCAGCGCCATCTCCTTATCTCCATCTCAATGGAATGAGCCTCTGCCACGACAGCCATCTCCCGAGACTATACGTAGCTCGGTCTCTATGACTCTGCTCTCGCGCAAGTAGTCACATCTGCTACGGCAGCCATCTCCCGAGACTATATGTAGCTCGGCCTCTACGACTCTACTCTCGCGCAAGTAGTCACCTTGTAAGTCTCTGCTACGGCAGCCATCTCCCGAGACTATACGTAGCTCAGCCTCTATGACTCTGCTCTCGCGCAAGTAGTCACATCTGCTACGGCAGCCATCTCCTGAGACTATACATAGCTCGGCCTCTACGACTCTGATCTCGCGCAAGTAGTCACCTTATAAACCTCTGTTACGGCAGCCATCTCCCGAGACTATACGTAGCTGGGCCTATGTAGTCTGCCACGACAGCCATCCTCCGAGACTCTGAGTAGCTCGACCTCAGCTCATGTGGCCCTCTCACGGGACGTCCACAGCTCTGACTTTGCTCTTACGCAAACAGTCTGCCTCTATCTCCAGGTAATCATGTTAGATATTTTAATGTTAGGATAACATTATTTTTGCCAGATACATTTTTGAAACTCAGGTCGTCTGCAGTAGAGTCCCAACTCCTACAACAGTACAACAGCTAGCTCTAATACACACATGAGTCACAGTCAGAGAAGGAGTGGGAGCACCACGGGGTCCCATCTCCCAGGAAGCAATCTAGTCATCGGACCTGAACCGAGAAGCACTGGGGGCATCAAACCTCGCCCTCTTGGGAGGAGGGGAAGACACCACCCTAAAAGCACAGAGAGTCTCCATCATCGCCCTATCAACAGGACGCATGTAATCAGAGACAAGGTCAACTAATGACCAAGCGCCAGAGAGGCGCCGCCCATAGCAAGACTCAAGGTGTTGCCCAAGGCGCCATGTCAACCTCTTGGTGTCGCCCAAAACCGTCTGTAATGCTCCTGCCTCGCCTATCAAGCTGGCGCCACCCACCAAGTCTCCCCCTACATTTTATGCCATACAGGGGTCCACAGCAAAGAAGGCGCCGCCCCAGCAAGGCGCTGGCGTCTCCCATGGGGATGGGTCCTCCCATCTCGCCCAGTCTCCCATCTCACCTTCACGATCGCCTAGTGCAAGACCCAAGCCACCAGCACGTGACAGGTAGGGTTGTTAATCAAACTAAGCTACTCGAGCTTGGCTTGAGTTCGGCTCGGATTCGGCTCGTTCAAGCTCGGTTCGTTTTCTAAACAAGCTCAAATTTGAACAAGTTTTTAGGCTCGTTTAGAAAACAAGTCCTACAAGCTCAGCTCAAACTCGACAGGCTCGGCTAGTTTATGTGCAAATACTCGGGCTCGACTTATTTTTAGCTCGTTTAGGCTCGGCTCGTTTCTTAAACGAGCCGAGCTTGAGCAATTTTTTAAGCTCGATTAACAAACAAGCTTTTCAAGCTCGGCTCGGACTCGTTCGACTAACAGCCCTAATGACAGGGCATCGCCCACACTGCCCATGGACTCCTCGCCAAAGTCCCTCCTCACTTTGCAAAAAAAAAAAAGAAGGAGGAGGAGGGCCAGCGCCCAAGCAAGGAGGCCAAAAAAAAAAAAGAGAGAGCAGGGAGGGCGGCGCCCAAGCAAAAAAAAAAAAAAAAAGAGGAGGCCAAGAGGGCGGTGCCGAAGCCAAAAGAAAGAAAGAAAAAAAAAAGAAAAAAGGGAAGAGGCCAAGAGGGCGGCGCCCAAGCCAAAAGAAAGAAAAAAAAAAAAAAGAGAGAGAGGAAGCAAGGAGGACGGCGCCCAAGCCAAGGAAGGAAAAAAAAAAAAAAAAAAAGAGGAAGCAAGGAGGGCGGCGCCCAAGCCAAGGAAGGGAAAAAAAAAACAGAGAGAGAGAGAGATCCAGCGGAGGCGGCGCCCAACGAAGGAAGAAGCAAAAAAAAAAGAAGAGAAAAGAAATCAAAGCCAAGGAGGCCAACGCCCAGGGAGACCAAGAGAAAAAAGAAAGAAAAAAAAAAGGAGAAGAAGACTTGGTCAATGATGGTGGGCTGTGGGGCAAAATGCTTTGGATAAAGAACCACCAAAATGAAAGAAAAAAAAATTTTATGTGCGATACCAGTAAATTCAGCTAGTCTTCAAGGACGAAGATGATTCGTGGAGAGCAAGGAAACGCCTGTTCAAGTGAAGACTGATTACATGACCACAACCCTTTCCTTCCACAGAAGTCAGAGGCTTGGAGCATGGGGGGCAAATGATGAGTCCGAATTTGACTGGGCCGAACCCAACTTAAACCGACCGAAAAAGCCCAAAGGAAATCCCATTCGGAGTTGAATAGTCCAAATTACAAAGGGCATAAAGGGAAGCCCAAATTACGGAGGGCATAAAGGGAAGTCAAAATTACGGAGGGCATAAAGGGGAATTGAAAATACGGCCGTAAATCAATACGGGGTCCAAAAGAACTCAAGCCAAGCCAACCGGGACCAAGGGGGCATAACGTCGGGATGCAGATATCTACTCCTACCATAATTGTGCTTGCCAAAGAGATCTACTCATATTATAATTGCACTTACCAAAATAGTGGAAGACCCCTTCCTCACGTCACCGCCTCACCGTCTTACCCTAGCTATATAATGTAAGTCCACTCAAGAACAAGGGCACGCCTCCAATGCCTCCAATACCTCACTTACCTCTACACATTGCTCTCTCTCTCAAAGCACTGTAACTCTCCGGTCACTGATATTTTATCAATAAAGAACACCAGGCCACCGCTGTCATTCCCGAGAGTGGAGTAGGTTATCCGATACCGAACCACTATACATCCCTGTGTTGATCTATTGTTTATCGTTTTAATTCCTTGATTGTCATTGATTGCTTGTTAATTGCTCATTAATTACACCCTTATACATTCTTGACTGTTGATCTTGCAAGGAGACCGATTTGTGCATCATCAGAATATCTAATTCTTAACTTCTTAACGAATTAGAATATTCTAGATATTATAATAGGATTTGGATTAAGATATATTGAAATCCGATCCATTGAGAGGCCTAGTGAGCGTGTGCCAATCACAATCCTGTAGCCTTGATGAAACATCCACGAAGGACCTCTGATATTAGGCAGATAAACAGTGAAGCAGCCATTGTCTTTACCTTGCACGTATGGATAAGTATCTGAATGTTATGAAATGATTGAACATTTAGAAAAGTCTTGAGTTGAATTCAACTTTGATGTTATTAAATAATTTTTAACACGACCTGCAAATTTGATACAAAAGCAGCACGAAGTTTCGAAGTATAGGCAGGGGAGGCTGAAGCTAATTTGAGGTCTAAAGTGAAAATATTAAATAGAGATCTTTTTATTTTTAGTATTTTTTTTTAAAAAAAATTAATTTATTTTTAATTTTCTATGTGAGAGGGAGATAAAAGAAGAATGTGTTAATATTGTCGAGAAAGAGATTTCAATTTTTGTTTTTGTTTTTTATCACAGAGAGGGTGAGAGAGTGTTTAATTTCAACTTTTGTTTTTTTTTTTACCGGAGAGAGAGAGAGAGAGTAAATATGAGTTGATTTTTGAGTATTTTTTTAATTTTTAAGTTTTTAATGTTGTGGATTAAATTATAGGCCCAAATTATTGTAATAAAAATTTTGATTGGATTTAATTTTTTGGGACTTTTTTGTAGGGCTTAAAATTTAATGAATTTAATTTTTTTTGTGGGCTAGTGATGTACCTAAAATTATGGGACATTCTAAAAATTTGGGCCCTAAAATTCATATTTTTTTTTTCATACTGTTGGGTCTGCCCTGAGTATAGGTTTGCTTATTCACATTAACCAGCTAAACCACCCGAATAAATAAATTTTCACAAACCCGAATATAAACAACACGGCACGACATGAATGTTACTATATATGTAATCAGCTCTAAAAAGGTGGTATCCTGATTCTAAAAACAAGAACTCGTCACCCACAGTTCCTCAGCCTGATGAAACATACAGGGAGAACCTATGAATATCCTATGAAGCAGTCATTTTCTCTAGCTTGCAGGGCGATGCTACATGTATTGCTACCCAGGGGATAATGAATAGGAAAAGAAATAAAGAAAAAAAACTTGACATGGTTATATTTAGAACCAGTCCACATGAATTTCATATAATATATGAGTAATGCTATATATCTTAAATTTGTGTGCCAAATATGCATCCCAAATCAATAAGGATGGTTGGATCAGTGGGTCCCAATTTAAAAAATTGGTGAGACCCACTTATCCAATGGTTCCCATGCATTTGGGATGCACATTTGGGATACAAATTTGGGATATAAAACATTGCCAAATTGACAAGTTAGTTAGGAAGTAAATTTAAATTGACAAGTTAGTTAGGAAGTAAATTTAAATTATCCATTGCTTTTGATGATCAACACGTTGACAAGTCAGAAACCTTGTTCCAGCTGTCTAAGCTTAAGCTATTTTAATTCAATTTCTTTGCTTATATATATATACATCTCTGATAAGAATAGCAAGAAGGGAAATAAACAGTGGGGTATAAGAAAGTTTTTGATCAATATGTATGTGACAAGGCCTCTCTCTCACTACATAAGCTTTCCAGAATCTCTTTCATTACCCCCTGAAGGTCCCAATTCTGGTTATTTAGTACTACAAGATGAAGAGTCGGAGACTTATACTTGTTTTGGATTGTGCAAGGACCATTACCTCACAGACCTGCCGTTCCCTCAGAACAAGGATCTAACCCTTCGATATTCATCAGGGGTAGGCAAGAAGAGACGTGTGTCTCATGACGCTGTTGCTTTCATTCCAGTTCTTAATCTGCCATTGTCTTCCAATCGTTATTATGCGATAGAGCCTCATGGGAATCATAAAGGGTATGCAAGCTCTACTAAATGAACTCAGTTCCTTCTTCCTCTTCTTCTTCTGCTGCTGTTTAAGCTTTGAACTCTAAGATCGACCCATATTTTCATCGGTATCATGCAATTGTTTTAAGTTTTGTATTCATAATTTCGCGTAACACAAAGGATTCAGCATGATAGAACAAATTAAGGTCCAGATCTTAGCAGGAGTATAGACATCATGAATTTAGGAAATAGAAATAGTGCATCTAGGCGATATGGACCCAAGCAAGGTCCATTCATAGCTTAGCAGGATTATAGAACAATTCCACACTTACAGACCAAAATTCAGGGCCAATTTTGCAGCAAAACAAATTATAAGGGACTGAGCAGCTATTTATTGCGTATATTAAGCTTTTCTTTTTCCTATTTGATGTCTGCAATGCTATATAGAATCCTGATATTAAATTTTTCCCTTCAAAACAGTTTTTAAGGGAAATAATCAGGTAACTGTTTTACTTCCCTGGATGGATATGGACAAGCTTTGCTTAAATACCCTTTCTTCAACTGCCTTTTCAGGGAAGCATACACTTCTTCAAGGGAGGAAGACATGGCCACTTGCTGTTTTTGCCGTTGCATCCGAGATGTAAAATCAAGACCATTGGATCCAGATGACATATATCAGCAATTTGATATTGCTCTTTATGAAAAAAGTTGCATTGCCAAGGGTCATTTTCATGCCAAGTCGGTAGCACCTGATGGCTTCCCTCCTTACTTCTTGAGGAGAAAAGGGTGGCAAATTTATGGAAAAACTCCCAAAAACTACGAATTAGGCGAAGCTCTAGGCCTCAATGCTGCCCTCCGAGCACGCCTGCCCGAATTCAACTTCCCAATGTCCTATAAAAGCTCTGAAAGCGTCGTTGTGGGGAAATGGTATTGTCCTTTCATCTTTATCAAAGATGGAAATTTGAGAGATCAAGCGAAAAGATCAAAGTTTTATGAGATGACACTCGAGCAAAGATGGGAGCAGATTTTCGCATCTGAGAATAATTCCAGTGAAGGAAACAGTGTGTTTGTCGATGTTTCTGTTCAAACAAGAGTTGTCTCGGATGCTGCTGGCAAGGAAGCCGTGTGGAATGAGAGAGAGGTGATCGATGGGGCGATATGGTTAAGGAGTTTTGGCAATGTAGGAGAAGGAGTAAGTGTGGGATTAAGTGTAAAAATTGTTGAGAGAATGAAATGGGAGCAAGAAAGAGCAGGCTGGGTTGGTGGGGAAGAGGGGCAAGCAAGGGTGAAGAGAGTGGAGGAGTTTGGAGGCATTGGTGGATGGAGAAAATTTGGATGCTATGTGTTGGTTGAGAGGTTTGTGTTGAAAAGAATGGATGGAAGCACGGTGATGACTTGTGATTTCAAGCACACTCATCAGATCAAAAGCAAATGGGAATGAAGTTATGTGTTATCTTGTTTCACACATATTCAAAAGCTTTTTGTGTGTGCTGTTTAGGGAATGTCAATGTTTTAGAGGCCTTGTTCTGGTTTTACTTCAATTTTCAGTTCACTTATTTAAGATGAGATTATGTCAATCTGTCATTTGAATTCTAAATTGCTTTTTTTTCTTCTTAGTGTTGGCTTCAGAAACACTAAGTTGATCATATAGTCCTGTGATCCTAGGTCAATGGCTATGTAACCGATAGTGAACAATATGTTTTATACTATATAATGGTGTAATCTTTCGTCGTTTGACCTTGACACATGAAAGTTGCGAAGTTGCTTAGTTGATGTTTTTTTTTTTTGTATTTGAATAGAAGCATTGCTTCTTGGAATCATTGAATCTGCTTGTCCATTCGACCAGGTAGAAAATGAATCAGGTTTGCAAAATACCATTGCAAAACTAATTAGTGTAGTATATGATTCTTTATGAATTTTTTGTTGGACTAGTCAAAATTATGTATTTCTTTTCTGTTTTAGATATCATCAAGTGTTGAGTCGTATATACGTCTAGAATGTCCAATTCAAGTGCACATGAGTTAGGCCAAATGGGGGCTGGCTAGCCATAAGTTTTGAAAGGTCATTAACTCCCGTGCGATGGCAATTCGTGTTCGTTTAGTCATATATGGATTGACATTTTTACCCATAATCCAAATTTAAAATTCGAGTCAGTAATATCCTATTTTATGGATTTGGATTTGAATATACCAATATGAGATCCAATTATAATCTAATCCGATTTATACATGTAAATGTACATAAACATATGATGAAATTGAATGATTGTATTGAATTTAGATGTTATTTGCTAAAATATAACTTAAAGATTTATTCGGAACAAATATATGTTTTTCGGATCGAATATCTGATTCTTAACTTCTTAACGAATTAGAATATTCTAGATATTATAATAGGATTTAGATTAGGATATATTAAAATTCGATCCATTGAGAGGCCTAGTGAGCGTGTGCCAATCACAATCCTTTAGCCTTGATGAAACATCCATGAAGGACCTCTGATATTAACATAAACATTGAAGCAGCCATTTTCTTTACCTTGCACGTATGGATAAGTATCTAAATTTTATAAAACGATTTCAACTTTGATGTTATTAAATAATTTTTTACACGACCTGCAAATTTGATACAAAAGCAGCACGAAGTTTTGAAGTATAGGCAGGGCGGCTCAAGCTAATTCGAGGTCTAAAACGGAAACATTAAATGGAGATCTTTTTATTTTTAATATTATTGTTTTAAAAAAAATTATTTTATTTTTAATTTTCTATGTGAGAGGGAGACAAATGAAGAATGTGTTAATATTGTCGAAAAATAGATTTTAATTTTTGTTTTTGTTTTTTATCACAGAGAGAGTGTGTGTTTAATTTCAACTTTTATTTTTGTTTTTTTTTTTTACCGGAGAAAGAGAGGGTGGGAGTAAATATGAGTTGAATTTTGAGTATTTTTTTTATTTCTAAGTTTTTAATGTTGTGGATTAGATTATAGACCCAAATTATTGTAATAAAAATTTTGATTGAATTTAATTTTTTGGAGTTTTTTTGTAGGGCTTAAAATTTAATGGATTTAATTTTTTTTGTAGGATAACGATGTACTTAAAATTATGGGACCTTCTAAAAATTTGGGGCCTAAAATCCATGTTTTTTTTTTTTCATACTGTTGGGCCGGCTCTGAGTATAGGTTTGCTTATTCACTTTAACCTGCTAAACCACCCGAATAAATAAGTTTTCATAGATTCGAATATAAATAACACGACACGATAACACACGACATGAATGTGACTATATATGTAATCAGCTCTAAAAAGGTGGTATCCTGATGAAACATACAGGGAGAACCTATGAATATCCTTTGAAGCAGTCATTTTCTTTAGCTTGCAGGTATGGACCATGGACAATTCTCTGAATTTTCTAAATGCTTGCACATATATAAAAGTCAAATAATGTAACTTCGATGCAATTAAAGATAATAAATGCTCATTTCCGATATAATCATATAGGACCGATGGTCATGTTATGTCAAAATTTGTTAAATCCATTCACGACCTATTTATAATCATGAATAGTTCGGTTTATATCGTAAATAGTCGAATTCTTTTTACCATGACACTCAATGATTACGATTCTAACCCATTAAAGTTAAACGCATACCTAATAATTCCGCGTCAATTACATATCGCCAACCCATTTGGGCGATGCTACACGTATTGCATGAATGTCAAATAAGGATTACCAAATTGACAAGTTCGTTAGGAACTAAATTTGAATTATTCATTGCTTAGGATGATCAACACGTTGACAAGTCAGAAACCTTGGTCAAGCTGTCTAAGCTTAAGCTATTTTAATTCAATTTCTTTGCTTATATATATACACGTCTCTGATAAGAATAGCAAGAAGGGAAATAAACAGTTTTTGATCAATATGTATGTGACAAGGCCTCTCTCTCACTACATAAGCTTTCCAGAATCTCTTTCATTACCCCCTGAAGGTCCAAATTCGGGTTATTTAGTACTACAAGATGAAGAGTCGGAGACTTATACTTGTTTTGGATTGTGCAAGCAAATCCATTACCTCGCAGACCTGCCATTTCCTCAGAACAAGGATCTAACCATGCGATATTCAACAGGTTCGGGCGAGAACAAAAGTGTGTCTCATGACGATGTTGCTTTCATTCCAGTTCTTAATCTGCCATTGTCTTCCAATCGTTATTATGCGATAAATCCTCATGGGAATCATAAAGGGTATGCAAGCTCTACTAAATGAACTCAATTCCTTCCTCTTCTTCTTCTGCTGCTGCTGTTTAAGCTTTGGACTCTAAGATTGACCCCTATTTTCATCTGTATCATTCAATTGTTATAAGTTTTGTATTCATAATTTCGCGTAACATAAAGGATTCAGCATGATAGAACAGATTAAGGAAATAAACATAGTGCATCTAGATATTAGCAGGAGTATAGACATCATGAATTTAGGAAATAAACATAGTGCATCTAGGCGATATGGACCCGAGCAAGGTCCATTCATAGCTTAGCAGGATTATAGAACAATTCCACAGTTACAGACCAAAATTCAGGGCCAATTCTGCAGCAAAACAAATTATAAGAAACTGAGCAGCTATTTATTGTGTATACTGAGCTTTTCTTTTTCCTATTTGATGTCTGCAATGCTATATAGAATCCTGATATTAAATTTTTCCCTTCAAACAGTTTTTAAGGGAAATAATCAGGTAACTGTTTTACTTCCCTGGATGGATATGGACAAGCTTTGTTTAAATACCCTTTATTCAACTGTCTTTTCAGGGAAGCATACACTTCTTCAGGGGAGGAAGACATGGCCACTTGCTGTTTTTGCCGTTGCATCGGAGATGTAAAATCAAGACCATTGGATCCACATGACATATATCAGCAATTTGATATTGCTCTTTATGAAACAAAGGGTAATTTTTATGCCAAGTCGGTAGCACCTGATGGATTCCCTCCTTCCTTCTTGAGGAGAAACGGGTGGCAAATTTGTGAAGAAACTCCCAAAAACTACGAATTAGGCGAAGCTCCAGGCCTCAATGCTGCCCTCAGAGCACGCCTGCCAAAATTCAACTTCCCAATGTCCTATAAAAGCTCTGAAAGTGTCGTTGTGGGGAAATGGTATTGTCCTTTCATCTTTATCAAAGATGGAAATTTTAGAGATCAAACGAAAAGATCGATGTTTTATGAGATGACACTCGAGCAAAGATGGGAGCAGATTTTCGCATCTGAGAATAATTCCAGCGAAGGAATCAGTGTATTTGTCGATGTTTCTGCTCAAACAGAAGTTGTCTCGGTTGCTGGCAAGGAAGCCGTGTGGAATGAAAGAGAGGTGGTCGATGGGGCGATATGGTTCAGGAGTTTTGGCAATGTAGGAGAAGGAGTAAATATGGGATTAAGTGTAGAAATTGTTGAGAGAATGAAATGGGAGCAAGAAAGAGCAGGCTGGGTTGGTGGGGAAGACAGGCAAGCAAGGGTGAAGAGAGTGGAGGAGTTTGGAGGCATTGGTGGATGGAGAAAATTTGGATGCTATGTGTTGGTTGAGAGGTTTGTGCTGAAAAGAATGGATGGAAGCTTGGTGATGACTTGTGATTTCAAGCACATTCATCAGATCAAAAGCAAATGGGAATGAAGTTATGTGTTATCTTGTTTCATACATATTCAAAAGTCTTTTGTGTGTGTTGTTTAGGGAATGTCAATGTTTTAGAGGCTTTGTTCTGGTTTTATTCTGTTCTTTTTCGATGTTTACGTATTTTTTTTTTCATTTTATGTTCATTCAGTTAAATGTAGAATTTGCGTAGATCAATGAAACAACATTATCCATTTGCATACTTACAGTCAGAATTTCATTGCTCAGGGGCAACATCAAGAAAAATGATGACACTAATCTTAAAGGGAGCTGCTCTAAGACTCTATTAAAAATGTGCAGCTGAAATAATTAGGATTTCTTCATGGTGTTGGCTTCAGAAACACTAAGTTGATCATATAGCCCTGTGATCCTAGGTCAATGCCTATGTAACCGATAGTCAACAATATGTTTTGTATTACTTGAAATAGTTGTGAGTGGAAAAGATATATTCAAACTAAGAGTAAAGTCTCGTATATACAGTCAAATGATAATATAAAGTGACATAAACATCCTTGTGGTCTGTGATACAAAGTTAATTACTTAGCCATTGGGTTAATTTGGAGCTAACATTTTTAGGTAAAAATTTATGGTTTGAAAAGTTTCACAAAAAAAAAAAATCAGAGTTAAAAAATTCTTCTAAAACTGTTTAAAATGTTTTTTTTAAAAGTTGAAAAATTTGGAAAAGTCCATTTGGAACAACTTTCTAGTTTTTTTGTGTCAAAAAAAATAATTATATGTATATATAGATTATGCATAATAATTTCCAAAATATGAATTTTAAAATATTTTACGTCACTAATAATATTTTTTGAATATAATAAACAAAAATTTTATATGGGACGCGCGAATAAACTCTAAAAAGTCGGAAGAAAATTTCATAAAATTAGTTTCTTGAATCAGTTGAAATAAGTTTTTTTGGATTTAAAAAACTACTAGATAAGCTCGTAAAAAAGTCAAGGTCCAAACAAACTTGACTTATTTTACTCCAAACCCTTTAAAACTATTTATTTAAGTTAGCTCGAAGATTTTCTCAAAAAAAAAAAAAAGTTAGCTCGAAGCTGACTCAATTGTCTAATCCATTAATACACTTAGGTTGTAGATTTTGGTGAAAAAAAGTCTAATTCGCTGATGTATTTATGTTATAGATTTTGGGGAAAAAAAGGGCACGAATTTAATACATAATATTTTCATATTCAAAATTGATTACGTGTAACACACATGTACAATAACCCGTACATGTAAATATACATAAACATATGATGAAATTGAATGATTATTGGAGAGAATTATATTGAAAATTAGATGTTATTTGCTAAAATACAACTTAAGAGATTTATTCGGAACAAAGATAAGTTTTTCGAATCGAATATCTGATTCTTAACAAATTAGAATATGAATTATGAATAGAAAAACCCAACGAATTGGTATCTAAACATTTTAATAGAATTTGAATTGGGATATATTGAAATCCGATCTAAACCCGATCTCTTGAGAGGCCTAGGGAGCATGCACCAATCGCATTCCATTAGCCTTGATGAAACATCCAAAAAGGACCTCTGATATTAGGGTAACACTACTATGCTGCCAAACTACTTTTCGGTATGGTACCGAAAAGTAGTTTGACTGACACATGAGAATTAAAACCGGTGAAACCGGTTGCTCTTTCATTACTTAGCCAAAGGTAACAAGTTGTTGTACCTAGCCCCAAAAGTTGGACCACCAAAACAGTTGTAACCCTCCTGTACCTTATCCTTTGATATTACACTTTTAATTTTTGATATTATAATTCATAAAATTAACATCCAAAATCATCCAATAAATATAAAATTTATTAAATCAACAAGAACATGCAATTTGTTCATCAAATGTACACCAAATTAACATTCAATTCTTCAAATCAACATTTAATTTTACCTAATAAACATTTAATTCATTAAATTAACATTGAAAATCCTTAAAAAAAGATTTTTTTTTCTCAATTTTTCAAATTACCATAAAAAATAATCCAATAAATGTTTTATTTAACAAATCAACATCAAAATAACATACAATTTAATTCAATAAACATTTAATTCATCAAATCAGGTGAGATTTGAATGTGATATTTTAAAGGTTTAATTTAAAGGTTTAAATTAAACATTTAAAGTTTTCATTTAACAACTCAACATCAAAATAAACATACAATTTAGTTTCGACTTTTATGGGGTAGGGGTTCCAACTCTTAGGGTAGAGGTTCCAACTCTTAGGGTAGGGGTTCCAACTCTTGGGGAGAGGTTCCAACTTTTTTGGATAGAGTTCCAACTCTTGGGGGAGGGGTTCCAACTCTCTTGGGGGGTAAGGGTTCCAACTCTTGGGGGGAGGGGTTCCAACTTTTTTAGGTAGAGGTTCAAACTTTTTTGGGTAAGGGTTCCAACTTTTATGGGTAATAGTTCCAACTTTGGAGGGGCGGTTTCCAACTTTTTTGGATAGGGGTTCCAACTTTTTTGGGTTGGGGTTCCAACTTTTTTGGGTAGGGGTTCCAACTCTTGGGGGAGGGGTTCTAACTTTTTTGAGTAGAGGTTCCAACTTTTTTGGGTACGGGTTCCAACTTTTTTGGGTAGAGATTTCAACTTTTTTTGGTAAGGGTTCCAACTTTTATGGTTAATAGTTTCAACTCTTTTGGGTAAGGGTTTCAACTTTTATGGGTAATAGTTCCAACTCTTTGGGTAGCGGTTCCAACTCTTTGGGGGAAGGGTTCCAACATTTTTGGGTAAGGGTTCCAACTTTTATGGGGGTGGTTTCAACTTTTTTGGGTAGGGGTTCCAACAATTTTAGTAAGGGTTCCAACTGTTGGGGGTAAGGGTTCCAACTCTTGAGGGGAGGGGTTCCAACTTTTTTGGGTAGGGGTTTCAACTTTTTTGGATAAGGATTCCAACTTTTATGGTTAATAGTTTCAACTCTTTTGGGTAAGAGTTTCAACTTTTATGGGTAATAGTTCCAACTCTTTTGGGTAGGGGTTCCAACTCTTGGGGGGAGGGGTTCCGACATTTTTGGGTAAGGGTTCCAACTTTTATGGCTGGGGGTTTCAACTTTTTTGGGTTGGGGTTCCAACAATTTTAGTAGGGGTTCCAACTGTTGGGGGTAAGGGTTCCAACTTTTTTGGGTAAGGGTTCCAACTTTGTTGGATAGGGGTTCCAACTCTTGGGGGGAGGGGTTCCAACTTTTTTGGGTAAGGGTTCCAACTTTTATGGGTAATAGTTTCAATTTTTTTGGGTAGAGGTTCCAACTTTTTTGGGTAGAGGTTCCAACTCTTGGGGGAGGAGTTCCAACTCTTGGGGGAGGGGTTCCAACATTTTTAGTAGAGGTTCCAACTGTTGGGGGGGTAAGGGTTCCAACTCTTGGGGGAGGGGTTCCAACATTTTTGGTAGGGGTTCCAAATGTTGGGGGAGGGGTTCCAACTTTTTTTTGTATGAGTTCCAACTTTTTGGGTAGCCGTTCCAACTGTTGGGGAGGAGTTCCAACTCTTTGGGTGAGGAGTTCCAACTCTTTGGGTTCCAACATTTTTGGTAGGGGTTGCAACTGTTGGGGGTAGGGGTTCCAACTCTTGGGGAGATGGGTTCCAACTTTTTTGGGTAAGGGTTCCAACAATTTTGGGTAAGGCTTCTAACTTTTTTGGTAGAGGTTCCAACTTTTTTGGGTAAGGGTTTCAACATTTTTGGTAAAGGTTCCAACTCTTGGAGAGTTACAAATCTTTTAAGGGAGGAGTTCCAACTGTTGGGGGAGGGGATCCAACAATTTTGGTAGGAGTTCCAACTGTTGGGGGGTAGGGGTTCCAACTCTTGGGGGAGGGGATCCAACTTTTTTGGGTAGGGGTTTCCAACTTTTTTGGGTAAGGGTTCCAACTTTTTTGGGTAAGAGTTCCAACTGTTTGGGTAGAGGTTCTGGGGAGGGTTTCAACTTTTTTGGGATGGTTCCAACTCTTGGGGTTTTTACTCTTGACAATGAATATGTATTGGATGAATTTAATGTTAATAGTTGAATTTAAATGTTAATTTTTTTAATTGAATGTTTATTAGATGAAATGTAATGTTAATTTAGAGTTGACTTAATGAATTAAATGTTTATTTGATTAATTTTCATATTACTTTGGTTTGATGTTGATTTGATAAATTAAATTTTGTTTGGATTATTTTGGATGTTAATTTTGATAAATTGAGTGGTAATTAGATGAATTGAATGTCTAATTTGATGAATTGAATATTAATTAGATGAATTAAATGTTAATTTGATATTAATTTGATGAATTAAATATTAATTTCAAGAAATTGAACGTTAATTTAATTGTGTTGGGTTAGATTGGGAACAAAATAAAAATAGTGTTATAGTTTAGGGGTGTAAGTGTAATTTAAAGTAAGACCGGTCCAAGGAATGGTGTACCGATCGTGGGTATAATTACACTTAGGTATCTTATCATATTACATTTTTATCCCTTGATATTACACTTTTAACCTTTTTGATATTATAATTCATCAAATTAACATACAAACTCATCCAATAAATACTCAATTTATTAAATCAACAAGTAACATGCAATTAATACTCAATTCATCAGATTTACACCAAATTAACATTCAATTCTTCAAATCAACATTTAATTTTACCTAATAAACATTTAATTCATCAACGTAACATTCAATCTCATCCAATTTATATTCAAATTCATTCAAATAACATTCAATTCATAAAATTAACATCGAAAATCCTCGATTTAATAAATTAACACCAAAGTAACGTGCAATTTCATCCAATAAACGTGTAATTTTTCAAATAAATAACAAATTAACATTCAATTCTTCAAATCAACATTCAATTTCATCTAATAAACATTTAATTCATCAACTTAACATTCAATCACATCCAATTAATATTCAATTCATCAAATTAACATAAAATTAACATACAATTCATTTAATTTATATTCAAATGCATTAAATTAACACTCAATTTATCACATTACCATAGAAAATCATCCAAAAAGTTCAATGTAACAAATCAACATCAAAATAACATACAGTTACATCCAATAAACATTTAATTCATCAAATCAATGCTAAATTAATATTCAATTCAACAAATTAACGTTCAATTTCATCTAATAATATTTAATATTCAATTCATCAAATTTATACCAAATAAACATTAAATTTTATCAAATAAACTTTCAAATCGTCATATTAACACCAAATTAAAATTCAATTCATCAAATTAATCTTTAATTCATTAAATTAACATTCAATTCATCAAATTAAAATATAAAATCATCTAATAAAGATTTAATTCATCAAATCAATACCAAATTAACATTCAATTTAACAAATTAACATTTCATTTCGAATAATAAACATTCAATGGAACCTCGACGGAATTTTATTGATTAAAAAATCAAATTATACTAAATTAACATTCAATTCATCAAACAAACACTAAATTAATATAAATTGTATGAATTGAATATATATTTGGAATTGATTTCATCAATTGAGCATAAATTTGGTGTAAATTTGACGAATGCATTTGTATTGGATGAATTTAATGTTAATAGTTGAATTTAAATGTTAATTTTATTAATTGAATGTTTATTAGATGAAATATAATGTTAATTTAGAGTTGACTTCATGAATTAAATGTTTATTTGATTAATTTTCATATTACTTTGGTTTGGTGTTGATTTGATAAATTAAATTTTGTTTGGATTATTTTGGATGTTAATTTTGATAAATTGAGTGGTAATTGGATGAATTGAATGTCTAATTTGATGAATTGAATATTAATTAGATGAATTAAATGTTAATTTGATATTGATTTGATGAATTAAATATTAATTTCAAGAAATTGAACGTTAATTTAATTGTGTTGGGTTAGATTGGGAACAAAATAAAAATAGTGTTATAGTTTAGGGGTGTAAGTGTAATTTAAAGTAAGACCGGTCCAAGGAATGGTGTACCGATCGTGGGTATAATTACACTTAGGTATCTTATCATATTACATTTTTATCCCTTGATATTACACTTTTAACCTTTTGATATTATAATTCATCAAATTAACATACAAACTCATCCAATAAATACTCAATTTATTAAATCAACAAGTAACATGCAATTAATACTCAATTCATCAAATTTACACCAAATTAACATTCAATTCTTCAAATCAACATTTAATTTTACCTAATAAACATTTAATTCATCAACGTAACATTCAATCTCATCCAATTTATATTCAAATTCATTCAAATAACATTCAATTCATAAAATTAACATCGAAAATCCTCGATTTAATAAATTAACACCAAAGTAACGTGCAATTTCATCCCATAAACGTGTAATTTTTCAAATAAATAACAAATTAACATTCAATTCTTCAAATCAACATTCAATTTCATCTAATAAACATTTAATTCATCAACTTAACATTCAATCACATCCAATTAATATTCAATTCATCAAATTAACATAAAATTAACATTCAATTAATTTAATTTACATTCAAATGCATTAAATTAACACTCAATTTTTCAAATTACCTTCGAAAATTTTATTAATTGAATGTTTATTAAATGAAATGTAATGTTAGTTTAGAGTTGAGTTAATGAATTAAATGTTTATTTGATTAATTTTCATATTACTTTAGTTTGGTGTTTATTTGATAAATTATATTTTTTTTGGATTATTTTGGATGTTAAATTTCACAAATTAAGTGGTAATTGGATGAATTGAATGTCGATTTAGTATTAATTTGATGATTTTTTTATTAATTGGATGAATTAAATGTTAATTTGTTGAATTTGAATATTAATTTGATGAATTAAATGTTTATTAGATGAAGTTGAATTTGATTTGAAGAGTTGAATACTAATTTAGTGTAAATTTAATGAGTTGAATATTAATTGGATTATTTTATTGGATGATTTTGCACGTCAAAAGTTTATCTAGGACTATTTGAACACAAAATTAAATATTTTAAAGATGAAATTAAAAAATTAATATTTTTAGGATCAAATTAATAAATATGTATAATTTTAGGGATGAAAGTGTAAGTCTTCATTTCTAAGCTAACACCGATCGTGGCTTCCAAGGACCGGTCCTAATATAAAAAAATGCTAATTACACTTTTATACTCAAAGTTATATATATTTATGGTTCCTAAAATATTAATTTATTAATTTTATCCCTAAAATATTCAATTTTGTATTTAAATAGTCCGAGACGACTTTAAGATCCAAAATCATCCAATAAATGATTGAACTTATCAAATCGAAATTAAAATAACATGTAATTTAATCCAATTAATATTATATTCACCAAATTTACATCAAATTAACATTGAAAAAGTCAAATCAACATTCAATTTTACCTAATAGACAATTAATTCATCAAATTAACACTAAAATTCAACTAATAAACATTTAGATCATCAATTTAACATTCAATTTCATCTGATTAATATTCAATTTATCAAATTAACATCAAATTAAGATTCAATTCATTCAATTTATATTCAACTTCATTAAATTAACGCTTAATTTCTCAAATTAGCATCCAAAATTATCCAATAAATATTCAATTTATTAAATCAACATCAAATTAACAATAAATTCAACAAATTAACATTTTGTTTCATATAATAAACATTCAATTCATTAAAGTAACACCAAATTAACAATCAATTCAACAAATTAACATTGTGTTTCATATAATAAACATTCAATTCATTAAATTAAAACCAAATTAACTTTCAATTCTTCAAATCAACACCAAACTAACATTCAATTCATCAAATTAACACAAAATGAATATTTAATTCATTAAATTCGCATTCAATTCTGTCTAATAAACATTTAATTCATCAAATTAACCTAACATTCAATTCCATCCAATAAAATTTTAATTTATCAAATTAACATTAAATTAACATTCAATTCATCAAATTAAGATTCAATTTCATCCAATTAATATTCAATTCATCAAATTAATATTCACTTCTTCAAATTAACACTAAATTAACTTCAATTCATAAAATTAACACAACATTAATACTCAATTCATCAAATTCACATTCAATTCCATATAATAAATTATTTATTCATCAAATTAACTTAACATTCATCATCAAATAAATATTCAATTCATTAAATCAACACCAAATTAACAATAAATTCAACAAATTAACATTTTGTTTCATATAATAAACATTCAATTCATTAAAGTAACACCAAATTAACAATCAATTCAACAAATTAACATTGTGTTTCATATAATAAACATTCAATTCATTAAATTAACACCAAATTAACATTCAATTCATCAAATCAATACCAAATTAACATTCAATTCATCAAACTAACACTAAATTAATATAAATTGTATGAATTGAATATATATTTGGTATTGATTTCATCAATTGAACATAAATTTGGTGTTAATTTGACGAATGAATATGTATTGGATGAATTTAATGTTAATAGTTGAATTTAAATGTTAATTTTATTAATTGAATGTGTATTAGATGAAATGTAATGTTAATTTAGCGTTGAGTTACTGAATTAAATGTTTATTTGATTAATTTTCATATTACTTTGGTGTTGATTTGACAAATTGAATTTTTATTGGATTATTTTGGATGTTAATTTTGATAAATTGAGTGTTAATTGGATGAATTAAATGTCGATTTAATCTTAATTTGATGAATTGAATATTAATTGGATGAATTAAATGTTAATTTGATGAAATTGAATGTTAATTTAATAAATTGAATGTTACTTTATAGTATTTTGTGTTGGGTTACACATTTTTGGAGTTGTGACGGATGTCGATGATGGATCCAATAAAAGTGGGAATTGAATTTTTTCAAAAAATTCAACTGTTTCCTAAGGAGACATCCCGCCTAATTTTTTTTTCAAAAAATATATACTTTGCATAAAAAAAATATTTTTTATTCTCAATTCTAAAATATATTTACCAGTAAAGGGATGGAGGGAAGGTAAGAGAAAGTGATTTGGGCGGGAAAAGAAGAAAACGGAGGGAAAGGCAAAAAAAGGCGGAAACGGGAGAGAGATAAAGTTATTGTGGATATTCCAAAATAAATGAATAAATAAATAACTGAATAAATAAATATTGTTATATTTCGAGGGTCTAAGTATAATTTACTTATGCACTAAGACCGGCCGTTGGAATGAGCGACCGATCCTGGTGGGCACTACCACAAGTACGAAGAAGGAGAGGTTTGTGGGGTCTGTGGTCACCGTATGCCGGCTGTCACCGAGAATAGTTTGCTTCAGGTTAGCGTTTTTCTGTCGAAGATCTTGCCGGAGTTGGGTAGCTATGATAACGCTACGCGGGTTGAGCTTCTCAAGACTCAGGGGATTTCTGGAGTTCTCAATGTGAGCTTGAGGCCATAGTCTCTTCTTGATCGGAACTGGGCTTATTGTGATTAATCGATCAATGATATATTAATGTTGCATATCCTTTATTGATATATTAATAGTCGTCATCATATTCAAGACACT
This sequence comes from Ilex aquifolium, assembly GCA_951799425.1. Classification (NCBI taxonomy): domain Eukaryota; kingdom Viridiplantae; phylum Streptophyta; class Magnoliopsida; order Aquifoliales; family Aquifoliaceae; genus Ilex; species Ilex aquifolium. The sequence continues at coordinate 25,108,475 of OX637407.1, read as the reverse complement.
TGTTTCCTAATGTACAGAGTAACCTTTATTGTATGCCTCTTACTAATTCTAACTGCATTATCTTTATACATTGTAGGACGTGTCACCCCTGAAAGTGTTGTATATAGCTTTGGCACTGTCCTTCTAGATCTGCTAAGTGGAAAACACCAAGTCATGTGAGTGGCTTATATCTCTCATCGTTCTTTGCATATGGGGTATATAGAAAATGTTCTTAGTTTTCATTGGTACGTTGCTACTCTAGAACCCATTACGTACACGATTGTATTGGAGTAACCAACTTGATTGTGATATTGAAATTGTGAGTGTGTGACTAACTAATTCAAATAAGCGTCGGAAAAGTCAGTTAGGTGGATAAGAAGCGTAAATTGTGTTGATAAAGAACTATATCAATTGTATGTATGAGCAATAATGAATTGTTTTCTTGGCAATTGACTGGCCTAAATAAAGTATTCTTCCACTTGTTAGAGGTGAATCACTAAACTATTAATGGCCATCAGGCCCCTGTATATTCATAGAAGGAAAACAGTATGTCAAAAACTTATCTTTTCACACAACACAAATAGGTGTACACATTCTATAATATGCAATCATTGGTAAGTATATTCAACCATTTACTTCATGTGAGCTATAATGTACTCATTCAAACGTTCACATAATTTAGTTAAAGCATTTAGAAACTCCAGCACTGTTAATGCATGCCCCCAATTAACAAACACCTAATCCTATGTTTCCTATTTATTTTAATGTTGTAGGCCAAAGGATAGGCCTACCCACTAACTCTACATCTATAAGTAGTGTGATACTTCTTTCTTAAAGAACTTGTTCTAGGTTTGGCTTTGCAGTTCATTAAGTCTTCCCAAATCTTTTCCTCTGCTTAATGTATACCTGAAAGTTTGTTCTTCAGTGGATCATGCTAATGTCTATATATATAACATAAATTACGAATCGTACATCATGAATAGCAACATTACCAACAAATTTGAAGATGTTTGAAACTTTAAAGCATTCATAAAAGGGTTCGCCTTCTACATTGGATAAAAGATTCCTCCAGTATTGACTTTCCCTTGCAAAGCAACAGTGTTTTTCAAAGAGAAAAACAATCTGTAGCCTTCGGGTCCATTACTTGGAGGTGGAAACTTTTTCAAAAGAAAAGTTCATTTCTTGTGGACCTCTACAGAATATGCTTGGTAGTAAGCATTGCATTTTTCACTGAAGTAATGGTCTTGAATAGACAATGAAGTTGCGTAATCAATCTAAAGAAGGCTAAGCAATATACATGGCAGCTAGATTGCTCTCAAGAGGAGTAAAGTAAGTTGAAAAACTTGATTTGTCACCATAGAACTTGAAACAAATGAAGCGGTTCTTGCAATTCCAAAAAAGTTTGTGCCAAGGTCTTGAAGTGAGAAGACTCCTCATGATTCTTAAACACTCACATAAGTATAAAAATGCAATTTATGATATCTTAATCAAGACTATGGTAGTCCATTGTAGATTTACTTTTGTTTCTTTGCTCTTAGTACGAAAGGACAATATGAAAGGATAGTATGGTTAATCATTGATGTATCTAAGTTCTTATCCTCTTGTTGCATAACAGGTGAAGATGCCCCTATCAATGAAGTAGTGGACTTCATATTTGCTGCTCGGATGGCTGAGAACCCTGAAAAGGATGTAAATTACCCAAATCATAATGATGGAGAAAGAAATGAGGTCAGTGATGCCTGTTTCATGACTATAATTGCATTGGTTGTGTTTTGAGGATGTTTACACACACATATACACAAATATCCTCAAAACTCAATGAGCATCTTGGGCATGCTTAACTGTGGATGACTTTCTTGAGTCAGGTTCAAAGGTATAACCTTAAAATAATGTGTATTTGGCATTTCAAGTTCCATATTTTGGCCAAATCATATAATGTGTGTTTTCCTGTATCGTGCTTGTTAATCAGAAATATACATTATTTCTTTCCATTTTTTCCAGTGGTGGAAATATTCCGCATGCATCCTGCTGTTTAATATGTTGTCTTCCCCAAATTAAAGGCTGTCATCTTTGCTAAATTTGGTCAATTATGACATAGATCTCTAAGAAATTTGCTAATGTGGTATTGTGGGTGTTCTCGGCGGGGCACTATATCTTAGAGCTCATTTTGGGCTACCCATTGCAGCATATTGGATCAGCTGCGTTCAGCCTAACAGAAAAACTTCAATCCCTCAAACACTGCTTCCAGACAGACACACTGGGGTATCATCTCTCTGTGTTGAAGCATTTATTCCCAGGAGGACTGACGGTGTTATCTATATACAGCGGAATTGGAGGAGCCGATTCCTTACACCGGCTTGGTATAAATTTGGAAGTTGTTGTCTCGGTGGAGCCTTCTGAAACAAAGCGGAGGATTTTTAAGCAGTGGTGGCATAATTTTGGACAAGGTGGCGAGTTGGTGCAGGTTGAAGACATTCATAGACTAGCAAATAACAAACTTAAGGCTCTATTATTTTATGAGTTTGTACATGTTTTACAACGTAAGGAGTACAACGGAGAAAAACAAGTGACTTATTTCCTTCAATCCTGTTTGTTCCAGCACATTAGAATTTACCAGTGATCAGTAATAAATTATTGTAATTCCTGGGTTTAAAAGTTTCACCCTTGTAGCTTGTACTTTACTGATGAAGAATGGAATATGAAATGACACTTGCATCCTCGTCTTTTAATCAGAATTGGATGCTAAAAGCGATAAAATACGTTGTCTATTTTAGGATTATCTCGAAACATGTTCATTTGGATTTTATCAAATGGATAGGGCATAGCCAGGGTAACCCTCGCCAGGGTCCATCAAAAGTAAAGAAATGGCAATGGCTACAACAATGCCATCGAGATGACAACAAAAGTTCTTTTGTTTCCTTCTACTAAGATTCATGGGCTGAAAAAACAATGCAACTTTTATCATTCGCAAGGCAAATGGAACTCTCTTTGTTTACAAAGACTGATAGTTCTTTCTGTGCACATTACCAAGGCTATTATATTCAAATTTGCTTCTGTCTAGCTGGTTATTCTGTGATAGCCTTTCGAACCCTGTCTTTAGTGGACAGTGATATATTCCTCATGTTTTATGCACATGCATATTCGAAGTTGCTCAAATTGTTACTCTTCCTTTCTATATCTATACTAAATGTTTAAGAGAATCCCCCCAAAAATACAAATTTCATTTAACTGTGTACTCTAACGCTTAGTAAGAAGCACTCCAATCATTTGCTTTATTACTTCATAACGGCCAAAAACTTCGACTAGTACACCAATGAAAATTTTAGGTGGTGTATAGCAAGTAATATCAACAGCTCTTGTTGAATTTGCGGCCAGACAACTTCTCAGACTAGTACAAAATGTGATTTATGAGTCCCTTCGCTGCATTAAACCATAAAACATACATGTAAGAACTTTAGAAATTCTTTTGTCATCACAACATACTGTGTATGTGTGCATGAGTTAACTGGTGCTCGATCCCTATTTGCTTTATTGACCAAATCATGAGCACCATTATATGAATATTGTGGGTGGGTGGGTGGGTGGGTGAGTGGGTGGGGGTTAGGGGAGGGTTCACTACAGACAAACATAAAGAAATGAAGAAAAGACCGAATGAATAAATCATTGAAGGAGCTGGTCTGGGGAATGGCAGTGAATTGTGATCAACTCTAATGATATAAGTAGCCAATGAGATCAAGTGAATAATAATGTGAAATGAAACTCACTCATCCTTCAACTTCTGAATTTTGTCTGGATCTGCCTCACGAATGTGTTTTTTGAACTGCTGCCTCACCATCTCAACAAGCTCGGTGTTCTGTTGCTGCAGATTAATTATAGTAGAAGAACCATGTTAATATTCCTTCCCTTCTAGGTGTTTGGGCAGCAATTCATTCTAAAACCCCAACAGAGCCTCAACTACGAGTCCTATGTAAAGTATAGTTACTCACTCACTTAAGAAGTCAAATTGTCAGACACTAAATTGAACTACCAAGAAAATAAAACAAACTGGTATCTAGTGTTGTCTTTCCAAAACTAAATCTATTAAGGTTAGGGGAAAAAATAATTTTTTTTTCTTTTTTGATCAGCAAGGACAAGATTCCAAATTTTTTTACATGCAGTAAAGATTAAAATCAAAAGCAAAATATATCTCACAAACAGATTTCTAATTCATCCTTAAAAAAAAAAAAAAAGAATTCTCCCAAAATTAGGAAAACCCATATCCAAAAGGAAGCCAAAAGACGAATTCTTTCAAGACCAATTCTCATTGGCACCCCTGATCTAAGTTTCTCAAGAATCAAATCATAACCAAGCTTAAAACATTGATATGTACAAGATAATACAAAACATGAAGGGAGATAGAAAGAATAAAAAAATAGAACATAATCATAGGAAATTAAATTATACTCACTTCAAAGATTTGAATAACAAAACACAAGTACATTTCACATTACGATTAATGTATGCACATAACTGCAGAATTATTTCCTCAAAATAAAAAATAACAAAGGAAAAAGAATGAATGAAACTAATTCTGATGTCATTGTTGACAAGTTCAGGTGGCAGCGCTATTTGCAGAGACGGCATGATTAGAAAAACCCTAATAATCAATAAACTGAGTATTAACAAACCAGATCAACCACCAGAATGCAAATTACATACCAATATCTTTAGTTTTACATAGTGGAGTGCTTTCATCAGGTATGACAAGGAAAACTACTAAACTTCACATCACAAAACTAACAAATAAACCTTGTGCAACACACCCACCAAAAATAAAAATTTATTGAAAAGAACAACTAGCAGTGCAAGGAAAAAGACATATTGCTATAACTATCAGTATCACAGATATAATTTTCTGTCGACAAAATTTTCTTGAATTGAGACATACCCAATGAAAATTCAGATACAAAACCACTTAGCTAACTGCTGAGACAAATAGATCCGAAGTAGAAAGTCAAACACCCATCACTAACATCAAAGAAGAGGAATGCGAAAATATGCCTTCCCATCAAATCCAGATAAAGAACTAACCATCAAATTCCACAATTATGCAAATTCACACAAATATATAACTACAAAATTTTTGCAGAAAAATATATAAATTCATACACATATGTATCCATATATAAGGGTATTCACTATTCACATAATCTGTCCTTTTATGTATGTATGTGGATATATACAAAATCACATATAGACAACTTGTAATGCACTACAAACAACAAAAAAGAAAGAAGCCATAAGAACACAATGAGAAAAATGAATAAATATAGACCAAAAAAAAAATCTAGTCAAAAAGGGCAAACCTCCTTTTTTTTATAGTTTTGTGGAAGGGATATCTTACAGGAGAACATGGGGGAGTTGAAAGGCAGGGGAATCCACTATTCTAAAAAAAAAAACACGCATTGTATTACAAAAACACGCATTGTACATCATGAGATGAAGACAAACTGTCATTGGTAAAGTGGAAACAAACATTAATAAAATCATTTGAGTAAAAAATAAAGGTCAACATAATATCATTTATACCCCATGGTCCAATTTTTGTATTTCCTTCCCTTTGATTGTCTTCAGACAATCCTTGCTATAGTGAAAACAAACATCGATTAGATCATTTGAATAAAAAATAAGATCAACACAAATAATTTAGCATTTAGAATAAAAAAAATCGCCCACTAGTAAAAAAGTCAGGAGGTTGCTGGGTGAGATTGCTTAATATCTTCAGTTTCAGCTTCATGTTCCTTCTTCACCCTAAACATAAAATAAACCATTAACCACAAAAATGGCTTCACCATATAAATTACGATATTAACTAAAAAAAATGTTCACTTACATTAAAATGAGTCAAGACTTGGATCACCATGGTAAGCAACGGAGGATTATCAAAGACAAAGTCAGTAATGGAGTTTCACGTCGCGGACTCAACAGGGAAGGCAAGACTAGTAACCACAGTGAAAGAGATGGAGGGAAGGCAAGACTAGTAACCAGTCGTTTAGGCGGGAAAGTGGATAGAGGGAGAAGATAAGGTTTTGTGATTTGTGGAACACAATATTCACAAGAAAAAAAAATATATATATTGTAATATGTTATAGTGTTTTGGGAACAAAATAAAAATAGTGTTACAGTTTATGAGTGTAAGTGTAATTTAAAGTAAGACCGGTCCTAAGAATGGTGGACCGAACGTGTGTATAATTACACTTACTTATCCTATCATATAACACTTTTATCCCTTTGATATTACACTTTTAACATTTTGATATTATAATTCATCAAATTAACATCCAAAATCATCCAATAATATTCAATTTATTAAATCAACAATTAATATGCAATTTCATCAATTTAATACTCAATTCATCAAATTTACATCAAATTAACATTCAATTCTTCAAATCAACATTTAATTTTACCCAATAAACATTTAATTCATTAAATTAACATTAAAATTCAACTAATAAACATTTAATTCATCAACGTAACATTCAATCTCATCCAATTTATATTCAAATTCATTCAATTAACATTCAATTCATAAAATTAACATCGAAAATTCTCGATTTAACAAATTAACACCAAAGTAACATGCAATTTCATCCAATAAACGTTTAATTTTTCAAATAAATAACAAATTAACATTTAATTTCATCTAACAAACATTTAATTCATCAACTTAACATTTAATCATATCCAATTAATATTCAATTCATCAAATTAACATAAAATTAACATTCAATTCATTTAATTTATATTCAAGCGCATTAACTTAATACTCAATTTATCAAATTACCATCGAAAATTTTATTAATTGAATGTTTATTAGATGAAATGTAATGTTAATGAATTAACATTCAATTCTTCAAATCAACATTTAATTTTACCTAATAAACATTTAATTCATCAACGTAACATTCAATCTCATCCAATTTATATTCAAATTCATTCAAGTAACATTCAATTCATAACATTAACATCGAAAATCCTCGAATTTCATCCAAAAATATTTAATATTCAATTCAACAAATTTATACAAACTAAACATTCAAATCGTCATATTAACATCAAATTAAAATTCAATTCATCTAATTAACATTTAATTCATCAAATTAAAATATAAAATCATCTAATAAAGATTTAATTCATCAAATCAATACCAAATTAACATTCAATTTAACAAATTAACTATTTGACATTCAATTCATCAAATTAACACCAAATTAACTTTCAATTCTTCAAATCAACACCAAACTAACATTTAATTCATCAAATTAACACAAAATTAATATTCAATTCATTTCATTAATTAACCTAACATTCAATTCCATCCAATAAAATTTTAATTTATCAAATTAACATTAAATATAGTAAATTAAAAAATTAACATTCCATTTCGTATAATAAACTTTTAATTCATTAAATTAACATTTAAATTAACTATTTAAAATTAAATTCATAAAATTAAGAATCAATTTCATCCAATTAATACTCAATTCACCAAATTAATATTGGATTCTTGAAATAAACAGTTAATTAATTTTCAATTCATCAAATTAACACAACATTAAAATGCATTTCATCAAATTCACGTTCAATTCCTTCTAATAAAAAATTATTTCATCAAATTAACTTAACATTCAATTTCACAAATTAACACTAAACTAACACTCAATTCATCAAATTTATATTCAAAATCATCCAATTAACACCAAATTCGTCAAATTAACATCCAAAATCATATAATAAAATTCAATTTATCAAACCAACACCAATGCAATATAGAAATTTATCGAATAAACATTTAATTCATCGAATCAACACCAAATTAACATTCAATTCAACAAATTAACAATTTATAATAAACATTCAATTCATTAAATTAAAATTAAATTAATATTCAATTCATCAAATCAATACCAAATTTACATTCAATTCATCAAACTAACACTAAATTAATATAAATTGTATGAATTGAATACATATTTGGAAAATATTTCATCAATTGAGCAAATTTGACGAATGCATATGTATTGGATGAATTTAATGTTAATAGTTGAATTTAAATGTTAATGTTATTATTTTGAATGTTAAATTTGACAAATTGAGTGGTAATTGGATGAATTGAATGTGGATTTAGTATTAATTTGATGAATTTAATATTAATTGGATGAATTAAATGTTAATTTGTTGACTTTGAATATTAATTTGATGAATTAAATGTTTATTAGATGAAGTTGAATTTGATTTGAAGAGTTGAATGTTAATTTAGTGTAAATTTAATGAGTTGAATATTAATTGGATTATTTTATTGGATGAAATGTAATGTTAATTTAGAGTTGAGTTAATGAATTAAATGTTTATTTGATTAATTTTCATATTACTTTGGTTTGATGTTGATTTGATAAATTAAATTTTTTTTGGATTATTTTGGATGTTAATTTTGATAAATTGAATGTCGATTTAGTATTAATTTGATAAATTGAATATTATTTAGGTGAATTAAATGTTAATTTGATATTAATTTGATGAATTAAATATTAATTTCATGAAATTGAATGTTAATTTAATTTTGTTGGGTTAGATCGATAACAAAATAAAAATAGTGTTATAGTTTAGGAGTGTAAGTGTAATTTAAACTATGTCCGGTCCTAGGAATGTTGGACCGAACGTTGATATAATTACACTTATACTCCTATCCTATTACACTTTTATCCCTTAATATTACACTTTTAACCTTTTGATATTATAATTCATCAAATTAACATCCAAACTCATCCAATAAATACTCAATTTATTAAATCAACAAGTAACATGTAATTAATACTCAATTCATCAAATTTACACCAAATTAATATTCAATTCTTCAAATCAATATTTAATTTTATCTAATAAACATTTAATTCATCAATCTAACATTCAATCTCATCCAATTTATATTCAAATTCATTCAAGTAACATTCAATTCATAAAATTAACATCGAAAATCCTTGATTTAACAAATTAACACCAAAGTAACGTGCAATTTCATCCAATAAACATTTAATTTTTCAAATAAATAACAAATTAACATTCAATTCTTCAAAATCAACATTCAATTTCATCTAATAAACATTTAATTCATCAACTTAACATTCAATTACATCCAATTAATATTCAATTCATCAAATTAAATTAAAATAAAATTAACATTCATTTCATTTAATTTATATTCAAATGCATTAAATTAACACTAAATTTATCAAATTACCATCGAAAATTTTTATTAATTGAATGTTTATAAGATGAAATTTAATATTAATTTAGAGTTAAGTTAATGAATTAAATGTTTATTTGATTAATTTTCATATTACTTTGGTTTGGTGTTGATTTGATAAAATAATTTTTTTTGGATTATTTTGGATGTTAATTTTGATAAATTGAGTGGTAATTGGATGAATTGAATGTCGAATTAGTATTAATTTGATAAATTGAATATTATTTTGATGAATTAAATGTTAATTTGATATTAATTTGATGAATTAAATATTAATTTCATGAAATTCAATGTTAATTTAATTTTGTTGGGTTAGAATGAGAACAAAATAAAAATAGTGTTATAGTTTAGAGGTGTAAGTATAATTTAAACTAAGACCGGTTCAAAGAATAGTGGACCGAACGTGGGTATAATTACACTTACTTATCCTATCATATTACACTTTTATCCCTTGATATTACACTTTTAACCTTTTCGATATTATAATTTATCAAAATAACATCCAAAATCATCCAATAAATATTCAATTTATTAAATCAACAATTAACATGCAATTTCATCAATTTAATACCCAATTCATCAAATTTACACCAAATTAACATTCAATTCTTCAAATCAATATTTAATTTTACCTAATAAACATTTAATTCATTAAATTAACATTAAAAATCAACTAATAAACATTTAAATTAACATTAAAATTCAACTAATAAACATTTAATTCATCAACGTAACATTCAATCTCATCCAATTTATATTCAAATTCATTCAATTAACATTCACTTAAAAAAATTAATATCGAAAATCCTTGATTTAACAAATTAACACCAAAGTAACATACAGTTACATACAATAAACGTTTAATTTTTCAAATAAATAACAAATTAACATTCAATTCTTCAAATCAACATTCAATTTCATCTAATTTATATTCAAATTCATTAAATTAACACTCAATTTATCAAATTAATATCGAAAATCATTCAATAAAGGTTCAATTTAACAAATCAACATCAAAGTAAAATACAGTTACATACAATAAACATTTAATTCAGCAAATCAATATTAAATTAATATTCAATTCAACAAATTAGCATTCAATTGCGTGACATAACATTTAATATTCAACTCATCAAATTTATACCAAATAAACATTCAATTTTATCAAATAAACTTTCAAATCGTCATATTAACACCAAATTAAAATTCAATTCATCAAATTAATATTTAATTCATTAAATTAACATTCAATTCATCAAATTAAAATATAAAATCATCTAATAAAGATTTAATTCATCAAATCATTACCAAATTAACATTCAATTTAAAAAATTACCATTTATGGGTGGGTGTTCCAACATTTTTGGGTAATGGTTCCAATTTTTATGGGTGGGTGTTTCAACTTTTTTGGGTAGGAGTTGCAACTCTTTGGAGGAGGGGTTCGGGCGAGGGGTTCCAACTTTTATGGGTAGGAGTTTTAATATTTTTGGGTAAGGGTTCTTACTTTTATGGGTGGGGGTTTCAACTTTTTTGGGTAGGGTTTCCAACTCTTGGGGAGGGGTTCCAACATTTTTGGATAAAGGTTCCAACTTTTATGGGTGGGGTTTCAACTTTTTTGGGTAGGGGTTCCAACTTTTATGGATGGGGGTTTCAACTTTTTTGGGTAGGGGTTCCAATTTTTATGGGTGGGGGTTTCAACTTTTTTGGATAAGGATTTCAACTTTTATGGGTAATAGTTCCAACTCTTTTGGTAGAGGTTCCAACTCTTGAGGGGAGGGGTTCCAACATTTTTGGGTACGGGTTACAACTTTTATGGGTGGGGGTTTCAACTTTTTTGAGTAAGGGTTCCAACTTTTTTGGGTAGGGGTTCCAACATTTTTGGGTAAGGGTTCCTACTTTTATGGGTGGGGGTTTCAACATTTTTGGATAGGGGTTTCAACATTTTTGGGTAAGGGTTCCAACTTTTATGGGTTGGGGTTTCAACTTTTTTGGGTAGGGGTTCCAACTTTTGAGGGGAGGGGTTCCAACATTTTTGGGTACGGGTTCCAACTTTTATGGGTGGGGGTTTCAACTTTTTGGATAAGGGTTCCAACTTTTATGAGTGGGGGTTTCAACTTTTTTGGATAATAGTTTCAACTTTTATGGGTAATAGTTCCAACTCTTTTGGTTAGGGTTCCAACTCTTGAGGGGAGGGGTTCCAACATTTTTGGGTACGGGTTCCAACTTTTATGGGTGGGGGTTTCAACTTTTTTGAGTAGGGGTTCCAACTCTTGGGGGAGGGGTTCCAACTTTTTTGGATAGGAGTTTCAACATTTTTGGGTAAGGGTTCCAACTTTTATGGGTGGGGGTTTCAACTTTTTTGCGTAGAGGTTCCAACTCTTAGGGAACGGGTTCCAACTTTTATGTGTAGGGGTTTCAACATTTTTGGGTAAGGGTTCCAACTTTTATGAGTTGGTGTTTCAACTTTTTTGGGTAGGGGTTCCAACTCTTGAGGGGAGAGGTTCCAACATTTTTGGGTACGGGTTCCAACTTTTATGGGTGGAGGTTTCAACTTTTTTGGGCAGGGGTTCCAACTTTTATGGGTGCGGGTTTCAACTTTTTTGGGTAGGGGTTCCAACTTTTTTGGGTAGGGGTTTCAACAGTTTTGGGTAAGGGTTCCTATTTTTGTGGGTGGGGGTTTCAACATTTTTGGGTAAGGGTTCCAACTTTGATGGGTTGGGGTTTCAACTGTTTTGGGTAGGGGTTCCAACTCTTGAGGGGAGGGGTTCCAACATTTTTGGGTACGAGTTCCAACTTTTATGGGTGAGGGTTTCAACTTTTTTGGGTATGAGTTCCAACTTTTATGGGTGGGGGTTTCAACTTTTTTGGGTAGGGGTTCCAACTCTTGGGGGAGGGGTTCCAACTTTTTTGGGTAGGGGTTTCAACATTTTTGGTTAAGGCTTCCTACGTTTATGGCTGGGGATTTCAACTTTTTTGGGTAGGGGTTCCAACTCTTAGGGGACGGGTTCCAACTTTTTTGGGTAGGAGTTTCAACATTTTTGGGTAAGGGTTCCAACTTTTATGGGTTGGGGTTTCAATTTTTTTGGGTTGGGGTTCCAACTTTTGAGGGGAGGGGTTCCAACATTTTTGGGTACGGGTTCCAACTTTTATGGGTTGGGGTTTCAACTTTTTTGGGTAGGGGTTCCAACTTTTATGGGTGGGGTTTCAACTTTTTTGGATAAGGGTTTCAACTTTTATGGGTAATAGTTCCAACTCTTTTGGTAGGGGTTCCAACTCTTGAGGGAAGGGGTTCCAATATTTTTTGGTACGGGTTCCAACTTTTATGGGTGGGGGGTTTCAACTTTTTTGGGTAGGGGTTTCAACTTTTATGGATAGGGGTTCCAACTCTTGGGGGGAGGATCCATGTGAGAGGGGTTCCAACTGTTGGGGGGGTTAAGTGTTATTACCGGTTTAGCAGGTAACTGGTATCCACTTTCCAAGTAACCGGTAGTCCTTTAAAAAGTGATCAATGGCTATAAAAATAAGAAAATTCCATCAAAGGTCCAAAATGAACTTCGGTATGGTACCGAAAAGGTGAATTCGGTATTGTAGCCTGACCCTGATATTAACATAAACATTCATTTCCCTTAGCTGCCTGCCACAGACAGCTGTGCCGTAGCTGATACGACCTAGAGCAAAACCTCCTTCATATTTCAAGTGGCCCGTCAATCATGTTGAGTGAGAAGGGTTTGTATCCAATTTTAATATAATGAGTTTGTATAAAAAAATATTTCAATAATACTCAATTTGTTTATTAATTTGTGTCTAATAAATTGTGTAATATCGAGTTCATATCGTGTATAAATTATGTATAACTAATATATAAACGAATCGTGTAGTGTATTTTTTGATTGGCTTCATGCATACCAGATTCATTTATTAACCATATTGTGTCGAGTCCACGTGTTTACTAAACAGGTAGATTAAGAAAGACTCAAACCCTTTAAGTCGTGTTAATAGATTGTATCATATTCTAGTTTAAGTTTCTCATCAAAAGTCAACGAAAGTAGAGGTTGTCATCTGACACCTATAATTCCTTGGACCGATGAAACATCAAGGAAGAATCCATGAATATCCTTTGAAGCAATCATTTTCTTTATCTTGCACGTATGCGTAAGTATCTGAATTTTATAAAACGATTGAACATTTAGAAAAGTCTAAGTTGAATTCAACTTTGATGTTATTAAATAAGTAAGGCCATGTCTTCCTAGTTCCTATATATCTATACTAATAATAATTTTTTACAAAAGCAATACAAAGTTTCAAAGTATAGGTTTGTTTATTCAATTTAACATGTCAAACCCGCCTAATAAATAAGTTGTCACAACTCAAATATAAACAACACGACACGACACGAATTTGACTATATATTTGTAATCGGCTCTATGTGAATAGAACACAGTTTAGATAACATCAACGGCCCTTTGCTAGCCATAGGTATACCTCGAAATAGGGCTAATAATCGAGTCAAACTTTGTGAGCTCGAGTTGTCGAGCTTGTTCTTTTAAACGAGCATAAAAAATTATTCAAGTTTGACTCATTTAGAATACGATCCGAACTCAAATCGAGTCCTATATGAGCAAAGCCCGAGCCAAACCCAAGTAGTTCGGCATAATTATCAGCCTTACCTCGAAAGCAATATGGTGCAAAGCACAAAAGTTTTCTGGTGGTAAAAATCCCTGAATTATCTACAAGGTGGTATCCTGATTCTGGTGCTGCCACAAGTATGGTGTACCTGATATGCTCCAGAGTGAAACTTCCTAGATGTTTGAAATGAACTAATCAATTTAGAAAAAAACAAGAACTTGTCACCTACAGTTCCTTAGCCTGATGAAACATACAGGGAGAACCTATGAATATCCTTTGAAGCAGTCATTTTCTTTAGCTTGCAGGTATGGACTATGAACAATTCTCTGAATTTTCTAAATGCTTCCACATACGCAAAAGTCATAGATGATGTAACTTTGATGTTACTAAATAAAATAAACGTCATTTCCGATATAATCATATAGGATCGATGGTCGTGCTATGTCAAAATTTGTTAAATCCATCCACGACTGATTTATAATCATATATAGTTCGGTTTATGTCGTAAATAGTCGAATTCTTTTTACCATGACACTCAATGAGTTTGAAGGGTCAACCCGATTACGATTCTAACCCATTAAAGTTAAACGCATACCTAATAATTCCTTGTCGATTACATATCGCTAGCCCGTTTGGGCGATGCTACATGTATTGCTACGCAGGGGATTTTGAATAGGAAAAGAAAGAAAAAAAACTTGACACGGTTATATTTAGAACCAGTCCACATGAATTTCATATAATATATATGCAGTCAATGATTACCTAATTGACAAGTTAGTTAGGAACTAAATTTAAATTATCCATTGCTTATGATGATCAACACGTTGACAAGTCAGAAACCGTGTTCAAGTTGTCTAAGCTTAAGCTTTTTTAATTCAATTTGTTTGCTTATATATATACACGTCTCTGATAAGAATAGCAAGAAGGGAAATAAACAGTTTTTGATCAATATGTATGTGACAAGGCCTCTCTCTCACTACCTAAGCTTTCCAGAATCTCTTTCATTACGCCCTGAAGGTCCCAATTCTGGTTATTTAGTAATACAAGATGAAGAATCTGAGACATATACATGTTTTGGATTGTGCAAGGACAGCTTCCTTGCAGACCTGCCGTTCCCTCAGAACAAGGATCTAACCCTTCGATATTCATCAGGGGTAGGCAAGAACGAGACTGTATCTCGTGATGATATTTCCTTCATTCCAGTCCTTAATCTGCCATTGTCTTCTAATCGTTATTACGCGATAAAGCGTCATGGAAATCATAAAGGGTAAGCATGCTTCACTAGATTAACTCGGTTTTCTTCTTCTTCTTTTTAAGCAGTTGGCTCTATGATCGACCCATTTTTCCTTGGTATCATTCAATTGATATATGTTTTGTATTCATAATACAGTGTAACATAAAGGTTTCAGCATGATAGACCAGATTAAGGTCCATTCATGATCTTAGCAGGAGTATAGAACATCCCACTCTGCAGAAAATAAGTTTTTAAAGGACTGAACTGCTATTTATGGTGTATACTATTACAAGTCTCTTATTAAATTTTCCCTTCAAAATTTTTTTAAAGGGCCAATAATCAGGTAACTGTTTTACTTCCCTGGATAGACATTGACAAGCTTTGCTGAAATACCCTTTATTCAACTGTCTTTTCAGGGAAGCATATGCTTCTTCGAGGGAGGAAGACACGGTCACTTGCTGTTTTGGCCTAAGCGCCGGTGATGTAAAATCAAGGCCACTGGATCCACACGACAAATATCAGCAATTTAAGATTGCTCTTTATGAAACATGTTGCAATCCCAGTGGCAATTTTTTTGCCAAGTCAGTAGCACCTGATGGTTTCCCTCCATACTTCTTGAGGAGAAAAGGGTGGCAAATCTATAGCAAAACTCCCAAAGACTACAAATTAGGCGAAGCTTCAGGCCTTAATTCTGCCCTCCGTGCACGCCTTCCTGAATTTAACTTCCCAATGTCCTACAAGAGCTCTGAAGGCGTCGTTGTAGGCAAGTGGTATTGTCCTTTTGTCTTCATCAAAGACGGACCACTGAGAGATCAGATGAAAAGATCGATGTTTTATGAGATGACACTCGAGCAAAGATGGGAGCAGATTTTTGCATCTGAGAATAATTCCAGTGAAGGAAACAGTGTGTTTGTTGATGTTGCTGTTCAAACAGAAGTTGTCTTGGTTGCTGGCAAGGAAGCCGTGTGGAATGAAAGAGATGTGGTCGATGGGGCGATACGGTTCACAAGTTTTGGCAATGCAGGAGAAGGAGTAAGTGTGGGATTAAGGGTAGAAATTGTTGAGAGAATGAAATGGGAGCAAGGAAGAGCAGGCTGGGTTGGTGGGGAGGATAGGCAAGCCAGTGTGAAGAGAGTGGAGGAGTTTGGAGGCATTGGTGGATGGAGAAAATTTGGATGCTATGTGTTGGTTGAGAGGTTTGTGTTGAAAAGAATGGATGGAAGCTTGGTGATGACTTATGATTTCAAGCACACTCATCAGATCAAAAGCAAATGGGAATGAGATAATATGTTATTTTGTTTTATAAGTATATCCACTGTAGTTTGTGTATTTATGAAGAATAAAACCATGCTTTTTTTTCTAAAATTTGATTTAATAGATTGCATATTCACAGTATCAATAAGTTCAGTTCTACCATTGATTAAAATTGTGGGCGGTGTATCACGGTTATCAATGTTTTAGAGGTTTTGTTATGTTTTTCTTTGTTTATTTTTTTTTCCACTTTTTTTTTTAGTTCAACGGTCGGAACTATCCGAGCAACTTACGCACACCTCGACTACTCCCTTCTTCGATCTGGTCAAAAGCAGGACATTCACGTCGAGACTAGGGTATTCATGAAGGATAAATCCGTTATGGCCCGAGTCTAAGGGGCTGTTAAGATTCAAACTCATGACGTTTGAATTTATAGTTCGTCCCTATTACCACTTAAACTACCCCTGCAATTTTTTCCATTTTTGTTTTTGTTGTTGTTACCATATCATTTTCTGTAGGAATTCTTGAAAATTAATGAGAAAAAAAAAAAACTATCCATGTGCATGCTTAAACATGGGATTCCATATCTCAGTGGGCTAACATGAAAGAAAATGAGACATTGTTTTGAAGGGAACTGCTGTAGAGAAGGAAAACTATTGAAGTTGTCAGCAGAATTAGAGTTGGCAATGGTTGTACTAAAATTTGCCACCAATTCATTTATGTTCAAGTATAAGAGTTTGTGTCATGTATACGTCATTCTTAATCGGGTTTATTTCACAAATTTACCTAACATATCTAAATCAGATAAGATTTTAATAAAACTTTCTTTTGAGTGTCAATTCATGTCGTGTTGTAAGTTATGTCTGGACTTGCACACCTAAATATATTTTTTTATCAAAATTCTTCAGTAGAAAATTAAATGTCTCCCGATCTCAAAT
This sequence comes from Ilex aquifolium, assembly GCA_951799425.1. Lineage (NCBI taxonomy): Eukaryota > Viridiplantae > Streptophyta > Magnoliopsida > Aquifoliales > Aquifoliaceae > Ilex > Ilex aquifolium. The sequence continues at coordinate 25,091,161 of OX637407.1, read as the reverse complement.
CTTTGATTTTTCTAGTTTAAGTGGTGAGATTTTGGGACATCACGATTATAGGGGTGTGAATCGTGTCGGGTTGTGTCTGTTGGGAAAAATAGGTTTTCCCACAAGTGTAAATCAATGGAAGCAATATAAATAAAATGACAGAAAATAAATGAGCACACAAGATTTACGTGGTTCCCTCAAATTGAGGTACGTCCACGACGACCGGTAGGTCAGTTTCTTCCACTATCACCAAAGGAGTTTACAAAGTAGCCAAAAGGCATAAGCCTTACAAACACACAAAGGTGTCAATCACAAGAAGAAAATACCTCACAAAATAAGTAAGCCAAATCTCCAAGAACAAACCCGCAAGCAAAGCCTTCTTGCCGAGCCGAAAAATGGAGAACAAAGGAACCAAGGAAATGACAAAGGCTTTTCTTCTATGCCGAGCCAACAAAGAGCAAAGGAACCAAGAAATGACAAAGGACTTGTCTACAAGGTCTGCCGAAATTCCTTTGTTGCTTGAAGACTCCAAAAAACCAAATCTTGATATGCCAAGAGTCTTGCATTGGAAAGCCACCAAATTAAAAGCCAAGTGCAAACCAAGTTGCATGCCAAAAATTAACAAGACTATTTTTAGCCTATAGATGGATCCCACTAAGGAGGGAAACCCAACAATTCTCCCCCTCCCGACTTATGTGGAGGATTCAACCATTCCCGCCAAAAGTCGACACTTCTCATGCTTGTCCTTAGTCAATGCCTTAGTCAACATATCCGAAGTGTTATCATCAGTGTCAACTTTTTCAAGTTGCAACAACTTATCATTCAAGACATCACGAATCCAATGATATCTAACATCAATGTGTTTCGATCTCGAATAAAATGAGGAATTCTTACTCAAGTGGATTGCACTCTGACTATCACAATGAAGGACATACCTTTCTTGTTTCAAACCCAACTCTTGTAAGAATTTCTTTAACCACAATAATTCTTTGCACGCTTCTGTGATGGCGATGAACTCAGCTTCTGTGGTGGAGAGAGCAACACATTTCTGTAATCTTGATTGCCATGCCACTGCTCCCCCTGCAAAAGTAATCAAATAACCAGAAGTAGATTTTCGACTATCAACATCACCAGCCATATCAGAATCTGTGAACCCATCAAGAATAGGCTCGCCTTTACCAAAACACAAACTCATCTTTGAAGTGCCCTGAAGATACCTCAGAATCCATTTCACTGCTGCCCAGTGTTCTTTCCCCGGATTAGACAGAAATCGACTAACAACCCCAACTGCGTGAGCAATATCCGGTCGAGTACAAACCATGGCATACATCAAAGAACCAACTGCTGAAGCATAGGGAATTTTCTGCATCTCATTTTCCTCTTCATCACTTGTAGGACACTGACTTGAGCTAAGTTTGAAGTGGCCTGCAAGTGGACAATTAACAGGCTTTGCTTTGTCCATATTGAACCTCTCAAGAACCTTTTTAATATAATTCTCTTGTGATAACCAAATCAGCCCATGTGATCTGTCACGAACAATTCTCATCCCAAGAATTTGCTTTGCTGGACCCAAATCCTTCATGGAAAAGGACTTGCTCAACTCTGACTTCAACTTGCTAATCTTGCTCATGTCTTGGCCCACAATAAGCATATCATCAACGTAAAGCAAGAGAATAATAAAATTACCATCTGGATATTTCTTCACAAACACACAATGGTCTGAAGTGGTTCTTGAATACCCATGCTCAGTCATGAAAGAATCGAATTTTCTGTACCACTGCCTCGGTGCTTGCTTCAATCCATACAAGCTCTTCTTCAATTTGCAAACTAACTGATCATTACCCTTATCTATGAAGCCCTCAGGTTGCTCCATATAAATTTCCTCTTTCATTGCCTTAAGCCATTCAGTTTTGTTCTCATGCTTCAAGACTTCTTGATAAGTTTCTGGCTCCCCCTGATCTGATATCATCACATACTCATTTGAAGAATATTTTCTGGATGGCTGTTTTTCTCTGGTAGATCTCCTTAACGGTGACTGTGGTAGTGGCTCTTGGGGTGGCTGCTCCCCCTCAATCTCTGCCTCAACATCATCTCCTGCTGCATCATCATGAGGTGTCTGCACTTCCTCATCAATATCATGAACAACAGGTGGATCAAGAGGATCTAAATCAACAAGATCATCAGTACTAGACTCAGCTGACTCAAGCTTGTCAATGTCTTCAATAGTCTGATTTTCCAAGAAAACAACATCTCGGCTTCTGACAACTTTCTTGTCAACTGGATCATACAACCTGTAGCCAAATTCTTCATGTCCATAGCCAAGAAATATGCACTGCTTTGCTTTTGGATCAAGCTTGGACCTCTCATCTTTTGGAATATGAACAAAGGCTCTGCAGCCGAATACCCTCAAGTGATCATAGGAGACTTCCTTCCCTGTCCAAACTTTCTCTGGCACATCACCATTCAACGGAACTGAAGGAGACAAATTGATAAGATCAACCGCTGTCCTCATTGCCTCACCCCAAAAGGATCTTGGCAATTTAGAATGTGAGAGCAAACATCTGACTCTCTCAAGAATGGTGCGATTCATTCTCTCTGCAACTCCGTTCTGTTGAGGTGTCTTTTTCACTGTCTTTTCATGCCTGATGCCGTGACTGGTGCAATACTGATCAAATGGTCCAATATATTCACCACCATTATCAGAGCGAACGCACTTCAACTGTCTACCAGTTTCTCTTTCAACCTTGGCCTGAAAATGCTTAAACACATCTAGAACTTGATCTTTAGTTTTCAGTGTATAAGCCCAAACTTTTCTAGAGTGATCATCAATAAAAGTGACAAAGTATAGAGAACCACCAAGTGTCCTAACTTTCAAAGGACCACATACATCAGAATGTACTAAATCTAGAACATGAGATTTTCTAGATGCAATGTTTCTACGGAATGATATTCTGTTTTGTTTACCATGGAAACAATGAACACAAGTTTTCAAAGGCGTACCTTTTATCCCCGCTAGAAGCTCTTTCTTGGACAAAACTTGCAATCCTTTTTCACTCATATGTCCAAGCCTTCTATGCCATAAATCGGTGGATGAGTCATTCTCTAAGGTATTCACAACACCCTTGCAGATTTTTGCTTGCATAGTGTAAAGAGAACAAGTCTTCTTTCCTTTTGCTACCACTAGAGAACCTTTGGAGAGCTTCCATTTTCCATCACTGAAATTGTTGTTGTAGCCCTCATCATCTAACTTTCCAGCGGAGATTAAATTGAGCCGAATATCCGGTACATGCCTAACATCTCGAAGCAACAATTTGCATCCAATATTTGTTTCCAAACAAATGTCACCCATGCCGATAATTTTTGACACATCTTCATTTCCCATACGGACATTCCCAAAATCACCTTGCGAGTAAGAAGTAAAGAAATCAGCCCGCGAAGTAACATGAAATGAAGCTCCAGAATCAATTACCCAATCCGTATCTTGGCCAATCAAATTAACGCTAGCATCATCACGGATAATCATGAGTTCACCATCGGTAACTACAGCTGTATCATTTTTCTTTTTCTCTGAATTTTTCTCTTTGTTCTGCTCCTTGAACTTGAGTTTTCTGCACTCCCGCTTCATGTGCCCTTTCTTGTGACAATAATAGCACTCAACATCTTTCTTTGAACTTGAGCTTGAACGACCTCTAGATTCATCACGGTTGTGCGGAGCCTTACCCTTACTCCTGCCTCTCCCCCGGTTTTCCATCACAAGTGCCTCGGAGTGAGAAGAACCTGATGATTTTCTTCTTGTCTCTTCATTCAACAGGCTGCTGGTAACTTGACTCATTGTTACCACTCCATCAGGTGCGGAGTTACTAACTGTGACCACCAAAGTTTCCCAACTTTCAGGAAGTGAACTAAGTAGTAACAAAGCTTGCAACTCATCATCAAAAGTAATTTTCATGGCGGCCAACTGATTCACAGTGCTCTTAATCTCATTCAAATGCTCTGCAATAGGAGTACCCTCCTTATATTTAGAATTCACAAGCTTTCGAAATAAAAAAGCTTTATTCACGGCCGTCTTTCTATCATAAAGACTTTCCAATTTGGTCCAAAGATCATGTGCTGAATTTTCGGTAGAGACGTGATGAAAGACACTATCATCAATCCATTGCCGAATAAAACCGACAGCTTTTCGGTCTAGCTTTTTCCACTCGTCATCTTTCATCCCTTCCGGTTTGCCACTATCACCCTCTATGGGTCCATTCAAATCTTTACAAAACAAAAGGTCTTCCATTTTAGTTTTCCAAGTCACCCAATTTGTGCCATTGAAACTAACCATACGCCCAACGTTGCCGTCCATAATTCACACACACAAATATAACGAATCGGAACCGAAATAACCAATAGCTCTGATACCAGATGTTGGGAAAAATAGGTTTTCCCACAAGTGTAAATCAATGGAAGCAATATAAATAAAATGACATAAAATAAATGAGCACACAAGATTTACGTGGTTCCCTCAAATTGAGGTACGTCCACGACGACCGGTAGGTCAGTTTCTTCCACTATCACCAAAGGAGTTTACAAAGTGGCCAAAAGGCATAAGCCTTACAAACACACAAAGGTGTCAATCACAAGAAGAAAATACCTCACAAAATAAGTAAGCCAAATCTCCAAGAACAAACCCGCAAGCAAAGCCTTCTTGCCGAGCCGAAAAATGGAGAACAAAGGAACCAAGGAAATGACAAAGGCTTTTCTTCAATGCCGAGCCAACAAAGAGCAAAGGAACCAAGAAATGACAAAGGACTTGTCTACAAGGTCTGCCGAAATTCCTTTGTTGCTTGAAGACTCCAAAAAACCAAATCTTGATATGCCAAGAGTCTTGCATTGGAAAGCCACCAAATTAAAAGCCAAGTGCAAACCAAGTTGCATGCCAAAAATTAACAAGACTATTTTTAGCCTATAGATGGATCCCACTAAGGAGGGAAACCCAACAGTGTCATGTCATTTTTGGTACGTATCAGATTCATGTCAATAGTTATGTCAATAAAAAGATATTTAATTTTACAATAACTCATATAATACTGTTTAAAAAATTTTAAAAAGTTATAAAATACTACTATTTTTTGTCTGTAATAGTCGTTAGTGTTTATTTTTTATCTATAGTATCCGCTAATCGTGTTATTCGTGTCTAACCTTAATTTGACTAATTTATTATTTGTCTCATTTTTGAATTTTATATCGGGTCGAGTTTGTGTTAATGGATAAAATTGACACCCCTAATTACGAATGTGAATGCTGGTTTGGAGAGTCTGATTGGGGGGTGAGATTTGCAGTATTGGATTCACATACGATTGCAGTGGTAAAACACAAAGGGCAGGAAGGGCCATCAATTTTTTTTTGGGAGTCTCACAAGGTAGAAAAACACATACAATTCTCTTCAATTTTTGTGTCTTAAATTATTATTTTTATTACGGATGTCCAGACTTGTACTGACTACTCTCTCGAGCTCAATAACTAACTACCATGACTTGAACTGGTATCTTGGATTATTGTTGATCATACTAGTTCGGCCCAAAAATAATTCTTATTTCTAACGATGACTTATAATCTATTTTTTTTATTTGACAAAAAATTTGTAGGCTGATTCACTAATGAAAGAATAGACTAATTAAATTCACGTTTTTATAATCAATTTAATCCTAAGAGTGGTAAGCAAAAACATAAGAAAAGATCCATTTTAACTAAAAAATTCAAGGTATTGTTATATAAATCCCTCGATAGGGGGCGGTATAGTGCCAAAAAATAATTCAAACCGTTAATTTTAATTTAAATGTTCTTCAATTATGGATAAAAGATAAAAAAAAATAAAAAATAAAAATTATAAAATAAAAAATATATATGTAACACATTTCTTTTCTATTAATTAAAAAAATAAAAATATACTATCAAAAAATATATTTTGGTACCATCACACTCCCTTTAACCGCCACACCATTAGGACTTGTTTGATATATTTTTTGGGAGAGGTTTGAATTTGTTTGTTCAAACCCTTCAAAACCTAAAGATGAGATTTAACATTTAATATTATCCATACTCATGTTTGGTATGCGTAGGGATATATGATTATTATGATAATATATTTGTATATAAATGACTATTGTGTCCCTTAATCAATTAATTCAAACATGAGTATGGATATATGAGGAGTATGAATATATAAGGGATATAAATGTTATTTGAATGTGAAACCCCCAAACCCACATATGAAACCCACCCCTCCATGGGTTTCATGACCGGGCTGAATTTCAAACCCTAGATTACATGTATAGTTACCAAATATGAGTTTAAGGGGGTTAATCCCCAACCCATCTTCTAAAACCCTCTCAAATCCACATACCAAACAACGCCTTAGTGTGGTGGGTTGCAACATACTGGCGTCTGGATCATTCTGAACCCGGTCAGACCCATCGCTACTACTAATAACTCTCGTCAAAACCCTAACGCCTATATTTCTACTCTCTCTGGCATTTGCGATTAAACTCTCCCGAGAGCGCGAAAAACAGTGGAAAAGCACTTTCCCTCTTGTATGTGGATTGCAGTAATTATCTAATGGCAAACATGGTGGATCAAGATCAGCAATGGCTAATCAATTGCTTGAATGCCACTCTTGACACTAATCACCAAGTTCGATCCTTCGCCGAAGCCTCTTTGAATCAAGCCTCTCTTCAACCAGGTCCTTCACTCTCTCTCTCTCTCTCGGCTGTTTTGAATTTTGGTCGTATCCATACTGTTGGGAGTCTCGTGCACTGGCCTAAAAGGGCCGCTTTTTTTTGAGGATGATAAGTATTGATATGAAGATGCGAAACTGAGTCACCGATCAAAGGGATCGAATGTGATGATGCACAATGACTGAAACAATATGAAAGATTGTAACCCCTTACTGTCGAACTAACAATCACTCTTACTAGCATTACCAAGTTATGCAGTCTTATGTAACGAGGGAATTAATGATTAGTGTCAATCACTCACTGATAAAGTTGAGAATTTTCTGACTGCTTTCCTAATAAGTTTTACATTATGCAGCCTGAAAGTGAAGTTTTTAGTTTTTATAGGAACTGAAAGTGAAGTTTCGATTGTGGTTAATTAGTCACACCAACTTTTTGCATCCCACTTTCTACCTTGTCTATGTCGCATTATTTGATGACATCTCCGATTGATGGCTGACATACATTTTTAAGCACCCTGCTTGCTCTAATGCAAAGAGTTCAATGTATGCCCATATGCTTTCACAGTGTCTCGAGGATGAGAACTGTTTTTAGTATACAGAAACCAATATTTTATTACTAATTCTCTGATTGTTTGAAGGTTTTGGAGCTGCTTTATTGAAGGTTGCTGCAAACAGGGAGCATCCACTGGGATCGCGTCAGATATCCTTTTGAAAATCATTTGTCCGTTCATTTTCTCCTTAAAAAGCATAAAACAATGATAGGTTGACAAGCTTGGTCCTAAAAGTCTTCTAACACAACAATCACATGAAGCCACATGTGATTCTTAAAGCTTGGAACTTACATATGTTATGTTGAAATTCTTTCTTGGCTTCACTTGATTTTTGCGGTTACCAATTTTGGTAGCGTTTAAAGGAAAAATAAGTATGGTATTTGCATGTTACATTCTTATTCTGGATTTTAATTAAAGAACAACACGTTAGAATGTTAGAATGACTGTTTAGAAAATTGATTTGCCACTTTTGTTTTTTCCTTGTAAGATTTAACTTGCTTTTACCTAGCTGCCGTTCTTTTGAAGCAGTTCATTAAGAAACACTGGCAGGAGGATGAGGAATCTTTTGAACATCCTGTTGTTTCTAGTGATGAAAAGGTCTTTTAAACCTTCCATTCTTCACCAATTTTCTTTTCAGAATGCACTCTAGTTCTACACACTGGAGTTTTATTATATTGTTTCCATATATGGAAGTTATAAAGGGTTCCTTTTTCAGTGAGGCCATTAGTAATTTAATAGATTGTGCTTTGACATTACTTTCTCTATCCTTTTTTTTTTGTTTGGGCATATTTCTGTATAGTTCTTTGCATTTTCCTTCTTAGAATTATGTCTCTCAGACCAAGTGATCTGGTTAGTAGACACAAGCCAATAAACAATTGTAAAAGTCATGTCTTCAATGATGAGATCAGTGTGCAAAATTAGGAGTAGGTTTTTTAATGGGACATACAAAATTAAGAGTAGGTTTTGTAACGGCACATACAACCGGAACTTATGACAAACAATATGGTTATTGATTTTGGTTTGAGAATAGAGATAAATGTTATCAAATGTGGAGAAATCAAAATTTGTAAGGCCATACAATGATGTGCAATCTGGATAGTGAAAGACAATGGAACGAAAACAACTCAACTTCGATATCTGCAAAACTCACTGCAACCCAGGACTCAAGATTCCAAATCCAAAGGAAACATGATAGCAACTCAAAGAGAGTAAAATGAAGTCTTAACTGTTCTATAGTCACCAACAAGAAATTTCTCATGTATTGACCATATAGCAAAAAGTCCAAGTGTCAAAATCTCACCCTACAAATCTCAATTGAACCTTGTACATAATTCAAACAATGATGCGGCCCATGAACGATGCTTCACTAAGGCTTTACTCAAGGATTATAGTTTTTGCTTTGATAGCAAAGTCAGCTTGCAGAAGAGGAATAGTACAACTGTTAGTCTCTAAAATCCCCTCGGTAGCTATTAGCCCATGCTTCTTAAGATAGCTATCATCTAAATTGAAATTGTTCTCTCTTCCTTCTTCTATTTCGTGCCTCTATAGCAACTCCAAATTGATGCCCTATGATCCCAACACTTAACCTTAACTAACCTTCTCTTTGAGGCTTGCACAACCAATACCAATCGATGAAATCATCCCATTTGGGTAGAAATGTATATTGGTTCCAAAGGGAGCTAAAAAAACCCAAAATCCACAAAATAATTATTTTTGGTAGCAAACATAATTGATTGATACATATAGCAAAATAGTATATAATTTGAAGTAAAGATGGACAAGTTGTCCAACTTGATAACAAAACAATATTTAAACAATGCATGGCACCACTTGATTGGAACTTATGACCACACTGTGTATGAAGTACAGATACTCAAGAACGTGATGTATCCGTGTCGGACACCGACATTCTTCGGACATTCTCGGACACGTGTCCGATTCTCTTTTATCCGTGTTCATAATTAAATTATAAAATTTTAATTTAGGACACGTGTCCAACACTTCTTTGGTGATATGTCTGACACTTCTTTAGAATGTGTCTATTACTAAACAATAAACAAGTGTTGAAATATGATTAACAAATCTCAAAAATTTGAGAAAATATAATTATTAACACTAGGCATGTTAAAGTTGTACTCTAAATATAATAATAAAAACAAAATATGCATAAAAAAGTTTAAAAAATAAGAAGTAAGAAAATGAGAGCTATTATTTAAATGCTTTAGTCTAAAAATTCCCACAAGTGACTAGACATAAATTTACTTATCATAAAATATTGATTCTGTTATAAATCGTATATCATTATCACTATATTTGTTATAAATTATATAATTTTATATATAAAAATAATTTTTTGTAGCGTGACTCCGACGTTTCCGTATCCCTACTTTTTTGAAATGTCGTGTCTCCTTGTTTGTGCCGTGATGTATTTGTGTCCGTGTCCGTGCTTCGTCGACACTTTCCAACTTGTTATAATGCAAAAGGAAAATGAATAATTTGAAAAAAGGCCTAAAATGATGCTAAAAGAAATAGATTCAATCTCATAATCCTTATACCACCTCACTTTTATCCTCAAAACCACAACATAAGTTGCCTCCCAAGCTTTTCAAAAAGTCTAAACAATGTTAGAAAAAATAAGCATTCTCAAGAACCGATTATACGATCTCAAAAGATTCAGAGGTAGGCCCTTATTACTTCTTATATTACTTTTTAATTTTAGTGACTTCAAAACCACATCAATGTTCCTAGTTTATATTCATGTGAAGTTTGATGATACGATAATTTATAGTTATCTGCAGAATGCAGTTATAATTTCTAGATCGACCTACTTCACATCTATCTTCATGTTTTGACTGTACTTGGCCAATACTGATGCGGGGGAATCTTGTCTACATTTTGAGCTCTGTATGCATGATTAGAACCTTCACTTATTTTTTTTGTTTTACCAAATGGTGCCACATAATTGTATATTTGTATGTCTATTATTTTTCAAAAACCCATTTTAGAGGCTTATGCTTTATCCTTTCAACTTTTTTGGCTTCTACAGCATATTCTATACATTTTTTCTCCTATTTGTTAATAACACCATTTGTTGGCACTTACACTTATGTAAGTTAATTTTTTTCCTGAGTTTTTTACTTGTGACCCTACATTTTTTCTCATAAAATACTATCTTTTTGTTTGAAATCTGCATATTCCTAATTTAATTGTGGCCATTTTTTCAGGCAACTATACGTAGACTTCTTTTGTCATCATTAGATGATTCTCATCGAAAAATCTGCACAGCGATTAGTATGGCTGTGGCATCCATTGCACATTATGACTGGCCAGAGGATTGGCCTGACCTACTGCCATTCCTCCTGAAGCTGATTAGCAACCAAACCAATACGAGTGGAGGTAGGAATTTGGTAGCTTTTATGTTTCCCTAATGAAATATTATATCCCATTCGTGATTGGGGTTCTCACAACTATGATGTTAATGCTAAGTTGCCATGCCATAACTTCCTGAAGTTGTTGCTTGATGAGCCTATTGTCACGTTGATGGTGGGAATACGAATCTAAATGTTATCCTCTGATTGTGCAGTGCATGGGGCTCTAAGATGCTTGGCTCTTCTTTCCGCGGATTTAGATGATATGGTGGTGCCAACCATAGTGCCTGCTTTGTTCCCATGCTTGCATTCAATCGTGTCATCTCCTCAGGTTAATTTTCTTATATTATCTTGTGCTTTTGTTTTCACCTCTTGATAACAAATATACTGTTTTTCTTTTTCATAAGCCAGATTCCTGGAATTTGATTGATTGCAGAATAGATTTTCTTGTAAAAATAAAACAAAAACCTTCACACTATTGGTTTCATACCCACATTGTTTAGATTAGCTTCCTTTCACTTCACTCTCTCACCGTTGCGTGACTCAACGATGCAGATCTATGACAAACCATTGCGCACAAAGGCTCTTTCAATAGTTTATTCTTGTACTTCCATTCTGGGGGTAATGAGTGGTGTATATAAGGTATGTTCTTGACACAAGATGTGGAAAGTTTGTGAAATCTGGGGTGGTTGAAGTTTATCTCTCTCTATAACAAAATGGTTAATTAGGAATCTCTACGTGCAGAGAGAAACGAGTGCATTGATGTTACCCATGATTCAACCTTGGATGGATCAATTCTCCTCCATCTTAGAAAATCCTGTACAATCCGAAGATCCTGATGATTGGAGCATCAGAATAGAGGTAGGGCTGTGCTCTGGATTATCAAGATGTCGTGCTATCATGTGGCAGTTCGATTGAGAAACCTTGTGATATCTTTTACTCTCTTGGCCATCAGGTTTTAAAGTGCTTGAATCAATTTGTCCAGAACTTTCCAAGCCTTACTGAAACTCAGTTTATGGGTTAGTTTGTTGCTTCAACTTATTCAGGATGAAGCTTATTTCATTTTATGCTGATTGATCTTTTCATCCATATTTTGTCTCTCTACATTGCTATGTTATTCCAGTGATTGTTGGGCCATTGTGGCAGACATTTATATCATCTCTTGGAGTGTATGAACGATCATCAATTGAAGGTATGGAAGATCCTTATGATGGAAGGTATGATTCTGATGGTACAGAGCAAAGCCTTGAGACCTTTGTCATCCAGGTTAAACAGAAGCCCTTTACTCTTGCTGATCTTGGTTTTTCTTTTTATAGCATGAAAATCTAGGAAGCACGGATACGGACACTGGGATACGACAAAGTTAAAAAACATAGGACAGGGGTGTACGGCGAGAATACGACTATTAAAATAATATAATATGTTTTTTAAATGATAATAGAATTGTAATATATTAAAAATAAAACATATATTATAACAATATTAATAATAAGACCTAGCAAATATTAATAATAAGACTTAGCAAATATTAATTTTCTAATTAAAATTGAAATACATTAAAATAAATATCTATCATTTCAATCAAACATCATTACATCCATTGACATTCATAGTATAGAAGTTACATGACAAAAATTATATTAAAAAAAAATAGAAATAACACCTCTTTGAATATTCAACAATTATTATTTTTTTTAAATTTCTTGCCGTATCCTGGCCGTGTCTTAGATGTATCTTCACCGTGTCCTGGACGTATCTTGGCCATGTCCGAATGGTTTCACTATTTAGGACACTTCTAGCCATGTTCGACACTGCCACGGCAACCCCCCCCCCCCCTGGCTTCCTAGATGAAAATTTATTTAATGGAAGATTTGTAACGCCAGGTAACAAAGCATAGTATTCAGAACTGTTCTACCTGGTGGCTTTTTAGCAAAAGTAGAACAGACGGTTTTCATGAAAGCGATGATATCCATGCATAACATTTTCTTTAATGCTATCTATAAAGATTAGGTGCAATCCTAAAGATTATAGATAGTTATACTTCTTGTTAAGAATATTAGGGTAGTATGTGTAAATTGTTAATAGTAAGAGGATGTATGTGTAATTCTTATTATTGTGAGTTAACTATAAATACAAGTGATGTATGAGAGCTAGGTTAAGTTTTTAACCTCTTTCTGTTTTTCTCTAATATTGTGTTAATCTTCTAAATTTAACATGGTATCAGAGCATTACGATCATAAATATATATTCTGAATAATTATATATTTAATTGTTGTTCTTGGTGGTGTTTGTCGATTGCTACTGTTGTGGTAGTGTTTGTCGAAGCATCGTGGTGGTGGTGGTACTGGTGTGGTGGTGGTTGTCGATTGCTGTTTGCCGATTGCTACAGTGGTGGTGGTGTGTGCTACAGTGGTGGTGGTGCTATTGTTCTTCTTCTTCGCAGTCCCTGTTACAGTGGTGGTGGTGATACAGTCGTTGTGACTGTGGTGGTGTGGTCGTTGTGGTGTAGCGAGGACGTACAGGAGGTCGACGCGTAGTCGGAGAATAGAGTTACAGTCACGATCGTGCTGTGGTGGTGTGGTTGTCGAGGTGCAGTCACGATCGATTGTGGTGATCGTGTGTGGTGGTGGTGTGGCTGTGCTGTGGTGGTGTAGCGCCGTCGAAGAGGCTCCCCTGGAACCCTAATTGAAGAAGACGAAGACCAACTGGATCAGATCGGGTCTGGATCAGATCGGGTCAAGCCCGAACCGTAACTATTTTCGGTTCAGTTCAGCGGTCCGGTTCAGGACCTCCAGCCGGTCCGGTTTAGTGTTCTAATCCGGTTTTCCAGACCGGTTCAGCGGTCCAGAAGGTTCAGCGGTCCGGTTCAGTGATCCAGAAACCCTAGCCGGTCCGGTTCAGTGTTCCAGCCCTGTTTTCCAGACCGGTTCAGCGGTCCAGCCCTATTTTCCAGACCGGTTCAGCGGTCCAGCAGCTTCAAAGGTCCGGTTCAGTGCTTCAGAGGTCCGGTTCAGTGGTCCAGAAGCCCCAGCCGGTCCGGTTCAGTGCTTCTGGACGGTTCTCCAGCCCGGTTCAGCGGTCCAACAGCTCCCTTTCCTCCGGTTCAGCGGTCCAGCAGCTTTTTAGTTGCTATTTCTTGAACTATAATGGATCCTAAGCAAGATAGTGGGTCCCTTACTCCATTTGTGCCACCTACTTCTACTCCGACTATTATTAATGGTCCTCTGACCTCTGTTAAACTCAATGGGACCAATTATACTTTATGGTCTCGATCCGCTCAAGTCTTTCTTCGGGGCAAAGGATTTAAGAAGTATCTAGTGGACCCAAAACCCAAGGAAGATACTCCTGGGTATGATCAGTGGGAACAAGAGGATGCGCAAATCATTTCTTTACTATTGAATAGTATTGAGCCTAGTATTTGTTCTACTTTGCTCTATCTTGACACTGTCAAGGAGGTATGGGATCACTTGGCTACTATGTATTCTGGTACGGGTAATTTTACCCGAGCTTATGAGGTGTGTCAGGAGTACTTCCGGCTGGAACAAAGTACTCTAAGTGTTGAGGATTATTACTCTCAGATTCGGGGAGTCTGTGAGGAGATGAAGACCTATCATCCGTTTACTACTGATGCAGCAGTTTGGAAGAAGCAACATGAGGACATGAGTGTTGTTAGGTTTCTAGTAGGGTTGAAACCCGAATATGAGGCTATTCGTTCTCAGATTTTGGGTGGCTCTGGTCTTCCCTCACTACTTGAGGTGTTCTCTCGTGTACAGCGTGCTACGTTGTCTGCTTCAGGCAACCATCATGGTACCCCCACTGATCGCTCAGCTCTTGTTGTTCCTAGTAGCCACAGTGATGGTCATCGAGGTGGTCGTGGTAGTCGAGGACGTACAGGAGGTCGTACGGGTGGTCGTGGGGGCCGTAGTGGACCTCGTTCCTGTACTCATTGTGGCCGTGGAGGGCACACTGTTGATTTTTGTTGGGATTTACATGGAAAACCTTCTGGTGCTGCTCATCAGGCTTCCTATCAGGATGACACCTCAGTTGTTGCTTCTATAGCTCGGTCAGCTCCACCAGATACTGGGTCGGTTACTATTACACTGGGTCGAGAGGAGTATGCCCAGTTTTTATCCCAGCAACAGGCTGTTCCATCTCCCTCCACTGCTACTTTTGCCCAGTCAGGTATTGCTCCCACTTGTTTATTGTCCTCCACTCGCAGTCCCTGGATCATAGACTCTGGCGCTTCTGACCACATGACTGGTGCGTCTGATGTTTTTTCTACTTATCAGTCTGCTACTTCCACTCGTAGTGTTACTCTTGCTAATGGTACTTGTTCTAAAGTTTCAGGTTCGGGGACTACTCACTTGAGTACTGATATGTCCCTATCTTCTGTCTTATTTGTCCCTCAATTTCCGTTTAGTTTACTTTCCATTAGCAAGATTACTCGGTCTCTTAATTGTTCTGTAACCTTTTATCCTTCCTATTGTGTCTTTCAGGATCTCAAGACGAAGAGGAAGATTGGTACGGGGCATGAAGCTGGTGGCTTATATTACTTTAATTTTGACTCACCTACTCGGGCTCTACAGACCTCGTTGTCCCCCTTTCAGTGGCATTGTCGTCTTGGACATCCCTCTCTCCAGAATCTGAAGCGTCAAGTTCCTGATCTTCGTTGTGTGTCGTCTTTGTCTTGTGAAGCTTGTCAACTTAGTAAGCATCACCGTGTGTCATTTCAGTCTAGAGTCAATAATCGTGTGTCTAGTCCATTTGAGTTGGTCCATTCTGATGTATGGGGTCCAATAAAGAATATTTCATCTAATAAATATCCTTATTTTGTGTCATTTGTGGATGATTATTCTCGTGTGACTTGGTTGTTTTTAATGAAAGCTCGGTCTGAATTATTCTCTATATTTGAAACATTTCGTAAGGAAATCAAAACTCAGTATGGTTGTCGTATACGTATTTTACGTTCTGATAATGCTCGGGAATATGAATCTGATCCTTTTTCAGCTTATCTTAGTAAAGCTGGTATTATTCATCAGACTTCTTGTGCTTACACATCTCCACAGAACGGTGTTGCTGAACGCAAAAACCGTCATTTGTTGGAAGTCACCCGTGCCTTGTTATTCCAGATGAATATTCCCCGGTATTTTTGGAGTGATGCTGTTCTTACTGCTTGTCATCTTATTAACCGTATGCCATCCTCTGTGTTAAATGGGCAAAGTCCATATTCTGTTCTTTTTCCTAATAAGCCTTTATTTTCCTTACCACCTAAGGTTTTTGGCTGTGTCTGTTATGTTCACAATTTGGGTCCTGGGTTTGATAAACTTGACCCTCGAGCTACCAAATGTGTATTTCTTGGTTATTCCCGCACACAGAAGGGGTATCGTTGCTACAGTCCTTCTCTGCGACGATACTTTACTAGTGCCGATGTCACGTTTGAGGAATCTGTTCCATATTTTTCAGCACCTTCTCAGCCTTTGGATCTGGACTTTGGGTCATCTCCTGTACCACCATGTACTTCAGATATTCCGCTGCCCACTGTGTTGCCATCTACTTTACCTCTCCGTGTTTACTCTCGCCGTCCTCGCCCATCGACTGAGGTGCCCGTACCGTCTTCCTTGCCGTCTGCTGATCCTGGTCCATCAGGTAATTTAGACTCTCTACCTATTGCTCTTCGAAAAGGTACTCGTTCGTGTGTTACTAATCATCCCATTGCTCATTTTGTTTCATATGATGCCTTATCTCCTGTCTTCTCTTGTTTTACCTCTCAATTATCTACTATATCTATTCCTAAGCGTTTACAGGATGCATTATCTGATCCGGGTTGGAGGACAGCTATGGAGGATGAGATGGATGCCTTACATCATAATGGGACGTGGGATCTCGTTCCTTTACCTCCTGGTAAACGAACTGTTGGTTGTCGTTGGGTGTATACTGTTAAGTTTCATCCGGATGGTTCTGTGGAGCGTCTCAAAGCCCGGCTTGTTGCAAAGGGCTTTACTCAGACTTATGGTGTTGATTATGAGGAGACTTTCTCTCCTGTTGCTAAAATTTCCTCTGTTCGTATCTTGATTTCTTTGGCTGCTAATCTTGGTTGGCCCTTGTTTCAGTTAGACGTCAAGAATGCCTTCTTACATGGTGACTTGGTTGAAGAAGTATACATGGAGCAGCCACCTGGGTTTACTGCTCAGGGGGAGTATAGAAAGAATGTATGTCGGTTAAAGAAATCTTTGTATGGTTTGAAGCAGTCACCGAGGGCATGGTTTGGTAAGTTTTCAGATGCAGTTTTGGAGTTTGGTCTTCTTCGATGTCAGACAGATCATTCTGTGTTTCATAGACGAACAGATGCTGGATATGTGCTATTGGTAGTCTATGTAGATGATATTGTGATTACTGGAAATGATTCTGAGGGGATTGCCAAGTTAAAAGTATTCTTGCAGGATCGATTTCACACTAAGGATTTGGGAAAACTCAGGTATTTCTTGGGTATTGAAGTGGCTCGATCTAAACAAGGTATTTGTTTATCCCAGAGGAAATATGTGCTTGACATGTTAGAGGAAGCAGGTTTGCTGGGTGGCAGGCCTATTGATGTTCCTATGGATCCGAATTAGAAACTATTGATGGATGATGGTGCACTGTTTGAGAATCCGGGTCGGTATCGCAGATTGGTTGGGAAGCTTAATTATCTCACTATTACTCGACCGGATATTTCTTATGCAGTCAGTATAGTAAGTCAGTTCATGGGGTGTCCTAGAGTACCACATTGGGAGGCAGTTACTCGTATTCTGCGATATCTCAAACGTGCTCCTGGACTTGGATTGTTATATCGAGCCAATGGGCATCTTAAAGTGGAAGGTTTCTCAGATGCTGATTGGGCTGGCTCTCCTTCTGATCGGAGATCAACCACTGGATATTGTACCTTCTTAGGAGGTAACGTTGTCTCATGGAAAAGTAAGAAACAAACTGTGGTAGCAAGATCCAGTGCTGAGGCTGAGTATAGGGCAATGGCGCACACGACGAGTGAGTTGACTTGGCTACTACACTTTCTCCAGGAAATTGGGTTTCCAGTTCAACTTCCTTTACAGTTGTTCTGTGACAACCAGACAGCTATCCATATTGCTGCCAATCCGGTGTTTCACGAGAGAACCAAACATATTGAGGTTGATTGTCACTTTATTCGGGACAAGATAATAGCTGGGGAAATTACAACTCCATTTGTGAAATCTGAAGATCAGCTTGCAGATATGTTTACCAAAGCATTGAGTCGTACATGTCTTACAGGGATTTGTTCCAAGCTTGGATTATATGATATATATAGTCCAGCTTGAGGGGGAGTGTTAAGAATATTAGGGTAGTATGTGTAAATTGTTAATAGTAAGAGGATGTATGTGTAATTCTTATTATTGTGAGTTAACTATAAATACAAGTGATGTATGAGAGCTAGGTTAAGTTTTTAACCTCTCTCTGTTTCTCTCTAATATTGTGTTAATCTTCTAAACTTAACACTTCTAAAGACGTCCTTGGACTCCCCACAAATTTTATTATGTGTCCCGGGTACGTGTGTGTGCGCGCTTAAGCGTGTGCACCTGCATCTTGAACTCGTTTTGATTTTTGGCATTTAAACTTTTCTTATATCTTATCTTGCAGCTGTTTGAGTTTCTCTTGACCATTGTGGGTAGCACAAAATTTGTAAAGGTTTGTGTTGAAATCCTATTTTCAATTTTATATTGCAAATCTGCCTTCCCATATTATAATATCATGTGACGTACTGAATTTGTTTACATATTTTTGATATTTTTCATGTAGGTTGTTGCAAATAATGTTAAAGAATTGGTGTATTATACTATTGCTTTTCTGCAGATGACAGAACAACAGGTATTATTTATTTGTTTGCTTTGATTTTTCCATGTTTTATGAAAGCCATGATTTGTGATGGGCATTAATTTTTTTCCAGGTGTCAGTTTCATGCTTTTCTGCTATCATTTATAACTGCTGTTTTATGAATTATAGCCAAGTAGTCAGTATGATTTAACTGTGTATTTACCAGATTTTCTGTTATTAAGGAGTTGGGCAAAGTTATGCCTGTTATAGTATTCATATTGGAATCCGATCGAACTAGCACATAATTAATTGGTTGGGACATCTAGTGAATTTGTACCCCCAGCGTGCTTACTAATTCTGGTTTTGTATGATGGATGGACAAACAAGAGGGGCAGGCCCTTCATTCATTTTTTGGTTACTTGTCTCAAATAAAAATCTTTGGAATCAAAGCAAGGATTCCATAAATACTGAACTATTTCTTCTTTCATGGTAAACTAGTATTTGTCCTTTTGGCCTCCATTGATTTCAATCATGAATTAAGCATTGAGCTTGAATATTTGGGTTTTGATGTAGAGATCTGCAAATACAGAAACAGGAGTGGAGGTAACACAGTTAAAAACAGCCTGAATCCTTTTACAAAGTTGACATGAATACTTGAATCGGCTGTGAAACAGTACAATATTCTCTAATTGGCCTATTTCTCACCGAAGTTTTGCACGCTGTTTCTGTACTGCTCTAACTTTGTATGGGTTTCCCTTTAGAGTGAATGGTGGTGAAAGGTTGCATGAAAAAAAAAGAGTAAGGTGGCTTAGGAAACGAATTGCTATTTAAACCGTTATCACTTTAGGAGAGAATGGGATGGAGTATAAGCAGGAGAGATCATCAAGACGTTCTTTTTATTACAGATGGTGCAGGATTTTTGTAATTTGATCCAGAGATGCGGTGAAAAGTTGTTACAAAGGATGAGTATGACCCATGTTTTACATCTGGGGATGCAACATTTCCAACATAGTATATGGATATAGATTGGCTACCACTTATATTTGAAAAAGGTTGGACTACTCTTGTTATGCTAGAACTGTTCACCGCAAGTGATATGTTACGCGCAACTATACATATGATTTTTAGAAATTTGAAAATAGGAATGTCTCTCTCTCTCTCTCTCTCTCTCTCTCTCTCTCATCATATTATGACATGGGAATTGGATCTAGGTTCATACTTGGTCGCAGGATGCTAACCAATATGTCGCTGATGAGGATGACAATACATACAGTTGTCGTGTTTCTGGTAAGTAATCTCTGGAACATGTCAGGAAATTCTCTGTTTGTTTAACTCGCTCTCTCTCTTTCTCTCTCTCTCTCTCTCTCTCTCACACACACACACACAGACATACACACAGTCGTGGCACATAAACAAAACTGAAGAGTCCCCTCTATGTTGATAACTTGTCATCAATTCATTTCAGTACTACTGTTGAGTTTGCACATTTTTTGTGTTATTTTGAAAAATAGGATACATTATAAAGCATAACGGACATATTAGATGTTTGAAGTATGTTGGTGTGGGGTTGTTTTAACTTACAAGATAATTTTTGCAGTGTATTTGTTCTAGGAACTCGTTTACTATTTCAGCTCACCATACTCTCCGTGCATATATGGTACTCTGGAGTAACAATTCGATATTTAAATCATAAGCTCTTGGTGATCTGTCATGTAGTTTGTGCTAGTGGTGTTCTCAGCCCCATCAGTACATCTGTGGTCACCAGAGAACTGGACTGGCTCTTGATCTATTTAGTAGGATGGAGTATGGTTCAACCAGGTGGCAAATGGCTGGTTCATCTGGTTGGCATAGGTGTAAACTATAAGACATAATTGATGGTTTAACTCTGATGCATGCATTTATATTAGCTTAAGTTTGGGATTTTAGGGTTAAATATTTTACTCTTTCTACCTTGTGCCTTATTTTTTTTTTGCAATTATCAGCTCAGGGAATTGTCAATATGTTAAACCAGGCCCTTACACTGACCATGTGGTTGATTCATTGGCCTGGTTAGCCATCCCATCCAGTCCGGTTCTAATGTCAATGATTGGACTATGTCTAATAAGTTTGAAACAGATTATAAGTATATGCTATCATCTCGTGATTCTGTTGGGATATCAAAAGTTTAGTGATGAAAGTATAACAGTTTCTTTTCCAGTTCCACATTGTTTGTGGTGCTAATTTTGGTTATGATAGTTATATTTTCTTATTTGGATGTACTTTCTGGTTTAGGTCAGCAAATTTCGTTCTTATTTTCTAGACTTCATGCAGTGGTGTTTTTGGTTATGATCATGATATCTCATGTCCTCAAATGCGCATTCTTGTTTAGTTATTTGCTGGTGGCTCCTAGATATTTTATAGAACTTTTGCCAATATGGGATTTTTTTGGCAGGTGCACTTCTACTGGAAGAGGTCATTAATTCTTATGGTGCGGGTGGAATTGATGCTATAATTGATGCTGCAAAAAGTCGATTTAGTGAGTCTCAACAACAGAAGGCTGCTGGTTCTGCTAGCTGGTGGCGAGTATGTTTACAAAAATAGTTTGACATCTATTTGAAACAATTTTATTTGTTGTGTTGCTGCATTGCATTGCAAGTGCTTATAGGGAGAATTGTATACCTGCCATGGTGCACTGACGCTGAATTGGTGCAATACTTATATAATACCTTACATTGTGCATCACTTCATTGACCCTGTGCAATACTTGTGCAATAATGTATTTTTTGTATGACTACATTAACTCCTCATTGACTTGAAAATGTGTTGAACTTGTGCAATTGACTTGTGGAGGGTCATTTAAAAAAATATTTTGCAGCTTTAATACGGCATGACATTGTATTGCTAGTGGCAAGTGCTTATAGGGTATGGTTCAAGGTTGTGGTATCGGCCATCGACTCGAAGAGTTCTGAGACACATCGGTTGCGGTGTCGCAGTACGGTATCGGGTGATATTGACTTAAAGAAAATGTTGAACATGACGAGAAATTCAGGACATACTGTGACATCGCGGAATCGTATCGGTTGATTTGGTGACGATAACTCGGCAACTCGGGATTGACTTGGATAAAATTCAACTAACTTGGCTGAGTCATGCGAGATTCAGGGTTTATACGTATCGTATAACGGTATCGTCTCGGGAGGCACCGAGTCATATCCGACTCGGCCAACTCGTATCGGTATCGGCCGATACTTTGAACCATAATATTGGGTGGCACTGTATGTAACTACAGTAACTCCTCATGAATTACTTGAACATGGAACACATTCTTGTAATATTACATGTGAATGAGCCGCATAATAGATTCCATTGTGACAATGTTTGTTGGCCGACAAGAAGAACAACAACAATGTGCAAATTTTAGGAAATAGATTCTCAAATAGGGGTTTCTATGGTTTTGAGGCTTCCATTGGGTGTAACCGTTGAAAACTAAGGAATTTCACATTAGAGAGGAATAACATTTTAATTGTCTATGTTAGTGGATATAAATTCATCTTTATGGAATGAAGCTAAAGTAGAGTGTCAACTTAGATTGCAAATTTTGAAGAATTTTGTTTCAGAATCCTTGGCGCATAACAGGGTAGTAGTGCTGGAGTTGGTCAACCACATAGCCCCCGTAATGCCTTACAGAATTAAAACGGGATAAGTTTAGCGTTCTGACATTCTATTTTAACTTTTCTCATATTTGTTTTTACTGCATTCCCCTGTTAAATGACATTAGTTGGGGTGTTTGCAAAATAGGAGGCATTTTATGTTGAGGAGGTTTTGCTTTGTGTTTTGTAATTTTTTCATATATTAACTTCGAGGTTTTCTTTCTAACTCGGCTTTGAAAAGTATATTTTGGCAGATAAGGGAGGCTACTCTTTTTGCGTTGGCTTCTGTGTCAGAACAATTGCTTGAAGTAGAGGTCTGTGCTTTATTCAAAATAACTCTTATCAGGCAAAATATTTTTAAGACGTATGTGCTGAATGATGGGATAATGGTGGAGTTTTCATGAGCAGGATATCATGTGCTGCCCACTTTGGAAAATTTATGTATTTCATCTCACTCTGGAAAATTTCTGGAGTATCTTCAGTTAGTGTTGTTTAACTCTGCAGGTTTCTGGTCTTGCCAGGGTCAGTTTAGGGAACCTTTTAGAGCAAATAGTTACCGAAGACATGGCAACAGGTAGCCCTTGTTTTTTAGAGTTCATTCAGATTGTTGATTCCTTCATGAATGGGTTTTCTTGTCTATTGTGCAGGGGTACATGAATATCCCTTTCTTTATGCTCGTATGTTTTCATCAGTTGCCAAATTTTCCTCCGTGGTAACTTTTTCTATCACTGTAATAATTTATGCCACTAATAGTGCCCTTAGGCCAAAACGATCCCATTCAGTTTGTAATCATTTTCACAGATCAACCATCGGGTCATTCAGAGTTTTCTATATGCTGCTATCACTGCGATTGGCATGGATGTGTAAGTGTCTATCTCTATGTTGTTATCCTTCTGTCAGGTCTAGATTGATTCTATTAGTGATAATGTTCTGTTTATAGGGGCCCACCTGTGAAAGTAGGCATCTGTCAAGCACTTTCGCGGCTCTTACCTGATGCAGACCGAGGAATACTTCAGCCTCATCTATTGGGTTTATTTTCATCACTTGCAAACCTTCTTAATCATGTAATGTAACAGTACAAAAAGTTCCCTTGTTCACCATTGTGGGAGTCGGTTCAAAAAAAAAAAAAAAACATTGTGGGAGTTATTTCTGATGGTTGCTGTCTTCCTAGGCATCTGATGAAACCATGCATCTGGTACTCGAAACACTACAAGCAGCTGTGAAGGCAGGTAGGTATTAATACAATTGGGATAGAGTTTAAATGGTCTTCCAGATTTAATGTAGATTTTATATTTGAGCTTTAGCTGCTGTAGCATCTTTTCTTTCTTCTGATTACACATCTTTGGCTCTTTGTTATGTGTGTTTCTCTTATCATAGGTCATGAAGCATCAGCGTCAATAGAACCCATTATCTCTCCTATTATCCTTAACATCTGGGCTTTGCATGTTTCAGACCCTTTTATTAGCATTGATGCTCTTGAGGTTCTGGAGGTAATAATGCTAGGTGGTGTTGGTAGGTGTGATGATGTGCTGGCTTACTCAACTGTTTTCCCATATTGTGGGTGCTATTATCTTATTAGAACGAAAAAAAAATGTTAGCAATCTTATTCATGATGATATCCTTGTGTTACTGAGTGATTAATAGCTTACTCAAAGGTGATGGATACCAATGAACATGACATGCTGTCATTCTTGTAATCTCAAACTTTATGCTGATTATAAAAATGAATCCTGATTACAACTACCTTCCAGTCGAATTGTTGCTGCAATAAGATTTTTATCCACACAAACTGAAACTAGTTGTTCCTGAACTGGTGGAAATTTGTAACTCTAAATCTTGATTGTTAACCAGATACCCTTTTTTTTGTTTGTCCTCAATGAGTCCTTAATAAAAAAAAAATTGCTACACGTGTTATTCCAACTTTTGGAAGGTCTGATACATGCCATTATAGCCATTCCACTTTTCACTCACTAACCATTACGGTACAGTAGATTGAACACGGAAAAATGAACTGGAAACCCTAATGTTCTTATTAATTGACTTTCTTTACCAAAAATATTGTCTTAAACAGAAGCTATTTGTGCTTGGTATAAATATAACCAATGTGCATCTGTTGAAATCCATATTTGGTAAGGCTACTTTTTGGGCAATGCCTGGAGACATATTCAGAAAAAGGACTGAATTTTTCACAAAACAATATTTTTTATTTCTTAGATCATGATGGTTGATGCGTAGTAACTTTAGACTGATCCACTATTAAAGATGAGCCAAATATTCCTCTATAGAAAAATCTCATGGTAGCTAGAAAGCCCTTGAACTGTCAAGGCATACAATCCAAAACACATTCTCGAAGTAGAGATTATTTGAATCTTTTACTCTAATGAGGGTTAATCTTTTAACTAGATTCATGGAGATATAGAACAACATATAAGTTATCATGCTCGCATATCTATCATTTGAGTCTTCATTCTTCAACAATTATGTCAGCTCTATTCCATCATTTAACTGGTTACATATATGGGTTTTTTCCCCTCTCTCTGCAGGCAATCAAAAGTTCTCCGGGTTGTATCCGCCCCCTGGTTTCTCGAGTTTTACCTTTTATCCAGCCAATTCTGAATAAAGTATGGCTTGCGAAACAAACTTATTTTAGATTTCATGCTATATGTACCATGGGGTGATTTAGTTTTTCTGTTTCTGATCCATTTGCCGAAACTTGTCAGCCTCAACAGCAGCCAGATGGTCTAGTAGCTGGTTCGTTGGATCTTGTGACAATGTTATTAAAGGCAAGTTACACTATCCATGTTGCTATACACTTTTTTTTAGTCTTCATTTGCCAATTAGCTTGTTACATTCAGGGAGCACTTTTATAATATCACACATGTTGCTGATCACAGTGTATATTAACATTGTTCAGGGTGCTCCTAGTGATGTGGTAAAAGCGGTGTACGAAGTTTCCTTTGATCCTGTTGTTCAGATAGTCCTTCAAAGTGACGACCACAGCGAAATGCAGGCAATCTTAATTTGCTAATTGCTCAAGCTTCATTGCTCTTCTATTTAATGTGCAGTAGCTTTTTCACTCATTTGGTAGGGAAATTTGCTAGTTATACGTGAGATTAGCAAAATATCATTTATGTTGCCATTGTGTTCACCAGAATGCAACCCAGTGCTTAGCTTCTCTTGTATCTGGAGGAAAACAAGAATTGCTTGCTTTGGGTGGTGATCCTGGATTTACTATGAGAAGTTTGCTTGATGTAGCTTCAAGGTGCGTTTGCTTTTTCACTTTGATGTTTCATAATATTTTTAGAATGTTGAAAATTCAGTTATTCATATTTGTATCACGACTACTGAGAACGAACTTAATAGGCTCTTGCTATTGTAACCTTCCCATCAAGAATTAGCTAATGATATAGTCATTGCAAGGATGTCAAACCATTCAAACAGTCCCTTGCATTAGGGATGCAATCATGCAACTACTAAATTAAAATGTAATTTTCTGCTTCTTGTCAGGATGGGTTTACAGAGTTGTGGTCAGTGCACAGGGTGTGGGGAGAGAGTGTAATACCTTGTATTATTTTTTCCTTGTGTGCTGTCCACTGAGTGGGGAGGGTGAAGTATACAACTGATGTATGGGAACCAAGCCACAATTCTAATGGATAGTCATTGTGACCCTGGGGTACATAGCAAGAACCATACGATACACATGATTTTGATTTCAAATTTTGGAAAACACCCAAAAATTTCATCATCTAAAATGGTATATTGGAACAATGTATTCGCATTGTTGCCTAGGATCAGATCTTATTCATAGTCTACTCATTATGAAGTCTTCACCTTTTAAGTTAAACAGCTCACTATAATTATTTATTAATGTTTCAGTTTCTAGGTTGTAGCTACTGAATTATTCCCAAACTGCACGCAGGCTTTTAGATCCAGATCTGGAAAGTTCTGGATCACTTTTTGTTGGGAGCTACATTTTGCAACTTATATTACACCTCCCTTCTCAAATGGCACAGCATATAAGGGACCTGGTTGCTGCTCTTGTTAGGCGCATGCAAACGTGTCAAATTGCTGGATTGAGGAGCTCGCTGCTGCTTATTTTTGGTAGATTGGTATATTTCTTCTCCATTTTGATGGATTTGAGACAATTTTCAGTTTTGCAGCTTGAAACGGCTTACCAAGATATGATCTGCTTAATGTTACTGAATCGAAACATTTATTTGTACATAATTGTTACAGCTTGCACCGTTTGTAGGACATACATGTGATGCCGTTACCCGTAAAATTACTTGATGGCTGCTAAGCTGGATTGGTTGATACTACTGTAAATTTTGTGTCCTGATGGAAATTTGTGTTGTCAAAACTGGAGTTGAGCCTCTGTACCTTTGTACCACAAATCCAAGAAGAGTTGTGGTTCCCTCATACTTCACCCTCAAATTTTTTGCGTGCATGCTTTTTGGAAGCAATTAAGTCAAGATACCATGCATGTCACCTTGTTCATGTTCATGTTTTACTGATAGACCCATTGACATACTTTCCATCTTAATTCAGGTCCACATGAGTGCTCCACAAGTAGAGCAATTTATTGATTTACTGATCTCATTACCGGCTGATGGCCATGTTAACTCCTTCGTTTATGTAATGTTAGAATGGACAAAGCAGCAAGGCAAGTATCCTTCATTTGAGCTCTTCTCTGTATTTCAGATCTTGTTGAATTGTTTTATCATGTTTACTTACAGTTCATTTTTGTGTGGACTTCTTTTCGGAGAAAAAAGGGATTGCAACTTATATTGTATAGTTTGGTTTTGGTTTTGGTGGTATAGTTTGCTGCATTGTTCTTAGTCTTACTTTACTAAGCAGTTATTGGTTCTTACAAGAACTTATTATTGCTTCATGGATTTAGGCTGTCAATTAGAAAGCGAGTAAGTTGAGAATAATGAGCATTACCTGCCCTTGGTGCATTGGATGTTTCTTTTCACCTCTTGTACAATCTTGCCTGATCTAAGCATTAACAGTTCAATAAAATCCTATGAACTTAAATATTATATCCTTTTCTTTGTTTATTTCCATCCATGCTGCTGTATGAGAAGATTTTTTTCTTGTAAATTTTCGATCAGTTCTTGCAAAAATACCCGTAGTTCTGGTGATTCATTATCGTAACCAGTCAGAGGTATGCAGTAATTTAACATAATACAACAGTTCTCACATCACATCACCCAACTGTTCCCACAAATTTTTCTTGCAAAAGTGTTGACAAAAACACAAGAAGTGTTGGTAGCAAACAATATGTGGTGCAGGAACGTGCATATGGTAGGTGCCAACATTCTAGCTACTTCAAGATTTGAATAGTTATCTTATTGCTCTTACAATATTAGGTTCATAACCCTTTCTTTTCAAGAGTCTTGGCAATCTAAATTTTTTTCTTTCGCATTGCCTTGGAGAAGGAACAATGAATCTTGGATTGCAATGTAAGAAGTCGGAGATTCAATAGCTGAAAGCAATGTCATTCCTACGCACGCTGGCAAATACATGTGTGGATTTGTATATGCTGAAAAAAAACAATCACTTGTACAAGAAATGTCTAGAATGGTTGTAGTTGAGTCAGTTTTTCTCTGTTATTTTAGAGCTTCAACTTTCATGTACTCAGTTGTCATTATTTTTGTTGTTGGCTTCTCTTTGTAGTTTGTGCATTTTAGAACTACTTAACTCTCCATTTAGTCTGGCACAGATAGTTGGAATGTCAATTTGCTTCATGCATACACACTTCTTAAACTCTAAGCTTGTCTAATACAACCATGCCCCCCCCCCTTCTCTTTTTCCTCCACCAGCAGAAAAGTTGGGGGTTCTCTGTAACTTTTGAACCTTTAGGAACTTTTTCCCCCAAATGAGGAGTCTTGAATAATTCAAAGATTTGAGTATTTTGAATGTTTGTACCAAACATAGGGATTTTTCAAGTGATTTACCAGTTGAAGATTTTAATGGTGGTTTGTAATACTTTTATCCCCCGTTGTGTGCTTTTTTGCTGAGCACATGGCTTTTCAAAAAACCTCATTTAAAATAAAAGGAATGGAGTGTTAGATCATCTAGTTAGTTTCTCATTTTTTATAGTTTTCCATAAGGCCCTTGTAACGTTGAACATAAAGCCCAATTGATTGACACAGCATCTGGTTGCATATTTGTTTTTCACTCCAATATTACTTTAACTTGACCTGGTTATACTTGCATCAGTGTATCAGACAATTTAGCCATAAAAAACGATGAAATTCACCTCATTACTTTATTTCAATGCAATTTGAAATCAGGGGAAATTCAGGGGGCCTACCAAATTAAGGTCACAACAACTGCTTTGGCTTTATTGCTGGCGACCAGGCATGTTGAATTAGGAAAGATTAATGTTCAAGGCCATCTAATTAAGGTTTGGTAGTACTTGTCTTTTCTATTCTGTGGGTCACATTGTTTCACGGACCTAATCTGTTTCCTGCTAATTTGAAGTCCACTGCAGGGATAACCACTCGCTCAAAGGCCAAACATGCTCCAGATCAGTGGACACTAATGCCGCTTCCTGCAAAGGTACTTACTGATCTAATTGCCTGCCGAAGACGGTCTTCGGTTAAATAAGTCTGTCAATTGATGGCAATTTCAAACTCAATCATGATCATCCTTTGGCATAGAGCTTGCTGCCATATGGTGATAACTTATTAAATATTGCTGTAGCCAACATAAGTGATCACCTGTTTATTTCCTATCTGATCATCATTGTTGTGCTTTCAAGCTTGGCTGATGTGATATAATCCCTCATTGCAACAGGTTATTATTATAGCGAAAAAGATAGACTAAATTGCTATAACTGCTGATATATGTGTTTTCTAAGTGACTGGACTGAGCTTAACTGATCTATTAAATGGTTTGAAAATTCTACAGATACTGGCTATATTAGCGGATACATTGATTGAGATGCAAGAACAAGTTTTAGCTGCTGATGATGAGGTAACTATTTTTTAGCTTCTTCTTGCTTTGTGATAACAAATAGCAATGGAAATCTTAAGCTTCCAATGAATTTTGTGCAGGATAGTGAATGGGAAGAAGTTCAGGCAGGAGATGGTGAAACGGGTTGTGAGTTACTATATTCTGCAGGTGCTACATCAGATAGCAGACCCACATATGACTACCTTGATGCAATGGCAAGAGCTTTCAATGAGGTTTGAGGAAAAGCTATATTTTTGTTTTAATTTTCCCTTTTTTTTTTTGCCCTCTGCTTAATGACAATTTTTTGTTCTGCATGTGAACTCTTCAAGGATCAAGATGATGGCTATGAAGATGACATACTAAATGGTGCTGACCCTCTTAATGAGGTGTTTTCCCCTTACCTTTTTGGACAGTTTTAAATATAGGCCTCAAAAGAAGTCGAGGTTTTCCCTATAAACTTAATTTGTTGCATTTCTTCTTGGCAGATTAATCTAGCAAATTATGTCTCGGAATTCCTTGTGAAGTTCTCTCATAGCAATAAACCATACTTCGATCATCTCTTCCAGGTATACATAATATCAATTATTGTTAAATCTCCACACCAAGAAATTTTTTATCTTTCTTCAATTACCTTGCATCATAGCGTCCTATAGGGTATTGCTTGAAATCCTTTGTTGGAATTGTAAATGCAGAGTTTAACACGGACTCAACAAAACGCTGTCCAAATGGTGCTGAATCGATGAAGAGTATGTTTGTTGTACCTATACATTTGTCGGAGTGCAAATTCATTTATTGATTGAGCCAAAGGAGTCTTGCTCTAGTTTCCCAATCTTACTCTGGGCAGAGGAGCAGCTTTCTGAGTTGTAAAATTGAGGCATTTCATTCGTGTGTTGTAGTGTTTGTTTTAATAGAGGTAAGGTGAGGGCTATCTATTAGTATTTGCCATTTGTGGATCTTCATATGCAGAATGAAAATGTGGTATGTAATTATTTAAGAAATGTGTGATTGTGCGAGATAACTAGTGATTGTAAGCGGGGATTGATTCTGTTTATATGAGAGAGATATTCAACTTTTTTCTTTTTAATATAGAGGAACATTCATATTTGTTTTTTGACCGTTACACCCAAAAAAAAAAAAAAAATATTTCACCACTGATCTAACATTGCACTTCCACCACCATTGTCACACCTAGCGATTGTACCATATTCACACATAAAAAACCCACCGATCACCGCACTCAAAATGAAAATAAAACATTAAAATCAATCCGTTTACTCGAGTACCCTATTGAGTACTTCTCAAAACGGGTAAGCTCTTGATAAACTTATTCAAAATTGATACAGTTACCAAATAATTATTTTTTTCGTCGAGATATCAGTAGAATTTTTATATTTGGTGAATGATAAATTGAAATTCTGTTCCCAATCAAGTGAAATTAAAAGTCTGAATGAGTTCACAATTTAATGTATGGGGTGTTAACTTTCGAAGGACGACTAAAAATGTTAGTCATTTTTCAAGCACGAATAGAACGATCAATGGTTGATCGTCTAATTATAAAACATATTAAGGTAAATCATATTGTTTCGACATAACTTAGGGGATCCAAATTTAATTTACCAAATAAAAAAGTAGAATAAAAGAAAAAATAATGGCCAACCATATACCACCAAACCAAAGGCAGTTCCCTTTCTCTCCCTTCCTCTTTCAAGACCAGAACTCAAAAGAGGCCACCTTCTTCGGATTGTCCTCACGACCTTCCTCTCTGTTTTTGATTTTCTTCAACTGAAAACAAACAAGGAAAAAAGCAGAAGCGATTAACACTAATTTTCCAGAGATCAGAAAAATTGTTTTTATTACAATGGCAGCAACAGCTAATCCTTCTTCTCTCTCTTCCTCATCGGCTCACCCATCACCTTCACTGAACCGTTCTCTTTTCCCTCGTTTTCATCGACCCTTATTAAAGCTTCACTTCTTCAACGAGCCTCAAAGTCCGAGACTCGTTTCGGTTCGTTCCCAGAACTCCAATTCGGAATCTCCAGTTTCGAATGTCGATGGGTTCGGATCTGGGTCCAAAAGATCGGCTTATTTGGAGGATTCCGAAGCTTCATCTTCTTCTTCGGCCATTGATTTTCTCACATTGTGCCACCGTTTAAAGGTGTGTAGACATATACTATTATGAGAATGTTGCTTTTAATTTAATTTTATTTTTTTTTGTGATTTTTTTTTAATGTGCATAATATTGAGTTGGGTTTATGTAATTCATGTTTGTCATGTGATTAATTGTTTGTGATTGGAGATATTTGGTTGAAATTGAGAGATGTTTGGTGGGTTTTAGGTATTTGTTGAAATGGGTATGAGTGTGGTTGGTGACTGATTTGATGGATGTAGGAGGCCTGTTAGAGGTGATTTATGTGGTGAGTTTGGAAATAAGTTATGCCATTGGATCATGAACGTAGTATGTTGTCTCAGTATAAACTATGTTGTTACAGAAGACTGTATTTGTTCTTATGGGAAGGTAATTATTGTGCAAGTGTGATTAGGGTAGACGATCAATCCACCAAACACTCGAATGCCCTATTCTTCTGCTTCCTTTACTTTTAGTTTTTTCTTACGATTTATAGGGATCATGTTACTTGTTGTTATAGAGTGATTGACTTGGGGAAATGGTACACCAATAGAGACCTTGTACTCCACTTGAGATTTTGAGGAGGACGTACTGCCAACTGAAGTAGTTGAAGTAACTCAATAAATGTGTGAAGGGCTTGAGGAGCCTATCCTCAGGTTTTTGATTTTTCTTCTGTTGAAAACATCAAGCCCAATACAGTCATGGAGGATCATGGTTCATCAAATCATGTTATCTACTTGTGTTTGACTGTAATGTGTAAGATATCATGGTAATTCTCCTCTGACTATGGTTTCATTTGGCCCTAAGGTAATTATGTTATGTTCCTTTGTTTTCATCTTCTACTTTGTTGTTATAATGAAGCATCTGGGTGCGTCGATTCATGGATCTCTCGGTTCGAGAAATAAAAATAAGAGGATCAAATTTTATGTTTCTTTGACTGTCTAATTTTGACTAAAACTGAAAAATCTCCCCTCTCTCTCTCTCTCTCTCTAGACAACCAAACGGAAGGGATGGATCAATCATGGGATAAAAGGTCCTGAGTCTATTGCTGATCACATGTACCGCATGGCGTTGATGGCTTTGATTGCTGGTGACCTTTCTGATGTTAACAGGGAGAGGTTGGAATTGATCAAAATAATGAAGAATTGTGTTCTTTATTAATTTCATATTTGTTCAAGCTATTTATACAGGCATTATGTTGTTTCATGTGTTTGTGTTAGTTGGAAACCTGAGATTGATCGTTATTATCTTTTTTGTTATTTGGTGACTATAATTAAATTGTGAAATTTGGGAAATTCAGCAAGATTGCATGCTTTGTGTTTAGGTGATATAAAATGCGAGCCTTCAAATCCTATCTGTGCTATAAGAAGTTTAGGGGGATTTCCATGATTTAAAACCTATTCCCTTTGAATTGAGGTAAATAGTAAGTAATTCCCATAGATTATTGTAAAATGACTACAATTTGGATTTTGATAGAGAATGCGATTTTACTCCTTAGCCTACTATTGATTAGCATCATTGTGGTCTCACTTTAAAGTATCGTCGTTGAAATTGAACAAAAAGGAGAGACTTATGGATTTTCTCTAATAAATATGTTAGTACATGTATTTTTGGTAATCTCTATATTTGTGTGTGTGACCACTTCTATGTGGGGTGTTGTCCCAAGAGTGGACCCTGGAAGCATGTCAATGAGTTGACCTACATTGGGACTTTGGCCGTTGGATGTTTACCAAGAATTTGTATCCATGTTGATTAAAAGGCTTTTAGATTCATATTGCGGTTAGCTACAAATCAACAAAATACCTTCCTCACGGTTCGATTCACGAGAGCAACCGCGCTTTGTTGCTTGGCTTTGGTGTTGTTGTAGTGATGAGCTGCCCTTCCGGGTTAGTAGTTACGGCCCAAACTAAACATTCCACAGTGAGGGACCGTCATGATCATGCCCAGTGGGGCCTACTACCTACTGGTCCCCCCTCCTTTTTTTTTATAAAAAAAAACAGCATTCTTGGTTTTGGCAGCTATTTTTGTCATGAGACAAAAACAGTCTTCCGCATGCAACGATAAATTTGCATACTTCTGATTCTCCTCAGACTCCTTAGTGGCGGGATGCTCAAACATTGGGTTGCCTTCTAAAGGAAACATCTTAAAGACCACAACCAATGCCCATTTTGTCATGAGCATTGCAGTATTATATAATTGGACCCTTTTAAGTTCCATTCCTTTATCTGACGGTTGGTAACAAATTCAGTTCAGAGTTTAGACCGTTAGTTGTAGCTGCACTGGCATTCAGATAGTGTACTATGGTGCTGTCTGATGAGCTATGTTGGTCACCGGGCCTTGGCAGCAGTCTTCTTTAAGTGAGGTCTGTATTGGTGTGTCTTCTTGGTCCAGTGGAGGAGTTACCCAGTCTCTCATTTTGCCTGAAGACTCCTTCTGGTAATATAAATGAGCTTTTAAAATTTCTTTTCTGTGCACATGTTAACTCGGTATGACCCTCTTAATGTAGGATTTTTGGTTCTGAAATGGCGTTAAGCAGTGGTTGATCTATGTATTTCCGAAGAATCCTAAGGCACTTTGTTAATTACTTAAAAAATAAAAACGGCCCATTCACCTGCAGTCTACTGCAAATGTTTCATTAATTTCTTCAAGCATAGTTATTCTCATTAATTAAATAGAACTTATCATCAGTATTGTTTGTTAATTTACTTCTTTTCCAATTCGGGTAATAATTGAATTTTCCCTGTTCTTGCTTTTCTTTAAACAGGTGTATCAAGATGGCAATTGTTCATGATATTGCAGAAGGTAACACTTAGGTTCTACACTGATACCTGATATTCTTGACTTGTGTTCAATAATCTAACCTCCACAAGGTATTTCTGACATGAAAATAGAAATCCCACTTTCTGTCAATTGCAGCAACAAAGCTGCCATATTTTGATTTCACGAGTACTTTTGGCTTTAAAATTAATTTCACACAGCATTGTTTTATGGAGAAATATAGAATTACAAGAAAAAATGGTTTTTTTTTTCTTGGTAAACTGGCTAAATGATGATTTACTAGTCATGTACTAGCTGTTAATTTCCCAGGTGCTTGGTATTTCCAGTCTATCTGCATCTTTTGCCACTGCTGTACCTCTACAATGACACAAAGTTACTAGTGTTTTTACACCTTAAATGATACCCTTTTCTTCAATCTCTATCATACAGACTTGCAGCTCATCCTGACATGTTGTCTCACTAATTCCATTCTTGATGACAACCCGCCCGAGTAAGATATGACTGGTTGAAGAGTGGTAGTGCTAGGGGAGAAAACACCTTTTAAAAATGGGGGCAAGGAATTATATAATGTTATTAGTCCAAATAAAGACACACATGTACGGATTTAGAATTGTTGTTACAGTACTAGTCGCCTTTTACATATATGTGTGTAGATGTGTATGCATTATAAACTGCCAAGTTTCTGCTTACTTTCTTCTTGTTTTACATTATTCCTGAAAGTAAAATGGATTCTTGCTAAGTTTTTTAAACCATATTTCTCCTATTGCATTGGTTGCTGGAAGGATATTGAATTTTTCAACGTATGCTTCCAAATTTGTTGAGGCCATATTTAATAACTTCAAGATTTTGTTTTTCAACTAACGTTTTTTTGGTTGGTGACTTGTGCTTTTTTTATTTCAACCAATTATCATGCTTCTTTTGGTTTTGAGGTTAAGCAATTGAAGATGTATTCTGGTTTTTTTAGCTATTGTTGGAGATATAACACCATCCGATGGTGTGCCTAAAGAAGAAAAAAGCAGAAGAGAACAAGCAGCTTTGAACGAAATGTGCGAAGTTCTTGGTGGAGGGATGAGGGGTATCGACTGATGCTTGGTATCTTTGATTGCTTATAGCTTTTCTTCATCCTCACTGAGTGAACTCAAATCCAGTTCTTCGCATTTGCAGCTGAAGAGATCAAAGAACTATGGGCAGAGTATGAAAATAATTCTTCCATGGAGGCTAATCTTGTGAAAGATTTTGACAAGGTATGAGCCAATTGGATTCATCCAGCAATCCAAACGTTTTTACATAACAACAGGGTTTGATTTGAATGATATTCTTCCATTGTAATACTTCATGATTATAATGCATAGCAGAAGCTTACAGATGAAAGTTTACCATCTTTTGACTTAAATTTCTGCACTGTTAATTTGGGTGCATCCTGAGTTAATTTTTCACGTATAAATAATAGTTTAATAGGTTAAACACACTTTGATACTGATCAAACTTACTTCTCAATGGAAAAGAAAGAATGGCCTAAGCTTTTGACAAGCAGCATTTACTCACCATCAACTAGTCCACGACATTAGAATGTTGTGATATCCATTAGAATATTGGACTGGATATCATGCTACCATCAGCATCAGCCAGTGCAATTAGTCTAGAATGGCATGTGGCTTTTGGGGCAAAGGTGTTAATACCTGATGACTGACATTGTATTACCCCCTTAAAATAGTTTCACTGCTCAGTGTACATCATGGAGGAACAATATGGATGAACCCTTAGCAATGCATTTAAGATCTTTTTAACAGTGGCATAGGTTTGCAGATGTATTTTACTTTTAACTGATTTTTTGTACATGTTGCTGTGTATATAATTTTGTGAAGGTGTTCTCAAGTTCAATTTTTCTTGTGCTTATTTGATGCGTGTTTTTTGCATACGTTCATGTGAATCTATATGGAATTGCTCTCGACTTAATTACCTTGGGGTAGTCAATACTATGAGAAAATTGATCATGCAGGGTTTTATTACTGAGAAATTGTGTTGTCAAAGGATTGATTGGACCACTTGGAAGCTTTATTGAAGTCCATAAATCAATTACCTACAATAATGAGTGGTAGTTTTGATTTCTTTCGTGAGCTGGAATAGTATGTAGGTCCACTGAGGGCATCAACCAATATATGTCCCAGACGACTTTGATCATATTTTTTCAACATCTGAGACATAGATCCATAGTCCCTCACCCCCATCCGCCTTCTGCACAAAAGCATATATAATTTAATAACCAAAACAAAACCTGCCTTTCTTAATAGCTGTGATTGCCATCGGTCATTGGTTATTGTGATGTGCCTGTTTGTTGAATGTGTAGGTGTTTTCTATGTGTATGTAAGGTGGTATGTGTCGGCCACTCTTAGTCCTAAAGTATCCTTTATTTGTAAAAAAAATGTTTCACTTATTTTTTTTAAAATTTTTATGCTTCTCCAGGTGGAAATGATTCTGCAAGCATTGGAATATGAAACTGGTAAGTGTGTGATCATGATAATCTCTATGATTATTTATACAAGAAAATGAGGATTACTTACTTTCAATTTTGCATCAAAAGTATTATGCAGATTGTAATACACACTGATTCTAGTGCCTGTAAGGAAGATAGTTAGGTATGACAATTCTAGTCACGATGTGTGAACACAATACAAAAGCAACACAGAATTGACCAGTTTAGATTTAGTCTTAGTGGGTAGGTGGTGAATGGGTGAACCCCCTAGATCCCAATACATTGGTCAACATGAATTCGGCTAATCATGATGTATGCACGACAAGAACCTAACACGGCATGAATCCAACTATACACAACTATAAGGGGTCGGGTTGGGGTTTTGGGAATCTTGATACGACAAAACTTGGAAGCACGACACAGCACAACTAATTGACAGCCTTAATGATAGTTATAATGTCCTACAATTAATGGTCCTCACAATATTTTATCAAATCTAATTTTCATGCCTTTCAGTTTTTAATATTAATTTCATGTGTAATTGTACTATTGCACACACATATAGATGAGTGGCTATCTAGCTTTTTATTTGTACTTTTTAGCATCATAGTTGTTTGTTGCTAACACGTAGGCATATGGACCTTTTAGAACACCCTACCCAACAATCCTTCCAATCACATTCATCCTCTCATCCGATGTGTATTGGGTAATTGTTGAGATAAATCATGGGGGATGGCTTCAGTGCAACTCGAATTAAAGACCTCCAGGTCTTTAGATTGTGCTTCTAACCATCATATCATTATTGATAAGACTCAAGAATCGCATAGGATCTATATCCAGAAGCAGTATATTGGGGTTATACGTTGCAATCGTTCTTTACCATGAGAAATTGGTGGATTGAGTGGTAAACATGCAAAAAGCAATGGCCTATGAGCTATGATTTATTTGTAAATAGATGAGTTGCGGAGATTCTTTTCTTTTTGACTGCTCTAATTACGATTGATTTGCTGTAGAAATTTACTTGTCAAGACTCGAGACTTTTGGGTTAGAACAAGCAGGACTGTTATACCTTTGTCTTTAAAGAACTATCTGATGTTTCTCATATGGTATTTGTAATGTTGTGGCAGAACATGGGAGGGTTCTGGATGAGTTTTTTCTTTCAACTGCAGGTAAATCCAATAAGTTCTTTGTTCAAACGGGGTACTCATCGAGGATTTTGCCGCCTTTCAATCATATCTGCCAGCAACTCTGTTGTTCATGTTCTGTATTTATCCTACATTTGCAGGAAAATTTCAAACTGACATAGGAAAGAATTGGGCAGCTGAGATCATCTCGAGGAGAAACTCAAGATTGGCAGACAAGCATCATTAATCCCGGGGTTAACTCTCAGATTTATCTCAGCAATTTTTCCACTTCTATAACTGGTCTTATCCAACTGTTTTTTACTGAGATTATGTGTATGATTTTCCTTCATGTTCACACACCTGCCCAAGTCCTCGTTTTGATTTTGCTATGACCGAAAGATAGCCGATTTTTATTTAGAAGTGACTACAGTAGAGGATTTCTCATCGTCAGCTGAATAAATAGATGAATAACTGGCGTCTTGTCAGATTAATTACCTATAAGTTGCACTATAATAAGCCCATATTTTTTTGTTACATATTTGATGCACTAAACCGTGAACGAATTCTCGTAGTGTTTGACAGTAGAATTGCGAGCTATATTATTAGATGTGTCCCTGTTTCCTTTGAGCTCAAGTTTATATACTCTTGCTAAACAGTGAGAGAACTTATTGATGTTGTACTTGTACTAGGGAATAGATGGATAATGCATGATTGAAGGTGCTGAATTGCATAGGTCTGGCACTGGTGCTTTACACACATTGGAACTGTGTAAAAGTGAGTGTGTGTGTGTTTGTTTTTTTTTTTTTTTTTTTGGGGGGGAAATTGTTATACAAAATATCACTTTATGAGCTTTAAGCTCACGCAAGAGTTTACTTAGTGCCAAGATGTATCTGATCCATGCATGATATCATAAAAAATGGATACACATTTTTGACTACTACTTGATATCGATCGAAGGTTTGAAAAAGTATCTAAAAATATCAAATTTAGATATTTGTACTTTGTCAAAGTAAGGAATCATGACATATATGTTAGGAGTAGATTTTATTTTGAGAGAGTTGAAAAAGCACTATCTTGTTGAAATGTTTTATACATCTACCCTTTCTCAACACATTTTTTT
The DNA here is from genome assembly GCA_951799425.1 of Ilex aquifolium. NCBI lineage: Eukaryota > Viridiplantae > Streptophyta > Magnoliopsida > Aquifoliales > Aquifoliaceae > Ilex > Ilex aquifolium. Next base: position 25,052,512 of record OX637407.1, on the reverse strand, counting down.
AGACAAAGACTGTTTTTTCTTCTTTTCAGATGGTAAATATTTCTTAGAACATGGAGTGCGAATCAAACCCGTGGTTTTTTTGAAATTGAGATATTGATGTAAGTTCTTCCCTTTTGAATAAGATAGATTCATATTTGAAAAAGGTTGGTGTTCCAGAAATGTCTGCGATCGAGTAAATAGCTCTACGAATGAATCTCCCATGTGTGCCTAAAGTCTTATGATGATCACTTTCAAAGCCGGGTTAAACCATCATGCTCGACTTAGAAATCCATGTTAAAGACTCTTCTTAGTAACCATCCCTCAAATCCAGAGAAGTGTTCTTAAAGACATGGCGGGCTTCAAGTTTACACCCTTCTCTGTTATCAATGATCTTTCAGAGAATGCCAAAGTGAATGAGCTCACTCAATTCGCGTTTGATCCTCAATTCTTTCTCATAGACTGATGCAAAAAAAAAGTCACTAAAGAAAACTTCCGGTGAATTCGCAACACACAGAGGCAGGGTTCTCTTGTTGTTCATCCATACTTTTACGAAAAATTAAACTACATCAGCAAATTTCCGCCCCCTTTGCTGGATCAAATCACATCCTGAGCACATGCTTAACCTCCCCGAATTATAATTCGAGTGAGGAGATTCTCAAAAGGTTAAAAAAGCAACAGTTGATGGTTGAAACTAAGCTTGTTAATCGTGTCGAGTGAGGTCGAAGCTTGGTAGGTCTTATCGGGTTTATCTCAAAAATTCTCCATCCATGCTCATTTTTTTTATTAACTCATGTTTAACGAATAATATCATATCGAGTTCGTTTCGTGTATTTTTTTTTTATTAGTTTTATCCATGCTCGATTTATTTATTAGTCATGTCGTGTAAACGAATGACTTAAGAAAAATTTAAAACTTTTAATTCCGTATCGTATTTATGTTGTGTTAATGAATTTGTTAACGAATCGTGTTATATAAAGGCAACCTTGTGATTAAAACTATAGTTGGGTTACTTGGATTTTGTGCCCCCTTCTTATACCTACTGTGTGACTCGTGAACCTTAAGTGTAGTTTTGTGGGTTGCATGTGTTTTGGGGAGAAGGGGGAGGGTAAGATTCTGTAATAATTGTTTAGGTGGAGAATGTGGACCTGTCATTTGGATCTCTTGTCTCATCCTCATTCTCTCTCTCTCTCACCAAACTTTAACCCCCCCCACCACCGACACCTTCTCCTTCTGAGGAAGATAGCTAGCCAAGCAAAGCCAAGTCTATTTAAAATCTCTATTATTAGGCTTATGCATGTATTAAACTTTTGCTAACTAAAGAAAAGTTGAAAAGCAAAAGCACACAGATATTCAAAGTAAAAAGAACTAAAGAAAGCACATCAACCAGTTTGGATGGTAGAATTTTAGTGGTTTAAACTTCGTATGAGACGTTTGGTTGATCTCACGTGTATGATATACAAAAAAATGAACAACTTGTTAAAAAAACTTGTCATTTTTATTGAGATTTTGAAATGGTACGACGCTTTGAATATTTACTCGAGAGATTATCGTTGAAAATAAGAATAGGTTTTATATTATGGTTTTTTTTATCTTATGATCGTTTTACCGTTAAAAATGTGTTTTAAACCCACATTTTTAACAATAAAAAGTATATTAAAGACAAGTTTTAATCTTAAATATAGGATTCGGATTTGTTATTTAAAATGAGGTAAATAAATTTCGGAAAGAAAGAGAAAATATTTGACCTAATTTATTGACTTAATTCATTATGATCTTTCGATTGATTGTAGGTTTCATCAAACATTAAAATTTGGTGTTAATTTTAAGTCAACAATTAGATTAATATTTTTATCTCTAAATAATATTATTCAATTTAATTTATTGATTTAATTATTCATTATTATTGAATCGACAATAAATCACAATAATTTTTAAAATTCGTTACTAATTTAATAATTTATAAATTATGTCAATAAATTAAACGTAATGGTTGTAAAATGAAGAAAAATTCAACTTTAACCAACACAAAGGCCCAAATGGTGGTTCCAGACTTCCTGTCTTGGCGCTGACAGTCTGCAAAGCCAACTAAGTTGCGTAATTATCTCATATTAACCTTACAATTAATTCAAATTGATTTGACGTTCAATGAAGGCAACCAATTCAATGCCTATATGCATATAACCATAATGACTGTTTTTTCGTAATTGAAAAATCAAACAAACCATTTATAATCAATCTTCAAACACTTTTAAACCTCTTTTTCTTTGAGGTCACTGTCACTTTTGTGTGCTGCGGATTTGAGAGACCCTATTAACCGTGTTTTGGGGTTGAGTTTGTAACGATAAAGTGCCTTCCTTTGGTGTATGTTGTGTAAGTGAAACAGTGGCTACAAGTGCTGATTCTGGAGAGAGAGAGAGAGAGACAAGGTGAAGGCTTCTGGGATTTTGGAATTTGGGTTATGTTCGATTTTCGTTTTTGTGAAATGGGTTTTGGTTGCATTTTGTATTTGGAATTTAAATGTGATAGTGTGGATAACTGAGAATTTTTGTTATCTGAAGAGGAATTAGTTTTTTGGTACCGTTTCTTGATCTGCTGGGTATATGGGTTTTTGCTGAAAATGTGTTTGATAATCTGGGGTTTTTTGCAAAAACCTGTTCTGTCATCTGGGTTTTGTTCTACTAGTGTTTCATGATCGAGTTTTTCTCGAATTCTGTGTGATATTTTAGGGTTTGGGACTGACGAGGATTATGTGATTTGGGTTCGACAGTTTGATGATTAGGGGTTTGGCGGATGAACGTTCACTGCTTTTGGGTGATTTGTTGTTGTATTAAACTCGGAATTGCTCACTGGGTTCTGAGCAAAATTTGAGTTTGGACAGGTGCCTGGTGAGTTTTGGGTGGATTTCAATAGAAGCTTGAAACGTTTGGCATTGCTTGTGCAATTCATTGCCTCACGGGAAATTGATTGATATCTATGTTTGGGCCAGAGGTGTTAGACGAATTCAAAGTTTGGGATAATGATTTTGGTGGATTGGAAACCAATTTCATTTGTTTATAGATTTGGATTTGGTTTTGGTTATAAAATTGAAACAAGTCACTATCGATTTGGATTTTGCGTAGCAATTGTGAGAATCTTGGTGAAATTTATCAATGAAGATTGCACATTTTGATGACATTTTTAAACTTTCTTTATAAAATTGGATACTGATTAGATGGAGACTACATCACCACCTCCAAATTCTTCACCCTCTGCTGTCCCACCAGCATCAACTACTCCTCCAGCAGACCCTCCAACTCAACCATCTTCTCTGCCCAATGCAACTTCTCCCACTTCAACTCCTCCTAATCCTTCCCCACCACCTCAATCCCCTCCTCCTACCAATGCAACATCTCCTCCTCCTACCGATGCAACATCTCCTCCTCCAGCCTCACTATCACCTCCACCACGACAACCCCCAGTAGCTTTACAACCTCCTTCCACAACATCGCCGCCTCCTTCCACAACATCGCCGCCACCTCAATCTACTTCGCCGCCACCTCAATCTACTTCGCCTCCACCTCAATCTACTTCGCCTCCTCCTCAATCTACTTCGCCTCCTCCCACCACTGTCCCACCTCCATCCTCTAATTCTCCACCGCCAAATCCACCTTCAAGTTCTCCCCCACCTCCATCATCAACTCCACCAATAACTTCACCTCCGCCTCCATCTGATCCTCCAGCTAATTCGCCACCACCACCTTCATCTAATCCACCTACTAGTCCACCATCACCTCCATCGAATCCGCCTTCTAGTTCACCACCTCCTCCATCGTCGAATCCACCACCTGGGACACCTCCACCAGGGTCGTCTAATCCTCCTGCAAGTTCTCCACCACCTCCTTCTCGACCACCAGAGAGTTCACCTCCACCACCCTCTTTACAGCCTCCTCAAAATTCACCACCCCCAACACCAGCATCTAAGCCACCCCAAAGTTCACCTCCCCCACCAGCATCAAATCCTCCTGAAAGTTCACCTCCTCCACCAGCATCAACACCACCCAATAATTCACCCCCACCTCCTATTCTTACCCCTCCATCTGGTTCTCCACCAGCATCTCCACCCTCCTCAAATTCTCCCCCAAGATCATCTCCACCGCCACCAATAATAAGAGTGTCGCCGCCGCCGCCTCCTCCATCTCTTGTGCCCCCACCATCCCTTTCTCCTCCTTCACCTTCTCAAATTCCACCAGTTAATCAACCAAACAACAATTCCAGTAGTAATGCACCAGGAAGCTCGAACTCTACAGGTAATGGGGGCATTGGTACTGGAGGCACGGTGGCTATTGGTTTAATTCTAGGTTTCCTTTTGCTTGGTATCATTGGAGCAGCTGCCTGGTGCATGTGGAAGCGAAAGAAAGAGGTTTCTGCATTCAATGGTGGTTATGTCATGCCAACCTCTGTGGGTTCTTCCCCAAAATCAGGTAATTTTCTTAAAAAATATTACGTGGTGCTGGCAGTTATTTATTTATTTTTTCTCATTTAGGCATGTCATATAGTGGGCAGTTCGTGAATTTAGAGACCATCAATGAGATGGATTGAAAAAGTTGAGTTCAATTCTGAATATACAAAGAGAGATGGCATAGTAATCCATTCTCTTGCTCATACTTGTTGACTATGTATATCAAATATTCTCGTACTTGAGACCTTTGAAGCTAAATCTCTGAAGTCGGTATATGTGTCCAGATTCAGGCTTATTGAAGGTGCAGGCATCAGCAACTCGTATTGGAAGCGGGTCTAGTAGCAATTTTATATATTCACCAACTGAAGCCGGTGGATTAGGCAATTCAAGGTCATGGTTCACTTATGAAGAACTTGTTGCAGCCACAAATGGGTTTTCGGTGCAGAATCTCTTGGGTGAAGGTGGATTTGGTTTTGTGTACAAAGGATGCCTAGCAGATGGGAGAGAGGTAGCAGTAAAGCAGTTAAAAATCGGTGGGGGACAGGGGGAGCGAGAATTCAAAGCTGAAGTTGATATTATTAGTCGCATACACCATCGCCATTTGGTTTCACTGGTGGGTTACTGCATTTCTGATAATCGCAGGCTACTTGTCTATGACTATGTTCCCAACAACACCCTTTACTTCCACCTTCATGGTAAATGCTAATTTTTAAGACTTGAATAATTGATTTGTGATATAGGTGATCAAAGTTTTATGTCACTCCTGGCCTTTTGTAGGGGAAGGTAGGCCTGCTATGGATTGGGCATTGCGTGTAAAAATTGCCATTGGTGCAGCTCGTGGATTAGCTTATCTCCACGAAGATTGTAATTATCTACTCTCCTCTGTTTTCAAATTTATGATTGTGTAATCCACATTCTGTATATGGAAAGGAAAAGGGCATCATTCTTTTTTTTCCTTTTCTCTTTATGTAACAAGCATTGGCTCTGGTCTTTCACATAGGATTCAGTGTCAGTCGTGACCCCAGATCAGTGTGTTGTGCTTGTGGTAAAGAAGATGAGAAGATGTTATTCTCCTCATTATGTCAAAAATTACAATAATTGTTTCTGACATTAAAGTTGGAGGATATTTGTCTTCACTGTTTTTCATTTTTAAATGTCATGATCTAGCCTCTTGAGGTTTAAAATTTCATTATCAGCAATCATCTCTTGGCACAGATATTTTTTGTCGTGAAAGAATAATGGTTATTAGAGTATTGAACATAAAGTTAGCTTGATCAGGAGTAAACTCTTGGCTTAAATTATCGAACTCTTAACATAAAATACAGGGAAAATTGAAAGGATGATGAGGAATTTCTTATGGGAAGGAAGGTAGGAAGGATCCATTGGTATCTTGGGAGGTGGTGCTAGATTTAAGGCTAAAGATGGTCTTTTGGTTGGGAATTTGTTGAAAAGAAATGAAATTTTAGCTGGAAAACGGTTGTGGAGATTCCCTATGGAATAACTAGTAATTGCCCGTGCCTGAAGGCACGTGATAACGAAAAATTAAATTAATCCGTGTCTAAAGGCACTTTGCTGACCAAAAAATCCGTCAATTTGAAATAAATTTTCCTTCATTTGCTTTAATTAAAGAAATTGAAATCAATCAAGCCTCCGCTATTTTTTCCAAAAAAATCAACAAAATTTCCTTTATAGATAAGAACCTAAGGAAATCTCAACCTGTCTACAGTGCTTATATATCTCATTATAAGTATCATTGTCGAACACAAACCATTGCATAATCAATCTCAAGAAAAAATTACCCAACCTAAGTCAGATATAACATCATAATTCAAACAAAACATATAACCATCATAATCATACATAACAATCATCACAATACAACTCTATTTCCTCCAAAATCAACATCACAATGCAACTCTATGCCAAGAGAATATTCTTTTATCAAAATAAATCCCTCTAGTAATTTTACCATGAGCATGGCCTGTCATGCCACCATTCCACCTTGATATCCCCACCATTCCACTAAATTATAGCGTTAGACCCGTGTAAAGGCAATATAGAACTCAAAAAAATTGTCAATTAAAAAGTTAGACCTAGTTAAATAATCAATAAAAAAAAGCAAAGGAAAAAATGAAACTAATAGCAATTGGAACATTTCTATACTTACCAAATAATTTCCATGCGTCCTCATGCTCAAAACAATAACCGCAACTACATGAGTTGCCCAACCTTCAAAGGCCCAGACCCAATGCAATGCTGTAATTTCAGTGGCAAATAAATGTCCAACAAAATATTAAAACCCAAATAGGATGTAATAACTGCAGGCTTGTATTTTCAAATGAATTCATTTGACAGAAGCAATGTGGAGAACAATCAACACTAATAATAGGTCATACCTGCAAGATCTTTCACCAAATCATCCGCACACTCTCTTAGCCAAACTTTTAAGTTTCCTCATTAGCTGTAATAACAAACAGATAGCCAAAAATTCAGATTCTTCAAAATATAACCTCCCCCAAACACAAAAATGGGAAACCAATAGTAAAAAAAACAACCAAGTTGTATGTGGCGATGGTTGGTAGTGGTGGCTACACAGTCATTCCATGAAAATAACACTCATTTCAATCAAAATGACCATAACATTCAATTGTAACTTGTAAGACCCTAACATTCAATCGCAAACCAAACTTCCAAGTCCAAAACCTTATGTTATAAAATTAACATTCAATTTGATTTAAATCAACAACCCTAAACAAATTTCATACAATTTAAATCCCCATTTCATACAATTAACATCCATTTTCATACAATCAACAACCCATTTCATACAATCAACATCCCATTTCATACAATAATAAACTCGTATAACCTAAAATTTAGTCGACAACAACACCAAGTATAACAGCACATGATTGAACCCTTCCAAAAACATATATAATCCAAGTGACCATGCTCACTCTCATACGAAATCATCAGTGGTTATGCCCAAATGGACTGACCTTGAGATTGAGGGCTCAATCATACAAATGGTATATTGTAGTTCACAAAGTTCAAAGCTATAACTACAACATTTCTTCAATATTGTACTACTTATATTCTAAATTTGCAACTTTTGGTAGTGAATTTTCCAAGCTAAGCTAAGAAATCTAAAAAAAAATGTTAATAAATGATGGGCTAACACCCAGTGAATGTAGAAACATGCAAACCATTATAGGCAAAGAAGTAAGATCAAAATCCTTCCTTCTAGGGAAAATCTAATAAAACACAGCACAAAACATAAGGATGCTTGAACACGGCACAAAATACTTGGTCATAAAGCATTCATGTCAAATCCCACAGCACAGAACATAAAATTAAATTATGTAAGCTAATAAAATTAACAAAGCTCACTACCATCACTTCCATAGAGAAAGCACTAAGCAAGGCGGCCTAAAATGCGACCTAAATGTGACCTAAATATACCGCACTCCCATTTACTCAACCCAAAGCAAGGCGGCCTAAAACTTTCCTCATTTCACAAACACAGGAACTTCTAAAAACAGCTTCCATAAAGCAAGAACTTTCCTCAAATTAAACACAAACATTCAAAAACTAAAGATGTCATCGACTTTAAATATGGAGCTAGATTGTCTTGATAAAAACGTTCGGCAACTATGGAGCTATTCTTTCTATTGATTATTTTATAAAAAGACTTATGATGAAATAAATAAGAATATTTAACTGAAGCTATTTGGCAACTTCAGTTAAAGATCTCAAGTTATGATGAAATAAATAAGAATATTAACTTTAAATATTTAACTGAACTCAGTTGATTCGCACAATTTTAATTTAAATAGATAACAATTTTAATTTAAACCACAACTCAGTTGATTCGCACAATTTTAATTTATATCGATCCTTAGATCGAAGCAGTGATGGCTTATAGTCTAATCCGAACAAATACAAAAATATCCAATGCATTTATACGGGAAATTATAGAACATGTCGTATTAATATCCAAGAAAACTCTAGAAATAAGAAGTGGCACTTCGAAAAAACAGGCCCAAATTAAACTATTAGAAAAATAAGGTCACATATTAATGGCTCGCCACACTTGATAAAATCATGTCTCAACTATTTATGATCGAAAAATTAAAGCAAATTAGATAAAGATAACCAGCAAAAAAAAAAAAAAATCAAAATCAAATGCATAAATTCAAAATAAGCCAAGATAGGAAAAGTGGTGTGGTCATTGATGGGGATGGTCTATCCCACAGACTGGCTGGGCCTAAAACAAAGTTGGTTTTAAAATGTTAGTACCCAATACTAATTTGACATTACTTAATAACAAATACTTACTTACAGGACTCTACCAGCAGTTAACAAATGTAACTTAACTATCACTCAAATACATAATCCAAGTACCCGATGTACAAACGAAGCCAATTTGTGAATAATTATGTACTGGGTTTTTGACTCGCGAAAATAAGCTAATGCTATGCTTAAAACGATTACATGGTTTGGACTTTGAACGTTTACACTGTGAACGAAAATAAGCTAATAAAATAATGTAGTAGCTGATAAAATAAATAAATATACATTGTTCAAAATACATCGGGTATGGTGGGATCAAAGCTCTTACACAACAAATACAAAGCTCTCACACTGTTCAAGGAATGGTGGGATCAAAGCTCTCACACTCCATTGAAGATTTCTGTACCCCACCCTCACAGAAAAAAAACCTTAAAGGACACCTATACAGGCTGTTTGTTTTTCCAAGGACAAAGCTGACAATTTGGGCATGAACCCGGGTAAATACCCACTAATCTGACCCACTGAGTCTACGGGTGAGTGAAGAGACCCGATGGGACTGACCCACTGAGTCTGTTGTAACTCAGGTCCATCACTTGAGAACCCTATCAGTTAAAGTAACCACCTTCTGTGCACAGAAAGGTCACTTTCTTCCATTAAAGACCACACCAAAGCTTCAACCAACCTCCAAAAATTGAACAGACTGACCCACTGAGTGTGTGTTGTGTGTTCGATTGTCTGTGTGTGAGTATGGTGCTCTGTGTGTGTGTTGGTGAATGCGTGCGTGCGTTGGCGTGTGTGTGTGCGCTGTGATCGATTGTGTGTGTGTGTGTGTTAAGAGAGAGGGGAGGGGTACCTCGGCATGTTCCTGGCAGAGAAGCAAGAGAGAGAGATAGAGAGAGATGCGTACCTGGGCTGGCATCTTCCATGGCAGAGAAGCAAGCGAGTGAGGGAGACAGAAAGGAGAGAGAGTGGGTTTGAATTGGGTGGCGTGGGCCTGTAGGTATAATGGGCGGGATTGGGGTTTTAGGTGGGATGAATTGTAAGCCATTGGATATAATTAGATGGATTTAGATGAGATCTGAACCGTATACTTAAATTTCAATTAAATCCTAGTCGTTCTTCTGTTTTTCTAAATTGGGAGAAGTGATTTTAATTTGGGAAGTTTGAATTCCACTCTATCTTATTAGTATAGATATTCATTGTGGTGTTCCGTTATTAGGAGCAAACATGGGTTACTGGCTAATGTATGGGATGTTAATGGGGTGGAAAGTGGTAATTTTCGAAATCCATGAAAATTTGTTTTTCAGGGTTATATCTCTTTTCTCAAAAGCTTAAGTTCTTAGTGGGTGATGGATCTCAGGTTTGTTTTTGGGAGGATTCATGGATAGGGGAGTCTTCTTTTTCTAATCTATTTTCTCGTCTTTATCGAGTCTCTAGGGCTCATGGTCAAAGGATTGCTTCTCTCATTCGGTCCCTATTCAAATCCTATTTCATGAGATTTTGGTTTCGAGTCTTAATGATAGGGAATGCTCATAGTTCTTGGATCTTCTTTCTTTGCTTAATAGTGTATCATTCACTTAAGATGCTTAAGATGTGGTGGATAGAATATGTTGGACTATTGACTCTAGTGGTGTATTCTCATTTAAATCTTACTTTGAATCTTTAATTAATGATCCCTCTATTCCCTTGTTTCCTCCATCAACGGTAGTTTGTGAAGTTAAAATTTTTTTATGGATAATTGCTCATGGTAAGTTTAACGCTTATGATATGCTTCAAAGAAGGAGACCTATGATTTGTCTTTTACTGCAATGGCATGTTACGTGCAAAAGTAATAGTGAAAGCAGTGATCATTTATTCTTACATTGTCCAATAGCACTTTCACCATGGAACAAGTGGTTAATTAATGCGGGCATTAATTGGGTGACACCAAGAACTAAGCTATCTACGATTTGCTAGGATGTTATGGGAGGGAGTGGAATAGAAGATGGAGAACCCTTTGGGCGTTGGTTGAAAAGAAATACAAGAATGTTTGAGGATAAGAGCGAGGATGAAGGTCTTTGGGAGTGGATTTTTTTTTGGCTTCCTTTTGGACTTTCACGACTAAAAAGTTTGAGAATGTCCCTCGTTTTTGTATTTCATTGAGCTGGATAGCAGTTTTTTGTTTCTTTTTCTGATGTATTTCAGTTTATGTTTTTACTGTTCAACTTCTCTTTTGTTGGAACAACTTGTCCACCTTTGACATGCCTTTTGTAACTTTCCCTTTCCCTTTCCCTCTATGATTAATAGTATTATCCTTTCCTGTTAAAGAAAATAATAGCCACTAGAAGTTTCTGAAGCAGCAAATTTCCTGCACTGGAAGTTTTGAATGTTTTTTTAATGTCGAGGATCTTACTTTAATTAATGTTTTCCTTGTTATTCGTGCATGTTTGTGTGGCAGGCCATCCTCGTATCATCCATAGAGATATTAAGTCATCAAATATTCTTTTAGACAACAACTTTGAAGCTCGGGTATAGCTAACTTTTCACTACATAATACTTGTTGTAATGTTGTCTTCTGCAACATGGTTTTACAGTTTTATTTCCTACTTTACAGGTTTCTGATTTTGGGCTTGCTAAATTAGCTCTGGATGCAAATTCCCATGTGACAACCCGTGTTATCGGAACCTTTGGGTAGGCAGTCCATTTATGCCTTGTCTTGATGACCACTAGTAATACGTATCACTATGCAGACAGCATCCATTGACTATGTTTTCTGTGAATTGTAATTGGTCAATTTCAGATACATGGCTCCTGAATATGCATCAAGTGGAAAGTTGACTGAGAAATCTGACGTGTATTCATTTGGCGTTGTGCTTCTGGAGCTGATTACTGGACGCAAGCCTGTGGATGCATCTCAACCCTTGGGAGAAGAGAGTCTAGTTGAGTGGGTAAGTTATCTCAATGTGAGGCTTTCTATGAGTTTTCTTTTAGTACTCTGAACCTTAACCCAATGCTTCGGGTAGCTACCTCTATATGTGGATATGCATGAGCAGTGATTGATTTTTCCCAGATCTATTTAGCTGGTCCTTTTACTTCTGCAAGATCATGGTAACAGGCATGCTATTGATCCCATAATAGTCTTGTTCTATAGGGTTGGCGTTTTCATTTTATTTGAATCACAAATTAGGTAATGGAAATCCTGAGAATGGTCACCCTTTTGCTTATAAAATAGAATACAATAGAGTAGATATAGAAGGCAGTCACTTGATTCAGAATAGAAATTTCTTTCTGATGAACTTTTGAATAGATCGGAAACTTACTACTCTGCTGCTTAATTCTTGAAATCTGGAAATCCATAATCTTGCGAAGAATATATCGAATAAGGGCTACATAAGTTATGAAAAGAATAAAGGATCTCTTTTGCACAAGGATGAACCCTTGTTTGTTGCCCATGGTCTTCTTTTCACCAGATGAAAGTCATGTACCCACACATTCTGACTTCCTAAAAATCCTGAAGAACCTCCAAATGGAAAAAATGACGATATGTCATTGAAGCAAATGTACTTTTGAGGAACTCTGATATCTCTCTTACGCTATGAAACTCTGATACTTCATCAAGGCTAAAAAACACTTTCCAATTTCGGATACATTGGGGATACGCCGAGGATACGCGTGTGATACGTTTAAGAAGCAAGGATATGCGACTGATACGTTTAGGATATGTTATGATACTTCGTGGCTAAATATGTCGGTTCTTATTTTTTAAAATGGGTTATTGAAGTAAAAAGTTGAAGTATTAAAAATAATTTTTTTTTGAAACAACTATATGGAATATTTTGAGCTCAAAATGGTTAAACCTATTCAGTATGTTCTTTATTGAACAACGCTCCCTTGTATAACATATTATTACTCTCACATTTATAATTTGACCCATCTAAAAACAAAAGCAAGAGACCGATTTGAACATCTTGTTGCAATTTATTTTATATTTCTCATTTTAGATGAATTGTCCATTGAAGTACCCAAATAATGAAATTTACATTTATACTATTTATTCTATTGCAATATACGGGAAGTTTGTTTACTTGAATGTTATGCATTGTCTACAATATATCTGTGAGTAATCACTATTTGATCTTGTCACATAGTAAAATATATAAAAGAGTAATTTTTATTCATGTATCCTGCCTCTTTGTATCCTTTTTTTTTTTTTTTTGTATCGACGTCTTGGTATCATATTGTATCTGCATCCATATCCAGGCCTCCTAGCTCTTGTGCAAAGTCATTTGATATGGCTTATCTTCACTTGATGATGGCTCAAAGCGTATATAGGAAGAGTTTCTGCACCTCTTCCTGCACCCTTAGAGACATCCTGGCCACAGAAGGCAAATTTCATCCCGCTTATCTAATTTTTCTGGCCCCATTCAAAAATACCTTAATATCTAGTAAATGATCATTATATTCAGTAATCCTCTCTCTTCTCCCCCCCCACCCCCGGGCGCGGCACCCCATAGGGCCATGCTGATCTCTAATCAGGGGCTTCTGAAAACTAGGAGGCTTGATTTTCGATATAGAATACCTCTACTGGGTCAAACGAAGCACCCTTGTTAGCCCTTATGCACCAAGGCTTGATCCCACTGAAGTGATTGTGTCTTTTATCAGCTACCTTGTTTGGACTAAAATGTGGACCTCTTTCTTTAAACTTTACACATTTTCAGTAAAATGTGGGCATTCTTTTTGAATTTGTGGACTGACGGGCTACAAGATGTAAAGCCCAAACCTGTATCGTGATCAAAACATCAGTAAAATTTTCAATGTCTGCTCTCTTTCCTGAAGATTATTATTATTTCTTTCAGGGTCGACCTGTGCTTAGTCATGCACTTGATACTGAGGAATTTGAGGGGTTGGCAGATCCAAGGCTTGAACAAAACTACGTTTACAGTGAAATGTTTCGATTGACTGAGGTTGCTGCAGCTTGTGTGCGACATTCATCTGCAAAGAGACCGCGGATGGGACAGGTAATTATTTTTCGGACTTGCAACTAATTGAAAATTTTCCCTACAATACTTCTTAGGATATGAATGTGGTGAGAGTTCTTACTCTTAACATGCTTATGCTTCTCAGGTTGTGAGAGCTTTTGACAGTATGGCCGCCGCAGATCTAACAAACGGAATGAGAGTTGGAGAAAGTGAAATAGTAAATTCTGCACAACAATCTGAAGAAATTAGACTGTTTCGGAGGATGGCGTTTGGAATTCAAGATTACAGTACAGATTTTTTTACTCAAAGTAGCTGATGAGTAGTTAAGTGAGGCCCTGATAATCCTTGAGAGACATAATCGGATTAGGAATTCGGAGGGTTTGCCAAGCAAAAGCTGAATTGCTGTGGATGTAAATGCTGAGGCAATTCAACTGTGGGAGGTAATGATTTTTCATTGCCTCCTCCATCATAGAGTCTAAATTTTCAAACCCTTCATTGGATTTTGTAGGTAGGTTCAGTTTCAGCATATAGATGTGTTATTCTTTGCTGCAATTTTTATATCCATGTAAGTAAACAGATATCCTTTTAGTTTAAAGTAGTATTTTTTTAATAAAAAGTCATTCTCAATTTTCTTCTTCTTATTCTTCGTCGTCTTCTTATTATTGTTATTATCAAATACTTGTGATATATTATCGAACATTTTGTGGGGTCGATCTTTTTTTGTCTTTCTCTAATGGCTTGCGTTGCGGAATATACATCGTCTTCAATATTTTTATCTTTTATTTTCTTCCTTGACAGATGACTTACTATATATTAGCTAGTGAGCCACTTTATATACAATGGATGTCATTTGAATTTACGATAAATAATCTCTCGAGAAGAAAAAAAATTTAGAGGGATTTTACTACCATACAGCATATGTATTGTAGGGGCACCATATTGGGAGGCAAGTTGCCATTAAAGTAACTCTTTCTAGTTGGTTGATCTTGTAGTGCACACAACAACAAATGGACTTTTCGCAGCTTGCTTAAAATAAAGTTAAACTCAAGCAACTAAATTTCATTTCGAAACATTGAAATGTTTTTATTTCTGTAGAAATCAAAACGAATCATTGATTGATTATCAAAATCTTATGTTTCGAGATGTTTCGGAAGGTTTCGAGATATTTCGGCATATTTTGACTTATGTTTCAATTAATGTTTCGGAAATAAATTTTCAAAATTTTTTTTTTTATGTTGTTTCCGAAATGTTTATGAAACATTATCGAAACATTTTTATTTTCAAGTTCATCGAAATTATGCAACAAAACAAAATTTTAATCTTTGATTACACTATATATATCCCAGCCATTGATTTACACTGCCTTACATAGTTTTTTCTCCTCCTCTCCACTTGTTGAACCATAGTCCATCCATTTTGTTCATATTTTGTTGGTTAAGGGGGAGTTCTTATCACACGCCATTCGGATTTACAGATGTAAAACAAGTTTTAAATAAACTCAATCACCCACTTATCACGATTAAAACTTAAATTTTAGATAACTTTTAAAAAAATTTAAACTCCGAATGTATAAGATTAGGTCAGACTTCTATCCAATAACTAAACCAATCCTCGTGGGTTTTGTTCACATCATGCCTAGCAAATGTCAAATTCAAGTACTATTTGTGAGATAAAAACTCAAGTTAGTCATGCCAAGAAAAGTTCAAATACAAATACTATTCCTAAGAGAAAAAAAACTCATGTACTAAGAATGGGAAAGTCTACAGTACCGAAGAAAAAAAAAATTGATATTATACTGAAAGATATTATTTTTAATAGTAAAGTTCCACCTTTAAAAGGGGAAGTTTCAATTAGTTGAGAGATTTTTGTGATTAATCGTAGGATTTCTTTGAACTGTTGTAACTTCTCTTTTACGAGTTATAACTTAATTATTAAAAATTGTAACTTTACTTTTGAAAATTGTAATTTCCATGATCGATTGCAATGTTCTAGGATCGATTATGTTTTTTAGACCATTTTCAATGGAAACCTAAACCCTTATCCAAATTTGAGTAAAAAAAAAAGGTAAAAAACTTGATTTAGTATAGACCTCTCCAACGAGAAATCCAAATTTAAAGGAAGAGAAACTATTTTTTAAATGAGAATAAACTCAAATTTAAAAGAAGGTAAATATGACCATCGGATCTTTAAAAGATGGTGTAATCACACCATTAGTAAAAAATGTAAGGATTTGAGTCTCCCTTGATTTGGGTTTGAAAAATGGTTTCTCTTCATTTAATATGGGTATGAGTTATAAATGTTGGAGATTTGAAAAGATTTTTAAGAATTTTTACCTTTTTTTAAAAAAGGGTAAATGTTGGAGATACTATTACAAGTTATAACTTGTATCTCAAAAAATAAAACTCAACCTTAAAAAATAATTTTCGATATGATAAAAATCCGTCGTATCATGGTGTTTCCCACTAAGAATAGATCAAATGGACAATAGGATTGAGATTCTCTTTATTATTTTTTTTACACAATTTTATTCAATGATAGATTATTCATTATGTATTGATGTGGGACCCATTATGCATATGTGGACCCCCATTCATATACCATTGACGATCTACCATTGACGGAAATTGTGTAAAAAAAATAATGGGGAGGGACAACAAC
This sequence comes from Ilex aquifolium, assembly GCA_951799425.1. NCBI lineage: Eukaryota > Viridiplantae > Streptophyta > Magnoliopsida > Aquifoliales > Aquifoliaceae > Ilex > Ilex aquifolium. The sequence goes on along the minus strand of OX637407.1, from coordinate 25,036,186 downwards.
ATGCCATAAGCCAAACACAGGAGACAAAATTAGCCTTAAAATTTTCCAAACCATATCCTTCTTAGAACACGGTTTCAGTTTTGATTATTCAAACAATCACAACCCCACATCTTCAATACCAACCAAGATATTCTAGCCCCAACAAGAAAAAATCTCTCTCTCTCTCTCTCTCTCTCCTCCATGACCATGATGGTTAAAAAACAATCCGACCAGATAAACCAGCTCAAAGACATCTTCCTCCGTTTTGATATGAACAGAGATGGAAGCCTAACCCAACTCGAACTCGCGGCTCTTCTAAGATCTCTTGGCCTCAAGCCCACTGGTGATCAAATCCATGTTCTCTTGGCAAACATGGACTCTGATGGCAATGGCCTAATAGAATTCGATGAATTGGTTGATGCCATATTGCCTGACATGAACGAGGAGGTACTCATCAACCAAGAACAACTCATGGAGGTTTTTCGATCGTTCGATCGCGATGGCAATGGTTCTATCACAGCAGCCGAGCTCGCCGGCCAAATGGCCAAGATGGGTCACCCTTTAACGTACCGTGAGCTATCGGAGATGATGCGTGAAGCAGACACAAATGGCGATGGTGTCATAAGTTTCGATGAGTTTGCGAATGTGTTGGGAAAATCTGCAGCAGATTTTCTTGGCCTCACCGTTGGGTAGACGATGGTTTTACATTCGTTCGTGTTTACCACGATGATCATTCTCATCCATGTTGGCATTATTAATACCATTGTTTCCTTGATTATGGATGAATTGACTTGATCTTATCGATCTTTTCTTTTATTTTTATTCACTTTTTTATATTAGGTTTTGTGATTTTTGTCAGAGGAGGAGTTGTGTACAAATAGTAGTGGCCTTAGGGCCTTAGCAGCAACAATAACGATTAAGATAGCCATTGAATCGGGTTACACAAGGGGATTCGAAGGTGGTGATCGATGCACTGAAGAGAGGGGGCATCGGTGGATTTGTCCGAAGTAAGTAAATTCACCGATCAAATTAACAGTTTAGTAAACGGATTAGAGGTCGTAGAGAAGGAAATACGTTTGGCAAACGACTTAGCTAAAAACGCGAAGAATTGCATGAATCCGAGCTTATGGAGAGAGGGGTGTCCCTATTAACATGATGTACTTCGTTTATGATCAATAAAAATAATCGTTTCTATCAAAAAAAAAAAGAAGAAGAAAATATGATGGAGTATTTATGTTAATGTATGTATAGGTATATGATTGAAGGAAAGGAGAGAGACAAGATGACAATGTGACATCTCAACTACTTTCATTTGGAGAAATGTTTATGAATTCAACTTGTATTCTTTTATTCTTTAACTTTTTTCTGGCCTTGGTAGTTGGTATATATTATCAATATATGAATATGACTTTTCACCTTCTACTAATGGGACATTATGGGCATTAAAAGGGAGTTTTGACATAGTTTGATGGCTTCTTCTTTGTTGTTGTCGTCTTCTTCTTCTTGGAATCGAACGATCATTTTGAATGTTGATGAAAGTTAGATGGATTGTTTTCTTCATTTTTTCTATTAATTTTTGGGTTTCACAAAGTCAAACGTTTAGATTAAGTGATTGTATATAGACCATTACCTAATCTCTTAGTGTCAGTATTGATACTTGAAGCTATCTGGTGTCGATTTATTCTTAAATATGGGTTCCATCTATTCTTATATCTTCCACAATAAACCATTTTTCTGTCTCAAGTATTGAAAAAAAAAAAATTTTGGGGGTGAATTTCTTGACCTCCCCCGCAACAAGAAAAAAGTTCATTGTACCATGGTAATGTTACGACAATCATGAACACCCGCCTTATTTCAAACTCCATCAAATATGGTATGCATGGAATACGATAACAAAGTTTATTGAATAATCCCGCTCAGAGAGATTAGATTTGATAGGCTAGTCCAATTTCATCCAATCTAATAGTCGAAACAACCACAATGTATGTAGGTAAGAGGTCAATGTCAAATGCTGGCTAGAAGCTTATCATGATTAAAAATATGATTCTCCAAGGTGGACACAGTTGAATGAGTACATATCGTTTTAAGGTTTTTAAGGAAAAATCACCTCTATATAAAGAAAAAGAAATGTTCTTTTGGACAGACAGAAATCCTATTCGTAAGGCATTGGATAGGCATCAGAGCCAACAAAAAGCGATAAACACCTACCAAGGTGAGTGAGCTATTATCGTTTTTAGGGGTCGTGAACTATTACTGAAGATTCCATTGTAAGCAGAGTTCTTTGACATTTCCATCTTGTAGAGAAAAACAAATTCATTTATTGAAGTACATATGTATGCATTGCACCAAGCATCATCATTGCTTTATTGTTCACAAAAAAACTAACTGTACACAATATGAGTACAGAAAAGATGAAAATGGATATAGGATCATACAGGGAACCCTAATCTCTTACAAAATAACCGTATTACAACAAAATTCTACCACTTCTGTAAGCTGTAAATCTCCCCAATTAAACAAGAAACATAATGAAAGAATAAAAATGTAGCCTAGTATTGCAAACAACCAAAATTTACAAGCTTTTGGGGTCTTTTTCTGCCATAGTTCTGCTAATGTACAACAGACGTTATAGACTTGTAACCGATGGGGTAAAATTATTAGTAGAAGCATCCCCATAATGTAAAGATGTACAACAGGCAGAGTTTTCGTTTACAGAAGTGTCGTGGGTGCAGAGTCTTCAGCGTCTGAAAGCATGCACCTGATAACGTTATCTATGATTCCTATCTTCCAAGGGATTCGTTCTTGCAAGTGAACGTGCTGTAAAACCCACAGTAGTTGTCCTTATTGATCTCTGACGCACCATATTGCAGTATTCAAGATCATCTGACTGTCCCTCATGCCTTATCCACTGTATCATGGAATGGTACATTGGAAAGAACCGTACCTGAATTGCATTGTATACGAAGTAAGGGATCAATGCGGAGATCACCACGAAGAGTGTTACTACCCAGAAGGAGGGTGCTGGGGCAAGGGCTTCGACTAAGACTTGGTAAGCAGTGGTAGAAAGCGAGGGAGGAAGGGCTCCATATACGAAGAGGAAAAGATACCATAGACCAACTCCACCCCAGATGACGATATGTTGGATGAAGGTGAAATAACTAATAGCAAGGGCCATCTGGCAGTTCACAACCCAAACAACACATGTATACATTGTTGTCCCCACGATTTCATATCCAGCAGTTTTTCCATCCTTGTTGAAGGCCTGGGGATCTAGTGCTGTTGTGCAGAGGAAAAAGATAATGACGGCACTGCAAAGCCCATTGAACATCCAGCCAAGTATTCGACGCCAGCTGAAGAGGATATTTTGTACACCCTCTTGGTACAGTAAAGGGAACTGCCAAGTGAAATGGAAAATGGAATGAGGAACAAGCAAAACAAGCCTTTACTCGATTGCGCAAACATGATAGAAATGTCTTTAAGGACACTAACAGTTGTAAAGACCCTAGTAAAAGTTATGTTGTTCTTCAAAAAGTAATCCAACAGCCAAAAATATCATTAAGGCCAACAGAGAGGTTTGTTATGAATGTAATATAGAATTTACTTTTATGTAACAGGATAATCTTGAGAAGATAACAAACATCATATCTTGACATGGCCTGAATTTGAACAAAGATTGGGGTGGGTGAAAAAGGCATACCTTAAGACAAAATCGTGAAGATACGTCCTGGTCAAAAACCCCTAAAGCAATCACCGGAAGAGATGTGAAGAAGACATTGTACAGGGACAAAAACCAATCATTGTACGCAGGTTGCCCAGAGAATGATGTATGCGCCTCATATAAGAACACTGTGATGCCAAATGTGACATTCTTGTAGAAGAAGTAGCATATCTGCCAATTAAAGAAGGAATTAGCAATTGACAACGATATGAAGTTTCTAAGAATTGATCAAACAATGTACATAAGTCAGTTATTTTTGAATTTCCTTTTGTTATGAAAATCCTTACCATTGATGAGATCCTTCTGTAACACCAATGTCCATGCACCAAAAGCAACCGCTCTAAAAATCGGAACTGAGCAATTGCAATATCACTTGACATGACAGCCTGATATCCATAATCAAGAGTTTAGAAGATGTAAGGTAAACCAAAACCAACATAAGAATATTTAAGTGATCAGAGAATGCTATGGGTTGAGCACCTGCATTCCTTCAACACCACTGATTCCGATCCCAATATCAGCTTCTTGAAGCATTCCCACATCATTGGCTCCATCACCAATTGCTAAAGTTGTCTTCCCAGTCCCAGATTTAACAAGTCTGGTAACCTGCATTTCAGTTAGCGGTAATGTGAACTTACTATTACGAAATTAACAAAGTTTTGAAGATGAAGAATCCACTAAATGCAGAAAGAGAGGTAATTAGGGGAGGAAGGGGGCAGTCAAAACTCACCAGTGCCTTCTGCTTCGGTGATGAACGGCAGCAAATTACAGACGCACAGCCAATTGCAAGTTCTAGAAGATAATTTTTCATGTCATCTTTCAGCGCATATTCAAGCGATTTCCCATCGATTATGAGAGCAAATGCTTCAGACCTTGATGCAGTAAGCTGAGCCTTCCCTTCCTTTATCTGCTGGAAGACGCTTTCCCTTGAAGCCTAGAAAACCAGATTAACAAATATTCGATCATTATCACCCACGGTATATATGGGTCGATATTGGACAGATACATGACTTCTCCAGAAAACAAGTTGGCCCATTTCTGGCATCAACATGAGTAACAAAATGATGTTCAGACACGCAGAATTACCTTGGCAATGGCATTCTTTTCTTCCCCTTTTTCCAGGGCCTTAATTTCTGGTGTCTCCAAGTTTATTATTATCTGTTTCATTCCTGGTCTAAGCAAACTACAAGAAAAGCTGCAGAAAGAATGTGAAGTGTGAGCCATAATTGTTCAGGCACCTCATAAAAGTTAAATAAAAACTTCAAACTCAGAAATCATACCCAATGTTAATGGCGGTCTCCATCTTATCTCCAGTCAAAACCCATAATTTTATACCTGCCTGGGCGAGTTTGTCAATGCACTCGGGCACCTAACGTGAAAAAAACAAAAAATCATATCCAATTCCCTCTTACAAACTCTAAGAAAAAGGTTTATGAATTGGTGACCCTTCTGAAAAAAACTTTCCAACTCACCCCTTGTTGGAGTTTGTCCTCAACCGCTGTTGAACCAAGAAGAATCAAATCCTTCTCAATCTCGTCAGCCACTTCATCCATCAATGTCTCCCTATCTGCATTGACTGAGTTCTTGGCCTCTGCGAATTTCTCATTAAACTCTTTGTATTCTTCCTCATTGAGATCACGATAAGCAAGTATCAGGGTCCTCAAACCAGCATTAGCATACTCATTCACATGTTCCCTGGTTTCCTCTTCAAATTTCATTCCTTTTTTTGCAAGCTTTTGAAACATGACACTGCAGAAAACCAAAAACATTTGTTTTAGGGGGGACATGGTGGTTCAGAAAACTAATGGAAGCAGAAGGAAATAACCACTGATGCATATGAGGTTGAGCCGTTCAGGGTAACAGAAGCTGCAAATTTACCAACCTGTCAGCACCTTTAGAGAGTAATAATAGCTTCCCTTCCTCATCTCTCACTATCACAGACATTCTCTTTCTTGTGCTGTTAAACTCTAAAACATTCAAAAGTTGGTATACCCTGCAAGAAGAGGAAGGAATATTTGACACTATTAAACTCAGATTCTTCGTATATTTCACCATAGAAATCCATCCAAATCAATAGCACACATGCATGCATGTAAATCGTGTATGTAATGCACCCTGTTCACCATTAAGGCATCATCAACATCTTTTAACATCTAGTAGGCTCACCCCTTTGGGAGTGCCGTGGAAATTGTAACATTGAAATGGTGGTGGCAGGGTATTTTATAATTTGCTTCAATTGAAGCTTGAGTTCTTTAGATACAGGCTTACGAAAAAGGACCCTAAGCCTCTGTTGAATGCAAACTAGTAGTTCAGACAATTTCACAGGTAGGCAAGTAGCAGTCAATTTGTAAGTATAGCCTTCTTTTATAAAATAAGGATGAACCGAACATTCAGCGTGGGAATATAGTTATAGATACTGACCTTTCAACTTTTTTGCCTGAAGCAGGATCCAACTCATTCACTGAGACACTAGTTTGTGTCCTCTTGAAGAATTCAAAGCCAATTTCTCTGGCTGCAATCACAAAAGCTGCCTCGTCTGGTGACTCAGCTTCGTATGATACCTTCCCTGTATCTTCATCAACTTCAGGTATGGCTGTATGACAGATTGCCAATAAACGAAAGAATTTCTGTATGACATCTGAATGTGGCTCCCTAACCCAATTCCCTTTCATAATTCTTTCATCTTTAAAATTGAAGCCTTTGATAAGTGATTTTGTATTACTCTCAGCAGATTCCTCAACAATGTCCCTACCATTTACGATTGGAGATCCATTTCGTTTCGCCATAGCCTTCTCAACTTCCGTGACACCGCGGCCATAAGCTGTCCCGGCAACAGAACACTTAATGAATTCCATGGAATTGCAAGTCAATGTCCCCGTCTTGTCAGAAAGTATTGTGTCAACTTGGCCAAGTTCCTCATTTAAATTTGAGGTGCGGGCATGTGCTGGTTTGTCAGTTTCCTCATAGTACATATGAATATCTTGGTTGATGAAAGTGCTCTGAAGAACTTTGACAACTTCTATTGACACATACAAGGAGATTGGGATCAGATAACTATATAACAGCAGGGCCGTCAGGAAGTGTAAAATTGCAGCAATTGGGGCTTCTTTGGGATCAAAGAAATTTTTAGTGTTATCTGGTCTTAAATACCACCTTTTCATCCTATCACCATCTAGGTCATCGCCAGTCACAATCCCAAAGTAGATTGACCCGATCAAAGCTATCATAAACAAGACGCCAAATAAGAAGTAGATAATTTTATCCATTTGCTTCTCAACTTTGCTTCTCTTTGAAGGGGGATCAGTGGAGTTCTGAATAACCTTTGTGTCATGACCGGTAAAGATAACAGCACCATATATGTAGTCTGTATTCCGGAGTTTAGAATCTCTAAGGAGAAGCTGTTGAGGAGAAAGAGGATGCTGTTTTTCTTCAAACTCCATACTTCCAACAAATGAATACAAATTTGCATTTGGATCTTCGCATTTAACAACAGCCTTAAACTCTCGGAAGTTAGAGTCCTCATTTAAAAATGAAGTTGATTCCAATCCCTGCTTTAGTTTCAAATTTGTTTCCCCATCAAGGTTCATGGTCTCAACATAGCAAAATCCATCCTCATAGCTGGAAGAAAGCAAGAGAAGGTCTGCTGGAAAGAATGCATCCTTCTCCACCTTCACTATGTCACCCACTTTCAGATGCCTCCATTCAGAATCGGCAAAAACTCCTCCACCACGATGTACTTTAACCTTTCTATTGTTCACCTCATTATCCTGCAAAAATTTTCCACATGACAAATCATGGAGCTGAATGAAAGAACAAACAGACATATATTACTAGCATTTTTCTTTAAACACAGAAAGTTTACTTAACAAAACTATTAGAGCAAGTATTGTTATAATTCCCAAGCCTGAAAAATAGAAAGTTCTGGCTGATTCTAATCGCAAATCACTATTGTGTATTGCAACGCTTTAGAAAAATTTCATCCTTATGGATAGTAGCATCCTTTACAACTCAAATGATCACAAGCTATTCTTCTTCGAGTTACACTGCCAAAATTAAACAAAAACCATATCCTAGGCTGATTAAAATGCCATGTCCGCAATAAAAAGAGCCAAACTTCCCCTACTTCATATGACATGAATAATTTTTGCAGTGTGGTCCAAAGTCAAATTGCCCTTCAGAACTATCATAGAATAAAATAAGTTTACAACACAAACGTTCCCACAGAAAAACCAATAAGAATTGACTCAGTATTGTGATATGCATTTCTAGAAATTCATTATGAACTACCCTAACAAAACCTTCATCAGCCTTGCCACAACAATTTCCGTGTCTGTTAATTTGTGGAAACATCTATAAATTACTCAACCGATCCCAAAGTTTATAAATCGGTCAATTAAGGCAAAAAATAAACCTACAACTAATTGAGCCAGAACTAATCATATGCACAGCAAAGATTGCTCAAAATCTACCTCGTAATATAGAAACCAAGGGGAAATTAAGAACTAGTTTAACCATCAATAAATGAACACAATACCTGCTGTTTTCGCTGCCAATCTTCAATAGCCTCTTTCACCATCGTTGCCGTTATAACGAAGATTAGAGGGAGAATAGCACTGACAGCAGAATAAGGAGCAAGTTCTGTGAAGGACAAGATGCCAGTAACAAGGAAGTAAAAATTGGCCACCCTTCTGAACTGCTCAAACAAGGACTTCGGCAAGAATGATGCAATAGTATACTTTGTAGTCCTCACATAATTGCTTGCATAATTAGATGTACTGGCCTCAAAATCTGGTTCATTGCAATAAACCACTCTTGAGAACCCTGGTCCCCCAATCTGTGAATGGTCATCTTTGAAACCTGCTCTCCCACATTTGAATGTGTAGAGCCTGCTGAAATGTAGCTTCTTTTTTCTATCGGTTCTCATTCTGTCTCTTTCACTTGTAATAGCTCAAACAACTAACCCAAATTTGTAATCACAACAACAGAAACAGTCCCGCCAAAAACTCCAAGATTTGGCCCTTCCAATGGCAATTTCTCACTGATAAATGCAGTTCCTTTGAGCAAAACCACCCTGGGACAATACCCAGTACCTCAAAACCCCTAGAAAAACAAAGTCTTTTCACACCCACCAAAGGAATAAATGGATAATCCTTCAGAGAAATAGAAGCCAGAAAAGGGTTCAACCCAAAAGCTCTAAAATACAGTAATTATGTTTGAAACAATATAACCCAGAAAAAATTGTTCAGAAAAGAGGTTGAAGAAGAACTTTACCAAATACAGCTTGAAGGAACAGAATCCAAATAGAGAGGCCAAGAAGGATTGATATAAACAGAAAAGAAAAGGGTCACACAGATTCAGACAAACCAAACGTTACCCACAACGCACCAATCCAGCTAGTACAATCTCTCTCAAAATCTTAAAGCACCAAAACTATAGAACACAAAAGACCAGACCCAGAGAGTTAAAAACAAAATTCAGCTAAATACAACTTGTTTAATAACTATGCGATGAGATATATTTATATATCTACAAGGATGGTCATAAAAGAGCGAAGATGAGTGAAGAATTGTTCGGGTATTTGATTTTTCTCTCGGCCCTAAAGCTTTGAACATTGACTTGGATCTCTGTTTCTCTCTCTGTTTCTCTCTCATGGTTTGACCTTATAAACATTGAATTGCTACACGCGCATTGGCTCAAAGAAACTTTCAAAATTGAACTACTACTAAATAAAACAAACCCAGAAACGCCATAATACACGACATACTGTAATTATGGTGATATACAATTTTAACATATAATATGAATATGAACGAGAAATATGAAAATTCAAAGGCAAAAAAGTTCCAAGAAAATGATTTGAAAGCGAAGGTAATTGAATGATGGGTTTGTTTCAGCTACAATGATGTCGCGGGAAACTTTCAGGAATGTAACAATGGCCTGTGTGTGATATAAAAATGTTTCTTCTTCCTTGGGGTTCGTCTTTCTTTGAAGCTTCAGAGAAGACCAGACCATAAAAGAACTCTATAAATGTAATAAAAAGGGTGATAATTTTAAATACAATACAAAATTAGTGGGTTAAACTTGAATAATATTTTATACGAATTTACAAATAATATGAGGGGCTAAAGTGAATAATTGATGTATTAGATTAATATTAAATACGAATAACTCGAATTTATTATATTAATAAAATTCAAATTTTTTTTTTTAATTAGGTGTTGAGATGAAGTTTTTTACTTGGGGCTTTTCACACTTTGCACATTGAAAGATTTTAAATTTTTTAGTTTGTATTCTTAAAAATTAAATTTCTCACATTATAACTTCAATGCATTAAAAGTGTTGCAATTTAATCTTTCTGTTAATTTCTGCTATTTTATTGGTCAAAAGTCAACCTATTGACACTGAGAGAAAAACTAACAACGGAAAACTAATAGAATAGTCATATTGTAATATTTTTGATACATTAAGGGGTGCAAAATATGAAATTTAATTTTTAAACGTACAAAGTGGGAAACTTGAAATTTTTTTCAGGGTACAAAGTATAATTCTCTCTTTTACTTATTTGAATTATAATATAGATCTAATTGATTTGGAGTTTACGAAAAAAATAAATATGAGTGGTGTGTTAGGTCGATAGATAATGATAATTTATTCTTGAGATTTTTTCATTGATTCTGTGGGATAACCCACACACCGTTTGAAAATTAATATTATTTAACACGAATTCGAAATGACACAATTTAAACACAACCCGAGACAACTAGATTGTTTGCCTTATTCAGTGTGTGATCTAAAACAAGAGAAGCTAATAATTTAGATATAAGCAAAAATGTTTTTTGATATTTTTTTATGGATGTAAATTAGAAATAATTGATCGGAATTCATTAATTTGATCAACTAAGACAGAAAATTTATTGAAAAGAAAAAGAAGGATTAAGTTAGGTTAAAAAATTATTAATTCTGATTTTTTTAAAAAAAAAAGATTATTAATTGGTTGGGGACTTGGGAGTACGGCTGTTAATCAAACTGAACTACTCGAGCAGTTCGGCTCGTTCGGTTCGTTTTTTAAACGAGTTCGAACTTGAACAAGTTTTTAGGCTCGTTTAGAAAACAAGTCCTACAAACTCGGCTCAAACTCGACAGGCTCGACTCGTTTATGTGCAAATATTCGGGCTCTACTTGTTTTTTGCTCGTTCAAGCTCGGCTCGTTAGAAAACGAGCCGAACTTGAATAATTTTTTAGGCTCGATTAAGAAACAAATTTTTTAAATTTGGCTCAAACTCGACTCGAGCTTCTCCGACTAACGTCCCTTATTGGGGGAGTGTTTGAATAAAGATTAAGGAAGATTAAAAGATGCCCCCACATGGCGTGGAAGCTGCTACGTGTGATGAATAGTCAAACGACTCTTCAAAATTAAAATTCACTGCACGACCTCTCGCGCAGCCGCACGCAATGACGTAGATGAATTTTTCTTTTATCGGATATTCGGATGAATTTACATACATTTTGATTAATTTTTTCTCTGATACGATGATTTGCTATATAACCCATCTCTTTTCTAGATTGTTTCTCCCGGTTCTTAGAAAATGATTCGATTTGATTCATAAAAATTTTAATTTTCATGACTAGTATATCATAAAACTCTAATAATTTTTTATTTTTTTTATTATTCTAGCATTGTATGAATTGTTGAATTTGTGGAGTAAATCATTATAATGAGACATTACAAAAACATAATATATTTGTTTCGGTCTAATAAAAAAAAAATAACACTTGAAAGAGAAATCAGATCTATATTTTGTGAAAAGAAAAATATAAAATTCGTATTTCTCCATTTCAAAAAACAAATTTTATTGTTGTTATATATATTATTTTATTAAAAATTAATAGAGCCTCATTTATAAATTTCGCTTTAGGCCCCGATTCCATTGGGTAGCCCCTGGCCGGAGAGTCGGAGACAGATCTATTACATAGAATCTTGATTGAATCCATAACAAAATATCATTAACAAAAATAAATTAAAAGTGTATTGGAATAGATCTAAATCCGAATTTCTTGCCTGGAAATTAAGGTTACGGAGTGTTATTTGGGGGTGGAGTTGACGAATTTGAGGATTTTTTTAGTTTCTTACTTACGCCTTCTAGAAAATGGGATGAGTTGTGCTTCTTGGAAGTTATGTCAGAAGGATCCTTCCTGTGATCACATTGGATAAATAGGAAAAGACTATGGTACCCCCAAAAAAATAAAATTTGGTATTGTATTTTTATATTTTATAAATTTTGTATTGAAATACAAGTTTTTAATTTTGTTTATCCTACAATAAAAAATTTATAAACTTTTTAAATTATATTACAATTTTTAAGCTCTGAATTATAATTTTTTTAGATTAAATTATTAATTTTATGGTAACTTGTGATCGATTTTAACAAATTTTAGAAATCTGTCTCAAGTTACTACAGAAATTATAAATAACTCTCAAAAATTATAAAAAAAATTCAAATAAATTTGTGCCATGCTCTTCTAGAAAGGCGGCGCTCCTTGCTCCTAATTATTATATGCCAATTTGGACATGAAATTAATTGATTTTGGATTAGGGTTAATTGAATGTGTCGTATACAAATAGTTACCATTAACTAGTATATTATTTTAATATCAACGGCTTAATGCATTCATGAATTATGATACATATATGAATACAAGGTACTTTCCCGATGGATAGCTCAAGTAGTAATAGGATTTATTTCTCATGAATACCCTAATTCCGGCGTTGATAGTTTGTCTTTAATAGGGGTGCAACTCGAGTGGGTTGGGTGGGTTGAGAGGTCAACCCTAGTGCAATTCTAGATATATAATTTTTAACCCTAACCCTAACCTTAATCCTACCTCAAGTCGAGGTATTCAACTCGAGTACTGCCCAAGTTTAATTCGGGCGAGCTCGGGTTGAATTCGGGTTACTTAATTCGAGCTGATTTCGAGTTAAAAATCAGGTTTAATTTTTTTGAAGTGTAGATCTGATTTTTTGAAGTGATCTGAGATGAAGGGCGAAGCGCAAATGAAAAGAGAAGGAGTGAGAGAATGAGAAGTGACAAATGAGAGAGGGAGGCTGAGAGTCTGAGATGACTCAAACAAATGACGATTGAGAGAGGAAAGCTAAGAGAGGGAGAAGTGATGAGTGAGAGAGGGATCTGAGAGTGATGAAGGCGCAGGAGTGAAGACTTGAAGTAAAGTGAAAGTCTGAACTCTAAAGAGTGAAGATAAATGCTAACCCTAGTTAAATATATTTATATATTTGTGTATATTCGGGTTCAACCTGATTTTAATATTCGGGTTGAAACTGACAACCCAAAATCTCAACCCGAGGTTTGCCCAAATTCAATTCGGGTTGGAGTTTTTTTGACCAGACTCAACCCAAGTATTAAAAAATCTAACCCAAGCCCTATTTTTTCCGGGTTAGTCTCAGATTAAATTCAGGTTGGCCCGCCCAAGTTGCACCCTTAGTTTTTGATCGTATCGGAGCGGAGAGATGATTAATTGAGATGCGCATAAGTTAACTCCGACACTGTTAACCGTTGAACAAAAAAAAAGAATATTAAATACGTACCACGGACAATCAAGGTCGAGTGTTTGAATTATTATATTTCTACTGTGGTTAAAATGTAAATGGACAAATTTACTATAATTAAAATGTAACTTATGGAATCCATGTAACTCGTATTTGTTCTTTATATATTAATTTTATTTTGAAATTTTCACCTACCAACGTGACAACGTGCACAATATGTTCAACTTGAAGAATTCAACCTGACATAACTAGCTGTCAAACGGGGTTATGTAGATGGTCGTGTTACCCGTTAAATAAACAAGTCGTATTATGGTTAAAAAATTTGAAATTGTCGGTTAATTGATAGGCAATTGATTTCTTTTATTTTATTTTGATTAAGTTATTGAATAAGTTGGTGATTAATAATAATAAAAAATAAGTTAAATACTGAATTTTTTAATTCGTAAACTATTTGGAATTCACTGAAATTTAAATATTAAATTAAATTAAACTGTTGGACATTCTTTTTTTTTTGGCAAATTGCTGACTAAAATGTTAAAAATTTTTTTTTCTTTCTCCCTTTTTTCTTGTTAAAACCAGTGTTATTAAACTAGCCCGGATCAACGGGTTACACCAATGACCCATTAACTCGATCTTTCTGTCGTGTTGATCTCTGGACCAGTTTATTAACTATGGTTAAAACTTAACCACTACATTTTTATAGCAATTTTATTTTCTGATTTTTGTACGAAAAACACTAAATGCATGAAAAAGGACATAAAGAATTCCCTCTTTATGAATTGTCTACGCTACCCAAAAACCAATTTGGTACCGGATCGATATTTATCATATTTGTGAATATTTTTATTATTGTTACAGTATCAAAGAAAAGTGGTAAAAATAATTACCACAATATTAATAAAAACACTCATAATAATGGTAAATTACTCACAAAAGTGATAATTTTTTTTTTGTATCGAAGAAAAATAATCGAAACACTCACAAAAATGATAAACTTTTTTATTGTAAAATAATTCATAAAAATTATAAAAATACCCATTAAAGTACTAAATTTTGAAGTTTCGGTACCTTTTTTTTTTTTTTTTGGGGTAAAGTAGTCAAGTCCCACTTTTAAAGCAGCCATATAAGACAAGTCAATCACAGAGAACTATTCTTTGATGATTATAACTTCCAGACCAATTGGGTGGGTCATGGAATGAGCATGAGCTCTCACGTGATTACTGATATAATAAAAGGTTGGTGCAATGCCGAGTCAGGGTGGCAATCTCTGAATTTCACGAAGAAGGGGGAAAGGAAAGGCAACGGTGTCTACCATGCTAAAAAATATATGGACCGTTGACTTTTAATTAAACAATTTTATAACTATTAATTAAAAAATTAATAAAATAAGAAATATGCACATAATAAATGATGGAACAATCCGTAAATAAGATTGGTAAGATGGGCCCAGAGTTCGGAGATCAATCCTTGGGTAATAACAATGATGTAAATTTGGTCCTGTCAAAAGAAACGGCGAATAGGGGACTGGTGTGATTCTAGTCAAACCACATTTGATGCCAAAGTTAGTTCATCGGAATTGATAAAGTGTTTATCAAGAGAGAGAGAGATAGAGTTTTCTCTAAAGCTATCATTTCTTGTCCAAACCTTCATTTATGAGGATTTTTATAGTATGTGTTTTTAACTTGAGGGGTAATGATTAAGTGTAATAATTCATGATAAGTGTGTATAAAACTATTGTCATGCAAGAGCCTCTACCATTGGCTTATGTTTGTTTGGTGGAAGACCATATGTGGTGTCAGATGTACTATGCCATGTTTAGATCTTTCCTAATTGGCTACATGTAGTTAGTGGTTGACGTAGTTCAGTTATCTCGGTATCTAAGGTTGTGACGGCCACTCAATGTGCTTCAATGTCCGGACTGTAATAGAGATTATATCCATAAAAAAATATTATTTTTACTATTTAATCTGGTGATATTATGATTTGATCTGATTAAACTAAGATAAAGTAGAGTTATTTCATATAGATTTTGCAATATTACAATCGTCAAAATTTAGGATTAATCTTATCTTTTTTGAATTGTAATTCAATGTAATTTGCACATAGCACACCTATCATAGATGAAAACATTCATCGACAGGTAACGAGAAATTCGAAAGTGGACACAAATAGAAACTCCAAAGAGAGAGACACAAGTAATCAAGTCTTGCCTTTAACAAGAATCGCCTTGTTGACCTTTAAGTTATAAAATCGAGAATAAATAGTAAACTATTAGACTAATCCCAATTGATTGTACCAATGAATCACCTCATAGGCTAATTTAGGTGGTGTTTAATAAAATCGAAAGTTGAATACTGAAAATTGAATTCTAAATTTTTTAAATCGTAAATTATTTGATATTTATTGAAATTTAAGTATTGAATTGAATCAAACTATTTGACAAATATAAGGAGCTTAAGTTTGAAAATTATTATTATTCCAATTTTACATTTTTTTTAATCGTCTCACCGCAATTACTTTATTCCTACTACCACCATCATAATTGTGAAGGTGGTGGCGGCAATAGAATGGTGGTGGTGGGTATTAAAAAGTTAAGAATGTAAAATACATTGAAGGTATATTTGTCAATTATAAGAAATTTATAAAATCTTTACTGGCTAATTTAGATTGGTCCATTACAAATTGGGCGTTACACGATCAACTCACGAAAATTATTTCTTTATACACAGCGTATAATTATATACATTTTTCTCTTCTCGAGATCCTATAGTAGTGAAGAACAAGAAAAATGAAGAAACCATCCAATTTTATTTTCTTCTAGTATTTCACTGACTTTGGTCTGACCTCATTCCTTTCTTTGCTAATGGTTGCCCTAAATTGCACTTACATAAAGCTAATGCAAGAATTTCAGCTTCTTAGATAGTAATAAGTCTTAGTTCCAAAAAAAAATAGAAGAGAGTAATTGTTTGGACATAAAATACAAAATTATGAAAATATTCGGTGCATTTGTTATTGGCAAGCCTAAAATCATTAAAGGAGTGTCACATGTCAGGATTTGAAGAAAAGGACCAGCCACAACTTTGGTTTGAAAGAGGAAATAATTGTCTGAGAGTTATAAAGCTAATTACCCGTCGATAAGGGAGAAACTGTCGAAAGAAATAACTATAAAAAGAGAAAAAGAATGAGTTAGAGAGATAACTCAAACCCCCCACAAGACCTACGATCAGGGCATTTAGGAATAGTGCTAGAGTTAGTTTTTAGGAAGTAGTTAGTGTTATAATTCAGTCCCTTTGTACCTGAAATTCATTTGATTTTATTAATAAAAGTGTCTGTTTTTATTGATTCATTATTCTGTGTATCTATCGCTTTAAGAATTCATCTAAGGAAATTCTAAAATAAGGCATTAGAACTAATTCACAAGCAATCGCCTGATAAATGTCTGTCGATTAAAATATTTCTGTCGACGCAATAAATTTTGGAGCAACAGTAATAAATCGGGATCGACTTCAAATCCAAGTAATCATTCAATCAAATGATATCACAAATAATTAGATATTGGTATATTCTAATTTGATTTATATAGGTAGGGTAGATTCACGTACTGTGGTTTTTAGAACATGCACGCTATATTGCGGTAGGTTAAAACCATGTGCAAGCATTTGAAGCGATGTCTCCTGTGGAAAATAAGTCAATTCTTTAGTCACCAAGCCAAGGAAAAGTCTACGGTATTGCCTTCAGTACCGTACAATCACTTATTACTTTTATGATAAAATTACAACTCAAAAGGGAGAAGTTACAATTGCTCAAGTGAAGTCCATAATCGATCAAAGGGACCATGATCGATCACAGATACATATGATCGATCATAGACTTCTCCTGAGTAGTTGTAACTTCTCTCTTATGAGTTGTAACTTGACCTTTAAAAGTTATAACTTCGTTATCAATCTCAATATATCATAATCGATCATGACCTTTAAAAGTTGTAACTTAACCTTAAATGGTTGTAAATTTTGGTACGGTACCGAAAGCGGTACTGTAGCCTTTCCCCCAAGCCAATTTTTTAAAAATCGAGATATTTTTCCTTATGCTTTTATTCAATAATAAATCAGTTTTTTTTTTCTATATATAAATGAATGATTTATTATTAAGTAAAAATAAATGAAAGTGTAATGAAAATGATATCAAGTTGACCCTCCTTGCAATATGCGTATTTATTTTTAAAGATTTTTTAAGATTATAATTAAGGCTGATAATTTTAAACAAAAACATTAATCTACCTGACGCAAAATCAATACAAAATTATTTGATACTAATTTAGTTTACTATGTTGAGGTCAAAAGTAGATTGAGTGGCCAAACATATTTGAGAAATGAGTCAACAATAATGTAGCTATATATGTGTTGCTCTAAAATATGTTGAGATCAACGAAAAGATTTTAATCGATAGACAATTTTCAGACGATCGTTTGTGATGGGTATAAATGTCTTATTTCAGGACTTCATTGGATAAAAACAGTGAAAAAACAAACACTGCATGAAATTAATCAAATCTTTTATTGATTCAATCGAAGGAACTTCAGTTACAAGAAAGACTAATTAACAACTTTGAATGCAGTAGTAAATGCTTTCTAAAACTAACTTAAAACTACTCATAAAAATGTTTAGATCGTGAGTCTTGTGGGAGTTTGAGTGTATCTTTCATTTTTTCCACTGTCTGTCCTTTATAGCCACTGTCTTCAATGATTTTTGCTTCCATCGACGGTTACCATTTGGTAACATCCAATCAGTTACTTTTTCTTTTTTCAAATATAGCTATGGCCGATCGTCTCCCGTCTTTTTCGATTTCTTCCGCATGACATCTTATCAGTGCATTCAGGTTGTTAGATATCGATACATTGAATATTCATCAAAATGTCTAAACAATACGACACAAGTCTTATTATGCACAACTAATAAACAAAATAAACATGATTCAATACGAATTCAACTATAAATAGATTAGTTATAGATCCTACAACTTTACAACGATATGAGTTAGACATGCCGTAAACACAATATAACACAGATTGATTGTCCAATCTAGCTATAATGGCAACACGGTTGCTTGATTTGATGTATGTTTGTTACAATTCTCTTTAAACATAGAACAGATTAGGTTTTTCTCCACAATGAATTTTGTTTACATCCCATCAAAGGTTTACTTTAGCTTGACAAGTCAAACTACATCTGCTTTAGCTTTTAATGGTTTTACTATGAATACAACTAACAAGCATACCTCTACATTTTATACTTACTGTTGTTTTGAGTTTCTTCTCAGAGAAAAGTTTCTTATCTTAGGTGGTTGCATGCCAAACCATTTAGAATGCAATGACATAAGTATAAGAACAGAGGAAGAAAATAGGAAACCAAATGTAAGAAACCGGGGCGGAGTTAGAATATAAACTTAGAGGGGGCAAAAATATGAATAAAAAAATTAATCAACTGGTTTTTTTTAAAAAAAATCGAGACCGCCATTAAAGGATTATACGAATAAATAAAAATAATATAGCACATTTCAATTTAATCATTTATTAAAGTGGAACACAATGATTTTGCTGCAAATCTCAAAAATTTGTTATAATCGATTAGTTTTATGAAAAAAAAAGTTAGCAATTTTATTTTAATCTTATTAAAAATTTAATTTTTTTAGAAGGGCATAAATACTTTTGGATTATTATATTTCACCATTTGTATATATTCGTGTATTACTGGATTATGGGCCATTATTGACTACAATAATTTTAAAAAAAATTAAAAAAAAAGCAAGTTAAATTGCAGAGTTATTGTATTTGGTAAACATATACGAGTCAAGGAATTTCACTTTTGTTTTACACAGTTCAATACTAAAATATTGTTTCAGTAGATTAGGAGGAGAGTAGATCACAAGCTTACAAAAAACTAAAAAAAAAAAAAACTAGGGCTCCAATGCAAACTTTGAAAATTTTAGAGGGACAAATGTAATAAATCAAACACAAATTTTGGTACTCATGTGTAAATGCCCCCACAGTCAGACCAGTAGCTCTGCCCCTGGTAATAAAAAAGTTCCACCAACTTGCTAACTAAGAAATATGGTTAGTATCTACTATTTTAGGGTAAATAGTATCTACTATTTTGTCTGGTTTTATGGTTAGGGTAAATAGTATCTACTATTTTGTCTGGTTTTTGATTCATAGTTATATTTTAGGGTAAATTTTACTGACACCTTTTGGATTTAAGTCATATTTTATTGATATTCCCTTTGATTTTTGTAATATCACTGCACACCCCTGTAATTTATATACACGTTTCAAAAACTACCCCTGATGTGATGTGATAGTTTATTCTATTATAAATTGTCAAATTTACCATTGGTCATATCAAATAAGTTCAATTTGAGTAAGGGTAATTAAGTAAAATGAGAGTTTTAGTAAGGTTAATTTAGTAAAATTACGTATTCTATTAGGGAACAAAAAATAATAGGGGAATCATGTGATATTTTAAAAATTACACGGGGTATCAGTGAAATATAACTTAAATTCAGGGGTGTCAATGAAATTTATCCTATATTTTTTTAGTAGCAATGATTGGGGCTATGAAAATTAGAAGATATATATGGGATTATTCATTCCTTATATTATCTACTTATCTTCAAAATCCAACCATCAATATCTTCATATAACAGAGAAACAAAGAAAGCCCTACACAATATATAACGTTTTCGCCTATATTTAGCGGGTTTAGGAGAGGTAAATGAGAGAAAACCTTATCTCATTTTTTTTATAAAAAAAAAATTGATTTAAAAAATAAATTTTGCTGAAATATTACCTAGACGAATGAATAACAAATGCAATATCATGACGTGTCGAAATAAGTCACCAGTTAATACAGAAAAAAAAAAATATATATCCACACCACCTAATCAGATGGCTTTAATAGTTGTAAAATACAAGTTGTCTTGCCATCAAAACTATCCCTACCTACTTGTATTAATAATGGTATTAGACGTGATCAACAAGTCAAACAAATGGCCCTAAAATGCATTTGTCTATGCTGTCAAATCATTTGAAAGTGTTGTAAACCTGTATTAGATAGATGGCCTAGGACCACTTTGGAGAATAGTTTCATTTCATTAAATGAATCAAAGGGGTTGGGGTATTTTTGATATTAACAAGAATAAAAAGATTATATATAAAAGATGAAAGAACATTTTAAATTTTTTTTTTGTTTTGATCAAGGGTGTTTGAACTAACTTACACACACATTGACTAATCTCCTCCCTAGTCAGGTCAAGCGCAAGCCATCCACACAAGGATTAAAATATTTATGAAGGATAAATTCCTCATAACCTGACAAAACATTCTTGAAGTCTTATTATATATAACAGTAATAGTGATAGGGATGATTTTTCAGATGACATACTAATACAATACGGCGTGAAATTAATAGATTATGATAAATTAGTTTTTAATTAGAGCCTAAAAAAGATACGACTCATTAATATAAATAATAAATAAATTAGATCGGTGTCAAATATGAAAATTCTAGCTTTGACCCGACAAACTTATGTATAGTATGGAGAGAATTTGTGAGTTATTTATTTATTTATTTTTTCCTATTGCGTGAACACTTAATAGAATTATAGAATTATACTCGACTAATCATATATAAATACGGATCAAATACAGATCAAAATTCGCCCGATTGACGAGCCTACCTCCAAACAAATACAAAACAAATTGAGGTCATCCTCTATGGATAGATAACATAAAAAAATTCTTGCAAATCTCTATCTATATAGTGAAATAAAAGTGACATTTCTTTACCAAAATGCATGAATATCTATCAAAGTGACTCACATCTTTGGCGTCTGGTAACAGGGCGATGGAATATCCACAGAAAAAGTGCCAAAACCTTTTAGGACCAAAGACAAAAGTAATTGATCCTTTGGCCATACCTGATTATGAAATTTTTAGAATAATTGACTCACTTGTGACAAAATCAAGCCCCACCACCACCTAGGAGTATTGATTCTAAATTTCTTTTAGTGTTTTGGTTTAACGGTCAAGGATATTTAGGTTAACTTATGCGCACCTCGACTAATTTCCTCCTCAGTTTGGTTAAAGGTAGGTTATCTAGCCTGGACTAGGGAGTATTCGTTAGGCGTGTCAAAATATGACAAGGTTCGAACACAATACGAAATTAGAGGGTTTGAGTCTTTTTTAAACTACCCGTTTCGTAAATGAGTGGATTCGACACGACACTATTAAAATAAACGAATCAGGTATGAGTAAAATCAATCAAAAGAAATACACGACACGACACGACATGACTCGTTTATATATAATAACGAATACTCCCTAGTCCAGGCTAGATAACCTACCTTTAACCAGATTCGAACACGATACGAAATTAGAGAGTTTGAGTCTTTTTTAAACTACCCGTTTCGTAAATGAGTGGATTCGACACGACACTATTAAAATAAACGAATCAGGTATGAGTAAAATCAATCAAAAGAAATACACGACACGACATGACTCGTTTATATATCGGTTATATACGGTTCATGCACGACACGAACCCAATATGATACGACTCGTTAGACACTAATTAATAAACGAATCGGGTATGAATGAAGTACTTTTTAAAACGAATTCACTAAGATTCGATACAAATCTGTTTCACCCGACATAATTGACAAACCTAATATTCATGAGGGATAAAACTTCAGCTCATCATTTGTTTTTCTCTAAAATATAATAAATATGTGGATCATAGATGGAGAAAATGAGAGAGAGCGATATTAATCGGAGTTTCAACTTTGAATGACGTGGGTTCATCTAAATAATTAATGAGTCATCCATATCGGGATGACTTAAGATTAAGTCTTATTAGTGAAGATTTTTTGTAGTAGTTTTTTTTTTTTTTGGGTCTTAATCGCAGAATGCTGGTTCTTCCAAAGTCTTAAAAGTCAAAAATTGGGTAATTTTGTGTTGGAAATCTTCCAAAATAGTGTCTCTTTCGAGTGCCATCAACACTAACCAACTTGGGTTACTCACCCCCTTAGTCAAAATCCACATTATCAACTTCTTATATGCCAACTACCCTTATGTTATTATGTCAATTTGACAGATAAGGGCGGTCCCGGAGGAGAAGGAGAAAAAGAAAAAAAAAAATTTTAAAAATATTATTTATCAAAAATAATGTTAACTTACGTTTTAGAATCAATTGTTTTATGTTGTATTGACAATGAACCCGATTCCATATAATAACCATGCCCCCTTTTTTTTTTTTGGCCAATTACAAAGTGACAAGTGTAAAATTTAATTATTTTTTTCTTACATTTTATTTTTGTATTCTCGTAATCAATGAATAATTTTTTTTTTTTTTGATCCAATCAATGAGTATGAATAATTCAAAATAAGATAATGCGATTTGGCTAGTTGAATCGCCCACCTGAAAAAGTTTGTAGAAAAATGGGGTTAAAAGTATGTATTTTTTTTATCAATTTATCAATTTTGTCTATTTGATACCTAAAATATTCAATTCGTGACATTTTGATCGCTACATAGACAGATCCATCAAATTTTTGACAGAACTGACCACGTGTTATTTTATTAAACGGTATCACGTGCTCAACACGTGATCATTCCGTCAAAAACTTGATGGGTCCGTTAATGTAGAGACCAAAGTGACACGAATTGAATAATTTAGAGACCAAATTGATTAAATTGATATAATAAAGATTAAACTAATAAAAAATACATACTATGAAGATTAAAAGTGTAATTAACCTTATAAAATATAAAGAATTTTTGGGTAGTTGGATGGCAAACAAGAAAAAAATAAAAAGAACATACAGGTGTGCCATATGCAAAGGACTGCCCCCACATATCTACTTTTATTGGGAACAAGGTTGTCCCACATAGACATAGGCAATAGAGCACCACTTGTTTACATGATTGGAAGATATTTTTTGCATGTACCATCAAATTACCCAAGCATGATTTTGATGTTGCATGAACTTTTTTTGCCCTTTAACATGAGAAACACATTGATCTTTAATTTGGGGGAAGGTGAGCAGACACAAATTTCTTTTTTTGGAAAAAAATAAAATCTTATTTAGTGCACAAGATTTTCATTTAGAGTGAAATTCAGAGGAGACATATCCCAAAATTAAAGTGATCGACTCTTAGACTTGACATGTTAATCACACAACACAATGAGTTTATTTGGAATTGGCTTAAAATCTCAATTTTTTTTTTTCAAATCTCAAGAGAAAAGAAGCCTGGTCCATTTGGATCTTGGTTTATTGCTCGGCTTTTCCATCAGCTTTTTGGGTAAAAACAACTTTTATCAACATCAAAAAAAAGTTGAACAATGGGCTTATCCAAGGACGTTCAAGGAAAAAACAGACTTTTTTCGAAAACACTCTAAATAGTTCTAATAGCATTTTTAATTCTGATTTTTTTATTTCACTTTTCAAACATCTGTTTCAAACCTAAAAAAACCAACTCAAAACGGACCCAATATACTACTTCGATAAATAAGTACTCGCTTAACAAAAAAATGGGATAAAAATTTGGGATTAAAAGATATGACACTGTAGTAATAATGGTTTGGGTCCCACTTAATTTATTTAAAATTTATTGAAAATTATGCAAATTGAGCCAATTTTTTTTTTTTTGTAATTATCAAAATACCTAGAAGTTTTGAGACCAATAGTAATTCTAAAACTTCAAGTTGACAACAAAATTTTTAAGAATAATGTTAGTATACACAATTTTTATGTATCACTTTACTTACACCACTTGATGTGTCACAATTACAACAGTTGAATATTTGATGAATTTTGTGGGACCTACTAATCTAATGGTGTATATTGAGGTAGTGCAAGAAAGTACTATGTATAACATTGTTGAATTTTTAATTCACACCCACTCAATAAGAGGGAGAAAAGTTGTTATTTGACTCATTTCCTTACAACTTGTCCTTTCAATTCTATTAAGCACCACACAAACGTGTCCAATGAATTTGTCCAAATTATTTTCTATGTAGTTCTCCATCGTTATTTCTTTTCATACTGGGGATGATTGACTTCACAATAATTCACAACGATTAATCTTTACGTGTTTGTTGAAATAAGAAAATCTCAGTTTAACTGATGTATATGTAGTTTCTGGGTAATTGAGTTCATTGAAATTTGCGTTGCAGTAACAAAGTCGAAGAATACATATTGGAATGATTTTGTGTAAAATAAGAAAAACTAATTGTAAGTGATTCATGTATATAAGATAGCAACATGGAGGTATTATTTAGGATATTCTTAAGAAAAAAAAACTTCTATACTTCTGAGACACGACAATATGAACTCGAGATTCAGTTGAGGGAGGGTCATGGGGAAACTAGAGGTTCCGGAAAATTCATGAACCGACCCCATCATCTCCACCCTGCAAGAACTGCGAGATCACCTCAAGAACGCCTTCGGCATCCAAGGATCACGGATCGACCATAGAACCCTGTTCAATAAGTGAATGAAGTCGAATCTTCTCTTGAAAACCCCCAATTATCGATATCTGAAAGGATTAATCGGGTGCTCTAAGAAACATGATATCTTTTACTTGACAGAAAAATGAAAAATGGAAAAGCTTAGTCATTGAAGGTACAAAACGAGACTTTGTGAAGTCTGTAGTGGGCCTACATAGAAAGACCATTTTTTCTCAATCCAACTTTGCATGGACTAGTCCATGGTCCTAAAATGCAACTGATAGACTAAGAGGGTATAAATTATTTATGCTTATCAGTTATATTATTCATCCGAAATGATACGTTACTGATTTATAATTTATAATCATTGATCGAATTTTTTTTTTTTATACACGTATCAAGTTTTTATTGCAAAAAAAAAGTTAAAGTATGGTGACGAAAAATTACATTTCGGTACTATAACCGAAAACAGGTTTGACAATTGTGGCAGGAGAGACGAGCTCGTGTTGGGTTTTAATGGATTCGTGTCAAAATAACACTCCACTCATACCTAATTTGTTTATTAATTTGTATCACATCATATTCGTGTCACCACTCGAGCTGATGGTCTAGTGGTAAGTCATACCCGTTTAGTGTTGTCCTTGACTCCCATGTGATTATTAAGTAGGTTTTGATTCACGAGATCAACGTGGTTTGTTACTTGACTTTGGTGGTGACAGGTTGCCCTTCCAGGTTAATAGCTATGGCTCAAACCGAACATTCCATAGTGGGGGAACCCTCATGGTCACGCCAAGAGGAGTTACTACCTATTGGTCGCCCCTCTCCTCTATGACATGATCAAAAAAAAAAAAAAAAAAAAAAAAAATATATATATATATATATATATATATTGTATCGTGTATGAATCGTATATAATTGGTACATAACTAGCTGTACTTTTTTTTTTATATTAGTTTTACTATGCCCGATTTGTTAATTGTGTCCTGATGGGTCCACTAGTTTACGAAATGAATAGTTTAAAGAAGATTTAAACCCTCTAATTTCGTGTCGAATTAATAAATCGTATCATATTTTCACACCTCTAGACAGAAAATTCTTCCCCTTTTGCATGTGGACCAGTACCAAATGTGGGCTTCACCGAGAATGGAACTATTAAAAAGACAGCATAGATAGAATCATCTTTGAATGATAAGAAGGTTGAAGGTACAAATGCCATGTTAACAGCAGGCACGTCTTGTGGCACAAGTTTGCGTGGGGTTTGGTTCATCAATAAGACAGTTTCATTTCGACCCGTATGTCACGAGTCCGACTCAGAAAAATATTTTTTCCACAGACGTGAATAAAATTTTATCCATTTGGCTGTAACCGGGCCCAGGAGTCTCCTACAGTATCTGACATCTTTTAAGCATTGTTGCCAACTAAAAAAAATATATATATAAATTATACAAATGACCCTTGAATTATGATTCTTGTGTCAATAAAGTCTTTGAACTAATTTTTATGTCAATTGAACCCATAAACTCTAAAATTTTAGCAATTGAACCCCTAAAATTTAGGCTCTTCAATCTGATGTAGAAAACAAATTACATAAATGTAAGCTCTTTGAAAGAGCTTCTTGATCTATTTCGTCTGATAGGTTTCGAATGAACAGTAAAAAATACTCCCAATATGTTGTCCATGTGGTGAACGCATGCGAAATTCTGTCCAAAAACCTAACGGCTACTGACAGAAGAACTTAATTGCTAAAATTTTAGAGTTTAAAAGCTCAATTAACACAAAAATTAGTTCAAGGGCTTAATTGCTAAAAATTTTAAGTTTAGGGACTTAATTGACAGAAGTGTCATAATTTAATAGCTATTTGTGTATTTTACTAAAAAGAACCATAACACTTGTATATTAGCAAAGAACAAAAAACATTGGTTGTTGATGGTAATTACATAGTCAGGACCCATTAGTTTTTGATGGATTCACCAAAAAGCACGTTGCTTTGGCTAGCTCAGTGAATGTATTTTCTTGTCACGTCCACAAAATCTTTAGGCATAAACAGCATTTGGAATATTATTTTTCAATTTTTATTTTTGAGAATCCGAATTTAATTAAAAATATTTTATTTTGTTCTAGAGGGATTAGTTGCATAATCGTGACAATTTAGATTTTGTTAATTTTACTATGTTTTTTTTTACAATAAATAAAGATGTAACACGCAACACGTAGGGAGCTATTGATCTATCATTCAACAGTATTTTCAAAGTTTTTCTTTTACAATGAATTCAAATGTTGGACATTGTGCTTGTTTGAACCCGGCTGAAAATCTCGGATGTTTTTGGTTTCAGAGGAAAAAAGAAGTCTAATTCGTTTATATCCGAATTTATTGGGTGACTTTTTCATCAATTTTTTAAGCAAGAACATCTTTATCAGCACTGATGATGCACAAAACTGTCTTTGTGCAAGATCAACAGTCAAGAATATCAACGGGTGTGATTAATGAGCAATTAACAAGTAATTAATGGCAATCAAGGGCAATCAATGAATCAAAACCATAAACAGGGAATCAACACAGGGATTTATAGTGGTTCGGTCTCGGATGACCTACGTCCACTCTCTGGAATGGCAGCGATGGCCGGAGTTCTTTATTAATGAATGAGAGTCACCGGAGTGTTACAGAGCTTTGAGAGAGGGAGAGCAATGTGTAGAGGTATAGGAGGTGTGGTGTGTGTAGATTATGAGATGCTCCTCCGAGTGGAGAGAGCTTACATTATATATGTGCACTAAGGCGGTGAGTTGAGGCGGTCACCACCATTTTGGTAAGTGTAGTTGTGGTAGGATTCTACCACTTTGGTAAGTACATGTATGATAGGATTTGATCTCCGGGGTGTATCCCAACATTTTCTCCCCCTATTCCATCGGAGGCGGTGCTGAGATGACCCAAGCTTGATTTGGAGGTGGGCTGGGCAGGAGGCTTCATTGGAACAAGGAGGCAAGGGAAGAGGAAACCAAAGCAGGAAGGAGAGGAGAGGTAGGCGCCTCCCTGGGCGGCGCCCCCTTGGGCGACGCCAAGGGTGGCCTCCCCATGGGCGGCGCCCCCTTGGGTGGCGCCAAGGGTGGCCTCCCCATGGGTGGCACCCCTGTTCACGGCCTTGGGTCCCTTTTACTTCGCCTTGGTTCGGGTCCTGACTTGGGCTTCCTTTGTAATCCGGGCTATTCGACTCCACGTGTGATTTTCTTTGGGCTTTCTTGGTCCGTACAAGTTGGGCTTGGCCCAGTCAATTTCGGGCTCGTCATTTGCCCCCCATGCTCCGAGCTTCTGACTTCTATGGGAGGAGAAGGTTGTGAGCATGTACTCTGCCTTTGTTTGGGTAGGCCTTTCCTTACTTCCCACGTCTTCGGGAACCGATGAATTTTTCGGTGTCGGAAAAAATATTTCTTCTCTTTTTTTTTTTTTTATATAGCTTCTTTGTTTATAAATGGAGGTCACTGCTCAGGCTTCTTCATTTCTTGAGGCTTTCTTTGACAAATGTGTTCTTCCAAGCTTCCTTAAGAAGCTAAAGCTCCAAGCTTCTTTAAGAAGCTTTGCCTATCAAGCTTCTCCAAGAAGCTAAGTCTCCAAGCTTCTTCAAGAAGCTAGCCTTCTCCTATTTAAAGGGCTTCAAGGCTTCCATTCACCCATACTCCACCATTTTTCTCTTGGTTTTCTTTTCAATCTTCATGGAGACTAGGAGCTCCAAGGCATTGGTGGTGAAGCAAAAGAAGGCTTATGGCCTTGGTGCTTTGGTCGACGCCCATGGAGTCAAGGTGGGCGGCGCCCAAGTTGGTGAAGGCGAAGTGGGCGAGGCCCAGGGTGAGGGAGGCAGTGTGGGCAGCGCCCAGGTTGGTGGAGGTAGGCTAAGCAGCGTGCGAGGCGAAGGAGGCAAAGCAGGCGCGCCTACGGACAGTGCCCAGGCCGGTGCCCCCCTAGGGGGCGACGCCCCTTTGGGCGGCGCCTCCTTGGGTGCTCGCTCTTCGGGCTCCGGTTTTCTAGGTGTACCTCCTCGTCGTGGTTTTGGGGTGGCCTCGGCAGCTAACGAGAAGCCATTTGGCACTGTTAGTGGTCCGCTGGATACAAGAAGGAAACCTTCGACTAATCCTTTCAGTGCAGCTGGAATGACCCAAGGTGTCGGAGTGCAGCAAAGAGGGTCTTCAAGAGAGCAAAGGGGATCCACAAATGAGATAGAGGGTGGTTCAAGCGGCGCCCATGTTGTTCTAGGCGGTGCCTCAGGTGGGGCTCAGTCCCTTCTTCGTAGTGCCGGGAAGCGGCCACTCAGTGATCTGGACGCCACGAGCTCCCGAGGTATACTTTTTCATTATTCTTTTTCCTCCCTTGTTTATATAGTTAACTTACTTTAGCAATGGCTTGAACTTGCTTTCATGGGTGTTTGTCCAGTCGAGAGGGAGGCTGCTGGGGACTTAGACGGAGGGCCAGGCGCCGAGACAGACAAGGCTTCCAAGGTAGCTTCTATACTTAGCATGTATAATCGTAAGGGCGATATAGCTGCCATAGTATTTTCATATCGCATCCCGCCTGGTGTGACTTGTCGTCTTGCCGAGGCCGATGAGTCAGCGTGCTGTGACTCCCTGGGCGAGATAGTTGTTTACGAGGGCATGCTGGAGGCGGGTTTACGGTTTCCTATCACGGGGCCAATTTGTCGGGTCCTTGAGCATCTGTCGCTGGTTCCGGGGAGACTGTCTCCTAATGGTTGGAGAGTGATATGCGCATTCTTTGTCTTGTGGTGGTTGGTACATTCCGACTCCGTTCCCCCTCCGTTCAGGGAATTTTTATCTGTTTATGCCCTTCATGAGAATCCTGCGCCCCACCGGGGGTGGTACCGCTTTGCCCCAAGATTGGGGAAGTGTATTACCGGGCTTGTATCTAATCATCACAAGTGGAAGAAGAGGTTCTTCTTTGCTGGAGGCGAGTGGGCTTCTGAGTCTGATCGCGGCAAGGTTCCTACCCGATGGGATACAGTCCCTAAGACCAAACAATTGAGAGTTTTTACCTTTATCTTTTGTCTTGCTTGCCACGCATACTCTTTTTATATGGTGCATTGTCTTCTCACAGCTCCGCCGACACTATCTCCGGAACAAGAGAGATTACTTGAGACGTTTCGTGGCAATCCAACGACAGACTTTTCGGAGATCATGTCAGCGGGTGGTGTTTCTATAGCTCCTTCCAAGCCGGGGAAAAGAGGTATGTGATTCCCCTTGGTAAAACATGATGTTGTAGATCTTTATCTCATACTGTGTCTGCAGGTTCATCCATTGATAGATCCCTAGTAGTGGAAGTTGCTTCTTCTAGGGTGGTACCCCCTCCTGCTCCTTCTTCAAAGAGAGCGAGGACTAGTGCCCCTTGTTCTACTCGGCCTGGGTCTATCGGACAAGTTGGTCCTCTGGAGGCCGAGGTTGACGATGTTCCTCCTTCTCCTCTTGATGGTTTCACACCCCCAGGGAGTAGCTCTAGTGCCGGGGCCGAGGTTCCAGTACCATCTTCGGCCAGGACTGAGAGCTTGCCGAGTTGCCCTGCTTCGGGTGGTGCCCCGGTGTCCATGCTGCGGGATGTAGCTCTGGCCAGAGAGAGGTTCTGTGACTTTGTGAGTCACTCAGATGCTGAGGAGGTCGCCTCACGAGGCCCAGTTGGTGTAGTCAACGCTACTGTAGAGGGCTTCGCACTGGTACGCCCCATACTCCTTTTTCATACCTTGACTTTCTCCGTATATATTTTGACTTAGTCCCTAACTTCTTCCTTTGAGCGTTTGCAGGTGGCAGCTGCCTTGCCTTGTTTATTTGCCAATACTCTGAAGATTGAGGAGGCTATCAGTGGCCAAGTGAAGGAGAGGCGGGCACGTGAAGCTGCTGAGGTGCAGCTTAGGACTGAGCGGCAGGCGCGAGAGGATGCCGCGGAGCTGGCACGGCAGGCACGAGAGGATGCCGCGAAGCAGCTGAGGCTCGAGCGGCAGGCACGAGAGGATGCCGCTGAGGAGTTGAGGCAGGCGCATGATGCGAGGACTGCTCAACTTGAGGCTGACCTCCGTGTAGCACTTGAGAGGGTTACCCAGGCAGAGGCTCAGAGAGATGCCGCTGAGAGAGACAGGGCTGGTGCCTTCATTGATGGCTACGAGGAGCTTAGGAGGAAAGTCACAATAGCATATCCTTATAATGACTTCACCTTCTTCCATCCTCATGAGGCCCCCGATAGTGATGATGAAGATTACGTGAGTGGAGGCAGCGAGAGCCAGTAGGAGTATGGTGCCTTTGCCTTTTTTTTTGTTCCATTGGAAGGATATGTGTCACCTTTTGTAAAAAGTTCATGGATTTGAATGGAATACAACCCTTTTTTGAGAAAACATGGAGAATTTTATTTCATTGTTCAAAGTAAATGCTTGAATGAAACTGACTAACACAAAAAATCAACAAACAAGGTAAAATATCCTAGATGGTGGTCACCAACCCACGACTCACTGCCCCCAGCTACTGATAATATTTCTTTAGGTGTTCCGCATTCCATGGATGGGCCAGGGCCCTTCCTTCGAAATTCCGGATTCTATAGGTACCTGGCCTTACTATGTCCATGACCGTGTAGGGTCCTTCCCAGTTGGGTCCCAACTTTCCTTCCCGGGAATCTTTGGTGGATAGGATGACCTTTTTTAGGACAAGGTCCCCGGGCAAGAAGGACCGAGGCTTCACTCTCGAGTTGTAGTACTTGGTCATGCGACGCTTGTATTCTGCGTTTCTGAGCATGACTATCTCCCTTTCCTCCTCCACCAAGTCGAGGTTGATGCGGAGGTACTCTTCGTTACTGGTAGGGTCATGATGCTGGACCCTAAGGGAGTGTACCCCGATTTCAACGGGTATCACTGCTTCTGTCCCATAGGTTAGAGAAAAAGGGGTCTCACCCGTAGGACTTCTTGGTGTGGTTCGATATGCCCATAGTACTCCTGGGAGTTCATCTACCCACTTCCCTTTTGCAGTCTCCAATCTGGCTTTCAAGTTGCGAAGGATGGTCTTGACAGTAACCTCTGCTTGCCCGTTTGCCTGTGGATGGACGGGGCTGGAGTGGGGCTGTTTAATCTGTAGGTCTGCACAGAAACTGTTTAGGAGCTTGTTATCAAACTGCTTGGCATTGTCACTTACAATGGCATGTGGTATTCCAAAGCGACAGACTAGACTCCTCCATATGAAGTCTTTTACTTTCTGGTCTGTGATTCTAGCTAAGGCTTCAGCCTCTGCCCACTTAGTGAAGTAGTCGATGGCTACGACTATAAACTTGCACTGGCCTCTACTCATAGGGAGGGGACCTAGGATATCGATCCCCCATATGGAGAAAGGCCATGGGCTCTGGATAGTGGTGAGTTCTTCGGGTGGCTGTCTGGGCGCGGTTGCAAAACGTTGGCACTTGTCGCATCTCCTGACAAAATCTCGGGTGTCTCGGATCATGGTAGGCCAATAGTATCCCTGCCTGACTGCTTTTTGAGCCAAGGTACGTCCTCCTGAATGGTTTCCGCATATTCCCTCATGTATCTCCCTCATGGCGTAGTCTGCCTCCTCAGGAGTGAGACATCGAAGCAGTGGGAGTGAATGACTTTTCTTGTAGAGGGTGTCCTGTAGGATGACATACCTGGTTGCTCTCATCCTGAGCTTCCTGGCCTCCACCGGGCTATCTGGGAGAACACCTTCCTCTAGGTAAGTTCGGATAGGAGTCATCC
The DNA here is from genome assembly GCA_951799425.1 of Ilex aquifolium. Lineage (NCBI taxonomy): Eukaryota > Viridiplantae > Streptophyta > Magnoliopsida > Aquifoliales > Aquifoliaceae > Ilex > Ilex aquifolium. The sequence goes on along the minus strand of OX637407.1, from coordinate 25,003,690 downwards.
AGTTAGGCTCCGAGGATATGCAGTGGGCCTCGTTTTCTTCTGCCTTGGTGATACTAGGCTCATACTGATGGCCTGTCAATGCAGGGCCCATGAGAACATTAGCAGAGGCGAACTTGGCGAGGGCGTCTGCCATAGCGTTCTCTTCTCGAGGCAGGTGGTGGATGTTGAAGTAAGCAAACTTTGTGAGAAGGGCCTAGACCATCGAGAGGTATTCTTGCATTCTTTCCTCTTTTGCTTCAAAATGCCCATTCACCTGGTTGACTACGAGCTGAGAGTCACTGTAGGCTGTTAAGTAGAGGACCTCTATCTCCAACGCCAACCTTAAGCCGGATACGAGAGCCTCGTACTCGGCCTGATTATTTGAGGTGGTAAAGTGGAGGGAGACAGCATACTTCAATGGAGTGCCCTGTGGAGTGATCAATACTAGTCCGGCTCCGCCACCCTCGTTGGTGGAAGATCCATCAATATAGAGCTTCCAGCAGGTGGTAGGCAATGGAGGTGACTTCTTAGGCAGAATGGGAGGCAAGGTGGGCGGCGCCTTAGGCAAGGTGGGCGACGCCCTAGGTGAGAGAGGCGAGGTGGGCGGCGCCCCAGGTGAGAGAGGCGAGGTGGGCGGCGCTCCAGGTGAGGGAGGCGAAGTGGGCGGCGCCCCGGGCTGCTCAAGCTGTGGGGTTGCGTCCAGCTTCGCCTCTGGTGCATGGATTTCTTCGTCAAATACATCTGAACTAGCCTCCCGGAGGATGGAGTCAGTATGTACCATGCAGGCGGGTGCTGAGACCTCCGATGTCCCCTCTTCAGACTCATGCGATGGAGTGGACTCGGCAATGAAGTCTGCGAGTGCTTGTGCTTTGATGGCAGCCCTTGGTTGGTACTGCACATCGAATTCACTCAACTCCACCGTCCATTTGAGCAATCTACCAGAGACGTCAGGCTTCCCTAAAATTCTCTTAAATGGTTGATCCGTGACTACCATGATGGTGTGGCCCTGAAAGTAGGGTCGTAGGCGTCTGGCTGCGGTGACGAGGGCAAGGGCCAATTTTTCTAACTCCGTGTACCTTACCTCTGCCCCTCGGTAGGCTCTGCTCACATAGTAGACGGGCTTCTGGGTGCCCTCATCCTCTCTGATGAGGACGGAGCTTACGGCAGACGGTGAGGAGGAGAGGTAGAGGTACAGTTTCTCTCCTTGTAGTGCATGGGAGAGCAGTGGAGGTGTTGCCAGGTAGGCTTTGAGCTTCTGGAAGGCTTCCTCAGCGTCTGGGCCCCACTGGAAAGATCTACGGAGTACTTTAAAGAAGGGAAGACATTTATCAGCGGACTTAGAAACAAACCTGTTAAGGGCTGCTATTCTCCCATTAAGGCATTGGACCTCCTTGGTGGATGCAGGGGACTTCATCTCCAATACAGCTCTGATTTTGTCCGGGTTTGCCTCTATTCCCCTCTTATGGACCATGAAACCCAAGAACTTTCCTGAGCTGACGCAGAAGGCACACTTTTCAGGGTTCAGCTTCATCCTGTAGGCTCTCAATACTTTGAAGGTCTCCTGGAGATGTGCTACATGGTCTACTGCAGCTATGCTCTTTACTAGCATGTCGTCAACATAAACCTCCATGGTCTTCCCAATCTGACTTTCGAACATCCTGTTAACAAGGCGTTGGTATGTGGCTCCGGCGTTCTTGAGTCCGAAAGGCATCACTCTGTAACAATAAGTGCCTCTCGGGGTGATGAATGAGGTTTTCTCCTGATCAGGGGGGAACATGCTGATCTGGTTGTACCCGGAGTAGGCATCCAGAAAACTTAGTAGCTCGTGCCCCGCAGTGGCGTCGATGAGGAGGTCGATGCGGGGGAGAGGGTAGCTGTCTTTGGGACAAGCTTTGTTGAGCTCTGTGAAGTCCACACAGAGGCGCCACTTCCCATTGGTCTTGGTTACCATTACCACGTTGGACAGCCAGTCTGGGTAGGCTACCTCCCTCACTGATCCATTCACCAGCAACTTGTCCACTTCTTTCTCCATAGCTTGCCCCCTTTCAGTGCTTACATTCCTCAGCTTCTGTCGAATAGGCTTGTATTTGGGATCAACGTTGAGCCGGTGGGAGGCCACCTCAACGTCAATGCCCTCCAAGTCTTCGTGGGACCAGGCGAAGACGTCTATGTTCTGCTTGAGGAAGTCTGCTAAGGCAGATGCCAACTCCTGGGGGAGTGAGGAGCCTATGTAGACCTTCCTCTCTGGGAAGCTGTCGTCGAGCACTACTGGCTAGAGTTCTTCTGCAGGTTCACCTCTTTCTAAGGTGTTGTCATCTCTAGGGTCTAGCACTTCGACTTGGAGAGTCTCCTGTGATCTTGTAGCCCTCATCGAGGCCACATAGCACTCTCTGGTTGAGACCTGATCTCCCCTTATCTCCCCAATCCCACTAGAGGTTGGGAAACGGAGGAGAAGGTGGTAGGTAGATGGCACTGCCCTTAGAGCATTGAGGGCAGGGCGTCCAAGAATGATATTATATGCAGAAAGGCAATCAAGTATAAGAAAATTTACCATGATAGTAGAATTCCTTGGAACAGTCCCTGCTGTGACAGGCATGGTGATAGACCCCAAGGGTTGGACCCTCTCTCCTGAGAAGCCAACCAAAGGAGTCCTGACTGGTTGTAGCCTCTCTCTGCCAAGGTGAAGGCTGTCATAGGCTGTGGCAAACAGGATGTCGGCAGAGCTGCCACTATCAACAAGGACTCTCCTCACCTGGTAGTTGGCCACCATCAAGGTTAGGACTAGAGGGTCACCATGTGGAGCTTGGACCCCCTCAAGGTCTCTGTCTGAGAAAGTAATGACCTCCTCTTCCCCATGTCGGGGTGTCTTCATTGGGCGAGAGTCATATGACTCTACCTGCTTGGCTTTCCTGGCGTGCGCCTTCCTGGCGGAGTTGGAGTCACCTCCTCCTCCTAACCCTCCGGCGATAGTCTGAATCTCACCAAGGGGCTGCTGGCGGTCACGTTCTTCGTTCGGGGGAACTGGTCCTTGACCAGCTACATACTGCCTGAGGTGACCCCGTTGGATAAGTTCCTCAATTTGTTTCTTCAACTGGAAACAGTCATCTGTATCATGGCCATGGTCGCGGTGGAAGCGACAGTACTTGCTAGGATTCCGATGCTTGGGGTCGGACTTCATTTTTCCGGGCCAACGGATGGCTGGGTCATCCTGTATTTGGAGCAAGATGTGCTCCACTGATGCATTGAGCGGGGTGAAAGGCTGTCGGTCTCTCAGAGGTAGTGGACCTAGACGGTCCTTCACAGGCACTCTGTTGGCTTTCTTCCTCTTGTTTTCAGTCTCCCTCCTGCCTTCGTGGGTTTCCTTCCTCTTCTCCCCTCCTCGCGAGGACTCACCTCGGCGGGCCTTGGTGACGTCCTCCGCGTTCATGTACTTCTGTGCCCTGGACAGTAGCTCGGGCATGCTGGAGGGTGGTTTCTTGAGGACAGAGAACATGAAGCTGGAGGTGCGGAGGCCGGCGATAAAGGCAGCTAAGGCTACCTTATCATCTAGCTCCTCAACCTGGAGGACCTCGTCGTTGAAACGAGCAAGGTAGCTTCTGAGGCTTTCGTCCCTGTCTTGCTTGATGGTGAGCAGGTGGGTCACTGGTTTTTGATGCCGCCGTCCCCCAATGAAGTGGGAGACGAAGGCTCTGCTAAGCTCTGCGAAGGAACGGATGGAGGAGGGCCTGAGTTTGGAGAACCACTGGCGAGCAGACCCTTTCAGGGTGGTAGGGAAAGCTCTGCACATGATCTCCTCAGGCACATTGTGGAGTTGCATGAGGGACTTGTACGTGTCGAGATGGTCGAGGGGGTCTTTGGTACCATCGAAAATCTCGATGTTAGGCATCTTGAATTTTGAAGGCAGAGGGTAATTTACTATGTCAGCAGTATAAGGAGTATCGATGCGTCTTACCAGGTAGTCCACAGTTTCAGGCGCCTGGGCTTTGATGGCGTTGAGTGCGTCGCCAAGTTGGTTTTGCACCTCCTTAAACTTTTCATCCCAACGGTTGGAGACCTCTTCAGCCGGATGGTGGTACTGGCTTTCATGGTCTCCATATTGACTTTCTCCGTCTTCGTGCTCCGGCGCAGGTACGTGTGAAGGGGGTACACGTAAACTCCCTGCGCGTTGAGGCGGGACTGTTAGGCGAGGTACGCCCTGGTATGGCCTTGGGGCATTCTGGCGAAGGCCTTCCTGACGAGGGGCTTCCTGATGCCCAGAAGGTAGAGGTTGCTGGTCTTCGGCTGTTGGAGGGAAGGGTGCTCCTCCTGCAGGGTGAGGGGCTACGCCTCCTTGGTTGAGCATCAATTGGATGATCTGCTGGTTCTGTTCTACCAGTAGCTGCATGGTCTGCAAGAGTTGTTGTTGTCCGACCGCGGGGGTTGCCGTGGCAGAAGGTCCTGAGGGCGCGAGGGGAGGTGGAGCCTCCTCCCGATGAACCGAGTTGTTGTCCCCGGGTTGTTGAGACTTTGATCTAGTGGTAATTGCCATAGATTCAACGAGTGAAGAGGTTGAATAATAGAAACTTAGTCGCTTCCCACAGACGGCGCCAAACTGATGATGCACAAAACTGTCTTTGTGCAAGATCAACAGTCAAGAATATCAACGGGTGTGATTAATGAGCAATTAACAAGTAATTAATGGCAATCAAGGGCAATCAATGAATCAAAACCATAAACAGGGAATCAACACATGGATTTATAGTGGTTCGGTCTCGGATGACCTACGTCCACTCTCTGGAATGGCAGCGATGGCCGGAGTTCTTTATTAATGAATGAGAGTCACCGGAGTGTTACAGAGCTTTGAGAGAGGGAGAGCAATGTGTAAAGGTATAGGAGGTGTGGTGTGTGTAGATTATGAGATGTTCCTCCGAGTGGAGAGAGCTTACATTATATAGGTGCACTAAGGCGGTGAGTTGAGGCGGTCACCACCATTTTGGTAAGTGTAGTTATGGTAGGATTCTACCACTTTGGTAAGTACAGGTATGGTAGGATTTGATCTCCGGGGTGTATCCCGACATTTTCTCCCTCGTGCCCTATTCCATCGGAGGTGGTGCTGAGATGACCCAAGCTTGATTTGGAGGTGGGCTGGGCAGGAGGCTTCATTGGAACGAGGAGGCAAGGGAAGAGGAAACCAAAGCAGGAAGGAGAGGAGAGGTAGGCGCCTCCCTAGGCGGCGCCCCCTTGGGCGACGCCAAGGGTGGCCTCCCCATGGGCGGCGCCCCCTTGGGCGGCGCCAAGGGTGGCCTCCCCATGGGTGGCACCCCTGTTCACGGCCTTGGGTCCCTTTTACTTCGCCTTGGTTCGGGTCCTGACTTGGGCTTCCTTTGTAATCCGGGCTATTCGACTCCACGTGTGATTTTCTTTGGGCTTTCTTGGTCCGTACAAGTTGAGCTTGGCCCAGTCAATTTCGGGTTCGTCAAGCACCAAAGAAAGTAAACAAATGGCATTTATTCAAACATTTCCAAGGAAAGCTCCGAATGATTCCAAGATTTTTTTTGACTCTGAATTTTTCATTTCACTTTCAAACTTTTGTTTCGTACCAAAACAAAGTCATCTCCAAAAGAGCCCATTATCTTGAAAATTCAGTGTCGTGTTTGATAAAGCATTCGAACAACTGGGTAACAGACAATCATCATAGTTTAGTTTATAGTAGAGAGAATTGTTTTATACAATTTCTGGCATTGCTTTTTCTTAAATTGGATTTGGACAGTATACCAAGGTTTAGGTATTTTGTCAGAATCAGATCGTCTGTTAAGATCAACATTGTTGTCCAATAGAGTTAGGTGGGGCTTGTACCATATTACTATTGTCAATACAAGAATTTCATTTCATTTATCACCTATACTCCACCATTGCACAAAAAATTAGAAAAAAAAAAAAATAGGATGACATATACAAGGGTGTAATGATAAAAGTTAAAAAGGCGTACAATGTGCACGAACCTCTCGCCATTGCAAGATCTGGAGAAGGTTAAATGTACGCAGTCTTACCCTTACAAGCAGAAAGACTATTTCTGCAACTCAAACCCGTAACCTCTAGGTCATAATGAAACAACCTTACCATTATAATGATAAAAGTATTAGACTATAATCGTTAGGTTGTATACCCACTATAAGCGCATAATGCCAAAAGTTAAGTCTATTCTTGATCCGTCCCTTCTAACATTCTCGACTAACAAGAACCAAATCGGGTAATTGAAAATTAATGCTCCCTCCAAATCCTCCAAGTTACTCATCCTGAACCTACCCCAAACAACAATTTCAATTTGTACAAAAGAGAAATGAAGTTCAGAATCCTCAACGAGGAGATAGAGGAAAGCAACAGATGACCAGTACTATAGAATACTGCGGCTTTAATGGCAGCCATCTTATGAAGCTGATTCAAATGCCTTTTAGCCAACTAGCTTTTCCTTTTGATAGGTATCACTTGGGCAAATCATTAGAGGAGACGTAGCATTCCTTTGAAAACTAAGTTTCCTCCTCCATTTCACCAAACCCTTTTTGCTTTTAGATCCTCGGATTAGTATATATATATATACAATTTCAATTCACAAGTACTTCCATCCAGTTCCTACCTCTGCAAAATGGCTTCATTTTTGTGGGATGCCATTTTTGCTTGCCTCTGCCTTAAGCTAGTCATAGCCAATGCACAATCACCTGCTGCTTCACCTTCTAATATGCCGACTACAACACCACCACCAACTGCAGCAACATCACCACCAACTGCAGCAACTCCACCACCAACTGCAGCAACACCACCACCAACGACGGCAGCAACTCCTCCCACAATTACACCTGTGTCCGCACCCCCACCTAAGACTCCACCATCTTCAAGCCCAACCGTACCACCCCCTCAAATCCCACCACCACAACCACCGCAAAGTCCGCCCCTTTCAAGTCCATCACAGCCACCAGCATTGCCACCACCACCAGTTGCTTCACCACCACCAGCATTGCCGCCATCGTCACCACCAATTGCTTCACCACCGGCATTGCCACCAGCTTCAACACCACCACAAATTTCCCCAACTCCAGTGCAACAGCCACCACCTGCACCAGCACCTGCTAAGGAAGCACCAGTACCAGCACCAGTGCCCTCACCCCCGACAGTGCCACCAGCCCCACCACCAGTACTAGTACCATCACCTGCACCATCCCCTGGCAAACACAAGAAAAAGAAGCACAAGCACAAGCACAGGAGGCATCATCATGCACCAGCTCCAGCACCAACTGTCCCAAGCCCTCCATCACCACCTACAAGTACGGATTCAGACGACACAACACTAGCTCCATCACCATCTCAAAATTTGGTAATCTGTCTGCTATTTTCTGTTTTCCACGTCCCAATTGAACTAATTACAGTGGATGGATCAAGCACCTAGATTTGCTAAATTTTTTTTTTTTTTTGGGGTTAAGTATTTGCTAAAGTTAATGACACCTTTCTTTTCATTACAGAACAAAGGAGTATCACTTCTGCAGCTGGGAGGAAGATCTAGAATGTGGGTGGATGCTGGATTGGCTGTTGCTGTTCTGCTGGCAGTCATAGGCTAGAAGAGATGTTTTTAGCACGTGATCGACTAAAATGTTTGTAGGCATAAAGAAGTATAATAAAAAAGATGATCCAAGATACCGGCAGAATTTTTTTCAGTTTTGATTTCTTTACCCATCACGTGTCGCTGCAATGGAATCAAGATGTATTTTTTTGGGACAACAATCACCATCACTGAACGATATTTTCAAGAACAAAAATCAAAACAACTGAAAGATCTCGTGTCAATTTTGATCTGCATTTGAATCCACCCCTATTTCCTCCCGGAAGTCATACTCAACCACAAGTCCGAGATTGTCGACTAATTTGTGATGCTGGAAACATCCTGAACACTGATAAGAAACATTGCCAGTTGGTGAGGATGAAAATAAAGATTTTAATGATATTCAGGATTGACTAATTTACAAACAAGTTTGCAGAAAATAACAATATAGAGCCTAAAACAAAAAGATTCAGTGTGGCATGCTACACAAGCAGATCTTCAAAGCAAACCCATGAAGCTTGTAGACATGGTTACATGTCCACTTCATCAATGTGGGTGGTGTACATAAAAAAGGCATCCCAGTGCACAAGGCTCTTGCCACTGGGAAGTTTGTGGAGTGTAAGATATAGATAGTTCTTTTAGTGACTCGAATCCGTGACACCCAAGTCACAATAGAAAAATCTTACCATCGTGCCAAGTCCTGCCCTCAGTTACTTGGGTGGTGATATACCCAACATTCAATTAACGGCTTTGAACTCAGCTTCAAAAAATTTCCACAATTCAATTGTTACCTCAGCTACTTGAGAATTTCCTTAACCAGATTATGAAGCCAGTTTCCATCCAAACAAGGTGTCACAAATGAAACAGATTTTTACATCCCTTCATGCAGTGCTAATACTTCTTGGACCTGATATAGTGACTAATGGAGAGGAGGGTGTGTGGAACTAATTTTCAGAGAGAAGCTGATGACATCATAAGTACATTAGAAGACAAAAAAGAAAAAGAAATGAAAAGGCAAGTAAAGGAAATGATCTAAAACAGCAAGCAAAGGAGCAATGAACTTGGACACAAATAGACAACTATGGCCAAACTTTCATGGTGAAATTTGAAAAAAAAACGAAATTTAATAGCTCTGTTACCATCAAGAATCATACAATAGAAATTCCACAATAACAGCAAAACAAAAAGAAATACCTGTACAAAAACAGTCCCTCGTTCATAGGCTAATCTATTTATGAGCTTTTGGCATCTTGTACCACACGCATTACAGGTAAAATGTACTAACAAACTTCTTCTTGGGAGTTTTATGTTGATAGCTGCGTCCTGCAAGTGGCCATACAGTAAACAAACATAAGTTCCAAGAAAGTGTATGTTCGTCCAACAACTAACAAAACCAATAAATTTAACAAACTCTTTAGTGAGACTAATCATAATATCATATAGAAACTTGGTTAATTCACAAACTGAAAAGTTAATAAAAATCTGAAGAACAAAAGAAATAATTTAACGGCTGGATTATTAATACCCCCTTCAAGTAGGGTCCAATATCACTCCACCTCTGAACTTTAAAGATATCAAGTATCACCCGTACTGCCAAGCACTCCTCCCTCTCTCCCACTCTCCTCCCTCCCCCGGCGGCCACCCCCTGCTCCATCTCACAAAGTTCTATCAACATTCCACCATGAAGAACCAATCCTCCAAAACCTCAACCACAAGCCTTCCATCCTCCACGAGCTGGGTCACAAGCCTTTCCTCTTCCTCCTCAAGCTGGTTTCTGCAAACCACAGGTGGTGCAACTTCCACTACAAAAAAGATTTCACCTTCAAAACAGAAACATGCACAGGTAGGTTATCAGGCCATGCCACCTCTTCCTCCGTTTTAACCGAATGCTCAGGCGATCAACAGTCCTATGATGGGAGTTCCAATGCCATTGGACAAGATACATCCTATTAGTCTACATATTGGCTTCACATTTGGTATGAAAGCCACCACACCTCCACACCAAATAAACCAAATTTCCATTTGCTACATCTATAATGCAATTCTCAAGTTACACTGTCTTGCAAGAAATAGCCATGTACTAATGTCGTGACGCTTCTTAATGTGGAGAAAATACTTCTTGGCTTACTTGGTGTAGAAATGTGATAGCATGCAGACCGGATCCAATCCATCACGTCTCACAATCAACAAACTAATCATTCTTCACTACATCAACCGAGAAACTTAAGCAACTCACATGGATTCAAGAGCAAACTATGACCATACGCTCTAATGCTCCCCAGTCCCCATGTGGCTCCTACTAATGTGGTAGGCACTAATTAGCTTACCCAGTGTGCAGGCGTTATTGCTTGAACAATATATTTAAACTCCCTTAACTTGTATCAACTTCCCACTCTCAATTCCCCCCCCCCCCCCCCCCCCCCCCCCCCAACCCCTCTTAAATTGATGCTTGCCAATTAGAATATTCACTATAAACCTCCAAGCTTAAAGATTACTAGAATTTTGAATAATTTAATCAACAAAATCCTCCATTACCGGCAATGCAATTAAACTCACATGATCCGCAAATAAGCAGAACAAATATCAACAGATGCTATAACAGAGATAAAACGCTCAAATTTGACAGTACCAAAATTAACAATCGTATAAAGTGGTAGAATTAAACAAATTCAACTCAGGAAATTTATTAACAACAACATCTATATACCCTAGGCGAACCACGGTGAACAGAGGACTGTTCTGATTCTGGGTATGCTTCAGAATCATCTTCCACCAGACAAGAAATTATAGGCACTCGGAACACATGCTTGGATGATTTCTTTGTGCTGTATGAAATCTTCAGACTGTAAAACAGTAACTAAAAGTTACACACACACAAATGTACTCATTGGACATGTAAGCTTTCAAATATAAATCGAAGGGGAAAAGGAAAGAAACCCAAAATGGAAATAGCTTAAAAAAACTGACCTGGAGGATTTGAGAGTAGGATTTGAAGGAAAATTGGGTCTGAAGGAGTTAGGGCAAGGAAGGAAAGAAACGGGTCCTTGAGCTTTGAATGTGGTGGAGGATGAGGAGGAGAATATAGGAGAAACGCCGTGAAAGGTTCTGCTGCTGCACGCAGTTGCGGCCATTGTTAAGTGGACTATTGAAGTGGAATTATGTGGGAAGGAGAGAGATTGAAGTGGGCTTTATCCCACAACCTCTCGCATGGTTTGCCCATTGGGGAATATACCCCCACTTAGAAAAACTTCAACCAGCCCTCCCCCCCCCCCAAAAAAAAAAAAAAAAACCAAATATATTTAAATATTACGGATTCGTTTGGTAACGTATTTGTTTTCGCGTCTTCAAAAAAATCAAAAACATTGACAATTTTGTCTCTGTTTTGTGGTAAACACTGAAACAGAAAACATGTTTGGTAGTCATTTTTGTCTATAAAATTATGAGAATAAAAATAAAAAACATGTTTGATAACTACCTCAAGTTTTATCCTAAATATGCTTTATAATATCTCTTTTTTTTTTCTTCAAACAAATCAACACTTTATTTCATGGAAAATGAATTACAACCATGAATTAAAGACCTTTAACAAAGTACCAATCTTGCACAACCATATTTGCGAAAAAATCAGCCATGAAATTTGCCCCTATACACATGCCCAAGCTGATATTACAAGAAATGGGGAACCCAACTCACCCAAAAAGCCTTAACCTGTACCTTACCACAATCAATCCTCAAATCAGACAACCTAAATAAAATACAAATAGACGTTATATTACATCAAAATACAAATCCAAAAATTCCTTAAATCAAAACATCCACTAATTCATCAAAGAACATCTAAAGAAAGATACTTATATTACATAAGTCAGTAATCACATTCATACATTATAGTGTCCAACATACAACCAATTACAGACATTAATAAGTCATATCACTTAACTAAAATTCCAATAATTAGTACAAATACCACGAACAATAATGCACAAATAAAGATCAAATTACAACCACAACAAGCAAGCATGAAAATAGTGATCCATTTCTTCTCTCTCTATCTTGACGGGGCTTGATTAATCACATGTTGTTCATTTGTAATTGTGTTGTACTCATCAACCCATATGAAACAATTATCATGCTCACGCCATCGTGGACACCGATAAAAAGCTCGTCCATTGTTTTGTTTGGTCCTTGCGACCAAAATATTCATGTTCCTAGATCCACACGAGTATGGAGGGCCAATACGTGCCATTATAACATACCTAATTACATTAACATCAACAAGTAAAAATTAGTCATATAAACATTAAATTCAATATAACAATGCAAGTATCAACACATTTTTACCATCATAATAAATAATAACATTATGACATGTATCAAATGGTGAGTTGATGCCCATAATTGATTAGCAATTGTATCTCTGGCACGAGTCATTTGACGCAGCTGACTCGGACTTAGGTCTAATTCTATTGGGACCTGTGAACTTGATCCAGCAACAGTTCTTTCATTATCAACAAATTCTCTTTTTTCCTAGTCGTCAAATAACTGATCTTGACGAGAATGCATTCTTATGAAGTTATGCACTGTACAACATGTTGTGGGAATGTATTTCTGTGTGGTTAAGGGATATGGAGGCATTAGCTTCAAAATGGGAAAACAAGCCTTTAAAACTCCAAAGCAACGGTCTATCACATTTCGAAGTGAAGAGTGACAATGATTGAATAGTTCTTCTTTATCGGTTGGTTGTCGACCCCTACCTTTATAATCACGCAGGTGATATCTCTCACCACGACACGGGGACAGAAAATCAGGCATGTTTGTGTAGCCCGAATCTACAACATAGTATTAATCTGTCAAAATTTATAAGTGTAAGGTCCATTATCTAGTTTTATGTATAAATATTATAAATTTCATGATTACGCTTATCCTCTGGCGGCATTGGAAACTTGTTGGATGGATGAGCATTATCACCGGTTGCAGTTGTCTTTTCATAAATCCTACATAACTTCTCGTAATGTGGACACCATTTTTTCCTGAATTGTCTAACATGCTTATTAATCTATATTAAACAAAAATAATGAAAGGTAATCAATACGTATTAACCTAAAATCATTTGACATTATGGTTAAAAAAAATATGGATAGTAATCAATACTACAACTTACCTTGCACAAATCCTTCCAAACCTCATCCTCAAAGACAATGATTTTCTTCACAGGGTCCCAACCAACTCCAGTTTGATTCAACAGTTTCTTGAAAGCATGGTAAACCGGTCTCAAATTATTAAACTTCATCCGTAGTTGTTCATACGTGTAGTTGTACCCCGTGTTTAATCTCATGTTTGTTACGAGATTTTTCCACCCAACTTTGTCAAAAGTAGTAGTTGGTTTATGCCCCAATGCTACTTCCCTATCCATCAAGTCAATGAAAATTGTCTCCTTATTGGACGTCCATATGACTACATATTTGTCATTGTCAATCTCTACAACCTCATCATCGTGAGTTTGGTCGTTACCCGTTTTCATCTACAACAATTTTGTCAATTATACTAACAACTTCCCAACCACTACACATAACCATACTAACAATTCACAAATGCAACATGGATCAAGGTGTACAAGTTAACATCAAATCCAAGTAATGCATTGATATACAAAAGAAAAGGTGAAAAGAATATTTGTAAACACCATCAATACATCATCATCATAATATGAGCATCATTTAGTAAAACAAAATTTAATCCGGAAATATTATTTAATCTCTGGGCTGCTCTCTTGTAAGAAGTTTGGCATTGTTAATTTACTGGTTGGTTCGGAAAGAATGGTGTAGTAGAAGAGCTGGAGAAGGTCCTATTAATTCCTATTCTGTTTTCCTTAAAATTTGTAGCTTGTTGAGATTTCATGTTAAAAACATAAAGCCTAAGTTGATGGATAGGGAAAGAGGAAGGAGTTTACTGCTCTTGTTAGGGATTAATGTGCCTTAAGATGCTTAAGGGATAGCTTTGGAAAGGTTATTCAGAGTATAGTGACTTTGATTTCATTGGATTTTTATGGCTTGACCAAGAGTTAGTAAAATATTTATTAGCATATTTGTAATCAAGGTCATCCCGAGTATTGACTCAGATTTTTACTCAAATTTGAGTCATCGTTTGAATAAAAAATTTGATTTGTAATGTCTTATTATAAAAAATAAGTTGCATTAGTACTACATTATCAAAATGTGCATTGATCAATAGAGAAATAATTGGAAGGAAATTAATACATGAAATACGCATGTACGAGGGGAGGGGGAAAACAATAAAAAAATTATGAACTCGGGTGAAAATAATGATAATTAGGATCAATTTAAAATGGACATTGATTAGTTCAAGTGGCAGCAAGCAGCAAGCTATCTAATTATGATGAAAATTCAATAACAAAATGATATCATCACTTTATTCTTCCTTATTATAATTGTAGATTTGGATTTTAGATTTGGCCTTATTAGTCCTAAAAGGGATGATCAAATCCAACATAGATCAAATATAACATGAAACATACACTGCAGAAAAATAACATAAAACTTATATGAAACATAAAAACACAGATGTAATAATGACTAAAGAGCTAAATCAGTAAATTAATAGAATTAATAACAAAGGGGTCACTAACTAAATGGGCCATTAATCATCCCTCCTTGCTGATACACAACCTGATCTGGGTGGGTTTGATATTGGGTTGTCATCGTTGTGGGAAAGGGATCCAAAAATCAAAGGCTCTCTATGTTTCTTTCAATGAAAGTGAGAAAAGATCCAAAAATCAGTAAAATCAAAATCAGAAAACTAGCTACCCCCAAAACAAAGATGTTCATTGATAGACAAAAACTCAAAATCAATAATGAAATCTACATACAAATATACAAATCTATGCATATTGTGGCGAAAAAAATACAGATAAAAAAAATTCGATTAGGGTCTGTGATGTACAGATATATGTAGATCTATGCATATATATACAGATCTATGTATATATATACATATATCTATAAAAATAAAGGGATTACATTTACCTTCATAGCGAAAGGAAGCTCCTTCTTCGTCGATCTGAGTGGAAGTCCCTTCTTCTTGAGGTAAGCTGAGACAGAGAAGAGAAGAGAGGGCCTGAAACAGAGAAGAGAAGAGAGTAGCTGGGAGAGCTCGCTGAGACAGAGAAGAGAAGAAAGTAGCCGGGAGAGCTCGCTGAGACAGAGAAGAGAAGAGAGGGCCTGAGACAGAGAAGAGAAGAGAAGAAAGTAGCTGGGAGAGCTCGTTGAGACAGAGAAGAGAAGAGAGGGGCTGAGCAAAGAGAAGAGAAGAGAGTAGCTGAGCGAAGAGAAGATAGGGGCTGATTCGTATGTGTTGTATGAGGACCAAACAGACCACATATTTATACTATCTCATATGAAGTGGTATTTTGTGGCTAACAGGACTCGAAGTCGAGACCTCATTTATACCAACCCCGCGTGTTTTGTGTTTCCTGGAACAAAATTTTTTTGTTCCTATTTTTTTGTCTTCGTCTCCAAAACAACTAATATAAAACAAAAACAAAAAACAGTATTCAAACATGTTTTTGTTTTCATTTTTGACAAAACCAGTTACCAAACAACTCCTACGTTCTTTACTTTAAGTAGCTATTTTTACAATTCATTCTAATCATATTCTTTATTTTAACTAATTATTTTAACTAACTTTTAATAATATAATTCAAAAATACCATGTAGTTTAACACTTAAGTGCCAACCATAATGATGACGTGGTATCATCAAAATTTCAAGGTTTGAATTTTGCAAGATTCATATTTTCAACGGTATATTTTTTAAAATGTATAAATAAGACTTTTCTCTCTCATTGTCATATACCTCAATTTAAACCATAGCTATGACAAAAAACATATAATCAATTTGAGATTAAATTTTGATCTAAATCACTTAAGATTTTATCTGCAATAATCAAGAATCACCATCATAATTAAGCTTTAATTTGTAGAGGTTGAAAGCATGCTATAATAGTCGTTTTGATAGCACAAATATATATTATGATATTGGTACATCATTGTTCATTGAAAAAATAGAACAAAAATCCTTCTTGTTGTTCTTCTTGAATTCAGACTAGCAAGAGAGGGAAAGAGAGGGTGAATTTGGGGGTAGGAGGGAGAGGGATTTAGAGAGGGTCGACACAAACCAGAGCACTGAAGGGGTTGTGCACATTTGGGCACTAGGGTTTCGGCTCAGATTTGGGTACTTGAGTTTCGGCTCAGATTTGGGCAGAGAGAGAGAGAGGGAGATCCATACCTGGGTGAAAGACAATGAAGACCACCTCTGTGATGAAGATGATGAAGCCACTTATAACGAGCGAAAGAGGGTCACCACTTATGGTGAGTGAAAATTGGATTTGATAAAATAGCTAGTGGGATAGAGAATGGATTGGAGAGAAATTTTAGGGATTGACTCTTCAAAATAGCTAAGAATGGCCTTGTACCGAGCGGGTTGGAGACGCTCTTAACCAAACACGCCCTTACCTTTGGGGGCGGTGAAAGGGTTGGAGATATGGGGTTTAAGATAGGGTTTTAAATCGAGACAAGTAATTTGGGCTCGATTCGTGTTCTAAATGAGTAGAACTTGAATAATATTTTCCGCTCGTTTAGAAAAACGAGATTAAAAGACTTGACCTGAGCTTGTAAAACTCGATTCGTTTATATGTAAAATAGTCGAGTTACTCGGACTCAGCTTGAGTTCAGCCCAAGTTTGGACTTGGACTTGATTCATTTCTAAATAAGCCGAACTTCAACAATTTTTTAGGCTTGTTTAGAAAAATGAGTTTGTCATGCTCGGGTTCAAACTCGTAAAACTTGGCTCGATTAACATCCCTAATTTGGGATATGTGGGGGCCCTTTGACGGGTGTAAGGTTTTTTTTTTTTGAAGTGAAATCTTCTTGAGTGCTTTTTATTTTCAATTCTCTTCTTAACACATTATTTACCATGCATTTAAGTGGAGACGTATTGTATACAAGTGAGTCCCTCATTCATTAATTGTTGATGATATGCCAAGAAGTAAATTAAAAAGAAAATGTACTAGAGAGAATATGGACTAATTTTTTTGGTCCATCCATGACAAAGTTCAAACTTGTAACGTCTAACCGCGAAACTGATGGTTATTAAGTCAATCGCTAATCTTCCAGTGTGAGATTTATTAACAAAAAAAAAAGTTATATTTTCTAAGTATTCTTTTTCACTTTTCTCTCTTCTTTTTAATTCTTTTTCCAACATTTCAACCCCATAAAAAAATGAAATTTGACAGTGAAGGAGGGGTCGAATAAAGCGTGAGTTGAAACTCGTAAATCTTGAGTTCGAGTCATTCAGGCAGCAATGTACGACTTTAGTAAGTGATTGCATAAATTTGTGTTGTAATAATAAGTCCAAAAAACGCACATTTAGGACAATTTCATGTTAAAAGTTCATTTACCTTAGAAGATGATTGCCTTAGCTAGAACTAGATTACTTGTAAAAAAAGGAGTTAATAGTACTTTTAGTCTATAAAGTATGTATTTTTTGTCAGTTTAGTTCTAATTATATAAATTTTATCAATTTAGTCCTTAAAGTATTCAGTTTGTGTAACTTTGATATCTATATAGCTGAATCATTATGTATTTTTTTACGGAAGTGATCACGTGTCATTTTTTTAGATGGTATCACGTGCTCAACACGTGATCATTTCGTCAAAAATTTAACGGTTTTCTTATGCAGAGACTAAAGTGATACGAATTAAATACTTCAGGGACCAAATTAACTAAATTGATAAAATAAAGACTAAACTGATAAAAAATACATATTTTAAAATCCAAATTACTATGAATCCCCCGAAAAAAAATCTTTGTTCTTGTGATGTGTTAAGAATCAGAATTTCGAAACGTTAGGGAGGAGATAAGGACAATGGTGGATACAATTCTAAATATTGCAATCCAATGCTTAAAACAGCATATTTTTCAAAAAAAAGTGGTATCATTAGACAGGTTACTTTGGTCTTTCGGGTTTGTAATTTATATTACTTTAGTCCCCAAGTTTGCAATTTATTTTACTTTATTTCCTCTAGTTTTTAAAAAGAGCCACTCAAGCGTAATTATATAGCTCAAATGGTAATATAGAGTCATACATGAACTGTAAATTCAGACATTTTGAATTCAAATTTTTACAATTCCTTGAACTCAGACTATAAGGGATTTATCTCTCATAAATATCCTAATTTCGGCGTGGATAATCTGCCTTTGATCGTACCGAGGAGAATTATTTAGGTGCGTGTAAACTAACCCAAATAGTTCTGACCGCTGAACCAAAAAAAAAAAAATCAATTTATTGATTGAACCAAAGTGAAACACAAGTTAAGTGAAAACCTTTGAGGCTTAGAGTGCGTTTGAGATGACTTATGAAATCCCATAAATACTTTTTCAATAAGTGTTTATCAAAAGTGTTTTATAAGAAAAACACTTTCATTAAATAAGTATTGTTTGGATATTCAAAATAAAAAATGCTTAAATTAAAGTATTTTATAAAAAAAAGTTTCGATGTAAAAATATTTATTTGTGTCACAATTGTTAATAACATTGAATACACATATACAAACATACACTACACATACATTGATACACAAAAAAAATATCATACACAAAAATATCATATTATTAAAAATATCATTCGAGAAAACTCAACAACTAAATTGAACAAACCCATATAATATTAGCAAAATTGATTGTTAAATCAAACTATAGGTCCATGTCAAAGCAAAATTGTTTCATGAAAAGAAAAAAGAAAAAAGAAAATTACAACTATCAATCTGTAAACCAAGGCATGGATAAAAAGATGTAACGATGCAAATAATTGAGCTTCAAATTTTGGCAGAGTCTTTGGCCGGGTTAAGCTCATCCCAAACTTCGATACATGTCACCATGGCGTCAACAAGTTTGACAAAGTAAAGATTTACTTTCCCAAGCTTTTAAGGTTCACAAATGAATTGCTAGCTTTGTTGTGCCATATGTGTTGTGAAATATTTCAAGTCTAGAATGCTACAATACAGAAAATAAACAAGGCAAGAAAACTTATCGATAGAAGCGTGTAGTCACTGTCCTTAAGAATAGATTTTTGCCCCTCTAAGTATGAAACTCTGTGCCACAGGTTATGGCGTCCTATCCTCCAGGATTCAACTATCGCTTCTCCACAAGCGTGTACTCGCAAATGTAGAGGTGTCTCGAACAACTCTCGATCGTTCTCAAATAGAATAGAAATAACAGCAACTAATAGGATGTTGGAATTAATAGAGTAGGAATTATCTCTATCAAATTATGTATATGACTGGAATAAAAAGCTTTTAACGAAGCATTGATTGATCAGAATTTTCTTTGGCCAGTGTTCAGAAAATGATTTGTTTTTGGCTTGTGTTCAGAAACGAATTGTTCGAAAACTCTGTCTATCAAATCCATTCATTGATGCATTAAATAACCAACCAATGGATGCAATACTTATTGGTTGCAACGGTTTGAAAGTCAGACGCAATGGTTTGATGTTTTGAAATGCTCTGACAGATATTTGCAAGTGATATAATTTGAATTATCCAATTTCAATGGCTTTAAATTGGATAATTCAAATTATAATAAGAAAGTGATGGCCATGGATTGTTTTATTCATTTAATAGTTTACAATTGAAAACCTTTTGGCACTTTGACATGTTCCAACCGAGAGCAACAATCCATGGCCATCACTTTCTTATTATAATTTGAATTATCCAATTTCAACGGCTTTTAATCACACCGGGGTATCAAGGGACTGGGCTATCCCACATCGGATAGCTTTTGGTGTGTGAGTGTGAATATAATGTTTTACCTGACCCTTACTCTGTTAGAGTAAGTGGTTATGTCTGATCAAAAAAAAAATTTCAACGGCTTTAAATTAGATAATTCAAATTATAATAAGAAAGAGATGGCCATGGATTGTTTTATTCATTTAATAGTTTACAATTGAAAACCTTTTGGCACTTTGACATGTTCCAACCGAGAGCAACAATCCATGGCCATCACTTTCTTATTATAATTTGAATTATCCAATTTCAACGGCTTTTAATCACACCGGGGTGTCGAGGGACTGGGCTATCCCACATCGGATAGCTTTTGGTGTGTGAGTGTGAATATAATGTCTTACCTGACCCTTACTTTGTTAGAGTAAGTGATTAGGTCTGATAAAAAAAAAAATTTCAACGGCTTTAAATTAGATAATTCAAATTATAATAAGAAAGTGATGGCCATGGATTGTTTTATTCATTTAATAGTTTACAATTGAAAACCTTTTGGCACTTTGACATGTTCCAACCGAGAGCAACAATCCATGGCCATCACTTTCTTATTATAATTTGAATTATCCAATTTCAACAGCTTTTAATCACACCGAGGTGTCGAGGGACTGGGCTATCCCACATCGGATAGCTTTTGGTGTGTGAGTGTGAATATAATGTCTTACTTGACCCTTACTCTGTTAGAGTAAGTGGTTAGGTCTGATCAAAAAAAAAATTTCAACGGCTTTAAATTAGATAATTCAAATTATAATAAGAAAGTGATGCTATGGATTGTTTTATTCATTTAATAGTTTACAATTGAAAACCTTTTGGCACTTTGACATGTTCCAACCGAGAGCAACAATCCATGGCCATCACTTTCTCATTATAATTTGAATTATCCAATTTAAAGCCGTTGAAATTGGATAATTCAAATTATATCACTTGCAAATATCTGTCAGAGCATTTCAAAACATCAAACCATTGCGTCTGACTTTCAAACCATTGCATCTGACTTTCAAATCTTTGAAACCAATAAGTATTGCATCCATTGGTTGGTTATTTAATGCATCAATGAATGGATTTGATAGACAGAGTTTACGAACAATTCGTTTCTGAACACAAGCCAAAAACAAATCATTTTCTGAACACTGGCCAAAGAAAATTCTGATCAATCAATGCTTCGTTAAAAGCTTTTTATTCCAGTCATATAAATAATTTGATAGAGATAATTCCTACTCTATTAATTCCAACATGCTGTTATTTCTATTCCATTTGGGAACGATCAAGAATTGTTCGAGACACCTCTACATTTGCGAGTACACGCTTGTGGAGAAGCGATAGTTGAATCCTGGAGGATAGGACGCCATAACCTGTGGCACAGGGTTTCATACTTAGAAGGGCGAAAATCTATTCTTAAGGACAGTGACTACACGCTTCTATCGATAAGTTTTCTTGCCTTGTTTATTTTCTGTATTGTAGCATTCTAGACTTGAAATATTTCACAACACATATGACACAACAAAGCTAGCAATTCATTTGTGAACCTTAAAAGCTTGGAAAAGTAAACCCTTACTTTGTCAAACTTGCGGACCCCATGGTGACATGGATCGAAGCTTGGGATGAGCTTAACCCGGCCAAAGACTTTGCCAAAATTTGAAGCTCAATTATTTGTATCGTTACATCTTTTTATCCATGCCTTGGTTTACAGATTGATAGTTGTAATTTTCTTTTTTTTTTTTTCTTTTTTTGGTTTCATGAAACAATTTTGCTTTGACATGGACCTATAGTTTGATTTAACAATCAATTTTGCTAATATTATATGGGTTTGTTCAATTTAGTTGTTGAGTTTTCTCGAATGATATTTTTAATAATATTATATTTTTGTGTATGATTTTTTTTTGGTGTATCAATGTATGTGTAGTGTATGTTTGTATATGTGTATTCAATGTTATTAACAATTGTGACACAAATAAATATTTTTACATCGAAACTTTTTTTTATAAAATACTTTAATTTAAGCATTTTTTATTTTGAATATCCAAACAATACTTATTTAATGAAAGTGTTTTTCTTATAAAACACTTTTGATAAACACTTATTGAAAAAGTATTTATGGGATTTCATAAGTCATCCCAAACGCACTCTTAGAGTGACACAATTGAAATATTATTTCTCAATATAAAAGTTTATGTTTATACGTTTGGATACATAGGGTTAATAAGACTTTTGGTCTATAAAATATACATATTTTGTTAATTTGATCCTTAAAATATTAATTTTATCAATTTAGTCTCTAAAATATTCAATTCGTGTTTAAATGATCCCTATATAGATGTACGTTAAAATTTTGATGGTATAATCACGTATTAGACACATGATGCCGTCTGAAAGAATGACACGTAGTCACTTCCGTCAAATTTTTTTTACGCATTGTCTGATTACGAACTAAAGTGACATGAATTAAAACTTTAGAGAATAAATTGATAAAATTTATATAATGAGGAGCAGACTGATAAAATAAAACGGATATACTTTAATGACTAAACGTGTTATTAACCCGGATACATGCGTAAAAGAATAGCCACTATTTTCTTAGGTTTCAGTTTTTTTTTTGGATAGAAAAGTTCATTCAAGCAGGGAAATGTTGATTACAGTTATACGCAAAAAAAGTCTTAAACTCTAACGGAAGACAGCTGGCCCAATTCACAGCAATAGAATTAGATAGTGCCACTGCTGCCACCCAATGAACTGTCCCTTGTGAAAAAACTTAAGATCAAGGTGCCTAGTGTAAGCTCTAATACCTTCCACAAAAGCACATATTTCCCAAGGAGTAACCCTTCGATTGAGCTGAGTTTAATAACTTCCTGATTATCACTCTCTATAGTGCAAAACCGAATGTGTGAAGCACTAGCTTTTTTCTTGCTTTCCTTTCAAGTTTTAGTTGAGTATAGCTTGTTTCTTGCTTTCCTTTCAAGTTCAGTTGAGTATAGCTTGTTTCTTGCTGTCCTTTCAAGTTCAGTGGAGAAAGAAATAATAAAATACTAATAAGTACCATTTAATTCCTGGACCACTCTTCCATCACACAACTAACAAAAGCAATCCCATTATTTTTCTTTTCTTTTTGAAGAAGCTGTTGTTGAGTCCTATCAAGCATTGTCCAATTGATGAACAGTGTAGATGATCCCATGGTGTTAAAGTTAATTAAGGAACATGACATTTTGGAAATAAAAAAAAAATAAATAAATAGAAATTTGCCAATGTTATTTTAAAGGCATACAATATAAACATAAAAAAAACGTATCCAGCGCACGAAACTTTGTTACTGCGGGATCGTTGAATGATTAAATGTAAACAGTCTTACTCGTACAAATAGAAAGTCATCCCTTACTTCATTCATTCTTAACGTCAAGAATGGCGGGATGGTTAACATAAGTCAAAGCTTACTATCCTAAGGACATTATACAATATATTCATTTTCGAGAGTGCAATGCTTTGAAATGCATTGTATAATGAACGTGAACTCAGAAAAGTCAAGCATTTTACACACACTTCATTAAATAATGAGAGACATGTCTAATCACCACATTACACTCTTGTGGAAATTGTATGCATTGAGCTAGGCTCCCATGACTATACAATTATACAATTAAATTCTGAAGCTTACACGTATCAAACACTTAAACTATGTCAGCTCGAGAAAGCAAGTCATATTTTCTTGTCGATCAATTAGATTTAAGGGTTAATTATAAAATATTCATTGTCAAGTTTGGATTAAGTTACAATCGACTCCCTCTGATTTAAATTTTTACAAATTATTCCCTCAAAGTTTGTACATTTTCATTTAACTCAAATTGTTAGTTTTGACATTACAAAATAAACGAAATTAAGTCATATGATTTCAGATTTATTGAAAAGAGAAAATTACCCTGAATTCAAAAAAAATTTCTCAATTCAAAAAACTCCCCATTCTTCTTCCCAAAGACAAAATAATGTGAAGAGTGATCTTGTCTCCGTAGAATTTGAGATCTTGTGATTTACAAATGAATGTTTTCTGTCATTTGTTATTGTCAAAATTAACTGTTTGACTTGATTGACAAATATTCAAACTTTGAGGGGATAAATTATAAAAAGTAAAACCAGAGAGAGTTGATTGAATGTGACCTAAACTTGAATGAGACATTTTGTAATTTACCATAGAGTTAATAAAGGAAGGGTAAAATATATTCCGATTTCCTTAATTATGTCTCATTATAACTTTCCTTTAATTACCATGTTTCTCACATTATACTTTCAACAATGATTATTTATTTTACATTGCAGCTCGAACTATCACATTTCTCACAATACACTCCTACTATGTTTGCATTGTCCCTGGTGTAAACAATAAAACTTAAATTTTATTACATATTTAGATATTTTTATCCAAAAGAAGTTAAGAATAATGAAATGCTTTCATTATCCAAAATGAAGAACATTTACCACCAAAAGATCAGTCCAATAACATTACTCACTCGTAAATAGTGCAATACTTTTTCGTGAATCTCTGATATTTGAATATAGAACATCAATATACATGACCTTAGTGAACAATATATATTTGTCCATCCCTTTCTTTTGTAGAATTTGCTTAGAAAGAGTGCAAATTTAGAACCTGTACAATCAAAGAAAGGGCACTCTCCTCTGCCCAAAACTAGAAACTATTTATGGGGGAAAATCTACGGTATCGAAATTTTTTTTTAGAACGAGCCGATTACAATTTTTTATGATAAAATTACACTTTTAAAAAGAGAAGTTACAATTGCAAGGGAAGGTCATAATTGATTACAAACACCCATGATTGATCATGGACTTTTGGTATCAGTTTCAACCATTTATAATCGATTATGTCTTTTAAAAATTATAACTTACACTTCAAAAAAATTATAATTTAACCTTAAAATAATATAATTTTTGGTACACCTATTTCTTGTGGGGGAAACCATTAATATTGGAAATATCATGGAGTCATGTGAAATTTACCTTATTTTTTAACAAATTTCATTGCATCTGATGTGGCATATACGGGTCAAACATATATGGGTTGTGTTTGGGTGTCCTAATAGATACGGGTCAAACATATATGGGTTCAAAATTGAAAGTTTGGTGAAGTTTGATCCCATCTTAAAACATATAGTTTTGTTTTATATATGGTCACCATGTTTATCTCTTTCCATATGCAAGTCTAGTTGTCCAATTTCCCATTTTTAAGGCACCTCATGTTTGCTAACTGGGGCACTCAATCAATATAGAATATGATTCAAATCCGATTCATCGGATTTGGATTAGGACATTTGACACATCATCTGAATCTGAACCGATCTAATTCTATTATTTTATTTTTCAAAGAGTATCTTACTCCATTATTAATAATCTTAAATTTGATATATTAATAATTTAATCCGTTACTAATAAAATGGTGAAGATGAAGGAAAAATTTCATTTGCAATAACGCTAATGTTTATCAAATTTTGTACACACAATGAATGTGAATGATTAAATTCACGGGTCTCGTTATCTAAAAATTTTGTTGTCTTTTTTGATATACTTAACATTACTCTTCTATTATGAAGTTAGTGGTTAGTTTAATAGTCACCGATCTCGTTGTTAGACATTAAAATCACATATATGAACCTTGTTGTACTTTTTTTTTTTTATTAGTGTCTCACAAAAAGTAAACATTATTATTCTATTAAATCAACAAAGTTTTGAAGTGGGGAACTTGATTAATCACTTTGGTCCTTGATTTTGACTATTTATTATTTTAATTATTTCCCCAATAGAATTATGCCAAGTGCTTTTAATTTTAGTAACCTATGACTAGTGTACCATTTTCCACTTTGTCAAAAAGTATCCACCGACAGCTTACCGAACCCTCAGTTCGGAAGACTTCGTCCACATGTTACGAAGCTCCCGTCTTTGTAGCTAGTTTGTGGTAGTGATTAGGGGTGGCCACCTTTTGTACGGATAGAAATTATAATATTTTTTATCTTTCTATTTGATACTGAAATTTTTTTTCTTCCCCTATCCTATCCTATCAAATGTTCTATTCCTACCCGAATTTCGTCTAAAGCAATAAGGTAGAAAATCGGGTGAACATGTATTTTTTAGTTATTAATTTTTAGATCATTTTAACAATTTAATTAAATAACTTGCACCAATTAACTAACACAATAAACCAATAATACTAAAAAAAAACATAATAAATTCGATAATACATAAATAATTACAATAAAACACAACAAGAAAATCAAAAACATCAATATATCATATATAAGAAAATTATAAACACCAATAAAATATTAGAGTTTCTAAATTTTTGAATTTTAATTTTTAGGGATTAACACACACACACACACACAAATATATATATAAGAATACGAAAATTTTGTAGGTATTCCGCATTCCTACCCGATTTTTAGCGAAATACCAAAAAATTTTCTGTTAGTCTACCCAATTATTTTGGGTAGCAGATCAATAGAGTCGAGTAAGATAGGATAGAATCAAAATTTACGGATAATCAAAAATTTGAACACCCCTAATAGTGATATATGTACCTCTTAATGTATAAGCAGTATATTTATATATGTCATTTGAGTACGAATTTATATGAGAAACAGAGTGAACTTTCTGTACATGTAAAGCAAAATAATAAAAGAAACTATTTAAACCTATTCAAAAATATAAAAACTTAGAAGTACTTAGAAAAATGTTGTCAATGAGTACCTAAATTAATAGAGCTAGTTCCGGCGTGAATGATCTATTTTTGATTAAATCGGGAAGAGAATTACCGTTGAACAAAAAAAAATAAAAAAAATAGAGCATTCCATTTAAAGTTATGAAGCCAAATTTAATTGTAGGTGTACAAATTTTCAGTATCTAATATAGACATACTAGTTATTGTATGTGCCTAAAGGCACAATGTAATAAAAAATGGTAAACAATAAACATATTTGTATTCATATCCAAAATCAAATCACAAACATAAAGAAGAGATAAAGAAATTTAAGCATCGGTTTGTAGTGGGAGTAAGAGGTGGTAGACAACAGTGATGGTGGTAGGAGACGGTGATGGTGATGGCGGCGGTGGTGGCGATGGTGGTGGCGGGGGCGGTGGTGGTGGTGGTGGTGGTGGCGGTGGTGGCGGTGGTAAAGGTAGTGGTGGTGGCGATGACTGCAGTGGCGGTGGTGGTGGTGGCGACGACGGTTGCAGTGGCGGTGGTGGTGGTGGTGATGGCGATGGTGGTGGTGGGGGCAGCGGTGGCGATGGTAAAGGTAGTGATGGTGGCGGTGGTGGCGTCGACGACTGTAGTGGCGGTGGTGGTGGTGGCGGCGACGGTGGTGGTGGTGGTAGAGGTAATGATAGTGGTAGGGTAGTTTCAAATACTATTATTTTTTTTGAAGTAGTTATGAGAAAAATCACTCCAAACACACAATTAGAAACCTATTTTTCCTATTAAATTTAGGGTGTTAATATTAGCCATTAGATTAACTTTAATATAAAATTTAAAGCGATCTCAACCGCGAATAGCAAAAGTCATTTTGTTTATCTTTTGAGATTTGAATTGTAAGCTACTTTATTATATAGATATAAAAGAATCAAAATTTTTGAAACCATGGGCATTTGCTTAATTTTCTCCTTGTAGGATTAGGTCACGGTGTCTTGAAGGAGAACATATTTAATATAACGGTGATATCAATAGTAATATCATTGTCTAATAATAACATAATATTAAGTAATTTTACGTAATTTAATAGCTACAATATCTAAGTAAGAAAACAATTATCACATATAAAGAAATGAGATTCACCCTGGACACTAAAAAGTTTATCAGTAAACCGTGACAATATGTGAAAAGAATAAAAAAATTGTCGAGTTATTGAACTTAAGGGAATAGTCGATATGAATCTAGAAACTCTCTAATAAAAAAATAAAGGAAAAATAAAAAAAGATGGATTAGGAAAAGAAAACAAAAAGAAAAAAGAAAAGTGAGAGAGAGAAACAAGAAAGCAAACGACCAACTCCAACGTCTCCAAGAAGGTTTCTCAAAAGAAAAAAAAACGTCTCCGAGAAGAAAGTTAACTTATCACAACACCACAGGTGGCTCCAACCTGTCCCTGGCCCCACCACCTATGTTTACCTTTTTCTCTATTTCTACTAATAATGTTATATAAATTTAAAAATTAGACTTAATAATTATAATTATTGTATAAATAATGAATCCTAAAAACAATTGTTGCTTAGTTATTAAGTCTCGTAATATTGCTCCTATCTTTGTTTCTCTCTCTCCATCCTCTGCCATTTTTTTCACTATTCTCAGTAGGAAAATACTATTTGAACCTAATTTACGGACCTTATTTAAGGACCTAATGATGTACAACTATTGGATTGGTTGTGGGCTCCATATGTCATTGGAACTCACAACTAATCCAATGATTACATTGAAGCCACGTCATTAGATCCCTAAATAAGATCCTCAAATTGGGTCCCTCTAGCATTGCTCTTCTCAGTAACCAACATCGCCACCTTAACAGTCAGATAACAACCAAAACAAAACAAAACAAAACCCAACAAAACCCAGCAACTAAAATTAATCCTATATATACCCATACATATAGTTTTTTCTCTGTCCAAATGCAATCTCAGAACCTTCCTATTTCCCATCCCAAGAACTCATCTTCTTCCTCAATGATTCCCACAGCTTCAGCAACTGCAACCACAATGTCACTCAGATCAGAGGATGGTATGCCCTCAAACACCCTTTTCATGCCTTCATCATATGAAGATGATAAGAAACTGGAGACCAGACCCTTTCTCTCAACGCCCTCAAGTACCAACACCACCACCGCCAACACCAATCTTTATCAGCAACGGCGGCGACGGATTGCAAGTGACTCCTCTCTGTCTTCCCAATCTGACAGTGGCCGCCGCCGATCTTTTCGTCAAGATATGGGACAGGCCGCCAAATATACTTATCTGATTACCCGTCTTACCTTCAAGATGTTGCGATATCCTCGGTAAATTTTCCTCCCCCCTTTTTTTTTAAAACTATTTTGGCGTTGATTGTTGTTCTCGTGAGCTTATTGATGGTAGTGTTAACTGTTTTTTTGGCTATTCAAAGTGCTATTAATCGTATCAAAAGTGAAGAAAATGGACATTTCAACTTATTTTTTCTTTTGGATATTGATATTTAATGATGTTTAGAGATGAGTTTACTGACAATCTTAGTATTGTATGACTAAACAAATTGTTTTAGTCATTGGGACTATCCCAGCCTTGGGGTTGTGTGTGTATAAGGCCCTACACCACTACCACTTTTAAGTGGTGGTGTTGTAGTGGTCTGCGTGTGTACCGTTCTTGTCAAAAAAAAAAAAATTTGTTTTAGTCATCACATTTTAGAGGGGACATTGAAGTTCTCTTTTTGTTTTCCTCGAGTTTTGGATTTTAGTCGCATATATGAAGTAAATTGATTCGATTAAAATGCTTATCAAAACATTAATAGAAGAAAGTGATACATATCTACCCCTAATAGTGATACATGTACCTCTTAATGTATAAGCAGTATATTTATATACGTCATTTGAGTACGAATTTATATGAGAAACAGAGTGAACTTTTCGTACATGTAAAGCAAAAGAATAAAAGAAACTATTTAAACCTATTCAAAAATATAAAAACTTACAAGTACTTAAAAAAATGTTGTCAATGAGTACCTAAATTAATAGAGCTAGTTCCGGCGTGAATGATCTATTTTTGATCAAATCGGGAAGAGAATTACCGTTGAACAAAAAAAAAAATTAAAAAAATAGCGCGTTTCATTTAAAGTTATGAAGCCAAATTTAATTGTAGGTGTACAGATTTTCAGTTTCTAATATAGACATGAATAAAAAGGAATCAAAATTTTTGAAACCATGGGCATTTGCTTAATTTTCTCTTAGTAGGATTAGGTCACGGTGTCTTTAAGGAGAAAATATTTAATATAACGGTGATATCGATAGTAATATCATTGTCTAATAATAACTTAACATTAAGTAATTTTACGTAATTTAATAGCTACAATATCTAAGAGAATAATTATCACATATAAAGAAATGAGATTCACCTTGGACATTAATGATGCACAAATTGGGTTTGCACATCACCTGTCAGATGAGTAATAATAAATGTTGTAATTAAGAAGTGAGAGATGGAAAAATAGGCAAGATAAGGATTTATAGTGGTTCGGTCAACGTGACCTACGTCCACTTTGAATGGCTAGGGTCGCCGGAATATTTTATTATTTTAAGTGTGTAGGGAGAGTAGGGAGTTACGAGCTGAGAGAGATTGGAGAGATGTGCTAGACTGAATGTGATGTCCCCCAAGTGTTGGTAGTGCTTACAATTTATAATCGCCTCATAACAGATTGAGACGAGTTATTAGTAACTAAGTGACTAATCTGGTGGAGCTGACGGCGTCTTCTCAACAGATGAGCAGTTACGGTGCTCTCCACAAGATTCGGTCAAAAGATGATATGGAGTTTGACTTTTTCTAAGGCGGCGTGGATGAGACTCTTGACGACCCTGCTTACTCCCTTGACGATGTAACTCCTCGAATCCTGATGAGCTTGTCCGGGTGTGAATTCCTTTTTTTTTTTTCAAGAAAGGAAAAAATTTATTGATTGAAATCAAAAAATTACTCGAATAAAAAAATTACGATCAAGAAACAAAAGCCAAAATTGTGGCTTTAATCCTTCAAGACAAACAATATGACAAAACTCTCCTTCAGCTACCTAGTCAACAAAAGCCTGCTTCAGCTACCCCCACAAGTTTATGGGGGAAGAAAGCGCACCATACGAAGCCTTTTTCTTGCAATAGATAAACCCAAACGACTTGCTTACTTTCTTGACAATGTAGTTCCTCGAACCCTGATAAGCTTGACCGGACGTGAATTCTTTTGGACTGAATACTGAATTTTTATAAGTTGGACTCTTTAATTTAAGCTAGACTTATAATATGAATTGGGTCCTTGAGCCTGACCCATCGGATACTAAAAAATTTATTAGTTAACAGTGACAACACGTGAAAAGAATTAAAAAATTGTTGAGTTTTTGGGTTTAAGGGAATAGTCGAAATAAATTTGGACACCTCTCTAATAAAAAAATAAAAAAAATAAAGGAAAAATAAAAAAAAGATGGATGACTAAAAGAAAAGAGAGGGAGAGAAACAAGAAAGCAAACCACCAACTCCAACGTCTCCAAGAAGAAAGTTAACTTATCACAACAACACAGGCGGCTCCAACCTCTGTCGCTGGCCCCGCCACCTATGTTCTCCCTTTCTTTATCTCTATGATCAACATTAAATAGACTTAAAAATTAGGTTTAATAATTTCATCTATTAAATAAATTTTGACTCTCACTAAATGTGGGACTTACCCTATCTCTGTTTCTCTCTCTTTCTCCCTAGAATTCAAAATCATGACGATGATGACGTCAACATCCTGATTCTCTCTGCTCTATCCTCTGCCATTTTTTGACCATTCTCAGTACCCAACATCGCCACCTTAATAGTCAGATAACAACCTAAACAAAACAAAACAAAACAAAAAAAAACCCAACAAAATCCAGCAACTAAAATTAATCCTATATATACCCATACATATAGTTTTTTCTCCCTCCAAATGCAATCTCAGACCCTTCCTATTTCCAATGCCAAGAACCCATTTTCTTCCTCAATGATTCCCACAGCTTCAGCAACTGCAACCACAATGTCACTCAGATCAGAGGATGGTATGCCCTCAAACACCCTTTTCATGCCTTCATCATATGAAGATGACAACAAACTGGAGACCAGACCCTTTCTCTCAACGCCCTCAAGTTACACCAGTACCACCACCACCACCGCCGCCGCCGCCAACACCAATCTTTATCAGCAACGGCGGCGACGGATTGCCAGTGACTCCTCTCTGTCTTCCCAATCTGACAGTGGCAGCCGCCGATCTTTTCGTCAAGATATGGGACAGGCCGCCTCTAATACTTATCTGATTACCCGTCTTACCTTCAAGATGTTGCGATATCTTGGGTAAATTTTCCTCCCCCTTTTTTTTTTTTTTTGACTATTTTGGCGTTGATAGTTGTTCTCGTGCGCTTATTGATGGTTTGAATGGTAGTGTTAACTGTTTTTTTGGCTATTAAAAGTGCTATTAATCGTATCAAAAGTGCAGAAAATGGGCATTTCAACTTTTTTTCTTTTGGATATTGATATTTAATGATGTTTAGAGATGAGTTTACTGACAATCTTAGAATTCTATGACTAAACAAATTGTTTTAGTCATCACATTTTAGAGGGGATATTGAAGTTCTCTTTTTGTTTTCCTCGAGTTTTGGATTTTAGTCGCATATATGAAGTAAATTGATTTGATTAAAATGCTTATCAAAACATTAATAGAAGAAAGTCAGATATTTAGAATTTACTATGATGATGAGTGTCAATTTCAAGGATAAGAGCAAGCATCGTCATTTAGATGCAATTGGGCAATGGATCAACATATTGTTATGACTTTGCCCTTGTTCACATGGCTTTAATAGCCAAGATCTTCCCTCTAACCAAATAAGGTCGTGGTTGAGGGGACATTAGAACATAAGTAGCCTTCCAAGTGAAGGGAATCCTGTTCCACCAACCCTCTATGTAAAGAACACACCTCAAACTTTTCTTTCTTTGAAGCAACTGTATCATAGAATCTTCTGTTCCCCCATTTACATTACAAGCATTCAAGGTATCAAAGAGAGCTTTTATAGCGTCCGTGTTCCAATGTTGCCACACCCTCCTCAAATGAGAGTCAACACCAAGTGACATGCTATAACCAATGATGAAGGCTTGGTTGTTCACAATAACGTTGAAAGGACCTTAAAGAACTGAATTGCGAGGGCCATCCTCACACAAATGATCAAGTTAAATTTTCATGCTTTGGGCATTTTTCATATCATACCTCATATTTTGGAGAATTCCCCTTGCAAGTTCCCAATGCATTGAAAACATCATTAAAACAAGAAAAATAGAATTCCACCTATCAGCTAGTCTCCCATTCTCACTTCCATATTTCCTTTCCACCCCCTTGCCCAAAAGCTATTCTTCTCAATAGCATACCTCACAAATGATTTTCCAGGAAATCTTGGTTGAATTTGATCTTCCTAATCTCATGACCCTTTCTTTGATAGGATAACATTCTCCATATCTCTGTCAACCAAGTGGTATTGAACTCGTCTATGAGCCTTTTTATGCGAAGTTCCTTTCCAGCTTTTAAGCCATTCCTGAGTTGGTTCTCCCTAATAATGCGCCAAATTTCAAAAATCTTATTCTAGTTATACAAATCTACCTTAGCAACTGCGAAGTTTGGCTAGCATATAGCTTGGAGTCTGCAATAACTTCTAATCCTATACCATTGTTAATGCTCATATTTTCAAACTTGAATGGTTCTTTATTCTGATATAAACCCCCTACCCAATAAGATGAGAGCATGACTCGGGAAAGGACTAAGTAAAAAGTATTGGAAGACACCTGAAAAGTGCTTTGCTATTCTGGTGACACCCAAAATCCTATTCAATTTGGATTAAACCATAGGAGTTAACAGAATCCTGATAGTTCTCTTTGCCAATACCTCTTGTGCAGGAGCTTTACTACCACCCTATCCTACGATTGATTCCTTGGTTTTCCAATAGGGTAAAAAGAAGTGCTTCAAGTGTAAAGTAAATAGTCCATAATGGAGCTCGAGTAGAAAGAATTGATTAATCTCTCCAGGGCAAGGGTTAATGCCAATCAATGAATTGGAACAGCTAAAGAGGCTCACCAGAGCACCCTATCAACAAGTCTACCACTCCAAGAGTTTGAATCATATCCATTGTATTCTAGTGTCTGAAAACAATATCATCTCACCGATCATGGTAATTCAACTTCACTACATTCCTCTTGTCATCTCCCTGAACGCTGTCAGCATGCATCATCTTCAAC
The DNA here is from genome assembly GCA_951799425.1 of Ilex aquifolium. NCBI lineage: Eukaryota > Viridiplantae > Streptophyta > Magnoliopsida > Aquifoliales > Aquifoliaceae > Ilex > Ilex aquifolium. The sequence goes on along the minus strand of OX637407.1, from coordinate 24,970,294 downwards.
AGCTCCTGTTTTGTGTTATACTTAAAGCCCATCTCTCAACCACTCCCTCTGCTATAAATCCTTAATGTGGGACAAATCTTCTTCCTTCTTAGAACAGTGCTTCGCTTTATCTTCGTTAACTGGTTGGCACATCTCGTTAGGGCCCTACAACTCTAGGGAAAAGTTAAAGAAGAAGAGAGCAAAATCTCCTCCAACTTATAGCCCTCATAAAACTCAAAATAAATTATAACCTTTTCAGCACTCTTCTGAAACTTTCTATTGACAGAAAGTATCTCAAATTGTATCCCCCAAACAGTTATACTCCTACAAAGTTGGAAATTTCTGTACTATTATTCATAACGAATCCTAACATGACTAATAGTCAAGCTATTGTCATGTTATCATGATTCGCATATTAACTTGGCTGTATGTGGATGTTGCACCATGATGGTTGCTTTGCACATTGCTCCTTTTAAATATCTTCATGTTGTGCCTGGTGGATTGCTGCAATATTAAACTTTAAAAATGTAAAATTATCAAACAACCCCTTGGTAGAAAATGCTGTAATAATAATTGGGTCATGAGAGACTTTTGTGGTAAAAATCACTCAAGGGGCCCATAACACTGTTCTTTTCATTTACTAACTCTACTTTCAATTGATCTAAAGCTGATTTCAGCATGTTAGGCTATCCCTCTTTCTTTACAAAAAAGTGGTAACGTGCTCCCCTTTTTTTATGTTATTTTAAGGCTTTGACTATTTTGATAACTACTGAAAAAAACGAAATAAACGCAGAAGAAATTGCAGAATTTGCTTTTGCCTTTTCTGTGCATTGTTTCACACAATTTTGTAATATAAGTCATGAATTTGGTAGTTGTTGTATGAGATATGTTTTAAATATAGTTTTAACTTCTAGATGTTTTTGAACATTTATTTTTATTCAGGGTAGGCTACAGATGGATCATCAGATTTCTTGCCCTTGGTTGTTATGCTTTCCTACTTATCCCTGGTTTTTTTCAAGGTTTGCAACATTCTGTGATCTGTTGCCAAAATTTCCCTCCTGCATCAATATCTATTTTCTGAGTTGTGTTCTATCCTATATTTTCATAACTGTTTTTTCTCTTTGAATGTCATCTGTCCCTTGTCTTTATCATCGACATCATACTTGTAGGATCTACTGACCTATGTCCAGTTCTTGGAGCATAACAAAGTTTGCTTGTCTATTGCAGTTGGGTATTACTATTTTTCCTCAAGTCAGGTCCGTAGAGGTGTAGTTTATGGTGATCAACCAAGGAATAGGTATGTTACGAACTTGGTTCATCTATTGTGCATTTGCTCAATAATTTTCTAAACCCAATTTATTTTGTGTTTTATGGGATTGATAAGTGATGAAATGCTATGGTGTAGGCTTGATTTGTATTTACCTAAGAATAAAGATGGTCCGAAGCCGGTTGTTGCATTTGTAACTGGTGGAGCCTGGATTATTGGGTGAGTGACAAAGTTCTTTTTTCTAAAATTTTGCATCTATAACTTCTGTAAAGTGATCCAGACTCAAGTAAATTGGACAATCATGTCCTCTCAAACACAAAATATACAAAAGTGATATTGAAGTCGGTTGTTGTTATTCATAGTAACGATGAAAGATGTTGCTTCTTAACCTAAACAGTATAAAGCAAAACAGATTTTGGAACAGGCAGGTAGAAGTGGAAGAAAGTCGAAGGCTGAAGCTTTTCCATCAGCTTTTCAGGATGAACTGTTTTGAAGTATAAAATGTTGGTTGAGGTTGGACTCTTCATGGACCAAAAAAAAATTAGAAATGGAAAAATTTTCTGTGCATACTTGTAGGTTTTCTGACACGATCTGGTTCATCCAACTATTTAGTTCTTGTTAGTTGTTGTCTTGCACATTGTACATCATCATTTAACCTTGACAAGTCCTGAGCAGTTTTTCTATTGATGCAGTTATAAAGCTTGGGGTTCTCTGTTAGGACAACAGTTATCAGAAAGGGACATAATAGTGGCTTGCATAGATTACAGGTGCTTTTATTTAATTCTAACTTAATGTCCTGTGCACAATGTAGAGCCATTAGTTCAAACTTTCTGTTTTGTATCAAGTTCTTGAAATGACATATTAGATTTCTGGTATATGACATTGTCTCAAGACATAATGTGATAAGACAATTTTAAACTACTTCCTTCTATCCTGTTCATAAATTTTCTACGTCTTACTGCTCCGTCTATCCTGTTCATAACTTGTACACATATCATTTCTAATAATTTGGAGTGAAGCCTCCTATTTGATAACTATTGGGGCATTTAGATGTCTACTGGATAAACACAGTTTGAAACGAGTCTTTTTGCATTTTGTGGTCATCAGGTGTAATTTTGTGGTGGTGCTGGTGGTGGTGTTGAGGGGTGGGGGTGAAGGGGCGAAAGTCAGAAACTACTCAAATTCGTATGAAAAAGTGCACGACTGAAGGGTGCCAACAAGATATGTCATTCATTGGTGTAGATAGTCATGTAGTTTAGTGAAGATCGCTATATCATAGGTGTTTTATAATTGAAAAAAAAATCAACTTGTCAAACAATTTATACATAGATTTTGTAGTAGTGGACCTAGTGGTTTACCATTTCATAATCAACTGACGAATATGAAACCCCCTTAATAGTTAACTTTCATCAACACCACAACTTTAGTTGTGCAATACCTGTATGATGGTGTATACTTCACATGTATGGATATTAAATACACAACCCCTACCTACCTGTAAATGCAGTCTGATGTTTAACAGCTGCATACAGAAATTTCCCCCAAGGGACCATTAGCGATATGGTTAAGGATGCTTCTCAAGGGATCTCATTTGTGTGCAACAACATTGCTGAATATGGAGGTGATCCCAACAGGTAGTCAAATTATCTTTCTTTTCTTTTTTTGCAAAAAACATTATTCTTTTCTTAACATGCCCTTTTTTTGGTTCATGCTGTCTTCTAGAATTTACTTAATGGGACAGTCAGCTGGTGCACATATTGCTGCTTGTACTCTCTTGGAGCAGGCAATCAAAGAGGCCGGTGAAGGAGAGAGCACTTCCTGGAGTGTCTCCCAAATAAAGGCTTATTTTGGGTTATCTGGAGGGTAATTCTATTTTGTGAAGCTTTTCAAAACTGTATAAGATTTTATGGTCTGCGATATTGAGTCAATTTGTCTGTAGGATTAGTTTTTAAAGGAAAAAAGAAAATAGGGATCCAAAAATAGAGGATGAAGGGTAAAATACCGTAAGTGTGAGTTTTTTTGCTCTCTCTCTCTCCCTCTCTCTCCCTCCTTGTGTGTGTCCTGTTTCACATTCTTTCGCTAGTTCTCCATCTCTATTCTTTATCCATCTATTAGCTTCTCCTTCTGCTTTATTTTTGCTTCCTTATCTTCTGCAATCTCTCTTGGTTTTCTTTTCTTTTCTGGGGTTTTCTGTCATTATTTTTGAAGCACATTCTGAAGTCAAAACCACATTATCATAAGTAAACCTCTGTTAGTTGTTTCTTCTCAAGGTGAAAGGATTGAAATTTGTAATCACCAAATTGTTAGGATTGATAATTAAGGATGATTGTTGGCTTACTCTTGTTTTTTCCCCCCCCTAAATCTAACATTTCATGAATGAAAACACTGAAGTTGCTATGCTTAGTTAAATGCAATTGCTATGAGTTTTGGTAAATTATGATAAAATTATGGTTTAGCCAAATAAAAAAGTAATTTTCTATGGATAGGCTGTAAAAAACTTACAACTTTCCCTTCAACATTCATGAACAGGTACAATTTGTTAAAATTAGTTGACTACTTCCACAGTCGAGGTTTGTACCGTTCAATCTTTCTAAGGTAAAGATTTTATTGATTTTCCAGTAATTATCTCAGTAACTGTCTTATTATCTATATCTCCTGTTATATAATTGCTGGTATATGATTCCTATGCAGCATAATGGAAGGGGAACAATCTTTGCAGAGATTTTCTCCCGAAGTAATGGTACAGGACCCAAACATTAGGAATGCTGTTGCTCTCTTACCTCCCATTATCCTTTTCCATGGTGCTGCAGATTATACCATTCCATCAGATTCCAGGTCAGAATCTCCACTGGAGTGAATACAGCTATTGTATTTGACCATCTCTATATTCCAATGATCTATATGGTGTAATGTTTTTTGCTATGAAATACACGTTAAATTTTTGCTATAATTGGCATGTTTCCTTAAAAATAGCACAAGAACATGCAGTAATTAGAATTTGAATGCGGGCTGGAATATTGTCCATATTGTTTGTTGATGGGTCATCTGCCAAGGGAAGTGGGATTGCTGTTTGAACTGTGGATGAGCGTTAATGAATTTCAAACATGGGTTGTAAACAATAACATGAATATAATGTTCATAGCTAAGTGCTTTTCATAAGCTATAGTAGACGCTTATATATTTTCTTATGTGCAGTAAGAGTTTTGCGGACACTCTTCAACGAGTCGGAGTCAAAGCTGAATCAATTTTGTATGAAGGAAAGACTCACACAGATGTGTTTGTCCAGGTAGACAACTGATGCTTGCTCCCCCCCCCCCCCCCCCCCCTCCTTTCTTTTCTCCCGATTCTGTAGTTGTTTCATAATTCAATTGTGGGGAAGTTCCTACCATCATTTATCGAGCCCCTCAACCAAATAATTTCCTTGATTTAGATTTCATGTTTTTTCCTTCTGCTCTAAATTCAGTGAATCCATCTAAAACTAGCACAAAGACTAATGACTCTAATCACCAGTGCGCTTGTAAGTCTTGTGGACAAGTGATCTGGGAGTCTGTTCTAATTAGTGTCATGCCCTGCTTGGTATAGTAGAAAATAGGGTGGAAGGAAAATTGGATGGAAAGAAAAGGTTTACACCGTTTGGTTGACAGGGAAAATATGATGGAAAGGAAAGTTGAAAGGATTCTCTTTCCTCCCGGCCCACCAAATTTTTTTCTTCCAAATTTGGGCGGAAAATAGAATGAAAAAGAGATATGTTAGACTATTCATGGTGATTTTACATTTTTGCCCTTCATTTATTTCTCATCTATCAAACACATGTATGAAAATTTCAAGATGGAAGAAGACAACTTGTAGAGGAGCTAGTCCAATAGAGAAATGCTATTTGAATCTAATTTGGGGACCTTATTTAGAGACCTAATGATGTACAACCATTGGATTGGTTGTGGGCTCCATATAACATTGAAACTCACAACTAATCCAATTGTTATATTGAAGCCACATCATTAGGTCCCTAAATAAGGTCCCCAAATTAGGTTCATTTAGCATTGCTCAGTCCAATAAGCATGCTACTGTCCAGCCGAATCCCAATGACCCCCCCCCCCCCTCTCTCTCTCTCTCTCTCTCTCTCTCAGCGCTTTAACAAACCCACAATAAATTGTGACCGAAAAAATTATTTTGTTAAAAAAAACTGAAACGTGTTATTTCGATTTAAAATTTTTATCTGTTATCTCCTACCAAACTTGTTATTTCAAATAGTTGATTTGTTATAGAAAATTTGTTTTTCAAATATAAGGGTATAACGGTAAATTAAGTCTATACATATTTTCTTTCCTTTCATTTTTCCTCTTATACAAACAATAGAAAATTAATCCCTCCAACTTTCCATCCATCATACCAAACAAAAAAAAGAGTATTTTTCCTTCTTCAAAGGATGGAAAATATATCCCTCCTATTTTTTCATCCCTCCAAATTTTCACCCTTCCTGCCAGTCTCTTTACTATCTTGTTCATCTCAGGCGTGTGTTATCACCTTATTCTTCTTTTCATGGACATAAGCATTTTTGAGTATCGGATGAACTAATTTGCAGAAGCTTTCTTCTTCTGATCTGCAATGCGTTTTTACCATTGAAAAAAAAATGTTATGTAATGCTTTATTTGCAGTTTATATATTTTATCATTTATTATCTGTTACACAAATTTTGGATGGTATCGTATAGGATCCAATGAGAGGCGGTAAAGATGAGATGTTTGAAGATTTAGTTACAAAAATTCATGCTGGAGACTCAGAAGCCCTCACCAAAGATGCAGTGGCACCTCCAAGAAAACGACTAGTACCCGAAATTATGATTAAGTTGGCTCGCAGTGTCAGCCCATTTTAGTTAGCTTTAGACCAGTTTCTGGCTAGACTAATATCCATAATTATTCTTCTCTCATTTTTTGTATAGAGAACATAGAATTATTAACTTTATTAAATCATATAGGAGTAACCAGTAGCATCCTAACCCCAAGGGGTTAGCCTAGTGGTTTAAGGGTCACTTGGTAAGTACCTTAACTTGGTACCGGTCAAGGGTTCGAAACTTACTAGGTGCAAACGCTCCTTGGGGCCACTGGTCCTAGATTTACCCCCTATGCGTGGAGAGCCAGATTTGCGTGTGGGTCCAGCATTAGTCCAATCCGAAGGGTTGGGATAGCTGGAATTTCGAAAAAGAAAAAAAAAAAAAAAACCAGTAGCATCCTCTTTTTTTTTCTGTATAATGTACTTTTATAATGTGTTTGTTTTCTTTTCTTGCATTTGAAGTCTAGGACAGAACCATGAATACTGTTGTACGAGAATAACGTTGTAATACAAATGTGATTCTTAATGATCTTGACTTTTTTCATGGATTATATCAGTCTTGTTAGGGCAGCCATCCCCGAAACTAATTGGCAATGAGTGCGGATACGGATATTGATGGTGTAATCTACCGAAAATGAATTAAGGGTTAAATATGCGTGGAATTAAGTGTGGTATCTGAGCTACAAGGCTCGTGTCAAACAATACTGGTAGATGCTTAAAGGAATTGAGGAAAGGGAGATAACACAGCGAAATTACAGTGGTTCACCGGCCTGAGAGCTCAGCTAATCCACTCGGCAATGGAGACTCTTACTCCTATTTTCTTATTGATGGTACTGAGCCTGTTACAACGTAGTAAGGAAAGAATTAGGGTTCTTCGTGACTCTATTGCCTATCTATCCCCTCTCCATGGAGGCCTACCCCCTTTTTATAGCTTCTTGCTTACCTCTAATCCGATTTTACTTCCTATAATGAAAGGATCTTCCCCCATCTCCCTCTCCAATCCCGGAGTTACCTAAACTCCCTACAGTTGGCTTTAACGATCCATATCCTGAGATCTTTGTCTTCTATCATGGGATCCTCCCTAATATTTTGAGAGGATCTTGGTTGGTTAAGGGTTTTATGCCTTGGTTCCAGCTTGGCTTCTACTTCGGAGGTGTTCTCTGTCATCTTGCTGTCTTCTCACCTTTGCCCCCTATTATCTTGTTTGGGGGAACTCCAACACTGGTTGGACGAGCTCTGACTTTGGCTGGGATGAGCTCTGCTTTTCTTCTCCGAGCTCCCGAGCTGAGCTCATTTCCTGAGCTCTGGTGTGGGGTTTATTCTAGGTATCATCAGTTGCCCTCCAGCCCTTGTCTCGAGCTTGCTTGGACAGGGACTGAGCTTTTTCCACACCGAGCTGGATATGCGTGTGGCTGACCTTGACTTGCACGTGATTGAAGCCTTCTGACGGTTTATAGCAATCATGGCCTTCCTCGATTCCCGCGCACGTTTCAGCTCACGTCTCTCAAGCTTTAAATACCCAAAAGGCTATCTGAACTGCCCTTTCCCACTGTTCAACTTCTTCTATGTTCTTCGAATTTCTTGCTTCTGCGAATTCTCGGCTTTCTGTCTCAAAGCTTTCTGATTCTTACTCAAAATCGGTTTTCCTGTGTTCGATTCGAAGACTCACAGTGCTTCCCCTTTTGATTTGGCCCCGGATTGTTGTTCGTCGCTCTCTCCCAACTAGGTACGTTCTTTCTGCCCCTTTTTTTGCATCCTTCCTCGTTCTGGATCCCTCGAGTTCGAGGTGGTTATTACGTTTTTGGTCTTTTCGGTTCTTTTATTGTTGGAATCGTGATTGTTGTCTATCCCCTCTTCCTCGCTTTGTGGACTGGAGCTCCATTGTGCACATTCTTACTGTTGGGAGCTATTGTGCTGACCCTAGGGTTATTAGAGAGAGTTTGATTAGTGTTCCCTCCCTTTATCGTTCCTTTAATCTTCCCTTTTCTTGCCCAATCATGTCTGTTGCTTCAACTTTAAAAGTGTAAATCCAAGCGTAGGTTGAACAAAGTAATATATTCTCGGAAGTCCGAGGTCGAATCCACAAGGAATTGTAACAAGTAAACTATCACACGAATACTAATAAATTAAAAGGAGAAAGTTTGGTTGAAAAGTTGTTGATTGGGAACAATGGGCTTTAATAATTAAAACAGTAATAACAATACTAGAACATTAGGTACTCCCTCTCACTTTCAAACAGTAATAATAAAAGACTTAAAGCTTAATTTGAAACATGAATTAAATGTCGGTTAACCCAAATAACAAATCAAGTGATGAAACCAAAAGTTATGATCAAGCAACTATTCAGGAACCTGAATAGTAAACCAACCATATAATTTTATGAAACAGTGCTAACACTTCAAGCGTGGAATAACCAGTTATTTATGCGCATGAAAACTCAAGCAATCGATGTACGTGGCACAACAACTCAGAAGTTTTTACAGCATAAAAACTTTGCTAAAAGATCATAAATTAAATTAACACAATATCATAAATCATTAAGTGCAAAGTCAATGATAATACCGTACTTCACTGAGAGGTTTTCCCTTAGCCCTAGCTTAGCCTTCTAGCCAGACATGATAAAAGAATTGCAAAATACACTAAAGAATTCGTGAGCAAAAATATCCTCCTCTTTCAATAGATAAGAGCCCTTATTTATAGTAAAATAAATCCTAAGTACAGGTTGGAAGGAATTCCTTTCCCAAAAAAGAGTATTGTGAGGTCAAATCCCGTGCATAAATCTTGGGGCCTGCAGGTACATAATCTGTTCAGACTTCGAGCTTAGATTTCGCATATTTAGAGGTTGAATCACGAAATTTTCGTGAAATACATTTTTGTAGCTCTTGGAGTCTTCTTTCCAACCCCACAAAAATCAGGTAAATCCGATATCGGAGTCAAAAGTTATGAATGAAATATTGAAGGCGTGTCAAATCCTTATCTTTTAGGAAACTTTCATAATCCAACTTTAAATGAGTTTTCTTCTAACTTGGACTCTTATAAGGATTAAAATTCTGATTTATCTTCAAGTCTTCCTATCCCAATCTTGACTCTTCAATCCTTATCAATTGTGATTCTTCCTCTAGTGATTGCTTCACTTGCATTATCCATTATTACTTTAAATCAACCAATTTACCTGCAAAATAAACCAAACAACTAGAAAAAGTATCAAATTAGAAAATCAAGGAATTTAACACATTTAATCACAAATAATATGCAATTAACCAATTATTAAATATAATAAAATAGCACTTTTGATGGTTAATCACACCCCCAACCTGAATATTACTAGTCCCTAGAAATACATGAATCATAAAATCTAAAAACTAAAAACAAAATATCCTAATAAAATAAAACACAAATCCATTTTCGTAGGTCTCACAATTGCATTTAGCATATGCAACAAGCCTTTAAACCCCTAGGTTCCCCCTAATGGACGAGTATAGTCTCGTGAGGATTTCCAGAGATGATACCCACAAACATCAACCTCTAATCAAATATCTAAATAATAATTTTATAACACAAATTGCTACCACAATATAAAAATTCTAAGATGCAAACTTTTTATAAGCACATGCAAAACATAATATAGAACTATGCTATATAAATGTATGCACTTATCATGTTCCCATAAAAAATCGTGTGTAGTGTGAATTAACTATACCAAGTCAATAACTTATTCGATAATCACCTCTACAACTATCAACTATTCGTCTCAATGCCAAATCTCACTGGATAATTCACTCATAAAAGATTCTCTCATATTATAGTGACTATTCCCTCAAATATCACATGTGAGAAGAAGATGTTTAAGTCAAAACAAAATAATGCTCACATGTTCCATTAAAATAATTGTAATCCAAAAAAAAATGATTTGACATAATCTCATGAAAGGAAATCAACACACAATAAATAAATAATCACCATTCTCTTCCTTATTCACACAAGTCATGCATCCATCAATACACTCTTAAGATCAAATAGGTCTTTATTTAAGGTTGTAATGGGGTCTTGGGATTAGGGTTTTGAAACGAAGGATATTCAGGAATTCAAAAGACTATCCCGAGAGAACATGTATATTACACAACCAAACTTCTTTCCATAGTCTTTCACTCTCCATCCTTTAGAAGCACAATTTACATCACTTGCTCATATTTTTTTTCTTTTCAAACACATGCTTGCTATTTTTTTCTCTTTTTTTTTTTTTTCAATCTGTTTTTTTCCACAGCTAGACATATTGTCTTTCTTTTTTTTTTTAACTTTTTTTTTTTTTTTCAGCAAGACATCTAATGAAAATATTCATAAGTATGTAAAACTCTTTTTTTTCTTTTCTTTCCTTAACCAACATCTCCCAAATTACATAAACAATAAAAGTTCAATCTCAGGATAACCAAAGGTAAAAGATATTATTTTTTCTCATTGGCTTGGTTATTATATGTTGGGTATAAGAAATAAAATTTTGCTTTAAAGGCTCAATCATGGCTTCTAGGGATAATAATATTCAAAGAATAAGGTTTAGGCTCAAATAATGACAAAGATGGCCTAAAATCATAGCTCAAGAGCTTTTGATAACACACTTCTCATGCAAATAATTCAAAGTCAAGCATTCATTCACAATATTGGTGTTAACCAAAACAAAAATAATGAGACTATTGAAGGAGATTAGCTGAATAAAAATATTTTTTATTGAGTAAATGTAAATAACCATCCAAGAAAGATTGGAACAAAACTCATTAGGGTTTTTATGCATCTCCACTATATGTTTCAAGTTCTCAAGGTAAAATACCTAACAAATTTTCAACTTTGTAAAGTTTAAAGTGCACAAATTGTGAGTTTTTATAAGAACATGATATGAAATACAAAAATATAGAATAAAGTTCTATGTAATGCTTAAACAGTTACAAATTTAAAGTTAAGCAAATTATTTCTATATTGTGGTATCAAATTATGCATAAAAATGTTATTTAAATATTTAATAACCAACAATTTTTTTTTATATTTTTTTTATCGAAGTAAATAAACTAAAAAAAAATAAATTAGGAATTTTCACAACACAAAGCATACTCATACCCCCCAACCTAAATCCAACATTGTCCTCAATGTAAAAATAAATATCTTATTGCTCAGTAAAAATAATGAATAAAGATCAAAGGGATAGGAATACCTGGTGCTGCAACAACTCAAAAACCTAAAAATAAAAGACTTAACAAAAATAAAAAAAATGTTAAATAAAAGAAAATATTATACAACAATTGGGTTGATTGTTAGAGATGAATCATTCATAGTGGGGATCCACCAACCCGATGGATTCCACTTCTACTATACCTCCCTCCAAGAATGGTTTTAATCTCTGTCCGTTAACTTTAAAAGTATTCTCATTATTGGGATTTTCTATCTCCACTGTTCCATAAAGAAAAATTTCTTTAACAATATACGGACCACTCCATCTAGTTCGAAGTTTTCCTCTGAAAATATGTAATCTAGAATTATACAAAAGAACTTTTTGTGAAGGTGTAAAAGTTTTACGTAAAATATTTTTATCATGGAATACCTTCATTCGCTCTTTGCTAATCCTAGAATTCTCATAAGCCTCGTTCCGAATCTCCTCAAGCTCATTTAACTGTAATTTTCGTAAGGTGCCAGCTTTGTCCAAACTAAAATTAAACATCTTAATGGCCCAATATGCCTTATGTTCCAATTCCACAGGTAAGTGACAAGCTTTTTCATACACCAATCTATACGGAGACATGCCAATCGGGGTTTTGTAAGCAGTACGGTATGCCCATAACGCATCAATTAGTCGTAATGACCAATCTTTACGATCAGGATTAACCATTTTTTCCAAAATATAAGAAATTTCCCGATTGGCTAACTTTGCTTGACCACTTGTCTGTGGGTGATAGGGAGTTGCAACTTTATGTGTTACACCGTATTTTTTCATTAAAGTTTCAAAAGGTTTATTACAAAAATGCAATCCCCCATCACTAATAATGGCTCGAGGTATACCAAATCTAGACAAAATATTTTCTTTTAAAAATTTTAAAACAATTTTATGATCATTTGTCCGACATGGTATAGCCTCGACCCATTTAGAAACATAGTCTACGGCCACTAAAATATACATGTATCCAAAAGATGGGGGAAAAGGTCTCATGAAATTTATGCCCGAACAATCAAAAATTTCTATTATCAAAATTGGATTTAGAGGCATCATATTTCTACGGGTTAATCCCCCCAGTTTTTGGCATCGCTCACACATCTTACAAAAATTATATGCATCCTTAAAAATTGTCGGCCAATAAAATCCACACTACAAAACCTTTGCAGCGGTCTTTTTCATAGAAAAGTGGCCTCCACATGCTCCCGAATGACAACAAGATAGAATGCTACTTACCTCATCACCGGGCACACATCTCCGGATAATTTGATCTGAGCAATACTTGAAAAGGTATGGGTCATCCCAGAAAAAACTTTTTACTTCAGTTAGAAATTTCCTCTTATCTACAGCAGTCCAAGCTGGTGGCATATTACCTGTAACAAGAAAATTCACAATGTTAGCAAACCATGGTAGCGAAGAAACTGCCAACAACTGTTCGTAAGGGAAAGTGTCTTTGATTGGCATTGTCTCAATGGGTATATCACTCACCAGTCTAGACAAATGGTCAGCCACTACATTCTCTACCCTTTTTTATCTTTAATGGTTATATCAAATTCTTGGAGTAGGAGGATCCACCTAAGCAATCTTGGTTTGACATCTTTCTTTGTCAGTAAATATTTAAGAGCTGCATGGTCTGTGAAAATGACAATGGGAGATCCTACTAAATATGACCTAAATTTTTCTAGTGTAAATACTACTGTTAGTAACTCCTTTTCTGTGGTAGAATAATTCATCTATGCACTATTTAAAGTTCGACTGGCATAATAGATGACATGTGGCTTTTTCTCATTCCTTTGTCCTAAAACTGCCCCTACGGCATAGTCACTGGCATCACACATAATTTCAAAAGGAAGACTCCAATTCGGGGGTTGCATAATTGGAGCAGTGACGAGCATGTCTTTTAGCTTATCAAAAGCCTCTTGGCATAACTCATCCCACTCAAAAGGTATATCCTTCCCTAGGAGATTGCAAAGTGGTCTAGATATAGAACTAAAATTTCTTATAAATCTCCTATAAAAACCAGCATGACCCAAAAAAGATCTAACATTCTTGAGGGTTTTGGGAGAAGGTAAATTGGCAATTAATTCTATCTTAGCTCTATCTACCTGGATTCCCTCAGATGAGACAATGTGACTAAGAACAATTCCCTTTCGAACCATGAAGTGGCATTTCTCCCAGTTAAGTACAAGGTTCTTTTCTTTACATCTTATGAGCACTTTCTCAAGATTAGATAAACAGTCATCATAAGAATCACCAAAAACAGTGAAATCATCCATAAAAACTTCAAGAAAACGTTCAACCATATCACTGAAAATACTAAGCATACACCTTTGAAAAGTCGCCGGTGCATTACAGAGTCCAAAGGGCATCCTTCGATAAGCAAAGGTGCCAAAAGGACAAGTAAATGTGATTTTCTCTTGGTCCTCTAAGGCAATTTCAATTTGGTTATATCTTGAATAACCATCTAAAAAACAATAATACAAATGTGAAGTCACCTTTTCTAAGATTTGATCCATGAAAGGCAAAGGGAAGTGATCTTTTCTAGTTACAGCATTTAATTTTCTGTAGTCAATGCACATTCTCCAACCAGTAACTGTCCTAGTTGGCACAAGTTCATTATTTTCATTGGTAACTACAGTGACTCCAGATTTCTTAGGAACTACCTGTGTGGGGCTTACCCATTTGCTGTCTGCAATAGGGTAGATAATTCCTATGTCTAACAATTTCAGCACTTCCTTCTTTACAACTTCTTTCATATGTGGATTTAGTCTACGTTGCATTTCCCTAGATGTTTTAGCATTCTCTTCCAAATAAATCTTGTGGGTGCAAACCAATGGACTAATTCCTTTTATATCTTCTAAAGTCCAGCCAATTGCATTTTTATGCTCTCTAAGAAGTTGTAATAACATACCTTCCTGTGCTGAATTTAATTGAGAAGAGATTATTACCGGATATGTTGCATCATCTCCTAAAAATGCATACTTTAACTCAACCGGTAACTACTTGAGGTCAAGCTTGGGTGCTTTCTCACTAGATGGGATTGGCGGGTCAATTCTTGGTGGAAGCTCCTCAAATTTCTGTCTCAACTCTTTCATTTCAAGTACCTGTAAAGAGTTTAACAAATCAGTTGAAACAGAAATTTCAGAATTATGTTCATCTATCTCTATCATAGAAGATTGTTCAAGCAAGCATGCTTCAAGTGGATCAAATAGAGAAGAATCATATACTCTGCTTGGAACAAGAGACTCAATTATGTTAACCTCATGCACATCCTCATCAATATTCCCTGGTTGTTTACACACATGAAAAATATTGAGCTCTAATGTCATATTCCCAAAAGTTAATTTCATCACACCATTCCTACAATTAATTAAAGCATTTGAAGTTGCTAGGAATTGTCTGCCTAAAATAACCGGAATTTGAGCATTAGTATTTAATACAGGTTGAGTATCCAAAATTATGAAGTCCACGGGAAAATAAAATTTGTCAACCTGTACTAAGACATCCTCCACCATACCCCTCGGTATTCTTATTGATCTATCAGCTAATTGGAGTGTAACTGAAGTGGGTTTTAACTCACCTAACCCTAATTGTTCATATACTGAATAAGGGAGCAAGTTCACACTAGCTCCAAGATCCAGTAAAGCCTGTTCAATTTTGTGGTTGCCTATGACACAAGAAATAGTAGGACAACCTGAGTCTTTATACTTTGGTGGAGTGTTATGCTGTATGATGGAGGATACTTGCTCAGTCAAAAATGCCTTCTTTTGCACATTTAATTTCCTTTTGACAGTGCATAATTCTTTCAAAAATTTTGCATAAGAATGTATTTGTTTTATGACATCCAACAAGGGAATATTGATTTTTACCTGCTTAAAAATCTCTAACATATCATTATGCATATGAGGCTTAGTAGAAGTAAGCAATCTCTGTGGGAATGGTGCAGGAGGGACATACTTCTCAGGCTCACTGACTTCAGAAGGGTTAAGTTTATCATCACTCTCCATAGGTTTTGAAATTTTCTCAACTTTTTGGGTTTTAGAAAGAATGGTTTTATCAATTTCTTTCCCACTACGAAGTGTGGTGATAGACTTTACCTGTTCATGCTTGGTATTAGGAGTGCCAATGTCATTCACAAAAAATTGGCCCTGTGGATTTGGTTGTGGTTGTGCTGGGAACTTACATTTTTCCTGATGACAAGGGTCAATAGTCAGTTTAGTGATTACACTCCTAATATCATTTAGAGCCTGTGTGGTCTGATTTCTGAGATCATCAATGGCCTGAGTAGTTTGTCTATTATAATTTGACTAACTCTGCATGAACTGTGTCAATGCTTCATCCATACTTCTCTTAGGAGGTGGGATATAAGGTGCAACATTGGAGGAATTTTGTTGAGTTGGTTGTGATGCATGATTTTCATTCCTCCAACTAAAATTAGGATGATTCTTCCACCCTGGATTATATGTATTTGAAAAAGGATTATTATAAGGTTTTGAAAAATTGTTTGCAACATTTGCTTGATCATGCAAAACTTCTTTTAAAACAGGCAATGTTGGACACTGTTTAACTGGGTGTCCAGGGGTGTCACAAAAGCTACAAACTTCTTCAACAGGTATTGTGTCAACCTCATTAACCCTTTTATATTCCATGGCTTCTACCCTCCTAGCTAAGGTGGCAATCCTAGCCCCAATGTCATCTTCCTCCTTCAACTGATACTTACCCCCACCAGATGATGATGATTGTGCAGTTTTACCTTTAGATGATTCTTGGGATGTAGTGTCCCAAGATTGTGCACTCTCTGCTAATTGATCTAAATAGTCAGAAGCATCATCTGGTTCCTTATTCATAAAATCACCATTACACATCATCTCAATAAATTGACGCAACTGTGGGCCTAAACCCTCATAAAAGAAACTGATCACGCGCCAGCTTTCATAACCATGATGTGGACAAGATGCAAGAAGGTCTTTAAATCTTTCCCAACTTTGATAAAAAATTTCAGACTCCTTTTGAGAAAAATTCATTATTTGTCTTTTTAAAAAGTTTGTGCGATGTGTGGGAAAAAATTTCTTTAAAAACTGTTTCTGCATCTCTTGCCATGTACCTATAGACTTAGACCTTAACGAATATAACTAAGTTTTAGCTTTTTCCTTTAATGAGAAAGGAAATAGCTTCAACCTGACTATATCAATTGCAACATTCTGGTCATGGAACGTAGCACATACATCCCCAAAATCTCTAATGTGCAAATATGGGTTCTCTTTACCTATACCAAGGAATTTTGGAAATAATTGAATCATGCCAGGTTTGAAAACAAAATTAATTGCATTCAATGGAAAAATGATGCATGACGGTTCAGTGAGTAGTACAGGTTGTAGATATTCACACAAAGTCCTACCCTGAGTAGCATTCAAATTATCCACATCATTCTCATCATGATTGCTTACTCTATCAATATGGTCCTCATGTTCGGGAAGTTAATTCCGCCTATTATTGTTAGGATTAGCAGCCATTGTGTGCAAAGAATAATTTAAATCAGATGAACCAAATAGATTTCCAAACAGAGTATCTAAATCTTCTCTTATTAATCGTCCACTCAAATCACGATGTCAAGAGCTCATAAAACAACTAAACAAACTAAATAAAACAGAAATCTAACTAAATAACAAAAAGTAAATAAATTGCCATAAAATAAGGATAAAAGAAATTGGAACGAAGTTACCGGTTTTCCGACGAATTGCAAATACCGAAAACCTCAAAAGATGTGATGGTTCCTTGTTTTTCAATTCCTCGGCAACGGCGCCAAAAACTTGCTTCAACTTTAAAAGTGTAAACCCAAGCGTAGGTTGAGCAGAGTAATATATTCTCGGAAGTCCGAGGTCGAATCCACAATGAATTGTAACAAGTAAACTATCACACGAATACTAATAAATTAAAAGGAGAAAGTTTGGTTGAAAAGTTGTTGATTGGGAACAATTGGCTTTAATAATTAAAACAGTAATAACAATACTAGAGCATCAGATACTCCCTCTCACTTTCATACAGTAATAATAAAAGACTTAAAGCTTAATTTGAAGCATGAATTAAATGTCGGTTAACCCAAATAACAAATCAAGTGATGAAACCAAAAGTTATGATCAAGCAACTATTCAGGAACCTGAATAGTAAACCAACCATATAATTTTATGAAACAGTGCTAACACTTCAAGCGTGGATAACCAGTTATTTATGCGCAGGAAAACTCAAGCAATCGATGTACGTGGCACAACAACTCAGAAGTTTTTACAGCATAAAAACTTTGCTAAAAGATCAGAAATTAAATAACACAATATCATAAATCATTAAGTGCAAAGTCAATGATAATACCGTATTTTACTGAGAGGTTTTCCCTTAACCCTAGCTTAGCCTTCTAGCCAGACATGATAAAAGAATTGCAAAATACACTAAAGAATTCGTAAGCAAAAAGATCCTCCTCTCTCAATAGATGAGAGCCCTTATTTATAGTAAAATAAATCCTAAGTACAGGTTGGAAGGAATTCCTTTCCCAAAAAGGAGTATTGTGAGGTTAAATCCCGTGCATAAATCTTGGGGCCCGCGGGTACATAATCTGTCCAGACTTCGAGTTTAGATTTCACATATTTAGAGGTTGAATCACGAAATTTTCGTGAAATACACTTTTGTAGCTCTTGGAGTCTTCTTTCCAACCCCACAAAAATCAGGTAAATCCGATATCGGAGTCAAAAGTTATGAATAAAATACTGAAGGCATGTCAAATCCTTATCTTTTAGGAAACTTTCCTAATCCAACTTTAAATGAGTTTTCTTCTAACTTGGACTCTTATAAGGATTAAAATTCTGATTTATCTTCAAGTCTTCCTATCCCAATCTTGACTCTTCAATCCTTATCAATTGTGATTCTTCACTTACATTATCCATTATTACTTTAAATCAACTAATTTACCTGCAAAATAAATCAAACAACTAGAAAAAGTATCAAATTAGAAAATCAAGGAATTTAACACATTTAATCACAAATAATATGCAATTAACCAATTATTAAATATAATAAAATAGCACTTTTGATGGTTAATCATCTGCCTCTTCTGGTGCTACCCGTTCCTCTGTTTCCCTTCTAGGCGATCGGTTTAAGGACACCGATTTAGGGGATTTAGGTGATGAGATTGACAATTTTCCTGGTGTGGAGGCTGTGGAAGCCGAGGTCGGCACTGAGGAGCCCCCTTCTACATCTTCACCCGTGCCCCCCAAGCCTGACAAAGGTAAGGGCAATGTGAGTGGAGTTGGGGTTGCTGATAAATCTCCATAC
Source organism: Ilex aquifolium (assembly GCA_951799425.1). NCBI lineage: Eukaryota > Viridiplantae > Streptophyta > Magnoliopsida > Aquifoliales > Aquifoliaceae > Ilex > Ilex aquifolium. The sequence goes on along the minus strand of OX637407.1, from coordinate 24,951,701 downwards.
CTGGGGGCTGCCTTTAGGCATGCCGAGTCCGTGGGCTATAGTAGAGAGGCCCCTGCATTGATGAGAGCTTACAAAGCTCGATATGATTTTCCTCCTGGAGTTGAACCCTGGTGCCCGAATAAGTCCATCTATTACGTAGAACAAGTACGTAAGAGGGTCTGCTTCTTCCTTGCTACTTTTGAGAACGGCCTTCGTTTTCCCCTGCACCCCTTTATTAAGGCTGTTCTGCAGCATTTCAATGTATGCCCTTCCCAGCTCTCCCCCAATTTCTATGGCGTTATGGTAGGCCTTTTAGTCATCTTTAACAAGCATAAACTCGGAGTTCCTAGCATTTCTCTACTTATGGAACTTTTCAATGTCAAGCTGACCTCTTCCGAAGGTTTTCTATATATCTCTAAGCGAAACGCCGCTAGGAAGATTATTACCGACCTCCCAACTTCTCACAAAGGGTGAAAAAAACACTTCTTTTTTGTTAGGGGTGCCAACTGGGAGTATAATCCTGCTGATAAAACTGATACTCTTGGTATCCCTACGGCTTGGTCTAGACCAGAAAACTTGGGTGAGTATTTATTCAAGCTGGCTGAGCTTTAATCTGGAAGTTATGAGCCTCTTGCTTTGCTTTTACTTGCATTTTTTTTTTTTTTAGGTGGTCGGCCTGAGCTCAGCCCTAAAGATAACAGGGTGCTACTGAAATTGGGAAAAATCAAGCCAGAGAGGTACGCTGATCTCATCGAGCCTAGATATCTGGTGGAGTTAGGTCTGAGCCCCTTACCAGCGACCTTAGCTGTTCCAATATCTGCTGTAAGCGCTGAGAAAGGTAATACCATTAATACTTTCTTTCTCCTCCTTTTTCGTTTTCTTTCCTTCTCCTTTTTTTTTTTTATATTTCCTGATTCAACTCAGACCTTCCAGGTCCCTCCACCATGAAGTCTACTCCCGAAGAGCTCAAGGCTAAGGTTGAGGAGCTGATGAAAGGCGGTAAATCTAGCAAGCGCAAGGCCCAGGTCAGCTCTGGGAGCGGCCCTATTACCCGGACTAAAATTTCAAGGTTGGAGATGCCTTCGCCCTCTTCATCTGCTAAAGAACTGGCTCCCACCAAGGCACCGCCTTCCTCATCCGGCACTCCTCAAATTGCAGTCACCTCTTCCCCTCCAGAGGCTCAGCCTGCGTTGGTACCAGCTCAAGTGGGAGGTCAGGTTTCCCCTTCCTCCTCTAAGGTCTAGAAAGCTTTGGGATTGATCCCCGATCTCCAACCCAGCAATTTCACATACAGTGCTTCCGGGAAGATGGTTGAGAAAGGGGGGAAATCCGAAGAGGAATATGAAGATTCTTACTTCGACAACATGGATCTAGCTGCGGGAGCTATTTCTTCTATTTTTTCTGAATCTGACGTCCTGAATGCCGCTTCTGTGCCCCTCGAGGAATCCATCGCCTCAGCTCTTCAGGGAGCAGCTGTTGTAAGTACTAGCACTTTTCCATCTCTATTTACCCTCGTATAATAGCTTTACGCAACTTTGCTGATCTTCCTTTATATTCCCAGACTGCCCTCCATGTGAAAGGTTTATTGCACCGGATTCGGTCTTATGAGCACTCTGTTAAGGCTCTGAAGGCATATGAGGTCAAAGTTACTGAGTTGTCCCTTGAAAACGAGGACCTCAAAACTTAGGTGCAAAGCCTTAAGGAGCAAGCAGTGAAGCAAGCCTCCGACTTCAAACATACCTTAACCGTCAAGGTCAGAGCTGAGGAAGGGGAAAAGAAAGCTCGAGATGAGCTACGGTTAACCAAGGAGGATCTGAAGCTCAAGACTGAGACGTGGACCAAGGCTAGCCAAGAGGCCTTTGACGTCAAGAAAGAGCTCAGCCAGGCAAAGCAGGATTACCTCACCCTCAACGAGGCAAACGACAAGCTCTGCGAGGAGCTCGAGGCACAGAAAGACCTGGTCAAACAGAGGGATAACGAGGTGGCAGAGCTGAAGGATGAGACCACCACCTTGTGGGCCACTGGGTGGCTTGCCTTTAGGCGCAAGGCTATCAAGGCTTTTCCAGATCTGGACTTCAACTTTCCTATCCCCACCAAGGAAGAAATGGAAGAATCTGACTCTGATAATGAGGAAGACACATTGGTTCCTTCGGCTGAAGCCTTGAACCAGGGTGTGCCTGCTTCTCCTGCTATTCCATGTACCAATCCCTCCTCTGCTGACCTCGTGTCCAGAGCTCTTAATCAAGAACTGCGGGGTGACGGAGTGGAGGTTCCAGGGGCCAACATCCTTGTAAATACTACTTCTCTGACTCCTGAGACTTTGCCTGCTGATCTCACGAGCTCTACTCCTACAACTGAGGCTTCCTCTATTGAACTTCAAGATCCACCTTCAGAGACTTAGTGTGTTTTTTTTTTGTTTGTTTGTAACTGCGAACTTGTATTTAATGTACCCTTGACTATTGTTTCTGAAATACAACTTTTGTTTTTACTTTGAATTGCAATATGACTTCTGTCTTTGAAACATGGTTGGGTTGTTTGGAACATAGTTTGACTTCTGTCTTTGAAACATGGTTGTGTTATGTTTCCCTTGCCCCCATTGCTTTGAGAAGTATTTCAGTCCTTCTTGAAGCAACATTATGGGCTTTATGAGTTGCCATGTTCCAAAGAACTTATCAGGAACTCATCAGCCTGATGTGAGCACGGTTCTTTTAACTGGGGGTCTTCATAAACTGGCTATGGAGATGCCAGGCTGCCAACCGAGCTGAGCTCAATTCAAAGAAGTATGAGGAACATTCTGTCTAAGTAGGAATATATTTGTTTCCAATTGTAGTGAATGTATTGGGGGGGGGGTAATCTTGTGCTGACTCCTTTTCCCACATTTTCCCAACTGTTTTCCATAACCGTAACCACCTTTATTAATTAGGAAACCAAAAAGACCGCCGACTCTGCCTTTCGCGTGGCTCTTGGTTTCCTAAAAGCTTACAATCTTCTTTAAGTCTCCTAACATTTGCTGAGTTTCTTTCTCTTTTGCCAAAAAATATTTCTGAGTTTCTTCTTGATCCTTCGTGGTTACCCTCTGTCTTCACCGTAACCCTTAATGGCTGCCTCCGCTTCTCCTCTGTTCAAGGAACGCACTTCCTTCGGAATCGAATGGAAGTGGCATTGTCGCTACTTGTCTCCTTCGACCCTAGAGCCTTCTGATTTGGTAGCCATCAAGAAACGATTTTTTCCTGATCTTGATTTGCCTCTGCGAGTTCCTACCCCTGACGAGCCCTACAACTATCTTTCTCGAGGGGAAGTCTGCCTTTTTTAGGGTGCCATGGACATGGGACTTCGCCTTCCCATTCATCCGGCTATTGGGCGAGTTCTTGCATATTATGGTCTATGCCCTTCTCGCCTTTCCCCACGAGGATGGGCCGCTATGGTGAGTTTTTTCCTCTTCTAGCGCCTGTATGGCAGCGGTAGGTTCCCTTCTGTTGCCGAGCTCCTTTACTTCTTCGAGATCGAGGAAGATGATGCCCGCTGCTTCAGCTTCTTTCGTTGGAGGAACTTTAATTCACCTCCTTTGGTACTACGCCTTCCTTCCAATCCTGAAAGGTGGTCTAAACGTTTCTTTTTTACTTCTGGGGAGTCTTGGCGGTCCCCTGAGGTGCGCTGTCATGATGCTAGGATTCCACGGTCCTGGAAGAGCTTCTCTCGCATTGGTGAGCTCGAGCCGAGCTCTCTCGAATATTACTTTGAAGACATATTCTTATTATATTCTTGTTGCTTAGGTCCACCTGATCTGGATGTGCCAGAGATGATGATTATTGACGAGTTGCGGCTGGTGGAGCCTAGGACTTATTCTGAGTTGATGACGAATGAAAACCTTTATTTGCTTGGGGCTGTGGCAACTGAATATGAATTTTCCTCCGTTCCTTACTCTTCATGGACCTCTTTCTCTGAATCTGACGAGGAAGGGGACTCTGATGAGGAGGGGGATACTGGTGCGAGCTCGAAGAGGCGCAAGAGGGACGACTTTTTCTCACCCGACTCTCTTTCCACTATTTTTCTTACCCCAGTAGGTCAGAAGCTTCTTGACTCACTCTACAAGGCTGAACAAGAAAGGGATGAGCTGAAGGAGAAGAATGCTCGCCTGAAGGAGGAGGTTGTCGAACTGAAGTCACAGCTTAAGAAGGATCAGGAGTTCTGCCTCCTTGTACTCCCTTTCTTTACTGATTAATGTCAAACTCTGTTTCTCTTTGCATTTTCTTGAACGCTTGTATTCTTGGATTTTTTGAATATCAGATCTTTCTTTTTGAATGTGCATGTTCATGTATGAGCTGAGGGGCTCATCTCTTATGAGCTAAGGAGCCCATTCTGAATTCTATAAGCTTAGGCGCTGAGTTATTTCAGCGCATTCTTCGTGTTCAGAACACGAACGTGGATGGAAAACAGAAGATCACGTTCGCACTGACCTCAATCCCTGATTGGTTCCCCAACAGGAAGAAGGACTACAAGGATGGGAAGTATTCTCAGGTGACATCCACTGCACTAGACATGAAGCTGAGAGATGATCCTGAACGTTTGAAGAAGATCAGGAACCACCGTGGTCTTCGTCAGTATTGGGGTCTTCGGGTGCGTAGGCAGCACACGAAGACTACTGGTCGTGGGGGAAAGACTGTTGGTGTCTCCAAGAAGAGGTCAGCTTGAATTTTATAAGCTTAGAAGCTTATCGCTTGTATATGAGCTGAAGAGCTCATCTTGAATTTTATAAGCTTAGAAGCTTATCATTAGCTGTAGAACTTGTTTCATATGTACTTGTTATATATTTATTTGCTTTGGAAACCATAAGAGAATGAATAAAAAGACTCGTTTATTTTTGTTGAAAATAGCTCTATTACAAGGAAAACTTACTGAAAGAACTTCTTAAGGTGCTCGGCATTCCAGGAGTGAGGTAGGATCTTTCCTTCCTCTGTTTGCAGCTCGTAGTTTCCAAGTCTGATTACCCTTGATATGATATAGGGTCCTTCCCAGTTGGGTCCCAGCTTCCTATGAGTGGGGTCCTTTCTCGCAAGTAGGAGCTTCTTGAGCACTAACTCCCCGGCTTTAAAGCTCTTGTGCCTAACCTTTCTGTTGTAATACATTGTTGTTTTCCTTTGGTAACTTTGGACACGCTGCAGAGCTCTGTCCCTTTTTTCATCCAAGAGATCGAGGTTCAATAGGAGAGATTCATCGTTGTGCTCGGCGTCTGCGAACTTCACCCTAGGTGATTGGAGCCCCACCTCAATAGGGGCCACTGCCTCAGTTCCAAAAGCCAAAGCAAACGGGGTTTCCTGGGTTGCAGACCTGGCGGTGGTTCTGTAGGCCCACAATACTTCAGGGATGTACTCCACCCACTTGCCTTTTAAGTTTTCTAATTTGGTTTTCAGAGCTGCCTTTATGGTTCTGATTGTGACCTCTGCTTGTCCGTTGGATTGAGGATGTGCAGGAGCTGAGAAATAGTTCTTTATTCCGAGCTCAGCACAAAACCTTTTAAATTTTGAGTTGTCAAATTGCTTTCCATTGTTAGATACGACTGCTCTAGGAACCCCAAACCTGCAAACTATCGATTTCCAAATGAAGTTTTGGACTTTTTGTTCGGTGATCGTTGCCAAAGGTTCGACCTCTGCCCACTTGGTGAAATAATCCATCCCTATGATAGCAAACTTGCATTATCCCACACCGGTGGGAAGGGGTCCAAGTATGTCCAAACCCCACTGTTGGAAAGACCACGGGCTTATCACCGAGGTTAATAGCTCGGGTGGACAATGGAAAATATTGGCATGTTCCTGGCAAGTCTTACATTTCTTGACCAATTCGGTGGCATCTTTGAGCATAGTGGGCCAATAATACCCTTACCTCAGTATTTTTTCTGCCAAGACCCGAGCTCCTATGTGATTGCCACATATTTCTTCATGTATTTCTCTGAGTATATAGTTGACATCTTCATCTCCCACGCATTTAAGGAGAGGTGCTGAGAATCCTCATTTGTACAGATTTCCTTGCAGCAAAGAAAATCTGACTGATCTGGTTCTCAGCTTGGAGGCCTCCTTAACATCGTTTGACAATGTTCCGTTCTGCAGGTACCCTATGATGGGGTCCATCCAGCTCGGCTGAGCAACGATTGGTAGCATTTCCTCTTTTTCAATGCTTACTGAAGGCTCTGGAAGGTGCTCCACTGGTATTAGCCTATCCAAGTCCTCTTGTGAGGCAGTTGCTAACCTTGCCAACGCATCTGCTCGTGAATTCTCTATCCTGTGAATGTGTCTGACCTTAACCTGCACAAACTTCTTGATTAGTTCTCGTACCTTTCTGAGGTAAAGGACCATTTTTTCGCCTCTTGCTTTGTAGGACTCCTCCATCTGTTTCACCACTAGTTGAGAGTCACTACAGATTTTCAGCTGTTCTGTTTCCATAGAATGAGCAAGATTGAGCCCCGCGATGACAGCTTCATACTCAGCTTCGTTATTTGAAGCCTTAAACCCAAACCTAAGGGCATATTCGACATCTATTCTATCTGGAGAGGTCAAGATTATACCTGCACCACTCCCCTAAGCATTGACAGCCCCATCCACAGAAAGCCTCTATATGGGGAGGTCGGGTACTAGCTCCGTGATCTCCAAAGGTGTTGCCGCTGTGAATTCTGCGATGAAATCCGCCAAAATTTGCCCTTTGATGGCAGTCATTGGCTTATATCTGATATCAAACTCACTGAGCTCTACGGCCCACTTAACCAACCTTCCAGAAGATTCAGGTTTATGCAGTACTTGCTTCATTAGCTGGTCTGTTGGAACCTCGATAGTATGAGCCTGGAAATAGGGCCTAAGTCTCCTGGCTGTTGTAACCAAAGCTAAAACGAGTTTTTCCATCTTTGGATATCTCTCCTCTGCCCCCCTCAGAGCTCTGCTGCAGTAATAGACTGGTTGTTGAGCTCTGTCTCGCTCCCTAACCAGCGCTGCGCTTGTTGAAAAATCTGAAACTGTCAGGTAGAGAGTAAGGACTTCCCCTTCTAAAGGGCTCACCAGAATAGGAGGGGAGCTCATATAATTTTTTAGGGCTTTGAATGCTTCTTCGCACTTGGTATCCCACTGGAATGCCTTCTTCAAGATTTGAAAGAATGGCTGGCACTTATCACTTGACCTAGACACAAAACGGCTCAAGGCAGCTATTCTGTCTGTCAAGCGTTGTACCTCCCTTGTGTTGGATGGTGATTGCATATCTACCACCGCCCTAACCTTCTCTGGGTTAGCTTCAATTCCTCGGCTGCTAACTATAAAACCCAGAAACTTTCCTGTCGAGACCCCGAACGCACACTTTGCAGGGTTGAGCTTCATCTTATATTCCTTTAGGATCTGGAACGATTCAGCTAGGTGCTCGATGTGGAGTTCTGCTTTTAGTGACTTTACTAACATGTCGTCAATGTAAACTTCCATGGATGCACCTATCTGCTTTTGGAACATCCTATTCACCAATCGCTGGTAAGTGGCTCCAGCGTTTTTCAATCCGAAAGGCATGACCTGATAACAGTATGTTCCCTGTTCAGTCACAAAGGAGGTCTTCTCTTGGTCATTGGGGTCCATCCTGATTTGGTTATAACCTGAGAAGGCGTCTATGAAGCTAAGGAGCTCGTGTCCGGCTGTGGTGTCCACTATTAAGTCGATCCGAGGTAAGAGAAAACTATTCTTGGGGCATGCTCGATTGAGATTAGTGAAGTCGATGCACAGTCGCCACTTACCATTGGTTTTTTTGACAAGAACCACATTTGCTAACCAGGTAGGGTAGTCAACTTCCCTGATGGTCTTTGCGTAGAGGAGTTTGCCGACCTCTTCGTTGATTGCTTTTTGGCGTTCCGGGGCGAAACTTCTTCACTTCTGTTTGATAGGTTTGCAGGTAGGATTCACGCTGAGCTTGTGCGTGATGATCGAGGGGTCAATACCTTCCATATCTTCTTGCCTGCAGGCAAATACTCCTATATTTTTCTTCAAGAACTGGATGAGAAGACTTTTAACCTCTCTGCTCAGCTTGGACCCAATATAAACGAGGTGTTCGGGCTCCTTGTCAAGTTGAATTGGTTCCAGCTCTTCTGAGGGCATTGGCCTTGTTTCCAGCTTATCCCTCATGTCGAGTTCATCCAATTGAATGTTCTCAACCTCTTTCATCTTTACAAACGCCATGTAGCACTCTCTTGCTACACGTTGGTCTCCTCGGACCACTTCGATTCCGTTTTCTGTAGGAAATTTAACGACCAAGTGATAGGCGGAGGGGATTGCCCTCATAGAATTAAGGGAAGGCCTTCCAAGCAGGATATTGTATGCAGAAGGCGCATCAACCACTAGGAATTTTACGGTCGTCGTGGCTTGGCAAGGCGGATCCCCTAGGGTGATCACGAGTTGGATTGAGCCTAGAGGGAACACCCTTTCTCCTGAGAAACCTAGCAAGTGAGTACTTACAGGTTCGAGTCTTTCCATTCCTATATCCATCTTGTCGAAGGTAGGTGCAAAAATGATGTCTGCTGAGCTCCTGTTATCGATCAAAACTCGATGAACGGTCCTGTTAGCTACCACGGCTCTTACCACCAACGGATCATCGTGGGGATACTAGAATCCCTCCAAATCGGAATCGAAAAAAGTGATAGCTGTGTCTAAGCGTGGTGCTTTGGACACAGTATGCATTTCGAGAGCTTCTTCGGCTCTGATTCGTCGGAGGTGCGCTTTCCTGGCTGAGCTGGACTCTCCGCCTCCAGCAAATCCTCCAGATATTACTCTGATCTCACCTAGAGGCTGCTGATGTAGTGCTGTTGAGGTGGCAGCGGTGGAAGAGCTCGATTCTGGTTGTCATGGGCCACAAAGCGACGCAACTATCCTCGTTAGATTAGGAACTCGATCTCCTTTTTTAACTGAATGCAGTCATTAGTATGGTGACCATGGTCCCTGTGGTAGTCACAATATTTTGTGGGGTCTCTTTTTGCTGGATTAGCCTTCATCCGAGGTGGTCACCTTAGGAACTTCTCGTTTTGGACTTCATACAGAACTTGGGATACAGCGGCGGTGAGTGGGGTGAATCGCTGAGGTCCGTACCTAGGCTGCAGCTCAGGCTGCATGGGGCCCAAGCAGTCTCTAACGTTTCCTCTTCTCTTCGGGGAGCGATCTCTATCCCTCCTTGGGGACCTTTCTCGCCCCTTTTCTTTTCTGGGACTCTGGTCCATTTTCTTCTCTTCTTTTTCCTTCTCCTTACGTGAGGATGTACTTCTTACCTTGGAAATGAGTGCTTCTTCACCATTTATGTACTTTTCTGCCTTGGCTAACCCCTCAGCCATGCTTGCTTGAGGGTTCTTCGATATAGAGAACATTAGATCCTTTGACTGCACTCCTAATCCTGCAATGAAGGCAGTAATGGCAAACTTTTCGTCTGGGATGTCCACCTTCAGAGATTCTGAATTGAACCTCTGTACATAAGATCGCAGGTTCTCCTTGGGCCTCTGTTTGATATTTAATAAATAATAGCTCGGCTTCCTGTAGATCCGAGCTCCAATGAAGTGAGATACAAAGGAAATGAAAAGTTCTTTGAAAGAAGAAATCGAGGCTGGGGGGAGCCTATTGAACCATGCCAAGGCTGACCCCTTCAGGGTGATGGCGAAGGCCCTGCACCGTACAGGGTCCTGGTATCTGTGCAACTCCATTTGGTTTTTGTAAGTGTTGAGGTGATCCACGGGGTCTTTTGTCCCATCGAAAACCTCCATTTGAGGTACTCTGAACTTCGGAGGAAGGGGGAAATGCAGTACCCCGGGAGTGAATGGGGATTCAGTTTGTTGCACCAAGGCATCCATCGTTACAGGGGTTTTGACCTTCACAGCTTCTCTCATGTGGCTGAGCTCTTGCTGGATGTCTTTGAAGCGGTGCTCCCAGTATTGTTCCATTCTCTCCTGTTGGAAAGGCAGGAAATCATTCCTCTCCAACCCTTCGTTCTGACTTTGCGCTTCTTCATTTATTCCCTTTCTTGGAGGCTGATGAGGTGCCTGACTACTTTCCCCTCCTTCATTCACTTCTCTGAGGGGATCAAGGCATTGCTGTTCCCTAAGAGGAAGATCATTTGGGCCTCTCCGAGCTGGTTGCGTCTACTGGGGGCCTTGTAGGAGCTTTAAGAGCTCCTCATTTTGTTGGAGTAAGCGTTGATTGACTAGGCGAAGGGCGTCTAGTTCATTGTTAGGGGGAGGATCCACCGTAGGAGGGTCGTTTTTCGCGGTGGGGATGAAATCATGAAGGTTTTCTGGTTGCCTCCCACTGGTGACCTCTTGGGGATTCTGTGTCCTTGGAGGATTCATCTGACTCTTACTCATGTTTCGTGTAGAGACCATCAATCACTGAAGAATCAGTATATTTGTAATAAGAACTGTCGTTCCCACAGACGGCGCCAAACTGATGGTGTAATCTACCGAAAATGAATTAAGGGTTAAATATGCGTGGAATTAAGTGTGGTGTCTGAGCTACAAGGCTCGTGTCAAACAATACTGGTAGATGCTTAAAGGAATTGAGGAAAGGGAGATAACACAACGAAATTACAGTGGTTCACCGGCCTGAGAGCTCAGCTAATCCACTTGGCAATGGAGACTCTTGCTCCTATTTTCTTATTGATGGTACTGAGCCTGTTACAACGTAGTAAGGAAAGAATTAGGGTTCTTCGTGACTCTATTGCCTATCTATCCCCTCTCCATGGAGGCCTACCCCCCTTTTATAGTCTCTTGCTTACCTCTAATCCGATTTTACTTCCTATATTGAAGGGATCTTCCCCCATCTCCCTCTCCAATTCCGGAGTTACCTAAACTCCCTACGGCTGGCTTTAACGATCCATATCCCGAGATCTTTGTCTTCTATCATGGGATCCTCCCTAATATTTTGAGAGAATCTTGGTTGGTTAAGGGTTTTATGCCTTGGTTCCAGCTTGGCTTCTACTTCGGAGGTGTTCTCTGTCATCTTGTTGTCTCCTCACCTTTGCCCCCTATTATCTTGTTTGGGGGAACTCCAACACTGGCTGGACGAGCTCTGACTTTGGCTGGGATGAGCTCTGCTTTTCTTCTCCGAGCTCCCGAGCTGAGCTCATTTCCTGAGCTTAGGTGTGGGGTTTATTCTAGGTATCATCAGATATGAATACGGATACGACGATACGACAAAACTTTAAAAAATAGGATACGCGTATAGTGATATGTTTATAATAAAATATAGGTCTTTTCTTACTTTACACTTTGAAAGATTTCAATATTTTTATTTTATACTCTCAAAGATTAAATTTTTCACATTGCACCCTCAATGTATCAAAAGTGTTGTAATGTGACTCTTCTGTTTGTTTTCGTTATTTTTCATGTCAAAAGTCAATCTATTGACACTGATGGAAAAACTAATAGAAAACTAACATAAAAGTCACTTTGTAACAGTTTTATTACATTGAGGGTGCAATATGAAAAATTTAATCTTTGAGAGTATAAAATAAAAATATTGAAATTTTAGGGTTTAAATTGTAATTCTCCCTAAAATATATTTTATTATTATTTAATGACTTAAAATTTATAGTTTTCAATAATTCTTTAACAATAGCAAGCAAAATTAAGAATTAAAAGAGATGTAATCGTCTCATTATTATATATCCATAAAATGAGTGTAACCAATTAAAAGAATTAGAACTACATTTAACTAGTTGGTTTGTTTACAAGTATTTATTTTTAAGATTATAGTGTACTTAACTCTTTTTTTTATACTCTTTTGATAAGTAATATTAGATAATATTTAAAAAACATTCGTATCTTCAAAATTAGATAGAATTTTGTATTGTATGTGAACTCGAAAGGAGGTGGTATAAATTAAAATTAAAAATTGTACATCTTGTTCTATGTTTAGAAATATCCACGAAATATCCACATATTTTATTAATTATTGAATATGTATGATGCGTATTTAATATATATTTTCGAGTATTCGACGAATATCGTATCCAATATGGATACATCGATCTTGACAAAGTATTCGTTCTTCATAGAAACCAACTTGGAGTGATCCTCATTATTCAATGTGAGATACAAACTCTTTTTACAAATCTTTCGGATGCTATGCTTGTTCATTTCAAAAAATTAGGTACTGAGTTTTGTTTAATATAATTGTTTAACAGTGTGTTGGAGTGATGCTTGGGTGGAAGACAAGCATGGCTTTTGGGTGGAAGTCTTTTACAATGGTGAAAGTCGTTGAGTGGAAAAGTGAAACCCACTATATCATGGATTTTACGATTTTTTATTTTGTACGCTCAAAGACTAGATTTTTAACATTATATTTTAAATGTATTAAAAGTGTTATAATGTGGTTTTTCTGTTAATTTTTGTTATTTTTTAGTCAAAAGTGAACCTATTGACACTGATTGTAAAACTAACGAAAAGCTAACATAAGGGTTATATTGCAACATTTTTGATATATTGAGGGTATAATATGAGAAATTTAATCTTTGAGAATACAAAATGAAAATCTTAAAATCTTTTAGGCTATAAAATATAATTTGCCCTAGAATTATATGGAAGGTTTCTTCCATATCTTATTTCAATAGACCAATGGAAATGTACAATAACCCTAAGAGATAGCTGAAGTGGTAACATGAACAAGCTATAAATTTAGGCATGTTAAGTTCGAATCTTGACAATTTTTTTGGGAAAAGCTATGATGAATACTCTATTCTCGGCTTGGATGGTCTGCCATTGACCGGACCAGGAAAATAATTAGTCGAGATGCGCATAAGTTGTTCCGAACTCCCTTGACCATTGAATCAAAAAAAGAGAAAAAAAAGAAAGGTATAGCCGGTGAAGAAAGCTCACGAAATGTAAGACAAAAATAATGTTATTTAAACTTAAAAATTTGACTTAATTTGATAATCTAATGATGTAGTTTCATTATAATCATTAGATTACCATCAAGTTCTAATATTTTAGAGAAATACTATGTATCACAAATCTCTAACCCAAATTTTCATCCCAAATAAAGGGAGACCATTGAATGAGTGGGTCCCATCAACTTTTTTAAATGGAACTCACTGATCCAATGATCTTCCTTGATTTGAGATGAAAATTTGAGTTGGAGATTTGTGATACATAACATTACTCAATATTTTATGGGACTCAATCAATCTAATAATTACAGCGAATTAGATTAATAAATTAGATCCTAAGCATAGACATTGGGACTCGCATGTTTCCCACCATGTTGAAAGTCAAAAAAATAAGATTTTTTATGGGATTCTTTCTATAAATTATCCAGAACCAAAAACTAGTGGTTGACGACCACTTTTGAATTTTTCAAAACCCTACATTTCGTGGGATGCCATTAATAAAATACATGATCCTTCATAAAATATAATGATGAAACAAGATTTATATAGTCGATCAAAAAATATTTAGATAAAGTTTTTTTGAATTGAGTTAAGTTGAGTTAAAAGGATGAAAAACATATACGAATACACGTTTTTTTAAGGCAAAGTGGGTTTAGAAATAATCAAAGAATTTTCCATTTTCAAACACGGCGTTCGATCAAATCTCACAAATATACTATTTCCATCACCTCCTTCAAAGTAGTCTAAAAACATCCCTCGTTTTACCAAATCATTAAATGCATGACAACCATACTTGCCACTGTCATGTTAGTCAAGCCAGGGGCGGCTTAAGGAAATTTAAGGCCTAAAGCGACATTTATAAATGAGATTTTTTTTTAATTGTTTGCATCGTTCATTCCCCCATTTTCTTTTTTTGTGATATGGTCGATCTTAAGTAAGACTTTATTAATTTTAAAATTTTCGTTACTAATATTTTTTTCATTTTTTTTTTGTATATTTTGCATCCAGGACAATTGTTTTGCATGTTTAATTCTCATTGTGAATATTTTTTTTATTATTATTTTGTTGTATTATTTTATTATTTCTTATTCCTTGGGATCTATTAATTGTTTGTTTGCAAGACTTTAACCTATTTTTCTATGACGTTTTGTTTGGTAGTAGGAATAAGAGATCATTTTGAGATTCAATTATTTTAAAATTTTGTCATTTTTAAGAAAAAAATTTCATATCCAGAAGATTATTTTCTAGTTCCATATTTATAATACATAATCAACAAATTAGTTCTAAATAATCATATGGTATCAATAATTACATAATATAACATAAGCTTAAAATTAGAATATATATATATATATACAGTTTGATTTGTTACGGTTATTTACAACACTAAAATTTAATATTTTATTTCTTTGTTGATCAAAGTTTGTAAAATAAGTGGTTTATATTATGTGAGTTTGATTTGGTGTATGACTTAAGATAAAAAGTTGCGTGTGTGTGAAAGAGAGAGATGGAGTTTTGTTTGTGTTTAATTGGAGATGTAAGAGTGTGAGTGTGTGTGTGTGTGAGAGAGAGAGAGGAGAGTTTTGCTTTTACAGTTTTTGTTTTACTATACTGAGTTTTGACTGTTACAACAAAATGTGTGGGCTGTATTTTTGGGCTTAACTATAAAATCTGAAATTTAGTTGTTTAGTGTACACTTTATTGGGGATTTTTGTGGAATTTATATTATCACGTATTTAGAAATTTGGACTAAATTACACTGTATATTAGAAAATATGGGGCCTTCTTTGTTATTTGGGCCTAAAGCCCCCGCTTTTTTGGTTACACTGTTGGGCGGCCCTGAGTCAAGCTAGTGGGATTAATTTTAGAGTCTGCATATATTCCTATGTACTTTTCAAATAAATGTAAGTCATCCAAGTCTTCCATTTACTCTATGCATTTGGTGGAAGAACATAGCTTATATAAGCTCATATTCTTTCATATCTGTTTGCCATCCTCATTCCTCTCCACAGGTGCATAGGAAAAATGTTTAACAAAGTTGCTCTTTTCTCTGCTCTCATAAAATGCTGATTTTTTCATGATCATCACAATTCTACTAGTCATGTCCGCGCCGATATTAGACACCACACCTAGCAGAAAAATTCTCCACGAAGTGGGTGTAAGATTATCACCTATAGTCTCTGGCCGTTCTCCCATTCCCAAGTTTGAAGCAAGAAATAGTTAAGCTTACTCTACTGTATTTTTTTTTTTTTTGTTGCATTTTGTTTTATTATGTAAAATAGTTTAAAAGTTGCGATAAAGTTCTGTGTTTCCCTCGAATTTTCAACCAATTTATTCCGATTCCATGTAAACTCTATTTGTGTTGAGTTTTAGTGTCAATTTTTTATACAGTCGATCCCAAGCCCAAATAAAGGAGGGTTGTATTTCGGTATCTAACAATCAAAATAAAATTTTGTTCAAGATAAACATGAATCCAAAGAATATACGCGTAAATGTTAGGGCCTTCCCTTAAAGCGATGTGTTTCACCCGCATTTAGTGTTTCGAAAAATAGGCGAGGGGTGCCACAACAAGAAACAGGACTTCTATGGGAGATTTTTTTTAGTGGGGATATGTATTTTGTCACTAATTATGTAAACTTAGATTTGATTTGTGACAAATTTTGTCTTGTCACTAAACATTTCGTCACATATTGAATGGCGGGATTTGTTTTGGGGCTAACGTGTCACAGCAGGAATTTTTTTAGTGGCGACTTTATAACTAAATGTTGCCTTACCAATCGTAAATACTTTTATCGCCACAAAATAATTTTTTTTGTGATGATAAGTTTGTTGCCATTAAATGATAAATATTTGTGACGAGGGTTATTTGCCACAATTTTATTCGTTTAGAGCCGACAAAATTAGTGACGATGCAATTTTGCCACTAATGTTATGACTTTTATTTTTTTGATCAGACCTAACCGCTTACTTTAACAGAGTAAGGGCCAGGTAAAGATTTTTATTGGCTACATATTATTTGTCACAACAAACAAATATATTTAGTGACAAAATATGATGTTGCCACAATTATTCTATATTTGTGGTCTTATTAATGTTGCCAATGATGTTAAGCCTTTTATTTATTTTAAAAAATAAATCTATATAATAAAGTAAAAGATAATTTAAATTTCAAAAAATAAATAAAATAATTTTTATTTTTCACGGTATAGATTTATCCAAATTTTTCAAAAATTGATTTAATGGCTGAGATTGACCTCCCAAATTTTAGTTTCCCACCTAATCTCTTCGGTCGAACACTCTCACGTGTAACTCTCTCACACACTCTCACTTAAATTAATATCCTCTAGAGAGAATTACACCCAAATCTCAATGTTTGTCACTTAATCACTCAGACTCCCTGACATTTGAAATATTATACACAGACCCTCTAAAATTTGTACGTGCATAACACTTAAACCATCGGTTAATAAATTATACCTAGACCCCCTTGAAGTTTGTACGCATATAATACTTAGATTTCTTAAATTTAAAATGTTATACTTAAATAAAAAATACTTCAATTAAAGATAGAATATCAAATATTTTAAATTTTACAATTAAAATTTATGTTATATTGTATCATTTATTGAAATAAAATCAAAAATAAAAATTCAACTTTTTCTTAAAAAATTGTAATTAGTATACAGTTATACTATCTATTGGAATAAAACCAAAAAATAAACAAGGGGTCTAAGTCATTTTTAATAGAACATGAATTTTACAACCAAAATTCATGTTCTATTATCTCATTTATTTAAATAAAATCAAAAATAAAAATCTATTTAAAAAAAAAAAAACATAGTTAGTATACAATTATAATATCTATTAGAATAAAACTAAAAAATTAAACAATGAGTCAAATTGTAATGGACACAATATCTTTTAGCTTCAATTGAGATAGTTTGATATTTTAATTTGGTTGTTTAAACGACCAAATTAAATTCTAATAGACAATATAATTGTATAATAATTACGATTTTTTAAGAAAAATTTGAATTTGAATTTGAATTTTTTATTTTATTTTAATAAATGATACAATAGAACATGAATTTTAATTGTAAAATTTAAAATATTTGATATTCTATCTTTGATTGAAGTATTTTTGGTCTAAGTATAACATTTTAAACTTAAGGGGTCTAAGTAATATATGTGTACAAATTTCAGGGGGTCTGAATGTAATTTATTAATAGATATATTTACAGCAGGGGCCTAAGTATTATGTGCGTACAAATTTTAGGGGGTCTGAGTGTAATACTTCAAATGTTAAGGGGTTTGAGTGGTTAAGTGACAAACCTCAGGGGTGTGAATGTAATTCTCCCTATCCTCCGTCTCAACTATCCGGACCTCCCCCTCTCTCTCCGACGAACTCCTGCAGATCCGATGACATCTTTCTCTCTTCTCCTCACAGAGTGTTTGAAGAGCGATTTTTCTCCTGCGAACTCCATTGGTTTTTCACCGATGACATCCTTCTCTTTCCTCGCTCTCTCTCACACGTCCAAAGCTGTGAGATTCACATACTCAAACACTCTGTTCAAATTCCCTCGAATACTATCTGGCATTGAATTTTCTCTCAGATCTTGCTCATTCGAATCTATTAATTTGTGGATTCAGGATCTGGAGACAGGCAACCCCGACTACATCAGGCAGCTCTAGAGACTCCGACAACTTCAATTGTTTCTCAAATAGTTCTCTCGATCCAAATTTAGCCCCCCTTGCTTTCCCGGCAGCCCGGCGATTATCCAACTGAGTATGTTTCAATTGTGTTATTGAGCTTCCATTTGTGAATTCAACTGAGTATATGAATCTCATCTGTGAATATGAATTTAAATACGCATGTTTAGATTTCGATTGTAACACTCATGTTTAAATTACTGCTTTGAGACCTAAACACTTACTCAAATAGGACTCAAGTATACTTTCTACTTACATGTTTAAATTACATGTTTAATTACTGGTTTGATTACATACTTTCTACTTTCTCATCTCTTTCTCTGTCTCCTTCAAGCAAATCTCACACACACACCTCCCCATCCTCTACCTGTTTGAGAAAATGCCTGAAAGAATTTGATGTTGATTACGGCTGCCAAATTTGGCAATACCGACGCCCAATGGACATAGACTGTCTCAATACCGAAAACCCCTCCTTCATCCTTCTCTTCGGATGAAAACCCCCCCACCAATGAAATCCCCACCACCCCATCTCCACTGAATCACAGTGACCTCCACCGCCATCTCTCTACTTCAACCACCTCCAGCCCCCTCTGTCTGCACAGCCCTTCTATTGGTACGATGATAATATATGTAAATTGTGTATACTTGTTTTATTGAGTTATGTTTTTAGAGATAATTTTGTACATTTTTTTTATATTCATCGTCTTTAGATACTTTATTGTTATGATTATGTGCACCGTTTCTTTCTCTTGCTAATGCTTATTTTTTTTATTTGATTTTTTCTTTCGTCGCATAGTGCCTTTAAACATGAGCAATAACTAGTTATCAAAATCAGTTGACGACATGTTGTATATACCATTTTCTTAATTTGGCTGCTCACTTACATTTTTCCTCTCTCTCTCTTAATCGGAGACATAAGTTTTTGTAGCTATTGGATTAATTTTGA
The DNA here is from genome assembly GCA_951799425.1 of Ilex aquifolium. Classification (NCBI taxonomy): domain Eukaryota; kingdom Viridiplantae; phylum Streptophyta; class Magnoliopsida; order Aquifoliales; family Aquifoliaceae; genus Ilex; species Ilex aquifolium. The sequence goes on along the minus strand of OX637407.1, from coordinate 24,933,187 downwards.
GCTCCAAAGTTAGATAGAATCTATTTTCAATTCAACAACTGTAATTGAATAGATCCCCAAATCAGGTTTGCATAATATTTTCAGTTTGAAAATTAAATCCGCTATGACTTGAAGCTATTAAGCCAAACGCATACCGAGTAATTTTGCGCTAATTTTGGGTTATGGTTCATCATAAGAAATACTCGACCCAAAACTCACCATTTCTAAATTAAAGTTCAATTTTCTCTAGATTACTGTTTTGTAGGCTATTTTGTGGAAACGAAACTTATAATTTTAATTTTTTAGCATCCAATCATTTGAAAAATTATGGTTCGTGATTTGAGAAATTAGATTTGGATGATGATGGATATGGGTGTCATATATGGAAGTACATACACAACATTCTTAAATGCAAAAAAAAAAAAGAAAAAAAGAAAAAAAGAAAAAAGAGTTAACTTACCAATTTTTTGCGAACAAATAATATTGCCAATAAATAATAACACTAGTGGCGACCTTAAATATGTCATCACTAAATCTTACCATTAAGTGGCACATTATTTATTTTTTCCAGTATATATGTTTGGAAAGTAATTTTTTTGGTCGCCATTAAAATTATTATTTAGTGTCAAAAATATTTATTGTCACTATTCTGTAATTTGATACGGTTCAAGTTTTTTATCTTTTTTTTTTTGTTTCGATATTTTCTCAGGGTTTTCCCCTGAAAAACCTTTCTTCCATCCCATTTTCTTATAGTCTCCATCCTCTCAAAAAAAAGGCCCCGTGAATTCTCTAGCAGAAGAGAGCTTGAGCTCGAGTTTTTCTTATTCAATGTCGGTTTGTTTAGAAGATGAGCTGAGTCCGAATAACTCGATTATTTTATATATAAACGAGTCGAGCCTTTTAGACTCATTTTTCTAAATCAGTCTAAAAAATTGTTCAAGCTTAGTTCGTTTAGAACACGAGCTCGAGCCGAGTTCAAGCTCGAGCCGAGTTCGTGCTTGAGCTGAGTTCTATCCTAACCGAGCCCGAGCTGAAATGGAGTAGCTTATGTCGTTTAAGAGCCTTAATCACCTCCAACCAGTCTCTCTCTCTCTCTCTCACACACACACACACTTCTCTTGCTTTTCGGTAAGTATCTCAATCTTCTTCATTGGTAAATACCAAACTCTTCATAAGAAGGTGGTTGACTTTAAAAGTCTGAAGTTAAAACACTTTGAATATTACCACTCCACCAACCCACTTAAATAAAGAAGACAATTAAGGTCTAATATGTTTGTCCAAGCAATATGTCGTGGGTCAAAGTCTAAAAATCACTCATTAGAAGTCATTGGGTGATCTCCCGCTGGTAATTCCCTAAGAAATGGCGACCTAGGATGCATGTAGGTCAAACCAAAGAGTAGTTCGGTCAGAAGCATTTATCGTGCACTTCAATCCAATGAACAAGCACATAAGCAAAATGAATCGAGCACACTGAGAACGACAGACACCTGACCATGAAGACGAACCAATCTACCTTTGTATCTCTAAACTAAGAGCACAACTATTTGTCTTACCTCTTACAAACATCATTATAGACGATAATCTTGTGCATTGATTTAGTTAAATAATTGAGGATTGAATATTTTCATGCATCATATCGTGGAGGATACATGTGTATTTTTTCGTATGTACGTAACTACCACTATACTCTTCCACGTTGAAATGTTAATGTTGTGGCAAGAACTTCAGATATGGATAGTGTAATAACTAAGGTTTAATGATAATAATATTAACTACCAAAACTTTGTTAGTATGGGTGGGGGTTAATTTCTAATTTCATCTAACAAAGGGGAGCTAGTGGGATTTCAGAGTCTGCATATTCTCCTGTGTACTTTTCAAATAAATGTAAGTCATCCAAGTCTTCCATTTACTCTTGTGCATTTGGTGGAAGAGCATAGCTTATATAAGCTCATATACTTTCATGTCTGTTTGCCATCCTCTTCACAGGTGCATAGGAAAAATGTTTAACAAAGTTGTTTCTTTCTCTGTTCTCAGAACATGCTGCTTGTTCATAACCTTGATCATTATTGTCCTATCAATCATGTCTACGCCGATATTAGCCACCACACCTAGCAGAAGAACTCTCTACCAAACGGGTCCAAAGCCCTCACGTGTAAGCCCTGGTGCCAATTGCGGGGACTGTCCGTAAAAAAAAAAAAAAAAAAAGAAGTGGAGCTGTTTGGTTGAGTGGGTTCTGTACATATTTGAAGCAAGAAAAAGCTAAGCTTTCTTTACTGTATCTTTTTTCTCTTTTGTTACACTTTGTTTTATTATGTAAAATCGTTTAAAAGTTGCAATAAAGCTTTGTGCTTCCCTCGAATTTTCAATCAGTTTATTCAGCTCCCTGTCATGCTGAAAATAGTGGAAATCTGGATGAATACTCATGTGACACTGAGGTGTGCATTAAGGGACAGTTTTTAAGGTGATAATTGTCCCAATCCATCGTGTTAAATAGCAATTCGTCTCTAGGATATACTAAAATCATCAAAAACAATTTCAAATATTTTTCTTGCGTGGATAAAGTTGTTTTAATCCGGGCGTTACGTCTTCGAGTCTCGGAGGAAATAGACTCTTTGCACGCGAGAGTAAAGTTGGGTACATCTCACCCTCCCCAAATCCCGTACTAAGAGAGTCTTGTGCACTAAGTCGTCCTTTTTAATTATTTCAATGACAGAAGTGACAGATATAAAGTTAGATTGTCATGGATAAAAGAACAATTTGGTTTGATAAAATTCGATTGCGTAATGGTTTGAATTGATTCAACATTTCTTGGATCAATCCAACTTCCATGTTTTTACTGAATCATAACTGAGGATACCTCTCATTCTCTTTTAAACTAGGGTAGTTTTAACTTAATTCAACACTTAAAATTGAAAATATTTTGTATTTTTTTAATTAAATATGTTTGATAACAAAAAACCACGCCACTTAAAATTTAAGTACCTCTTAAAAAAGACTAAAATTTTAAATAGTAAGTCACTTTTTTATCTCATTTTTTTGTTGGTATTTATTTTTTTCATGGACAAAAACATTTTCAAGTGTTGGATGATATTATTTGTAAATTAATTGTAATTTATGAAATTATTAACTTTGTAAATCTTTTAGGAGTAACCATTAGCATCCTTTTTTTTCCTTCTGTGTAATTAGGGGTGTTCAAATTTTCGATTATCCGCAAATTCCGATCTTATCATACCCTACCTTACCCGACTCTATTGATCGGCTATCCGAAAGAATTGGGTAGACCAACGGAATATTTTTTGGTATTCCGTAAAAAATCGGGTAGGAATGCGGAATACCTATAAAATTTTTGTATGATGTTTATGGCTTTCTTATATATAATGTATTGATATTTATGACTTTCTCGTTGTGTTTTATTGTAATTATTTATGTATTATCTAATTTATTGTGTTTTATTTACTGTTATTGGCTTATTATGTTAGTTAATTGGTGCAGGTTAATTAAATTGTTAAAATGATCCAAAAATTAATAACTAAAAAATGTGTGTTCATCCGATTTTCTACCCGACTTCCTACCCGATTGTTTTAGACGAAATTTGAGTAGGAATAGTACATTTGATCGGGTAGGATAGGCCATGAAAAAATTCTTCCGTAAAATATCGAATAAACAGATGAAATATCATAATTTCTACCTATGGAGTAGGGTGAACACCCCTATGTGTAATGTACTTTTATAATGACTTTGTTTTCTTTCCTTAATTGGCACAAATTTGTGTTTTTTGGGTACTTCTGGCTAGTAATTCTTTTTTGAAGGTCACAAATTTGTTGTCTTCAATAAAAGAATGGAAAAAAATATGAATCCATATTTTGTTATAAAGTGGGTTTGTGTGAGTGATTAAAAAATCGTCCTTTGCCGAGCACAATCAAGGATCAGATCTCACTATCTTTTATATGGTGTCCATCATCTTCTTGTCCATAGACTAAATACATTCCTTCATATGAAGAATTTCTGAATATGAGATTGGAGATAATAAAATAAAGGAAAAATAAGACACAAAAAATTAACGTGGTTCGACAGATTACCTACATTCATGGACCTAATCTCTTATGGGCTACATCGATGTATTATTCAAGGTAATTGATTACATGAGACTCAACTTTATTTATAAGGTGAGAATTGCACAAGAAAAAAAGCAGTCACACATGTCAATCATCATCTTTACTTATCTAAACTAACCTAGATATCGATGGATCTCTTTGGATCCTATCGTATCTCTATTTAGATATTGATGGATTCTTCCCAATCCTATCATATCTCTAATAAGTACTACGTGACAGAATTTGTAGAAAGGCAGGAGATAATTAATCACATCTATATCTAAAAAGAAATAAATAACTAATTGGGAGTTATCAGTAAGTAACTGTCAACCGAAGAAAAACCGTCGAAGATAATGACTATAAAAGAGCATGTAGTCAAGAAGATGAAGATATACTCAAACCCCCAAAAAACACATGATCTAGGCATTAATTTAGAGTAATTTTAGATTAGTTTTAGGAGTAGTTAATGTTTTAATCAAGGTTGTTTCATTCAGTTTTTTTTTTGTAACTGAAGTCTCTTCGATTGAATTAATAAAAAAATCATCTTTTATTAGTTTTTTGCTATTTCATTTCGCCTTTGCACAATGTAATTATCCAAAGAAGTCCTCAAATAAGACATTTGAACTCATTCCAAACAGTCACCTGAAAATTATCTGTAGGTCGGAATATCTCTATCGATCCCAACAAATTTTAGAGCAATACCATCAAAAATCATTAAATGCCTAACCACCAAACATTATAGTAAGGGATTTTTCCATGAAGCAACCTGTAGTCAAAACTTATTAAGTACTAAGGTAACTCGTGTCTGAAAACACGGTGTAACGTAAGTGAGAATTGATGGATTCAGGAAGGGAAAAAATTCAATATGAATAGTTTTGAGAGGGATGTTGGTGGTCGTTAGATTAGTCTATTTGAGACCGTCGGATGAGTTTTTTGAAGCCTATCCTATTTTATATTATAGATTTACCACTGTCATGTTAGTCACACACACACACAGATACACAGATAGCCAAAGACAGAGCCAGAAATTATTCATAGTGGGGGCAACTTAGAACTATTTCAATATTGTTTTTCTTTTAGAATATTTACCCATAATTAATTCAAAATCAATATGTTTGATTTAACTAAAACTCCATATATTTTTTTTCTTTTTAAACATAAACTCAACAATTTATTATTGAGTTTTTAACAAACAACTTATTAGGATTTATAGACAAACTTAATAGAAAAAATTTAGAAAAAAATTTATTTGTCATAACTTTATTAAAACTTATATATAAGAATCCTTTGCTTGATCACAGGCAAATTGTTAAAGTCCAATTGTTTGAATAATTTAATTAAAAATATAATTCATAGTAGACAGATTCTAATATATAGTACAATTAAATTAAAAAAATATTTAAAATAATTTGAATCTTAATTTATAATTCTTGCATTCTAATTTCTATTATAATATTATAATTTCTAAGTTTAAACCCCAATTTATTACGATTTCAAATATCAAGATCCAATTTCAATTCACATTAACAAATGTAATAGATGGGAGGAGACAAAAAAAAGTTAAAAAAATAGAGCAGTAACCAAGAAAGTCAAGTTAAGGAGAATAATGGATTAAGAATCACTAAAACTCATTGCAACAATAACCGATCAAAGATAGTATTATTGGTTAGTCATTCTATCAACCAGTATGTGAATGAGTTAACACTTGCTAAGGTTCAAGATTGATTTCTTATAAGGTGTTTGCGCATTTTCTATTGAGGTGTTATTCAAAAGATGTAACAGGCTAATTATTTATGTTGTTATAGTGATTTATTGATGTTTATAAAAAAAAACCTCATCGTAGTAATTTTAATTTAAGTCGTATGAGAAGAGTGTAAGTCTAATTTTTCTTTTTTATGAAAGAATACTACATATCTAAAATATAAACTAGCAACACTACTCTATGTATTTAATTTAAAAATTTAATCCATTGTTGTCATTAGATTAGCACGTACTGGATCCCATTAAATATTGAAATCCACTAAGAATTTATTGATAACCATAATTTAACTTTCCAAATTAGATTCCAATAGTGCTACTCTGACAAACTTAATTTTTTTTTATAAAATTTTTAATGGGGGCAAATTTCAAATTTTTTCAAAAAAATTATAAAATTTCAAATAATACCCAAAACTTTTCAAAATTCCAGTGAGGGCAGCTACCCCCATGCTGCATCTGCCCCTGCATATAGCTTATATAAAGCATGCATACATTTATATTTCTTGCCATCGATCCTCTCTACAAGTATATACGAAAATGTTATATAGTTCTACTTCTTCCTCTTCTCTTACAATATGTTGCTTACTCATGATCTTGATCATCGTTGTCTCACCCCCAGCAAAAGAGCTCTCTCTTTAGTGCGTGCAAATCCCTCACATACAGCCGCTTCCATTATAAAGGTATTGATTCGATTGTTATTTAGGATAGATATTGGAGGCATTTAGTAGAATATGACGGGAGGATGGAAATTTATTAATTCAAAATTCTTAAAAATTAGAAAATAGGAGGGAATGCTAATCAAGCCCTCTCACTAAGAATTTGATTGTCTTATACATATTGTATAGTTGCGATCAGATGGTGGATATCATCTCTGATTATTTAATCATGATCAACGATCAAAAATTATATAACATGATCATAAGATCTAGACCCTTGAATTTTATGTGGTGCGCTCGAATGACCATATTTAGATATAGAAATTTTTATTAACTTATGGTCGTTATTTTTAAATTATCCTCATTTTCATCTTGTTGGAATCTTTTTTTTTTTTTTTGGCGGCGGAAATAGAAAACTAGTGTCTTGGCAAATTAAAGAAATCCCAACTTATTCCTGGTTTGGCTTTGTGTACGAATAACGTAGTCAGTTGGATTGAATATGCGCTTCTTTGTATTTTGAAGGACGAATTTTTTATAACCCCGTGTACACTGATTTTCGAAATTGATAGAGGCAATTACCGAGCTTGAAGTATTTTACCTTCATCTATCAAAAATGCAACGCACCAACAATCTGTACACAACAATTATGAGCATTTTCCTTCAGAACTCCTGTTCGATCATGTGTTGAACTTTCATCAATGAGAGGACAAAGGGTAGAGATGTGAAAAAGAAGTGCAAGATTATCACAAGAGGCACGAGGTTCGATGATATTCTTGTAGTTTCGTACGATTATGAACAAAGTGAACCTCATTTTTTTAAAACCACGTGATAGTAATAACGTGGTGTCACTGTTATACTGAATATTTTTCTCGGCAGAAACTTACCCGAAAGAAATAAGATTCTTGAATAAACATGTGGCCTCTTAGAATTCAAGAAACAAAGTGGGTTTGTCCGAATGCTTAAAGAGTTGTCCGTCGCTAAGTACTACTAGGAATCAAGTTTCGATTACATTTTAGTTTTTAGAGTAGATAATTAATTAATATGATATCAGAGTAGGATGTTCTATATATTCAAATCTCACATCTATCCTAATTATTAAAAGATTTTCACATGCGAGTCTCGTATAAATAGTTCCGGTCACCTCATTCTTCCGAGTAGATTAAATGCATGCATCCCCTTTTTTCTAAGTCATTAAATGGTTGACCATCGAAAAATCATAGTAAGAGTATTTGCCACGTCCAGTTAGGCAAGCTCGTGGGAGGTCAGTCTTCATAACGTAAATGCTAGGGCATTCCCCTGAAGCGATGTGTTGCACCAGTGCCTGGTGTTTTGAAAAATGGGCGAGGGGCGCCACATTGAAGTCAACCAAATGCGGTGGAAAATGTGCAAGGGTTCTTGTGTCCCTTTGGATGAATGCAAGTAAAGAAGAAACTAAGCGAGAGTTAAAAAAAAAAAAAAAAGAACATGTTATAAAATACGACAAAAGTCTGCAAAGAAAATTTTAAACAATACAAGCTTACAAATAAATAAGTTAATAGAGTGGTAAGAGAAATTAAGTATGAAACATGTGATAATTTTTATTCTAACTTAAATACAAAGAATGGGTAGAGAAATATATATAGACTTGCAGAATAAAAAGAAAAAAAACTAGGGATGTTAATCATATTATGTGTATTAAAATGAGAATTCAAGAACCAAATGAGATTAAAGACATGTGGAAAAATTATTTTGAGAATTTATTAAATGAAACACCATATGGAACCTGGGGGTTGAATAAAATAATAACCAAAGGAGAGTAATGAAAAATGGTTTTTTTTTTTTTTCCGTAGAATCAAGGTGTTTGAAGTAAAAATGTTTTAAGTAAAATAAAATTTGAAATTTTTTTAAGACCAAATAGTATACTAATTGAGGTTTGAAAGTGGTTTAGAAGATTTCAACGTATTCTGGTTAACTAAATTATTTATTAAGATTATAACAATTAAAAAGATGACAGATGAATGGAGGAATTTTTTTTTTTAAAGGGGATATTTTAAGTTGCACAAACTATCGATGTATTAAGTCAATGAGTCATACAATGAAACTCTGGGATGGAGTGATCGAGCAATGATTAGGACTTGAAACAACTGTATCTAAGAATTAATTTGAGTTTATGTCCGGAAGGTCAACTATGGAAGCTATGTACTTAGAAGACTAATGGAAAGATATAGAGAGAAAAATAAAGATCTTCATATGATGTTTATAGGCTTAGAGAAAACATATGATAGAGTATCAAGAGACATAACACATCGAGTTTTAGAGAAGAAGAAATTTATAAACAGATGTGCTGATATGATTAAAGATATGTATAGTTAGAACACATACAGGAGAAAATAGTGAATTTTCAATCACAGTAAGCCTACATCAGGATTCCACTTTAAGTATGTATCTCTTTACCTTAATTATGGATGAATATTGACTAGACATATTCAAGATGAGGTTCCACGTTGTATAGTATTTGCCGATAATATAGTATTAATTGATGTAACTAAAGTAGGAGTTAACAACAAAGTGAAAGTTTGGAGAAAAACTTTAGAATCAAAATAATTTAGGATAAACAGGAATAAAATTGAATATATGGAATGTAGTTTCAGTAATAGTAGAAATCAAAATAGGGATGTAATAAAAATTGAAGATCAAGAGATACCCAAAAACGAATATCTTCAGTATTTGGTCAATTATTCATAGAGGGGGAGAGATTGGAGAAATTGTTAATTATAAAAATAAAGCATGATGGATCAAATGGAGGACTGAATCTACTGTGTTGTGTAATCAACATATTTCCCTTTAAGTTAAAAGATAAGTTTTATAGGCTGGCCATTAGACCAGCAATTAATGATTTATGCATGGGATCAAATGTTGGATAATTAAGAAACAATATGTTCAAAAGCTTAGTGTTATAGAAATGAGAATGTCAATATAAATGTGTGAGTAAAATGAGAAAATAAAGAACTGGAAATGAGTTTATTCGTAAAATTAGGGGTGTTCAAATTTTCGATTAGTCACAATTTTCTATCCAACCCGACCCTACTCGATCCTATTGAACAGCTAGTCGAAAAAATCGGATAGAAATGCGGAAAAGTTTTTAGTCTTCCGATTAAATCGAGTAGAAATGCGGAATAACCATTAATTTTCGTATTCATACCCTACTCTACCCGCATTAATTTATATATATAAACTAAAAACTCTAATTCCCTAACCATATGGTTTAAACTTGAAATAATTGTTATTGTATTTGTGCAACAATTATGATGGATTGATGTTTATGTTTTCTTGTGTTTTATTGTACTTGTTGTTGTAATTATTTTAAGTTTTAGTGTTATTGGTTTATTGTGTTATTAAATTGGTGCATGTTATTTAATTGAATTGTTAAAATGATTCAAAAATTAATAATTACAAAAGTGTTCATCCGATTTCTTACCTGATTAATTTGGCCGGAAGTCAGGTAGGAATACCACACTTGATCGGGTAAAGTAGGCCAAGAAAAAAAATTTCCGCAAAGTATCGAGTAGGAAAATGAAAGACCATATTTCCTACTCGTAAGGTAGGGTGAACACCCCTACGTAAAATCATAGAAGTAACACCAATATAAGATAAATTAAGATAATCGATTTAGGTGGTTTGAACCTGTTTATAGAAGACATAATAATGCACCATAAAGAAGAGTGATCAATGGTAGGGGTGTCAATCATGTCGAGTTAAACGGGTGATCCGTGGAAAACATACAAACTCATACAAGACACGAAACAGGTAAAAATTTTCAATATGAACACGAATCGTTTAATAAACGGATAACACGACATGACTCGTTTAATCAATTTAAAAATAACAAAAAAAAAAAAAAAGCAAAACAATTATTATTTTAACAAATTTTTATACTCCATTTTTTTTGCTTCCAACTGTACTTTTCTCAATTAAAGGAGTTCCAGCCAATAGCCAAGTGATAAGCCACACCACAAAGGTCAACTAAAAGGAAGAGGTCCACTACCTCTTTTATAGGCAACTAAAGCCCCTTCTCTCCACTCCTCTATCTATGTGGGATTCAAATAAAAGGCAATTCAATGCCTCAAAGGTTCAAATCTTTTGTTTCCTATTTTTTTTGAACTGATTTTTTTACTCCCTTTTTTTTGAAATATTTTTTTTTACTGTTTTTTCTTTACTCATTCATTATTTTATATATATATAAAATAATTATCAATTTATTATTACATTAAATTTATTTAAACGGGTAAACGAGTGATAAACGGGTTGACAGGTCTCACTCGAACACGACCTGTTTATTAAACGTGTCTGGCGGGTCAACCCGTTTACCACCCAAATCCGTTAAGGTCTCACCCAAACCCGCTTAATTCGTGTCAATTCGTGTCGGTTATGTCACGCCCCGTCCCGGTCTCCCAAGGATGAGATGCGACTAGGTTTTTGATACACTTTTTTACATATATAATCAAGATTAATAAAATATTAAATAATCCCACAAGTGCAACGACAACACCCATCACCTTAGTCACTAAGTATGATGGTAAAAACCTATCTCATAACCTGTACCATATAAAAAAAAACACTTGTACCAATTGTTTGTTTATCAGGTTATAGATATATACAAAATCCCACACCCACATAACATACATTACAAAGTATGCTTGTTGAGTCTGTTTACAAATATATACTATTTACCTGACATAGTAATTTTTCACAAATATAATACACAACCCAGCAATTAGTTATACTGACACTCAACCTGAGTGATGTCACTCTACATTATTCAAGACTCAATCGACTAGACAGTGGACTGGTCTGCATCTTTTTTTACAGTACCTGAAAAGGAGAAACTATAGGGGTGTGAGCTAAACCACGCGCTCAGTGAGTATACATGTTGTATATGGAATGGAAATGATAGTAATACATTGAAGTAGGTAGATACTCTGTAGATACACGTATCAAACAACAACATCATTCCAATTCCAAAGAATTCACAAGTCACATCACAACCATATTACCCCTCATCGGGTAATCGATCCCACATGGATCCGTGTCTCCCGAACCTCCTGGGAACACCTCAGTGCTAGCACACCACTGCACGCCCAGTGATCAGGCATCGACGCCCCTGTCTCAACAGTGCGCCACATTCCACAATGCACAATACACAGTACAAAGCATTATTCAATCACATAAACAGGTAGCACATTATCCTGAAGATTTACTATTAAATTCTATCATTTACTATCATCTCATAATAGCATTTCTAAAACATATAAAGATATACACCCACCTCAAATACACAGATCTACGACCCTTCGGTCATATCGGTGGATCTTTTCGGTGTTACCGTATCTGTTCCAACACCGACTGTTTCACATGTTCCACCTAACACATTTATAATCACAATATCAATATATTTATCACATATAATAATTAATCATGCACTAATTCATGCAAAATGATGCACTCCAAAGTGTCCCGGTAACTCCGGTTACCGCACTATCCACTCATACATTAGCACTTTTATTTTTGGGATTACATTTTCTCCCCAAATTTCCAAAATCACTCACATTAATCACAATTAGGCTTAAGTAGGTCAAACACATTGACTGGGGGTCCATTCTCACACATTTCGACCCCGATTCCTAAAAATTTCACTTCCGGTATTCTATACATTTCGCACCGGATATTATATTCAATTGCATTCAAAAGTCATATTATCACATCAAGCATCATTTAAAAATGTTGCATGCAAAATTTCAGGTCATTTTAATTAAAATTCACACATGTGATAATAACATTTAAAAATTAAGGTTTCGATGTTACCGACGTCAATTTTCACTTTTTATCGTATTTTTCTTTTAAGACCCTTACACTTAAATTTACCTATACATTTAATCGATATAAAACAACCCATAATTGAGCCTTTAAACCACCCATTTCATTTCCATAATTTCGGTTCCAACCTAGCCCTCGAAAAATATACCGAACATCTCAACTAGCCATTTCCCATATTTTTCTGATCACCTTTAGTTTCATCCCCTTTTGGAACCTATTTTTAACAGCCCGTTAATTATGCTAAATATATTTAATTACACCCATACAAAATTTGTTTTGACATGAATTTAAATCAGCTCATGAAATTAAATAAAACAGCTCAATAAAACAGCTCATATATTTAAATTAAAACAACTTATTTGAGATTCAAGTAAAACAGTCCATGAATTAAATTAAAATAGACCACTAATTTAAAACATGTTAAAACAGCTCACACATGTACAACGACATATATACTAAAATTAATCACAACTCATGTATAAATTGAGTCGCACATACCTTCCTTGCTCACAATTCAAATAGACCCACGCACGTATATTTTTTTTTCTTTCTTTGATGTCTTCTTCCCTCTTTCTGTTTTTTTTTCCTTTTTCTCTCTTGTTCTCCTCACTCTCGGCTTCAGTACACAACCAGACACACACACACACACACACTTTGTTTTGTATATTAAACACACACACACCTAAACTTTAAAGCAAGCGCGCACACACACACACACACACCATTCCATGAGTTAAACACACACTTTACACTTTAAAACTCACACGGCACTAACACACACACACACACACGGCACCCTTAATTTTTTATTTCTTTTTTAATATGCCAACACCTGTAAAGGTGACCAATATAATGGGTTAATTACATTTGCCTCCCCCAAGTTTTTAAGTGATTTCGAAATCGACCCACTAGTATTTTCACACATGAAATTCCTATAAATAGGTCTCACTAATACATTATTAATGGGGTCCACATACCCAATGTATGCTCACACACGTCATGGTTATGAAAGATTTATTTTAATTAATACTTTAATAATTTCACATAATTCCAATTTAGCCCATAAAATTATGCTAATATGCATGCAATGCATGATTGGGTCTCACAAGTTAATCGTGTCGTGTCGGATTTTGACAGGCCTAATCAATGGTAATTCGACCAAAATTTGGGTAGAAATTGGTCAAGAGTTATCAAAATTATTTTTTTACTTATATTTAGATATTATGTGACAAGTAATCAAAAATCGTTAGCAACCTGGACGTTGTCTTCAAGAGGGACCACATAAAAATATATTTAATACTCCAGGAACACATAGAAACCCCATTGTCCTAATTTAGACATCAACTATCAATTGTCTTAATTAAGTCATTCCCTCAATTTTCATCGTTAGATCAATTGAAGACTAGTTCAATCTGATCCGTTTCAGTGTTAATCTAACGGTGAAAATAGATATAAAAAAAAAAAACTTAATTGAGACAAAATTAGTAGTTGAGAGACGAAGAGTATCACATCACGCATTTTAAAGTTACATACCTAACTTAAAAAAAAAAGAAATAATATACACTATACCTAACTTAAAGAAATAAATAGTATACACTATACAATGCGTGTTTGAAACATTATAATTAGTATCAAGAGTCATTCAATCTAATGGTATGGGAGCCATATAAGGATGTGTATCCCTTGGTGCAACCCGGTTTGACAGGGCAGTGGCTTGGAATGTTGGCAATTGGTGTGGTGGAAGTCATGCCCGAAAGCCCACATTAATTGGGTCGCGACGGGGCACAAACTATCTGCTATCAATTGAAAATATTGAAAAAGAGAATTGAAATTTATTAATACCGTTAAATTATTTTTCAAAAAACAAATGTCAGTAAGAAAAAACAAGTTTCTGGTATTCTATGTGTGTTTCTTGTGTATTTAAAAAAATATTCGAGCAAAAAATGGATCCAAATAAAAAAATGAATTTAAGTTAAGAAAAAATTATAATTTATAAAAATTAGGTGATAAATAATTAATCAGCCAATTGACTTTGATTGTATCAAAAGTATTGATTGTGGATACTAATTTTTTCGATATTTCCATAAACATAAATAAGACTGAAAAAATAAAAATAATATAAAAATAATCATTTGATCATATGGTAGTGATATAAGTAATATCAAGATTTTTATATATGTTCGTCCTACTTATAATCATGAATAGTTTAATGGATTTGTGTTGCATTTCGTTCGGGTCATGTCGCCCTGCTGATTTGAGGGGTCAAATAATTTCATCTATTCATTGTCCAAATCTATTAAGGATAGACTCAAACTCATAAAATGTCGTGTCAATTTTTTATTGGTTCTTAGATTGTACCTAAAATTATTTTAATTGAATCTTAAAAAATAATTTTAGAGACTCCAAATATTACTATTTATTTGGGGGCCCTAGGAAGCGACGTTAGTGACCTATGCCTTGGGCCGGCCCTGACTAAGCTTCACGAAGATAGCAAGTTCAATAATCACATACATTGATGAAAATAACAAGTTCAATGTTATTGGGACCTAAATAAACTGATTTAATTTGTTAACTTAATGATGTGACAGTGATGTGATCCAATAGTGTTGTCGTGACGATAATTTTTAAACTTTTTTCATTATAACTCTATCACTTGACACATCATTATGTCAACAAATCTGATCAATTTTTTAAATCTTAATAGCATTACTCATATGCTGTTTCCATCACCTCCTTCAAAGTAGTCTAAATACATCTTTGGTTTTACTAGGTCATTAAATGTGTGATCATCAACAACCATAGTAAGGTATTTTTCCATGAAGCTGTGCCACTATCATGTTAGTCAAGCTAGTGGGATTTTAACCTAATTTTCCTGCCTTTGAAATAAATGTAAGTCATCCAAGTCTTCCAGTTACACTTTGCATTTGGTGGAAGAGCATAGCTTATATAAGCATGTATACTTTCATGTCTGTTTGCCATCCTCTCCACAGGTGCATAGGAAGAATGTTTAACAAAGTTGTTTCCTTCTCTGTTCTCAGAACATGCTGCTTGTTCATGATCTTGATCATTACTGTCCTATCAATCATTTCTGCGCCGATATTAGCCACCACACCTAGCAGAAGAACTCTCTACCCAGTGGGTGGAAATCCCTCACCTCCATCCCATTCTCTTACTCCTAATTCCTAAATATGTTTGAAGCAAGAAAAAGCTAAGCTTACTCTACTATATTATTTTTTTTCTTTTGTTACACTTTGTTTTATTATGTAAAATAGTTTAGAAGTTGCAATAAAGCTGCGTGCTTCTCTCAAATTTTCAATCAGTTTATTCAGCTCCTTGTAATGCCAAAAATAGTGGAGATTTGGATAAATATTAATGTGACACTAAGGTGTATTAACGAACAATTTTTAAGGTTATAATATAATTGATACTAAAATCACCAGACAACAATTCCAAATATTTTTCTCCAGAACTTTTGTTTGAAATTATGTGTTTGAGTTGTTTCAATGACAAAGGGTGTGACTCTTAGCACAGGGGTAAAGTTGTTCAAATCTGGGTATAACGTGTTCAAGTCTTGAAAATAGCTTTTTCGCATACGGAAATAAAATTGAGTATATCTGACCCTCTTCAAACTATGCAGTAGAGGAGTTTCGTGTATTGAGTCGCATTGTACAAAAATTCAACTGTTACAAAAAAAAAAAGGAAAAAATTTCAACCACACCCGCTATAGTTTACTATATCTTCAAAGACACCCCTTGTCAGATTAAAAATATTAACTAGAATGTAATTTTACTAAATTGACCATGATATATTTGAGGACAAACTTCATCCACACCCCCTCTAGATAAACATATCTTCAATGAGACCCCCTCTGTTTTCTAATTTTTTTTACGTATAAACATTCGGACCGATTAAAATTCGATTCAAACTAATTAAAATTTTTTTTTTACATATTAAAATTTGAGCCGATTAAAAATTATATTTTTTACGTTTTAAAATTTGGGCTAATTAAAATTCTATTTGAACCAATTAAAAATTATTTTTAATCTACTCAAATCAAATTTTAATCAACTCGCATTGAATTTTAATCAACCCAAATTTTAATACATAAAAAAATATAAATTTTAATTGACTTAAATTTTAATAAATCGAATTTTAATTGACACGAAATTTAATAAGTAAAAAAATATAAATTTTAATCAACTCGAAAGCGAATTTTAATCGGCGCTAATAACTCGAGTAGAGTTCAAATCAGCTCAAATTTTAATACGTAAAAAAAAAAATTTAATAAGCTCGAATTTTAATAGGTTAAAAAAAGAAATTTAATCAGTTTCAATCGAATTTTAATTAGTTCAAATTTTAATATGTAGAAAAATAAATTTTAATCGGCTCGAATTTTAATAAAATTTTATGCAGAAAAATTACTTGAGATTTATGTAGGGACATTTTTGGTATTTTAAATGAATTTTTTTTTGTTAGAAATGGAAGTTTAATGGTAAGGGGTGTTAGTGATGTTTAAATATAAACTAAAAAGGGTATCAGTGATGTTTTTGATAATAGAGGAGGTGTCCTTGAAGATATAGTAAACTAGGAGGGGTATGACTGAAATTTTACCAAAAAAAAAAAGTAAACTTCAACTTTCACTTCAATCCAAGACTATTCTTCTTCAAAAAATTCAATTTCAAAAAAGTACCAATAAACCAAAACAACTCATACTGATAGAAATCTTACAATATGTCGAATGAGAGAAACTTGGATAGATTCGGAACAATTAGTTTTGATAAATCTGTACCGCGTCATAGTCTGAATCGATTCACCTTGACATACCTCATTTTTCTATGTCATTAAAGGCCTGACCATGAAAAAACATGGTAAGGGATTTTTCCATGAAGCTGCCAGCCAGGAAAATACTTGCCATTGTCATGTTAGTCAAACTATTGGGGTTTCAAAGTCTGCATAACCCAATTTTCATGCCTTCGAAATAAATGTAAGTCATCCAAGTCTTCCATTTACACTTTGCATTTGGTGGAAGAGAATAGCTTATATAAGCATATATACTTTCATGTCTGTTTGCCATCCTCTCCACAGGTGCATAGGAAGAATGTTTAACAAAGTTGTTTCTTTCTCTGTTCTCAAAACATGCTGCTTGTTCATGATCTTGATCATTACTGTCCTATCAATCATGTCTGCGCCGATATTAGCCACCACACCTAGCAGAAGAGCTCTCATCGGAGTGCATCCAAATCCCTCAGGTCAATCCGGTTCTGGTTCTGGTTAAGTGGTTCTATATATTTTTGAAGCAACAAAATCATAAGCTTACTCTACTGTATTTTTTTTTTTAATCTTTTGTTGCATTTTGTTTTATTATGTAAAATAGTTTAAAAGTTGCAATAAAGCTCTGTGCTTCCTTGGAATTTTCAATCAGTTTATTCATCTCCTTGTAATGCCAAAACCAATGGAAATCTGGATGAATATTTATGTGACACTGATGTGTATTAACGAACAATTTTTAAGGTTATAATATAATTGTCCCCATTCATTTGTACGTTTTTGTCGGTTGAATATCAATTCATATCTGGGATAATACTAAAATCACCAGACAACAATTCCAAATATTTTTCTTCAGAACTTTTGTTTGAAATTATGTGTTTGAGTTGTTTCAATGACAAAGGGTGTGACTATAAGTACAGGGGTAAAGTTGTTCTAATCTTGGCGTCATGTGTTCGAGTCTCAAAAATAGCTTCTCCACATATGAGGATAAAGTTGCGTATATCTGATCCTCTTCAAACCATGCAGTGGAGGAGTTTCGTGTATTGAGTCGTCTTTTTTAGTTAAAAAATCAACTGTTCAAAAAATAAACTAAACTTCAACTTTCACTTCAATCCAACACTATTCTACTGCAAAAAATTCAATTTTAAAAAAGTACCAATAAACCAAAACAATTCATACTGGTAGAAATTTTATAATACAGAGACTTCTATATGTCGATTGAAAGAATCTTGGACATAGGGTTGGCAATTTTTGACTCAACACGACTTGAATTAGTAGACACGAATTTTATGACATGAACTCGATTATAACTCGACACGAATTCGAAAATGACTCAACACGCAAACACGAAATATAAACGAGTCATGTTCGGGTTCAACCCGTCAAACCCGAAATTGACACGATCGACCCGTTTATTTAAGAATTGACATTTTCTCTATTTTCTCATTTGTTTGGTAACACAAAATTAACACAATCAGCATGTTCAATTTGTATTATAAAAATAAAATATTAATTATTTGTAACTGTTTATTAAACACTGATATAATTATTGTATAAAAAGATATTTTTACTTATTATTATTATTATGGTTATTTAATTAATTTTTAGTTTGTAAAAAAAGTATGAGCATGAATTCAATTAAGTGAAAATAGAATCTTAGCATTAAATTTTTTATTTGAAGTCTATGTAGGTCAATACGAATACGAGCACGATGAGAAAATGGATAGGTCAACTCGACACGACATGATTAGTTAAATAGATTGGATTAAAGTTGACTAATGTTCGACACGAACCCACAATGACCCGACACGAATCCGACACAACACGACTACTTGATTGCCACCCCTACTTGGACAGATTCAAAACAGTTTGACAAATTTGGACCGCATCATAATCTGAATCGATTCACCTTTTTCTTCAAAGTAGACTAATACATACCTCATTTTTCTATGTCATTAAATGCCTGACCATCAAAAATCATTGTAAGGGATTTTTCCATGAAGCTGCCAGTCGGGAAAATATTTTCCATTGTCATGTTAGCCAAACTATTGGGGTTTCAAAGTCTGCATAACCCAATTTTCCTGCCTTTGAAATAAATGTAAGTCATCCAAGTCTTCCATTTACTCTTTGCATTTGGTGGAAGAGCATAGCTTATATAAGCATATATACTTTCATGTCTGTCTGCCATCCTCTCCTCAGGTGCATACAAATATGTTAAACAAAACTGCTTCTTTCTCTGCTCTCATAGTATGTTGCTTGTTCATGATCTTGATCATCAACGTCTTATCGGTCACGTCTTATCAACTCTCTTTTTTATCACATTTTTTTGTTGGAATTTATTTTTTTCATGGAC
Source organism: Ilex aquifolium (assembly GCA_951799425.1). Lineage (NCBI taxonomy): Eukaryota > Viridiplantae > Streptophyta > Magnoliopsida > Aquifoliales > Aquifoliaceae > Ilex > Ilex aquifolium. The sequence continues at coordinate 24,913,727 of OX637407.1, read as the reverse complement.
AAAAACATTTTCGAGTGTTAGATGATATTATTTGTAAATTAATTGTAATTTATGAAATTATTAACTTTGTAAATCTTTTAGGAGTAACCATTAGCATCCCTTTTTTTCCTTCTGTGTAATTAGAGATGTTCAAATTTTTGATTATCCGCAAATTCCGACCCTACCATATCTTACCCTACCCGACTCTATTGATCGGCTACCCAAAAAAATCGAGTATGCCAACGGAAGAGTTTTTGGTATTCCGCAAAAAATTGTGTAGGAATGCGGAATACCTACAAAAATTTTGTATTCCTACCCTACCCTACCCGCATATATATATATATATTAATCCCTAAAAATTAAAATCTAAAAATCTAGAAACTCTATATATATATATATATATATATATATATATATATATATATATATATATATATTAATCCCTAAAAATTAAAATCTAAAAATCTAGAAACTCTAATGTTTTATTGATGTTTATGGCTTTCTTGTTGTGTTTTATTGTAATTGTTTATGTATTATCTAATTTATTGTGTTTTATTTAGTGTTATTGGCTTATTATGTTAGTTAAGGTTAATTAAATTGTTAAAATGATTTAAAAATTAATAACTAAAAAATTTGTGCTCATCCAATTTTCTACCCGACTTCCTATCCGATTATTTTGGACGGAATTTGGGTATGAATAATACACTTGATCGGATAAAGTAGGTAAGGAAAAAATTCTTCTGTAAAGTATCGAAAAAACAGATAAAATATCATAATTTCTACCTATAGGGTAGGGTGAACACTGGCGAGCGCAGATTTAACTGGGCCAAGCCCAATTAATGAGTTAGGCCCAAATCAGCTACAAGGCGGGTCAAACCCAATTCATGGATTTGGCCCAGTCCAGAGTTCAAGGAGTCCAAAAGGATTAGAGCACGTGGGGAGCAATTATCGGGATACTCACTCTCGAAGATCAAGGCAACATTTAATTGTACTTACTTTTTGTAGCTCCCCGAATATCTAGTACCTTTACCCTCACGTCACCGCCTCAACTAAAGTTCTGTGCTTATAAATTGTAAGCTCTCTCTATATGAAGAAGATACCTCTTGATCTATCTGTACACACCCTACACATAGCTTTTCTCACTTATAGCTATTGTACCTCTCCCGGAGCTAACTATTTCTCTCTCTCTCTCTCGTTCACCTTACTTTATCAATAAATGTCCCTCGGCCACCATTACCGTTTTCCGGAGTGGAGTAGGTCACTCGGACCGAACCACTATATATCTTTGTATTGACCCAATATTTACATTATTGTTATTGATTGTTCTATTAATTGTCCATTAATTACACTTTATCACACACTCGACTGTTGATCTTGTATAAGTTTATTTTGTGCATCATCAAACACCCCTATGTGTAATGTACTTTTATAATGAGTTTGTTTTATTTCCTTAATTGGCACAAATTTGTGTTTTATATGAATCCATATTTTGTTATAAAGTGGGTTTGTGTGAGTGATTAAAAAACCGTCCTTTGCCGAGCACAATCAAGGATCAGATCTCACTAGCTTTTATATGGTGTCCATCATCTTCTTGTCCATAGACTAAATACATTCCTTCATATGAAGAATTTCTGAATATGAGATTGGAGATAATAAAATAAAGGAAAAATAAGACACAGAAAATTAACGTGGTTCGGCAAATTACCTACATTCATGGACCTAATCTCTTATGGGCTACATTGATGTATTATTCAAGATAATTGATAACATGAGATTCAACTCTATTTATAGGGTTAGAATTACACAAGATAAAGATAAGTCACACATGTCTATCATCATCTTTACTTATCTAAATCAACTTAGATATCGATGGATCTCTTTGGATCATATAGTATCTCTATTTGGATATCGATAGATTCTTCCCGATCCTATCATATCTCTAATAAGTACTATATGATAGAATTTGAAAAAAGGTGGGAGATGATTAGTCACAGCTATATCTACAAAGAAAGAAATAATTAACTAGGAGTTATCACTAAGTAACTGTCCAAAACCGTTGAAGATAATGACTATAAAAGAGCATGTAGTCAAGAAGATGAAGATACACTCAGACCCCCAAAAAACGCATGATCTAAGCATTAATTTGGAGTAATTTTATATTAGTTTTAGGAGTAGTTAATGTTTTAATCAAGGTTCTTTCATTCAGTTTTTTATTTTTTGTAACCGAAGTCCCTTCGATTGAATTAATAAAAGAATTATTTTTTATTAGTTTTTTGTTATTTCATTTCGCCTTTGCACAGTGTGATTATCCATTGTTTTTATCCAAAGAAGTCCTCAAATAAGACATTTGAACCCATTCCAAACAGTCAACTGAAAATTATCTGTAGGTTGGAATATCTCTATCGATCCCAGCAGATTTTAGAGCAACACCATCAAAAACCATTAAATGCCTGACCACCAAACATTATAGTAAGGGATTTTTCCATGAAGCAACCTATAGTTAAAACTTATTAAATACTAGGGTAACTCGTGTCTGAAGACACAGTGTAACGTAAGTGAGAATTGATGGATTTCAGGGAGGGAGAGAATTCAATATGAATAGTTTTGAGATGAATGTTGGTGGTCGTTGAATGAGTCTATTTGAGACCGTCAGATGAGCTTTTTGAAGCCTACCCTATTTTATATTTTAAATTTGTCACTGTCTTGTTAGTCACTCTCACACACAAACACATAGTTAGGGACGGAGCTAGAAAATATTCATAGTGGGGGCAATTTAGAACTATTTCAATATTGTTTTTTTTTTAGAATATTTACCCATAATTAATTCAAAATCAATATGTTTGATTTGACTCAAACTCCATATTTTTTTTTCTTTTTTAATATAAACTCAACAATTTATTATTGATTTTTTAACAAACAACTTATTAGGATTTATAGACAAACTTAATAGAAAAAAATTTATTTGTCACAACTTTATTAAAACTTATATATTAGAATAATTTGATTGATCACAAGCAAATTGTTAAAGTCAAATTGTTTGAATAATTTAATTAAAAATATAATTCATAGTAGATAGATTCTAATATATAGTACAATTAAATTAAAAAATTATTTAAAATAATTTGAATCTTAAATTATAATTCTTGCATTCTAATTTCAATTATAATATTATAATTTCTAAGTTCAAATCCCAATTTATTACGATTTCAAATATCAAGATCCAATTTCAATTCACATTGACAAATGTAATAGATGGGAGGAGACAAATTTTTTTTAAAAAAATAGAGCACTAACCAAGAAAGTCAAGTTAAGGAGAATAATCGTTTAAGAATCACTAAAACTCATTGCAACAATAACCGATCAAATATAGTATTATTGGTTAGTCTTAATTCTATAAACTAGTATTTGAATGAGTTAACACTTGCTAAGGTTCAAGATTGATTTTTTATAAGGTGTTTGCTCATTTTCTATTGAGGTGTTATTCAAAAGATGTATCAGGCTAATTATTTATGTTCTAATAGTGATTTATCAATGTTTATAAAAAAAAAAAAAACCTTATCGTAGTAATTTTAATTTAAGTCGTAGGAGAAGAGTGTAAGTCTATTTTTTCTTTTTTATGAAAGAATACTACATATCTAAAATATAAACTAGCAATACCACTATATGTATTTAATTTAATTTAAAAATTTAATCCATTATTGTCATTGAATTAGCACGTATTGGATCCCATTAAATATTGAAATCCACTAATAATCGAATGATAACAATAATTTAACTTCCCAAATTAGATTCCAATAGTGTTACTCTAACAAACTTAATTTTCTTATAAAATTTTTAACGGGGCAAATTTCAATTTTTTTCAAAAAAATTCTAAAATTTCAAATAATACCCAAAACTTTTCAAAATTCCAGTGAGGGCAGCTACCCCATGCTGCATCTGCCCCTGCATATAGCTTATATAAAGCATGCATACATTTATATTTCTTGCAATCGATCCTCTGTACAAGTATATACGAAAATGTTATATAGTTCTACTTCTTCCTCTTCTCTTACAATATGCTGCTTGCTCATGATCTTGATCATCGTTGTCTCACCCCCAGCAGAAGAGCTCTCTCTTTAGTGCGTGCAAATCCCTCACATACAGCCGCTTCCATTATAATTAATGGTATTCATTCGATTGTTAAAAATGAGTTGTTTGGCTAATTGGTTTATACATATTTGAAACAGGAAAAGTGTTGAATGACATGTCCTAGGAGCTGCTGACATGGAGCTGAGTAGATTGAAGTGGAAGTAGTCAAATAAGTTAGTCATGTGGAAGATTTACCTATTCCTTAGGAAGTATTTGTTGGTTTGTTTCTATTCTTTAGGAAGTATCTATAGGTAGCAGGTTTGTTGCTATTTTTTAGGAGGTATCTGCAGGTAGCAGATTAAGCTGCACTTTTTATGTTTTTCTGTTTTAAGCTAGCTGTATAAATAAGTGCTTTGAAGCTTAATAAATTATTACTCCAGATCACTCAATATTCTGTTGCTTCCTGAGAGTTTCTACACTTTGTTTCTATCAAAACCTACAAATTGGTATCAGAGCCTGGTTCTTGAGCAACCTGTGAGGTGAGTGAGCCTATACACCACCATCTACCCTATCCAAAACACACACAAAAAAAAAAAAAAAACCTACAAACAATATCCAGAATGACCTCAGAAGCTTCACTGAATGCACTGGCACCTCCAGTGTTTGATGGAATAAATTATCAAGTGTGGGTTGTCCGTATGGAAGCCTACCTTGATGCTAGTGATCTGTGGGAAGCTGTTAGTGAGGAATATGAAGTTCCTTCCCTGTCCGACAATCCAACTATGGCTCAGATAAAACAACACAATGAGAGGAGGCAAAGGAAATCAAAGGCAAAAGCTAGTCTATTTGCAACTGTCTCATCTACAATTTTCACCAGAATCATGACACTGAAGACATCAAATGAAATATGGAACTTCCTGAAGAAGGAATATGAAGGAAATGAACGAGTCAAAGGTATGCAAGTGTTGAACCTGATTAGAGAATTTGAGATGCAAAGGATGAAAGAATCAGAAACAATCAAGGATTACTCAGACAGACTTCTTAGTATTGTTAACAAAGTAAGACTTCTTGGTATTGACTTTTCTGATTCTAGAATAGTTCAGAAAATTTTTATAATAGTTCCTGAAAAGTTTGAGACTGCAATATCATCTCTAGAAAACTCAAAAGATGTGTCAAGTATCACCTTGGCAGAGCTGTTGAATGCCTTACAGGCTCAAGAACAAAGGAGGCTTATGAGACAAGAAGGATCTGTGGAGGGTGCATTTCAGGCCATATCTCAGTACAAGAAAGAGATGCAAAGCAACAATAACAGTAGCAACAACACTCAAAAGTTTCCACCATGTCCTTACTGTAAAAAATCCAACCATCCACAAAAAGGTGTTGGTGGAGGCCGGATGTAAAATGTCACAAGTGTGGTCAACTAGGGCATGTGGAAAGGATATGAAAATCTCATCAGCAGCAAGGAGAAGCCAAGGCTGCTATGGAAGAACCTCAAGATGAGCAACTGTTTGTGGTATCATGCTTTGCCACTAGCAGCTCCCCAGAAACTTGGCTTATAGACAGTGGTTGTACAAACCATATGACTTATGATCAAGGGCTCTTTAAGGAACTTGACAAAACTGTTACTTCCAAAGTTAGAATTGGAAATGGAGCATATCTTGCAGTAAAAGGCAAAGGAACAGTGGCAATTGAAAGCCACACAGGTTTGAAATTAATCTCTAATGTCTTATATGTTCCTGAGATTAATCAAAATTTGTTGAGTGTTGGTCAGTTGCTGGAAAAAGGCTATAAGGTGTTGTTTGAGGACAATCATTGCATGATTGCTGATGCACAAGGCAGAGAGGTATTTATAGTCCAAATGAAAGGCAAAAGTTTTGCCTTGGATTTGATGCAAGAAGAGCAGGCTGCAATTCACAAAGAAGAAAGCAATACAATGCTTTGGCATAGGCGTTTGGGGCACTTTCATCATACCGCCCTTCTCTTTATGAAGAAGAACAATCTTGGAGAAGGCTTGCCCGAATTAGAAGTGAAGCCTCCTACTTGTGTAGCCTGTCAGTACGGGAAACAAACAAGACTTCGTTTCCCACAAAACAAGGCCTGGAGAGCTACTCAGAAGCTGCAGTTAGTACACACTGATGTGGGAGGACCTCAGAGAACACCATCACTGAATGGCAGTAAGTTCTATATTGCTTTCATTGATAATCACACAAGAATGTGCTGGATTTATTTCATGAAATTTAAATATGAAGTTGCTGACATCTTCTGGAAGTTTAAAGCTTGGGCTGAAAATCAAAGTAAATGTAAAATGCAAGTGATCAGGTCTGATAATGGAACTAAATACACCTCGGAGAAATTTAACAAATTTTGTGAGGATGCAAGCATTGAGCACTAGCTTACAGCACCTTATACCCCTCAACAGAATGGAGTCGTTGAGAGGAAAAATAGAACACTTATGGAAATGACAAGGTGTTTGATGCATGACAAAGGGCTGCCAAAGAAATTCTGGGCTGAGGCTGCACATACATCAGTCTTTCTGATGAATAGACTACCAACAAAAGCTTTGCAACAAAAGACTCCATTTGAAGCATGGTATGGCTATAAACCAAGGCTGCAAAATTTAAAAATATTTGGTTGTCTTTGTTTCTCTTATATTCCACATGTTAAGAGAGACAAATTGGATAAGAAAGCAGAAGCAGGGATTTTTATAGGCTACAGCTCAATATCAAAGGCCTATAGAATCTACCTTCCAGAAAACAACAAAGTAATAGTTAGCAGAGATGTCAAATTCTTCGAATCAGAAAGCTAGAGTTGGGAGAATGATAAGAAGCTTGAGTTTAAAGAGAATCTTGAGTTCCAAAAGGACCTTGAGTTTCAGGAGGAGAATGACAATATTGATGATGAACCTGTCAGGGGAACCAGATCACTCTCTGACATCTATCAGATGTGCAATGTTGCTATAATAGAGCCTGCAGGGTATAAAGAAGCTGCAGCTGATAAAAAATGGATGGATGCAATGAAGGAGGAGCTTAAAATGATTGAAAAAAATCAGACTTGGGAGCTAGTGGACAAACCGACACACAAAAGGGCAATTGGAGTCAAGTGGGTTTATAGAACCAAACTCAATTCTGATGGTTCTATAAACAAACACAAGGCAAGACTGGTTGTCAAAGGATATGCTCAGATGTTTGGGGTGGATTTCTCTGAGACTTTTGCCCCAGTTGCTAGATTGGACACTATAAGAATGTTGCTGGCTCTTGCTGCTCAAAAGGGCTGGAATATACATCAGATGGATGTCAAATCATCCTTCTTGAATGGATACTTGGAGGAAGAAATTTTTGTGGATAGCCTGAAGGTTTTATTGTTCAAGGAATGGAGGAGAAAGTATATTTGCTGAAAAAGGCCTTGTACGGTTTAAAACAGGCACCAAGGGCCTGGTATAGCAGGATTGATTCACATTTGTTAGGCTTAGGCTTTACAAAAAGCCTAAGTGAATTTACTCTATACTTCAGGAAGGTTTGTGATGAAACACTTGTGGTATCTTTATACGTTGATGATCTACTTGTGACAGGAAGCAGTATGGAGCAAATTGACAATTTCAAAAAGGAAATGAAGGATGTTTTTGAGATGACTGATCTTGGGAGGATGACATTCTTTCTTGGCATGGAGGTACAACAAAAGCAGAATGAGATCTTCATATGTCAACGGAAATATGCCAAGGAAATCCTGAAAAAGTTCAAGATGGAAGAGTGCAATCCAAGTGCAACTCCAATTAATCAAAATGAGAAGTTTTGCAAAGAAGATGAAGCTGCAAAAGCTGATGAAAGGCTTTACAGGACCATTATCAGGTGCTTGATGTACCTAACGGCAACTAGACCAGATATTATGAATGTTGTAAGTTTACTCTCAAGGTACATGCATTGTGCTAGTGAAATTCACTTTCAAGCTGCAAAAAAAATTGTTAGATATGTCAAGGGTACAATTAACTATGGTCTGAGGTTTTGTCAAGTTAAAAATTTCACTCTCCATGGTTATTCAGATAGTGATTGGGCAGGTTGTGTTGATGACATGAGAAGTACTTCAGGTTATTGTTTCAGCTTTGGTTCTGCTATTTTTTCATGGTGTTAAAAAAAGCAAGAAGTCATAGCTCAATCCACAGCAGAAGCAGAAAATGTAGCTGCTGCTGCTGTTGTGAATCAGGCTCTCTGGATTAGGAAATTGATGGCTGACTTGTTTATGGAGCAAAAGGAAAGCACACAAATACTCGTAGACAACCAAGTTGCAATTTCAATTGCAAATAATCCGGTTTTCCATGGCAAAACAAAACATTTCAAGCTGAAACTCTATTTCCTAAGAGAGGTACAGAAGGAGGGAGAAATACAGCTGGTCTACTGCAAAACAGAAAGTCAGAATGCTGATATCTTAACCAAGCCACTTCCCAAAGCTAGATATGAGTTCTTGAGGCAAAAGGCTTGGAGTCTGCAGCTCCAGAGACAAGGAGGAGTGTTGAATGACACGTCCTAGGAGCTGCTGACATGGAGCTGAGTAGATTGAAGTGGAAGTAGTCAAATAAGTTAGTCATGTGGAAGATTTACCTATTCCTTAGGAAGTATTTGTTGGTTTGTTTCTATTCTTTAGGAAGTATCTATAGGTAGCAGGTTTGTTGCTATTTTTTAGGAGGTATCTGCAGGTAGCAGATTAAGCTGCACTTTTTATGTTTTTCTGTTTTAAGCTAGCTGTATAAATAAGTGCTTTGAAGCTTAATAAATTATTACTCCAGATCACTCAATATTCTGTTGCTTCCTGAGAGTTTCTACACTTTCGTTTCTATCAAAACCTACAAAAAGCTAAGCTTTATCCTCTGAATGTTCGTCAAATTTTTATTTTGCCTCCTCAAAGTCTATAATTCTTATGTTGAACAATAAATTTCTCAAATTAGTAGCAATTTGTCCCAATAACTAGACACCTATTTCTTGCTATTATATACCTGCTAAGAATGCTAGCATTTAGGCCTGTTAATTGTATCGAGTGAAGCGGGTTCGTGTCAGGTCTTAACGGATTTGTGTTAAAAAGTACTTCACTAATACCCAATTCGTTTATTAATTGTTGTCTAATGAGTCGTATTATATCGAGTTCGTGTCGTGTATTAATCATGTATAACCGGTATATAAATGAGTCGTGTTGTGTATTTTTTTTATTCGCTTCACTCATACTCGATTCGTTTATTAATCGTTTCGGATCTATTCATTTACGAAATAGGTAGCTTAAAAAAGACAGACTCTCTAACTTCTTATCGTATTCGTGTCGTGTTAACGAATCGTGTCATATATTGACACCCTTACTGTTGAAATTTGACACAAACTCTCTAATTCTCATAAATGAGAGTTTGTTGGATAATTAATGTGAGAATCCTATATGGAATAGGATTATATTGGAAGAATTTTAATATACCATGAATATGTATATTAGACATGTACGTGTGATAGGAAACATAAAGATTAAATTGTATCTGAATAGGTTTGAGTTACAGTATTTTATCCCTATAAATAAGGTTGAGTATTATGTAATCAGTTACCAGATAATCAGATTTCAGTAAATAATACATCGATGTAGATTCTTGGTCTGTAGATGCAGGTACTATGTACCGGAAGGGTATGCTGTATCGAACCAAGTTATATCTTTGTGTCATGTTTTTATTGTTTTCCTATCTTTAAAATCCTACTTTTCAACAAGTATTATTTGTGTTAATTATTCGCCGTACAAAACCAACAACTACTAGAATTTATGACGGTGCACCACCAGGATGGTGTGAGCAACATTTGCGCGCACGGAATGGAAAGTGAAGCACTAGAGGAGCATTGTAGCGCTTTAGAGGCGCTCTCTCTTGGCATATAAATACTGTAGCAACTAATGATTATATTATGACTACTGATTTTTAGATTATTTCCCATCCAACAGTTAATTTTATATTTATACTAGCATCCGATCCCGTGCGGTGTACTCGTCATCCTTTTCTCTTCCCAATTCATTTCTTCATCATTTACCCTCTCTCACCCATTATTTTATATGTTACCAAAAATATTTTAATAATTATTGAATTACAAAATTTGATATTTAAAAAAAAAAAAAGTTAAATAAATGGTGGTAAGAGTTAGTTTATGAGTAGTTATTTAGGATAGATATTGGAAGCATTTGGTACAATATGACGGGAGGATGAGGAATTTATTAATTCAAAATTCTTAAAAATTAGAAAAATAGGAGGGCATGCTTCTCAAGCCCTCTCGCTAAGAATTTGATTCCTCATTTTCATCTTGTTGGAATCTTTATCTTGGCAGATTGAAGAAATCCCAACGTATTCTTGGTTTGGCTTTGTGTACGGATAACATAGCCAAGCGATTTGAATGGCAAATTTTCTATAACCCGGTGTCCAATGATTTTCAGAGTTGTTAGAGGCAATTACCGAGCTTGAAGCATTTTACCTTCATCTATCGAAAATGCACTTGACCAACAATCTGTACACAACAATTATGAGCATTTTCCTTCAGAACTCCTGTTCGATTATGTGTTGAACTTTTATCAATGAGAGGACAAAGGTTAGAGATGTTAAAAAGAAGTGCAAGATTATCACAAGAGGCATGATGTACGATGATATTCTTGTAGTTTCGTATGATTATGGACAGTGAACCCCATTTTTGTTAAACCACGTGATAGTAATAACGTGGTGTCACTGTTATACTGAATATTGTTCTCAGTGGTACTTGAATAAACATGGGGCCTCGTAGAATTCAAGAAATAAAATGGGTTGGTCTGAATGATTAAAGAGTTGTCCGTCGCTAAGCACTATTAGGAATCAAGTTTCAGCTACAATTTAGTTTTTAAAGTAAATGATTATTTAATATGATGTCAGAACAAGATATTCTATATATTCGAATCTCGTCTTTACCATAATTATTAAATAATTTTCACATGCGAGTCTCACGTGTGTCCGTATAACAGTTCCCGTTACCTCATTCTTCCGAGTTAGATTAAATGCATCCCCGTTTTTCTAAGTCATTAAATGGTTGACCATCAAAAAATCATAGTAAGAGTATTTGCCACGTCCAGTTGGGGAAGCTCGTGGGAGTTCAGCCTTCATAACGCAATTTGACAGCTACTAAAACCAAATTTATAAACGGGTCATGTTCGGGTTCAACCGTCAAACCTGAAATTGACACGATCAACCCATTTATTGAAAAATTAACACTTTCTCTATTTTCTCGTTTGTTTGGTAATACGAAATTAATATGATCAACATGTTTAATTAGTATTATAAAAATAAAATTTTAATTATCTGTAACTGTTTATTAATCACTGACATAATTATTGTATAAAAAAATATTTTTACTAATTATTATTATTATTATGTTTATTAAGTTAATTTTTAGTTTGTAGAAAAAGTATGAGCATAAATTCAATTAAGTGGAAATAGAATCTTAGCGTTAAATTTTTTATTTAAAATCTATCTAGGTCAATACGAATACAAATACGAGCACGATACAAAAATGAATAGGTCAACTCGACACGACATGATTAGTTAAATAGATTGGATTAGGGTTGACTAATGTTCGACATGAACCCACATTGACTCGACACAAACCCGACACGACTTGATTGTCACCCTTTACTTGGACTGATTCAAAACAATTTGATAAATTTGGACCCCATCATAATCTGAATCGATTCACCTTTTTCTTCAAATTAGACTAACACATACCTCATTTTTCTATGTCATTAAATGCCTGACCATCAAATATCATTGTAAGGGATTTTTCCATGAAGCTGCCAGTCAGGAAAATATTTGCCATTGTCATGTTAGTCAAACTATTGGGGGTTTTAAAGTCTGTATAACCCAATTTTCCATTTACTATTTGCATTTGGTGGAAGAGCATAGCTTATATAAGCATATATACTTTCATGTCTGTTTGCCATCCTCTCCACAGGTGCATAGGAAGAATGTTTAACAAAGTTGTTTCTTTCTCTGTTCTCAAAACATGCTGCTTGTTCATGATCTTGATCATTACTGTCCTATCAATCATGTCTGCGCCGATATTAGCCACCACACCTAGCAGAAGAATTCTCCACCCAGTGGGTGGAAATCCCTCACCTCGATCCCATTCCTCTGCCGTACCACCACCCCGCAGCCCCATATAACAACAACAAGGCCTGTAGGCAGAAACAGTAAAAAAGAAAAAAGAAAAAAAGTGGAGCTGTTTGGTTGAGTGGGTTCTATATACATATTTGAAGCAAGAAAAAGCTAAGCTTACTCTACTGTATCTTTTTTCTCTTTTGTTGCACTTTGTTTTATTATGTAAAATCGATTAAAAGTTGCAATAAAGCTTTGTGCTTCCCTCGAATTTTCAATCAGTTTATTCAGCTCCCTGTAATGCCGAAAATAGTGGAAATCTGGACGAATACTCGTGTGACACTGAGATGTGCATTAAGGGACAGTTTTTAAGGTGATAATTGTCCCAATCCATCGTGTTAAATAGCAATTCGTCTCTAGGATATATTAAAATCATCAAAAACAATTCCAAATATTTTTCTTACATGGATAAAGTTGTTTTAATCTGGGTGTTACGTCTTCGAGTCTCGGAGGAATAGACTCTTTGCATGTGAGAGTAAAGTTTGGTACATCTCACCCTCCCCAAATCCCGTACTAAGAGAGTCTCGTGCACTAAGTCGCTCATTTTAATTGTTTCACTGACAGAAGTGACAGATATAAAGTTAGATTGTTTTGATAAAATTCGACTGCGTAATGGTTTGAATCAATTCAACATTTCTTGGATCGATCCAACTTCCATGTTTTTACTGAATCATAAGATTCATAACCGAGGATATCTCTCATTCTCTTTTAAACTAGGGTAGTTTTAACTTAATTCAACACTTAATTGAAAATATTTTGTTTTTTTAAATTAAATATGTTTGATAAAAAAAAACCATGCCACTTAAAATTTAAGTACCTCTTAAAAAAAACTAAAATTTTAAGTAGTAAGCCACTTTTTTATCACGTTTTTTTTGTTGGAATTTATTTTTTTTCATGGACAAAAACATTTTCGAGTGTTGGATGATATTATTTGTAAATTAATTGTAATTTATGAAATTATTAATTGTAAATCTTTTAGGAGTAACCGGTAGCATCCTTTTTTTTTCTTTTGTGTAATTGGGGGTGTTTAAATTTTCGATTATCCGCAAATTCCGACCCTACCATACCCTACCCTACCTGACTCTATTGATCGGCTACCCGAAAGAATTGGGTAGGCCAACATAAGATTTTTTGGTATTCCGAAAAAAATCGGGTAGGAATGCGGAATACCTACAAAATTTTCGTATTCCTACCCTTCCTTACCCGCATATTTATATTAATCCCTAAAAATTAAAATCTAAAAATCTAGAAACTCTAATATTGTATTGATGTTTATGACTTTCTTATATATGATATATTGATATTTATGGTTTTCTTGCTGTGTTTTATTGTAATTGTTTATGTATTATCTACTTTATTGTATTTTCTTTAGTGTTATTGACTTATTATGTTAATTAATTGGTGCAATTTAATTAGATTGTTAAAATAATCCAAAAATTAATAACAAAAAAAATTGTGCTCATCCAATTTTCTACCCGACTTCTTACCCGATTGTTTTGGACGGAATTTAGATAGGAATAGTACATTTGATCGGGTAGGATAGCTCAAGAAAAAATTCTTCCGTAAAATATCTAATAAAAAAATAAAATATCATAATTTCTACCTATAGGGTAGGATGAACACCCCTATGTGTAATGTACTTTTATAATGAGTTTGTTTTCTTTCCTTAATTGGCACAAATTTGTGTTTTTTGGGTACTTCTAGCTAGTAATTCTTTTTTGAAGGTCACAAATTTGTTGTCTTCAATAAAAGAATGGAAAAAATATGAATCCATATTTGTTATAAAGTGGGTTTGTGTGAGTGATTCAAAAACCGTCCTTTGCCGAGCACAATCAAGGATCAGATCTCACTAGCTTTTATATGGTGTCCATCATCTTCTTGTCCATAGACTAAATACATTCCTTCATATGAAGAATTTCTGAATATGAGATTGGAGATAATAAAATACAGGAAAAATAAGACACAAAAATTAACGTGGTTCGGCAAATTACCTACATTCATGGACCTAATCTCTTATGGGCTACATCGATTTATTATTCAAGATAATTGATAACATGAGATTCAACTCTATTTATAGGGTTAGAATTACACAAGATAAAGATAAGTCACACATGTCTATCATCATCTTTACTTATCCAAACTAACTTAGATATCGATGGATCTCTTTGGATCCTATCGTATCTCTATTTGGATATTGATAGATTCTTCCCGATCCTATCATATCCCTAATGAGTACTACGTGACAGAATTTGTAGAAAGGGGGGAGATGATTAGTTAGACCTATATCTGAAAAGAAAGAAATAACTAACTGAGAGTTATCAGTAAGTAACTGTCAACCGAAGCAAAACCGTCGAAGATAATGACTATAAAAGAGCATGTAGTCAAGAAGATGAAGATACACTCAAACCCCCCAAAAAAGCATTATCTAGGCATTAATTTAGAGTAATTTTAGATTAGTTTTAGTAGTAGTTAATGAAATTAATATGGTATCAAATTTGCTTATCAAACAAAGTATTAGACCCGATTAAATTAAAAATAGTACAATCCAATATTTAATCCCCTCATAATACGTCTACCAAACGAGCCCATTAAATACTAAGGTAACTCATGTCTGAAGACACGGTGTAACGTAAGTAAGAATTAATGGATTTCAGGAAGGGAAAGAATTCAATATGAATAGTTTTGAGATGGATGTTGGTGGTCGTTGGATGAGTCTATTTGAAACCGTCGGATGAGCTTTTTGAAGCCCACCCTATTTTATATTATAGATTTGCCACTGTCATGTTAGTCTCACACACACACACACATACACATATAGCCAGAGACAGAGCCAGAAATTATTCATAGTGGGGGCAACTTAGAACTAATTCAATATTGTTTTTCTTTTAGAATAGTTACCCATAATAAATCAAAATCAATATGTTTGATTTGACTCAAACTCCATATTTTTTTTTTTTAAACATAAACTCAACAATTTATTATTGAGCTTTTAACAAACAACTTATTAGGATTTATAGACAAACTTAATAGAAAAAATTTATTTGTCATAACTTTATTAAAACTTATATATAAGAATACTTTGCTTGATCACAGGCAAATTGTTAAAGTCCAATTGTTTGAATAATTTAATTAAAAATATAATTCATAGTAGACAGATTCTAATATATAGTACAATTAAATTAAAAAGTTATTTAAAATAATTTGAATCTTAATTTATAATTCTTGCATTCTAATTTCAATTATAATATTATAATTTCTAAGTTCAAACCCCAAGTTGGATGCATGGTGTGTGCTACTTTAACATTTTCTCTCGAGATGTGTTTTGAGTTTCATTGTAATATCTTTTGTTTTTTTTTTTGGAAATAAAATTTAGTTTGTTACTGTGTTCTTCAATCCACTGTCAAACTAAATTTACTAATATTAGTTGTTCACATGGTGATACCAAACGTAACATTGAATTGATAGTGGACTCTAATATCAGTTGTGACTATTTACAAATTCAATAATTGTGATGCATTATCTTAGTAAATAAGGTCAGCAAAATAAGTTCGAATAATATTTTTCTTCATTAAAAAATATTTTGAAGAGGTATATAATAATTAAACCCTTGAATTTTAACATGATCGTAAGATCTAGACCCTTGAATTTTATGTGGAGCGCTCGAATGACCATATTTAAATATAGAAATGTCAATTAACTTATGAATAATTTGATATATGTAAAGCACATATACTTTCATATCTGTTAGCCATCCTCTCCACAGGTGCACAGGAAAAATGTTTAACAAAGTTGTTTCTTTCTCTATTCTCATAACATGCTGCTTGTTCATGATCATCACTATTCTACAAGTTGTCTATGCCGATATTAGACACCACACCTAGCAGAAGAATTCTCTTCAGAGTGGGTGGAAGGTTATCACATATAGCCCCTGGCAAAATTCTCCGTCAATAAGTTTGAAGCAAGAAATAGCTAAACTTACTCTACTGTATTTTTTTTTTTTTTTTTGTTGCACTTCGTTTTATTCTGGTTTAAAAGTTGAAAATAAAGTTGTGTTTACCTCGAATTTTCAATCAATTTATTCTGACTCCATGTAAACTTCATCCTTGTCGAGTTTTAGTGTCTATCTTTTACACAGTCTGTCCCATGTCTAGATAAAGAATGAGGGTTGCGTTTAGGTAGCTAACATCTGGAGTAAAATTTTGTCAGATCCAAAATAAACATAAATCCAAAAAATATACGTGTAAATGCAAGGGCATTCTCCTGAAGCGATGTGTTGCACCACTACCTGGTGTTTCGAAAAATGGGCGAGGGGCGCCACATTGAAGTCAACCAAATGCGGTGGAAAATGTGCAAGGGTTCTCGTGTCCCTTTGGATGAATGCAAGTAAAGAAGAAACTAAGCGAGAGTAAAAACAAAAAGAACATGTTATAAAATACGACAAAAGTCTATAAACGAAGAAAATTTTAAACAATACAAGCTTGCAAATAAATAAGTTAATAGAGTGGTAAGAGAAATTAAGTATGAAACATCTGATGATTTTTATTCTAAGTTAAATACAAAGAATGGGTAGAGAAATATATATAGACTTGCTGAATAAAAAGAAAAAAAAACTAGGGATGTTAATCATATTATGTGTATTAAAATGAGAATTCAAGAACCAAATGAGATTAAAGACATGTGGAAAAATTATTTTGAGAATTTATTAAATGAAACACCATATGGAACCTGGGGGTTGAACAAAATAATAACCAAAGGAGACTAATGAAAATAGTTTTTTTTTTTTCGTAGAATTAAGGTGTTTGAAGTAAAAATGTTTTAAATAAAATAAAATTTGAAATTTTTTTAAGACCAAATAGTATACTAATTGAGGTTTAAAAGTGTTTAGAAGATATCGGCGTATTTTGGTTAACTAAATTATTTAATAAGATTATAACAATTAAAAAGATGACAGATGAATGGAGGAAAAATATTTTTTAAAGGGGATATTTTAAGTTGCACAAACTATCGATGTATTAAGTCAATGAGTCATACAATGAAACTTTGGGAGAGAGTGATCAAGCAATGATTAGGACTTGAAACAACTGTATCTAAGAATTAATTTGAGTTTATGTTCGGAAGGTCAACTATGGAAGCTATGTACTTAGAAGACTAATGGAAAGATATATAGAGAAAATAAAGATCTTAGATGATGTTAATAGGCTTAGAGAAAACATATGATAGAGTATCAAGAGACATAACACAGAGTTTTACAGAAGAAGAAAGTTATAAACAAATTTGCTGATATGATTAAAGATATGTATGAGGATGTAGTTATAACACGTACAGGAGAAAGTAGTGAATTTTCAATCACATTAAGCCTACATCAGGATTCCACTTTAAGTATGTATCTCTTTACCTTAATTATGGATGAATATTGACTAGACATATTCAAGATGAGGTTCCATGCTGTCTAGTATTTGCCGATAATATAGTATTAATTGATGAAACTAAAGTAGGAGTTAACAACAAAGAGAAAGTTTGGAGAAAAACTTTAGAATCAAAATAATTTAGGATAAGCAGGAATAAAATTGAATATATGGAATGTAGTTTCAGTAATAGTAGATATCAAAATAGGGATGTAATAAAAATTGAAGATTAAGAGATACCCAAGAACGAATATCTTCACTATTTGGTCAATTATTCATAGAGGGGGAGAGATTGGAGAAAATGTTAATTATAAAAATAAAGCATGATGGATCAAATGGAGGACTGAATCTACTGTGTTGTGTAATCAACATATTTCCCTTAAGTTAAAAGATAAGTTTTATAGGCTGGCCATTAGACCAGCAATTAATGCTTAATGCATTGGATCGAATGTTGGATAATTAAGAAACAATACGTTCAAAAGCTTAGTGTTATAGAAATGAGAATGTTAAGATGAATGTGTGGTAAAATGAGAAAATAAAGAACTAGAAATGAGTTTATTCGTAAAATTAGGGATGTTCAAATTTTCGATTAGCTACAATTTCTTACCCTATCCGACCTTACTCGATCCTATTGAACGGTTAGCCGAAAAAAATTGAGTAGGAATGCAGAAGAATTTTTAGTCTTCCGATTAAATCGGGTAGGAATGCGGAATAACCATTAATTTCCGTATTCCTACCCTATCTTACCCGCATTAATTTATTTATATATATATACTAGGTATTGCACACGTGCGTTGCACATGGATCATTTTATTTTAAATATAAAAAATACACTAAATTTGTTGAATACTTTCTCTAAACTCATAACCTTAATGATTAACAAACAATCTAGAACCACGTCCCATATTCTTAAAATGATATGGGACAAACTATTTTAAAGTTTTAGGTGTATACACATCCATCACCATTTCGGCCTTGTTGCTAAAGTTTTTGTAGATTCAGATATACCTGTTTGCAAAATAGAGAAAGAAGTTGGATGATAGGGATAATAAGTTTACAATATGAAAGTCAAGTACAAGAGAAAAACAAACCATAAACCTAGAAATATAGAAAGAGTGCAAATTTGCTCTTGCAAGATGAGAAATAATTTATAAGAGCGCAATATAGATTACAGAAAGTTGGAATTCAAAAGTGTCAATTCAAATGTAAAAACAATGACAAATTTATGTATGAAAAATAATTGATTATCACTTGATTAATGCATGGAAAATACAAATTTATGCATTTCCATGACTCTACCATCAAGCCAATTATGGTCCACTTAACCCAACAAATCACACTACAACAAAAACTGAGAAGACAAAAAAATTGACTTAAAAAAGATGCAATGTTTTAATACATTGCTGCACACAAGAACACATCATCAGTGAGTGCACATCCGTTAAAGCATATAATATAATAATCTCAATGCAAATACACAACGTATTAAAAGACCTAAAATAAACCATCAAAGAACAGCCCTCAATTATAAAAAAAAAAAAAAAAGCTTCCCTGAATGACTAATCATATATGTACAAGCAATAGAATATGTTATAATCATAGCATAGCGTTCCCATATTATTGAGGGAAGGAAATAAGTTGGGAAAAGCACAAAGGTCTTTTGATTGATCATGAATAAGCGGATGTACAATTCTCGACATCTTCTGTCATACTTTTTCAATTTCCATTGAGACGAAATAAGCCGACAAGGGTTGTCTATTGTATTTACACGACAAACTTGGCAGCCATGTTTTCATGTAACTTATAACTGATTTGCATTGTATTTTCTCACTTGACCGGCTAAGTGAATTTCCTAAACAAATCAATAATCATAAATTAATTAAAATCATGATAATTAAGCAAGGATTTGGTGATTAATAAATTAGCAAAAGTTAATTTTTAATTTCAATGTTGTTAGATGTTTGCCAAAAAAAGTTAAAGCTTAATGACACGTCTAGAAACTTTTTTTTCTTTTGGGTAACGAAAATATTTCTAAAATGATAAGCTACACAAATATCAAACTAAACAGTGAAAACTATTAATTTAAAGTATGGCTTCGGGCATCAATGTTCAATTGCACTTTGGAAAAACAATATCGTTAGGATGTTTACCAATTTGATAAAATTATTATGTTGTTTTTCATGAATATATCTCTCTTGATGGGAAAAATTCATGGACTACAAAGCATGGAGTAAATCTCGAAAGGAGATCACCAACATATATACATGTAAAACAGGATCAGATACAATACCAGTTTAGAGTGCCCACAATATAAGCCTGTGAATTCTCCAAGGAAAATGCTATATAATCCAAATAAAACCCAAAATTAAAACTCAAATGCATATCATCTCTTGGATGAGTGTGGGACGAGGGGATCTCACTGAAAAAGTTGATGAGACTCACTCATCCAAGAGATGATATGCATTTGAGTTGGGTTTCATTTGGATTTTGTAGCATTGCTTGTTCTCCAATACCTTGTTGAATTCAACTTGATTCATGCTCTGCACAGCTATCATTGCTGGATGTGTTTAAGCCATCTTTTGGTCCTCATGAAGCCATATAATCAATAAGTATATTCATCAAAGCCATGCAACATGTTTTAATGAAATTTTCAGAAACTTGTACACACTTCAAATTCAAAACAAATTCACAATTATGCACATACATGGGGTTCTAATTGAACAATAGGCGGTAACAATGGGCAGCTACTATTTGTTCAAAAAAAAAATTGATAATTCAGTGTACTCCATGCAAGTATTTCTAAGCATTTTTCCCTACTTTCTAAGAATTAGGCAGCAAATAATTTGCAGGGACAGGTTGACCAAGGCCAAATGCAGCATATCAACTAAACTCTTCTAGCCATTTGCATCTTCAGCACCTGCCCTGCATATCAAACAACACAAATGATACTCATAAGTAGGGGTGTTCACCCTACCCTACGGGTAGGAAATATGCTCTTCCGTCTTCCTACCCGATACTTTGCGGAAGAATTTTTTCTTGGCCTACCCTACCCGACACGTGTGGTATTCCTACCCGACTTCCTACCCGATTAATCGGGTAGGAAGTCGGGTAGGAAATCGGATAAACACTTTTGTAACTATTAATTTTTGAATACACCAATTTAACAACACAATAAATTAATAACACTAAAATATAAATAAACTACAACAACAATTATAATAAACACACAAGAAAGTATGAACATCAATCCACCATAATTGTTACACAAATACAATAACAATTAATTTAAGTTTAAACCATATGAAATACATTAAAATCATATTAATTAATTAATGCGGGTAGGGTAGGGTAGGAATGCGGAAATGGATAGCTCTTCCGCATTCCTACCCGATTTAATCGGAAGACCAAAAACTCTTCCGCATTCCTACCCGCTTTTTGCGGCTAACCGTTCAGTAGGGTAGGGTAGGGTCGAGTAGGGTAGGAACTTGCGGCTAGTCGGAAATTTGAACACCCCTACTCATAAGAGCATCTCCAGGCCTTCCCTTTTTTTAAACTCAAATTTAAATTTGGGTTAAAAACTCTTAAAAAATTTCTCCAATTTTATACCCAAATCCATACTAAATTAAGGGAACTTAAATTTATATTTAAATCAAGAGAGACTCAAACCTTTACTCAAATCTCGAATGATTAGATTTCATTATCTTTTAAATATCTAATAGTCATATTCTATGTTCCTTTAAATTTGGGTTTGTCCCCCTTTATATTTAAGTTTTTCCATTTGAGTGTTTTATATCAAATCAAAATTTTTTCCTCAAATGCTAACTCATATTTGAGGAAAAATTTGAGTCAATGCTTACAATTTACTAATAGACACGGGCAAAGATTAAAACTAACCAAATTAAAACTTACCCTTTGACGGGGTCCAACACGTCTAAAATGTGTTCCTCTTGGACTGCTCTTGTGAACAATGATCTGCAATGAAGGTATGAATATTTAAATAAGGGTCAATTATCATTTTTGCACTGGCCTATAGCCCCTTCTAACCCAAAAAATCCAGTTGTTGAAGACTCATCATAAACAATCTCCTTTCTTTTTGTAAGAAATAGAGGGAAGCCACCCTTGGTCATGTAAACACCAACTTTTTAACAAAATTAAATCCATAGGTAACCTCCAGGCCCATGATAGCATAAATGTTCAAGTCGACCCTCACCAAACACATTTGTGCTGATAGAAAAACAACTAATTTTACAGTGAAATCACATTAAGAATTCTACTTCCCGATGCTTGAAAAGATAAAAGAATTCTTTCAACCCAAACATATGTGGAAAAAACTGACCTTTTGGGCATCAGTATCATCGTCATTGACAAAATACTGCCTGGCAAAAACAAGTTTATTCCCATTAATCAATGCAAATCAAAATTCTTATGTGGCAAATGCTAAAGCTGTTTAACATACAATTACATCATATCCAAAATTACTTACTTAACAACAGAGTATGCATGATTGTCTTGCAATGGGTTTGGATAAGTCTGCCACAACCAACATGAAATAAGCATTAGGGAGGGTATGCATCAACCTAAGAAACAATTCTGCATAAGATGGTATACACACCGAATTATATAAATTGCAGCTCAACTCTAGCATCCTAACATCCAATTAAAAAATAGAGCAACAAACAATACATTGGTTGACTGTAAAATGATTCACTGACCTCCTATTATAGCCTCAATGTTGTATTTAATTGCTGAAAAGATATAAGAAAAGAGGAAAAATAGACTGGAACATTTTTTCTAAATATCAAGCACCCAATTTTTCTTGAGTAACATGTCATACTCTGAAGAGACTCTTAAACAGAGGATTAAAATATGTAATTCACCTGCCAAAATCACACAAACCCCATATTCCACAACAAATCACACAAACCCCTCCCCAAAATCCCAAAATAAAAAACAAAAATTAACCACCAAATCGGAGATTTGCCATAAATTCTCACTTAATAACATTCAGATACATTACGACGTGAAAGTCACAATTCTGGGAAAACTGTAAATTTTCAGCAAACACAATTCCTTCAATATAATGAACTGTGCTTCTGCTCCACTGTCGGGCACAACAATATTCGCTGTCGCCGTCATTTATCGTCGACTTTGATTTTGAAATCTCCTGATAACACACACTAATATTGCATGAGTTGATTGTATCCACCTCTCCGTTATAAAAATGAGAGCCAGTAGATGAAGGGATATTGAGAATTTATTGTGAGAATTAGTAGCATCACACTGTTGGTTTGCAGCCGGTCTGGAAGATGTAAAGTTGGATCAAATTCTAACTGATAATTGGTCTATTCAATGTACAGTATATATTAGGATAAATTTGGAGGATAAACATGGTATAGTTGTAGTATTGGAGGGTAAAAATGAAAAAAAATGTTTTGATCCAACTTTACATCTTCCAGACCGGCTGCAAACCAACAGTGTGATGCTACCAATTCTCACAATAAATTCTCAATATCCCTTCATCTACTGGCTCTCATTTTTATAACGGAGAGGTGGATACAATCAACTCATGCAATATTAGTGTGTGTTATCAGGAGATTTCAAAATCAAAGTCGACGATAAATGTTTTTCATGTACACTGATATTTTAAAGTAGTATAGATATATATAAACTAAAAACCCTAATTCTCTAATCATTTGGTTTAAACTTAAAATAATTGTTATTGTATTTGTCCAACAGTTATGATGGATTAATGTTTATGCTTTATTGTGTTTTATTGTAATTGTTGTTGTAATTGTTTTAAGTTTTAGTGATATTGGTTTATTGTGTTATTAAATTGGTGCATGTTATTTAATTGAATTGTTAAAATAATCTAAAAATTAATAACTACAAAAGTGTTCACCCGATTTCCTCCCCGACTTTCTGCCTGATTAAGTTGGGTAGGAATACCATACTTGATCGGGTAGGGTAGACCAAGAAAAAATTCTTCCGCAAAGTATTGGGTAAGAAGAAGGAAGACCATATTTTCTACCCGTAGGGTAGGGTAAACACCCCTACGTAAAACAATTGAAGTAACACCAATATGAGATAAATTAAGATAATCGATTAAGGTGGTTTGAACCTGTTTATAGAAGACATAGTAATGCACCCATAAGCGAAGAGTGATCAATGGTAATCCGACCAAAATTTGGGTAGAAATTGGTCAAGAATTATCCAAATTATTTTTTTATCTATATTTAGGTATTACGTGACAAGTAGTCAAAAATCGTTAGCAACCTGGACGTTGTCTTCAAGAGGGACCACATAAAAATATATTCAATACTCCAAGAACACATAGAAACCCCATTGTCCTAATTTAAACATCAGCTATCAATTGTCTTAATTAAGTCATTCCCTCAATTTTCATTGTTAAATTAACTGAAGACTAGTTCAATATGATCCATTTCAGTGTTACTCTAACGGTGAAAATAGATAAAAAAAAAAAAAACTTAATTGAAACAAAATTGATAGTTGAGAGACAGAGAGTATCACATCACGCATTTTAAAGTTACACACCTAACTTAAAAAAAAAAATAATATACACTATACCTAACTTAAAGAAAGAAATAGTATACACTATACAATGCGTGTTTGAAACATTACAAATTAGTATCAAGAGTCATTCAATCTAATGGTATGGGAGCCATATAAGGATGTGTATCTCTTGGTGCAACCCGGTTTGACAGGGCAGTGGCTTGGAATGTTGGCAATTGGTGTGGTGGAAGTCATGCCCGAAAGCCCACATTAATTGGGTCGTGACGAGACACAAACTATTTGAGCTTTGTGTTCACCGCGCGGCTGCGTACAAACTATTTGAGCTTAGTACCATTGGATTGCGATGACTGAATTCAAAATTGCTTGGCGGACGATATTGTGCAATGTAAGGCCGAGTTACACTAAGCTTAGGGGCGGCCCAATCAATATGGAGGCCCTAGACAAAAATTCTCAGTGGGGTCCTAGTGCAATGAAATATAATAATATATAAACGACAAAATAAATATTAATATATTCATTTAAAAATTATTTTCTTGTATTTAAGAGGTAAAACTATTAGTTTTGCATTCAAGCTTTACTTATAAAAAAAATCATTAATTGAAGTTGAATTTGGAAACTAAAATAAAATTAAATCTGCTGTCAATTGAAAATATAGAAAAAGAGAATTGAAATTTATTAATACAATTAAATTATTTTTCAAAAAACAAATGTCAGTAAGAATTTAAAATAGTAAACTGCTTAAACTCAATATATTTTTCTGGTATTCTATGTGTGTTTCTTATGTATTTAAAAAAATATTTGAGCAAAAAATGGATCCAGATTAAAAAATGAATTTAAGTTAAGACAAAATTATAATTTATAAAAATTAGGTGATAAATAATTAATCAACCAATTGACTTTGATTGTATTAAAAGTATTGATTGTGGATACTAATTTTTTCGATATTTCCATAAACATAAATAAGACTGAAAAATATAAAAGTAATATAAAAATAATCATTTGATCGTATCGTAGTAATATAAGTAATATCAAAATTTTATTTATGTCCGTCCTACTTATAATCATGTATAGTTTAATGGATTTGTGTCGCGTTTCGTTCGTGTCATGTCGATCTGCTGATTTGAGGGGTCAAATAATTTCATCTATTCATTGTCCAAATCTATTAAGGATAGATTCAAACTCATAAAATGTCGTGTCAATTTTTTATTGGTTCTTAGATTGTACCTAAAATTATAATACTAGTTAAAATTAGGGACCCTAAAATTATTTCATTGAATCTTAAAAAATAATTTTAGAGACTCCAAATATTACTATTTATTTGGGGGCCCTAGAAAACGACGTTAGTGACCTATGCCTAGGGCCACCCTGACTAAGCTTCACGAAGATATCAAGTTCAAAAATCACATACATTGATGAAAACAAGTTCAATGTTATTGGGACCTAATAAACTGATTCAATTTGTTAACCTAATGATGTGACAATGATGTGATCCAATAGATTTGTCGTGACGATAATTTTTAAACTTTTTTCATTAGAACTCTATCATTTGACAAATCATTATGTTAACAAATCTGATCAATTTTTTAAATCTCAATAGCATTACTCATATACTGTGTCCATCACCTCCTTCAAAGTAGTCTAATTACATCCTTGGTTTTACTAGGTCATTAAATGTGTGATCATCAACAACCATAGTAAGGTATTTCTCCATGAAGCTTTGCCACTATCATGTTAGTCAAGCTAGTGGGATTTTAACCTAATTTTCCTGCCTTTGAAATAAATGTAAGTCATCCAACTCCAAGTCTTCCATTTACTCTTTACAATTGGTGGAAGAGCATAGCTTATATAACATATATATTTTCATGTATGTTTGTCATCCTCTCTGTTTTCGTAACATTCTGCTTGTTCATGATCTTGATCATCACTGTCCAACCAGTCATGTCTGCGCCGATATTAGCCACTGCACCTAGCAGAAGAGCTCTCTCCCTAGTGGGTGGAAATCCCTCATCTGGATCCCATTCTCTTACTCCTAATTCCTAAATATGTTTGAAGCAAGAAAAAGCTAAGCTTACTCTACTATATTATTTTTTTTCTTTTGTTACACTTTGTTTTATTATGTAAAATAGTTTAGAAGTTGCAATAAAGCTGCGTGCTTCTCTCAAATTTTCAATCAGTTTATTCAGCTCCTTGTAATGCCAAAAATAGTGGAGATTTGGAATAAATATTAATGTGACACTAAGGTGTATTAACGAACAATTTTTAAGGTTATAATATAATTGATACTAAAATCACCAGACAACAGTTCCAAATATTTTTCTCCAGAACTTTTGTTTGATATTATGTGTTTGAGTTGTTTCAATGACAAAGGGTGTGACTCTTAGCACAGGGTAAAGTTATTTTAATCTGGGTGTCACGTGTTCAAGTCTCGAAAATAGGTTCTCCATATGCCGGGATAAAGCTGAATACATCTGACCCTTTTCAAACCATGCAGTGGAGGAGTTTCGTGTATTGAGTCGCCTTTTTCAGTTAAAAATTCAACTGTTAAAAAAAAAAAAAAAAGTAAACTTCAACTTTCACTTCAATCCAAGACTATTCATCTTCAAAAAATTCAATTTCAAAAAAGTACCAATAAACCAAAACAATTCATACTAGTAGAAATTTTATAATACAAAGACTTCTATTTCTATATGTCGATTGAGAGAAACTTGGACATAGGGTTGACAATTTTCGACTCAACACGACTCGAACTAGTAAACACAAATTTTATGACATGAACTCAATTATAACTCGACACGCATTCGAAAATGACACAACACGCGAACACGACATATAAACGGGTCATGTTCGGGTTCAACCCGCCAAACTCGAAATTGACACGATCAACCCGTTTATTTAAGAATTGACACTTTTTTTATTTTATCGTTTGTTTGGTAACACAAAATTAACACGATCAGTATATTTAATTAGTATTATAAAAATAAAATATTAATTATATGTAACTATTTATTAAGCACTGACATAATTATTGTATAAAAATATATTTTTACTTATTATTATTATTTTTTTATTATTATTATTATTAAGTTAATTTTTAATTTGTAGAAAAAGTTTAAACATGAATTCAATTGAGTGAAAATAGAATTTTAACGTTAGTTTTTTTATTTAAAGTTTATGTTGGTCAATACGAATACGAATACAAGCACAACACGATTAGTTAAATAGATTGGGTTTTGGTTGACTAATGTTCGATACAAACTCACAATGACCCAACACGACACGACTTGATTATCACCCCTACTTGGACGGATTCAAAACAATTTGAAAATTTTGGCATGCATCATAATTTGAATCGATTCACCTTTTTCTTCAAAGTAGACTAAGACCTACGTCATTTTTTTATGTCATTAAATGCCTGACCATCAAAAATCGTTGCAAGGGATTTTTCCATGAAGCTGCCAGTCAGGAAAATATTTGCCAATTGTCATGTTAGTTCAACTATTGGGGTTTCAAAGTCTGCATAACCCAATTTTCCTGCCTTTGAAATAAATGGAAGTCATCCAAGTCTTCCATTTACTCTTTGCATTTGGTGGAAGAGCATAGCTTATATAAGCATATATAATTTGATATATGTTGGTCATCCTCTCTTCAGGAATATTGTAAAATGTCGTACAAATCTTCTTCTGGCTCTACTTTCATAATATGCTGCTTGTTCATGATTTGGATCATCACGGTCCTATCGGGTGGCGTGTCTGAGTCGATAGCAGCCAATACACCTACCAGAAGAACTTACGAAGTGAAAGCAAGAGACTCTCCACCAGCCGGTTCTGGCCATTAACTTACGAAGTGAAGCATATATACTTTCATGTCTGTCTGCCATCCTCTCCTCAGGTGCATACAAATATGTTAAACAAAGTTGTTTCTTTCTCTGCTCTCGTAGTATGTTGCTTGTTCATGATCTTGATCATCAACGTCTTATCGGTCATGTCTGCGCTAATATTAGCCACCACACATAACAGAAGAACTCTCTCCCTAGTGGGTGGAAATCCCTCACCTCCATCCCCTTCTGGCTTTGCACCAATACAGGATAAGAAACAGTAAAAGTGGAGCTGTTTGGTTAAGTGGTTCTATATATTTTTGAAGCAACAAAATCATAAGCTTACTCTACTGTATTTTTTTTTTTGCTTTTGTTGCATTTTGTTTTATTATGTAAAATAGTTTAAAAGTTGCAATAAAGTTCTGTGCTTCCTTCGAATTTTCAATCAGTTTATTCAGCTCCCTGTAATGCCAAAAATGGAGGAAATCTATATGGATATTAAGGATGTGACACTGAGGTGCATAAAGGAACAATTTTTAAGGTCATAATTGTACCCATTCATTTCTAATTTTTTGTCCATCTCTAGGATAATACTAAAATCACCAGACAAGAATTCCAAAATTTTTTCTTCAGAACTTTTGTTTGAAATTATGTGTTTGAGTTGTTTCAATGACAAAGGGTGGCTCTTAGTGCAGGGGTAAAATTGAGAATTTTTGTATCTTTTAGGGGCAAAAAGGGATTTTACCTTTTTCTTCAGAAGAACTTTTATTTGAAATTATTTGTTTGATATCTTTCAAGGGTGGGTCTTGGCGCAAGGATAAAGTTATTCTAATCTAGGCGTCACGTGTTGGAGTGTCAGAAATAGGCTCTCTGCACGCGGGAATAAAGTTGTGTGTATTTAACCTTTCTCAAACCATGTAGTAAGAGAGTCTCGTGCACTAAGTCGTCCTTTTTAGTTGTTTCAATGACAAAAGTGACAGATAAATTGAAAATAACTGTTTCACGTCTTCCTAAAAGGTCAAAAACAACTTCCATGAAGTATAATTCAACTTTCACTCAGTTGAATCGATTAACGCTTCAATCCATCATTATTCTGATTCAAAAAATTCAAATTCAAAAAAATACCAATCGACCAAAAAGATTCATTAGGTTGAGAACTTTCTATTTTATAAATTTTAAACTGCAGATATCTAGTTGGAGGATCTAGATCCTCTCTATTACCTTTTCCCTTCAATTTTCTTTAATACAGTGTTAGATGGATGACATGTGTAAGATTTTAATTTTAATGGACAAGATGTTTCCTTATTCATTTTATTGTTGGTGGAGTGTTAATCATGGTTAAAGAGTTTTCTAATAAGGAAAAAATCTTGTCCATTGAAATTAAAATCTTACACATGTCACCAATCTAAAACACTATATTGGAACGAATTGAAGGGAAGAGGTAATTGAGGGGATGTGAAAATCTCTCTCTCTCTGTGAGTGTGTGTGATGCTTCAAGTTCGTGGGGTTTTGCAGATGAGTCTAGTAAAATGGGACTACCTACTGCATGGAAGTCCCTCATCTACAGTCCCTTCTGTTACTGGCCAAAGTCCTCCTGCCTCAGCCACCGATACGAGGTTTGGCATTGGCGTATGAAGGTCCCTTACCGACCCGCCTGAAGACCCGTGCTTCTACCAGTATGGTTGTGGAAGGGTGAAGCCGTAGGTTGATATGGTCATGCAATTACATGGATGTGAATGAATCTAGCTGGTATATATATAGTTTTAATAATATTATTGTAATTTAAAAATCAAAGAGTTCCCCCCACCCCCAACAAATTAAAAAGAAAGGGAATCACAAGCTACAAATTATGAACAGATGATGATGGGGGGTGGGAGAGAGAATGAATAATTTATAAGGCCAACACCTAAAAGATACACTATTTGATAGATGCTTTGCTTAGCATTCCAGATTGACAAAATTATTGCAAGCCCATCTTGATTCTTGAAGCATATCCTAATGGAGCCATTGATTTCATTCTGTCTAAATCTAAAATGTGCCTCTGAAATTTGTCTCCTCTCTCCTGCCACAATTTGATATTTTATGAGTTAGTGGAGTTTTTGAATATTTTTTTTTTTTAATGGTCAGATATGTTCAAGTCATCTTACATGTGCCTCAAGTAATTTCTATTATGTCAAAAAAAAATATAAAATATTTGTCTAGGCTAATATATAAGTTGGATACAAAGTTCACCCAAAATATTTTTGCCTAAACTCAGACGGGTTTCTCCGAAAATTTATATATTAAGTTATTAACCCAATTTGGTTTCTATATCTCACCGATGTGGGATTTAATTCGATTACAACCACATGTGAGTCATATTTTTCTATGGGGTTTTTTTTTTTTTTTTTGAACGTCATATTTTTTGGTGTAGTGCTTGCTAGTTACCCTATTTTGCTCAATTTTTTTTATTTTTTCGATAAAGCACTTGTTATCTATTTTATTTTTTATTTTTTTTGGGAATTTGGTCCTTGGGATTTTTGGGGCTCCGGTACAAGTATCAGAATTTCTAACAATATTTCCCAAGTGGAAGACTACAGATAGTGGATAAACATGAACTGCAACTTTCTGTTTTCTATCATCTTTAAGCTACTTAAGATTGAAATGTGAGAGTTGCCATTTTCTTTTTGTTGTTGATAGTGTATGGCTCATATTCACTAGCTTTAGGAGTCCAATGACGCCATGGTACAATATGGGAATGTTGAGTATTTATAATGTTAACATAGTTGGGATTTTTGACTGGTGTCGGTATGTAAATTATAACCTTATTATTATCAACAATATAGTGAAAAATAGCCCCACTCATGTGAATTTAAGGAAATATTGAAAAATCACTTAAATTTGCGTGTTCTATGTTTCAACAATATAGTGAAAAATAGCCCCCACTCATGTGAATGTAAGGAAATATTGAAAAATCATTTAAATTTGCGTGTTCTATGTTTCGATTGATTTTCTTTCTCGTTATCCCTTCACTGCATTGTACATTCATAACACTTTTATGTAGTGCTAACAATAGAGCCAAGCTTTGCAATTTTGAGGCAAACTTATCGAGCTCATTTTTTTAAACAAACTTAATAAATTGTTCAAGTTAAGCTCATTTAAAGCCGAATCCGAGTCAAGCCCAAAACGAGTTGAGCTAAAGTTAAGCCCAAAACGAGTTGAACTCGAGTTAAGCCCAAAACGAGCTGAACCCAAGTTAGACTTGAGTAGCTCGACTATTTTACATATAAACAAGCCGAACTTTGGGAGCTTGAGTCAAGCCTTTTATGCTCGTTTTTTAAACAAGTCTAAAAAATTGTTTAAATTTGACTCGTTTAGTATACGAATCGAGCTCGAGTCGAGTCCTGCCTGACCAGAATTTGAATAGCTCGGCTCAATTATCAGCCTACTTTTCTGCTCAATTTTTCCCCATAAACCCATCAAGCATGTGCCTTTCAGTCTTTGGCCACTTGAACTTTCTTTCTAGTTGATTTCCACCATGCCAAGAGAATGATCTCCTTATTTTTCCAGAGTTCATACCATAATAAAGTGGGTAATAACAAGATCATCCTTTAAATATGTAGTTTTTATTTACTTAGGCCAAGCCTAAGAAGAGATACATAGAAACAGATCACAAGCCAGAGCTTTCATGATATTGATAAAAGTAACAGGACAGTAGGCAGCTACTCAAGATGATATAGCATATCACCATACTACTACTCATCCTTGTTCTTCCTAGTTCTTTCCTGCTGACTTGCCTCCTGATGTCTAGAAAATTATCAAAATATCAAGCAGAATAGTTATACAAATGATAAGCACAAATTTTGGCTTCAATACATAAGATCGTGAAGATTTTTTTCCCAGTCTACAGTAATTTTTCAACTTTATATTACAAACGTGCTTTTACATTAGAAAACATGGGTTTGAATCACGTTTGTATGAAAACAATGGTAGTTTGAAAAATAGGTTAAAAAGTACAGTATTAAGGTGAAAAAACGTTGCAAAAATATGTACCAAGTGGAAATGCTTATACAAGTACCTTCTTCTTAGGCTCTCGAGGCTTCGGCTCGGCCTTCTTAGGAGCCTGCTTGGAGGCTGGAGCTTTGGCAGGCTCTTTCTTCACCTGCCCAAGTGGTTGAGAGCCAGCAGGTTTCTCAGCCTTGAGTGATGCCATTCTTTTTGATATTCTCAGAACTATAGATCAAAAGCTTGTCTACCTTGCTAGCCTGAGTCTCAGCCCCTTCAAAACACATGTATTTATAGTTCAGTTTTGAAAGCTGTGAATGTAACTAGAAACACTGCTTGTATTAGATTGTGAACTAAAAAGATGATAGCATTTGGAGGGAATGGAATAATTGATCTGGAAGCCTCAAAGTCGACGTATCGGATGCTCTTCCTTTGCTGTCAATATCAAGGCATATAATAAATTCTTGCATAGATACTTTTAAGACCTGAGCCACTAGGCCAAAG
This sequence comes from Ilex aquifolium, assembly GCA_951799425.1. Lineage (NCBI taxonomy): Eukaryota > Viridiplantae > Streptophyta > Magnoliopsida > Aquifoliales > Aquifoliaceae > Ilex > Ilex aquifolium. Next base: position 24,881,263 of record OX637407.1, on the reverse strand, counting down.
CACATATTCTACAGCTCAATTTGAACCACAAGTGTCCGAGTCTTGAACTATCATTTTTTCACATATATAAACTCAACTGAACAAAACAAAACATTATTCGAACATTTTTTAAGTCGGCTGCATGAACTTATAGTAAAGTAGAACTTGTGGGACCAAATCCTAGCAGTTACAGAAGAGGAACTGCTTTTGGTAAGAAGAAGGGCCTGTAGCAAGCCACTAAATTTGTACAGTGACATGTCAAGAGACTTGTCCCCCAACTATTTTTCACAACCATAACTTAACAAGACAGCCAACATGGCAAACCTTCAGCTATATTCAGTAGACTATGCTGATCATACATACTGGTTCAGACTAAATATCTGATAAAACAGAAACACTTTCACCGTTTTAGAGACCAAGCACTCAAGGTTCCATGCAATTTTTCTATGTCTAAAACAAAACTTAATGTCAAACACATTTAAACTCAACTATATATTTGTAATTTGCATCAAAAATTTGTACTTCAAGGAGGGGTGGCGCGATTTAACCAGTGTTCCTCATCCCAGCTGCAATCCCATTAATAGTAATGAGCAATGCATCTCTAAGTTTATGGTTATCATCGTCACATCTCAGCCTCCTCAATATCTCCACCTGCAACACGTTCATGGGGTTGAGATAAGGAAGCCTGCTCTCAATCAACCTCCGCAAGCTCCGATTATTTTCAGATAGCTTCTCATGCCCAGTAACCACCAATACAAACTTCTCTGTTGTCAAAAGCTCCCTCCTCAGTTCAGCACCAAGCTCTCGTCTGCTCTCCGACACAAGAACTTCATCGTAATGCTTGGCTATGGGAGTGTCCGCTTTACCCAAAACCATTTCTATAAGGTCTATGGTAGATTGAAAGAAAGGCCATTCTTTGTAAATTGATCTTAAGTCTTCAGTATGTCCCTTCTCACAAACACCCTTTAAGCCTGCTCCAACTCCAAGCCAAGCAGGAAGAACAAATCTGGTTTGGGTCCATGCAAATACCCATGGAATTGCACGAAGGTGGCCAATCCCTACTGAACTCTTTCTTCTTGTGGGTCGGCTCCCTATATTAAGGAAGCCAAGCTCAGCCTGTGGTGTAGCTTCATGGAAGTATGCAAGGAATTCAGGGTTTTCATAGACAGTGCTTCGATAACTCTGGCAACTGATTTGTGAGATTTCGTCCATGAGATTACGCCATTTTTCTTCTCTAGGTGGAAGTGGAGGGCGTAAGGTAGCAAGAAGCACTGCTGTTGTGTAGATCTCTAGTTGTCGAACTGCTGTTTGTGGTAGCCCAAACTTTGCCTGCACCATTTCTCCCTGTTCCGTTGATCTCAGAGTACCCTGCAAAATTCAAGTAAATTTTCAATGCCATTTTAAATAAAATGCAAGTTTTCATAGGAAAGCTCAATGCCATTTCAACGAGTTTTATAGGAAAGTTGTTTTCACGATTACTACATTTCTGTCAACTGTCAGATGCAATATTAAAATTAACTTCCATCAATGAAATTTTGATGGTATGTTACACATTAAGACCCAAAACACGCAAACTTAAGTAGCATGAGACCATTTCACTCAAAATTCATGCTAAAACATCTGCACTATGTAACCAAAAATAACTTACTAATGTCGCTCGGATTTATAAAAGTTCAAATCAGTGCACGGACACTCAGATTTTACATCATATTTTGTTGGAGATTTAAGTACACTAAGATATCCACATTTTCCTGGTTGGATGGTAGAAAAACCAAAAACTAGGAACAATTAACAGAGTGACAGATAAAATATTAAGGGTAAATTCAAAACTAACAGATAAATAATTAAGGGTAAATTACAATTTCACCCCCTGACAAATGGATCTCTTTCGTCCACCACTGAGATTTCCTATATGATCCTAATCAGTATTCTTAATGAGAAATGACTTATTTAACCATCAAAATTAAATCAAATTGGTCAAAAATAAGAAAACTAAAACAGGAAAGTAATATAGGGAATTTATTGTATTTTTATGCTAATGTCGTCTTTCTCGGTGACATAGGGGGTCTTGGCATTACAACTTTAAAATGGACGGGCATTTTGTGCCAAAATTGACGTGTAAGGAATGGCTGGATAACTAATGCAAGTGTCAAGGGTGTCATTGTAACTTAACCACATAATAAATCCATCAATTGCATACTACGACCAAAAACTCACCATTACAGAACCAGGCGGTTGAGATTGGATGGCAACATGTGTAGGTCCACCACCACGACCTATGCTTCCTCCACGCCCATGAAACAGAGTGACTTTGATACCATATTCTTTGCATGCAGCTACAACATCCTCTTGAGCTTTGTACAGTTCCCACGCAGCAGTGAAGCGCCCAGCATCTTTACCAGAGTCAGAATATCCAACCATAACCTGTCCACGAATACTGCATAAGCTCAAGAGCCTCACTAAAATGTCAATAATATCCTTCCCCAAAAGTATTTGTTTTATATACCTCCTGGTGCCCGTTATGGTTCTTTATGATATGCTCCCGGTACCAATCAATCGACAATAATTTCCTGATCACTGAGCCAGCTCCTCTCAAGTCCTTCACAGTTTCAAAAAGAGGAACCACTCGCAGCCTATTCCAAGATATGCACAGAGTGGGTGAGTATGATATGTTGTTTGTGCAATGCGAATCAACTGGTTCAATACCAAGCAGGCAAAAAGAAAGTACTTCACCCTTTCTTTGCCAGGTTACTAGAAAGTAAGCCAGACATTAATATGGCCAATCTGGAGAAGTGAATTGGCACCACAAATATGATCATTCCACTCCTTTAGTGACACTTGAAGGCATTGATTATTGAGAACCGAGCCGGTGGCCTTAAAAATGTGCCATGCATTTATTTGGATGCATTAAAATCATAATTATCAGCTTTAACAGAAGAGATTAAATTATTTATGACTTAATCGTAAAACATCTGATTTACGAAAAATCAGTTAAAAACTGACACATCATTTGGACCCCTATCGAGTCTTTTCTTCACTGTGTTTTCTCTCTTCCAACTTTTTCTTCTCCCACCATTTTCTCGCTCTTTTCTATCTTCTCTCTCCAGACTAAAAACACACGCGCACCAGCACCCACAAAAATGGACGAATTGGAAGGGGAATTTCGATGGGTATTTGGTGCAATGAAGACAGTGGGTCCGAGTTGAGGTTCGGGTGGGTCAGGTGGTGGTCCTGTGTTGGGTTTGGTGAGGAGGCAGCTGGGTGGGTTTGTGAAGGGGACTTCTGCTGGGTTTGTTTGTGTGTGTGACTGTGGGGGTGGGGGTGGGTGAATGTGTGAAACTGAGTTTGGGTGAATGTTTGTGACTGTGATGAAGACCGAGAAGATAGAAGGGCAAGAAGATACTGAGAGAGAAGAGAATAGAAAAGAGACTTGGAAAAAAAAATTAATTGTAGCCCACTTTGCTGAGGTGTTAAATGGTAAGTGGATGCCAGTAAACTTCCTAGTTTACGTGTAAGCCATGAATAATTCAATCCCTTAATAAAAACATGAAACTTCAAAACACCAACTAACAATCACATAAAGTGAGCAAGACAAATTCATTCCAAAAGCTACAAAACTTATACCCGTTCCTAAACTCCAACCCTTTCTATATTACGTATATACATGTGTAAGAGCATCCAACCCATAATCAATTGACTATGGGTGGAGTGACACCTCAAGTATATAAACCAACCTTGGCGGTATTAATTATTAGATGTGAACAGGATGTACTATATCTATATGTGTGTGTGTGTGTGTGCGTGCTGCCACATATGTCACTTTAGAACACCTAACAGAGATCCCAAAGCAGACAAAGTTGCTTCAAGCATTGTCATTGCATACTTCAAAAGAGATACGGGGTGCAATCTTACATTCCACCGGGGCATGGTCTACCTAGCTCCCCACAGATCGCAAGACGGGCATCTTTCTGGAGAAGCTCCACAGCAAGGACATCACTTGCCTGCCAATTAGCAAGCATAGGCAATATTACTGGTAATTGCATAAGACAAAAAGAAAACAATAATGTGTGGGAAAAGCTACATGAAATATCAACTATGTAAATTTTAATTGATCATACATTCGAGGCCATAGAAATCACATATGCTCCTAGGGAATCACTTCCCAACTCAGCAGCCACTCGGAAGGTATCCAGGACTTCTCTAACATCAGCGGCAACCTGGAAAAATCCATTCGAGAAGATGAGGGGGAAAATAAGATAAAGTTGATCTAGAAAATATAACAAACAACTTTCACGACACCATGGAGTGCAGAAAATGCACAGCAAGGAACTACCATAATCCAACCCAGAGACATTTAGAAAAATGTGGAAATTTCATAAGAAATTATCACCTACACCATTCTCAACTCATTTTATGAAATTTCTTAGCATGATTTCCAAATGGTGTCACCATGCTATCAAGGAGAATACTGGCTCGAGGAAAACAAAGGAAGGAGGTACTAGCAACCATAAGCACATCATTTTGCTATCCTAATACGTCTACTGCATTGAACAGGGTGACACAAATTGTGATCGAACCCATTATGCAATTAATGCATCCAGGAATCCACCTTTAGCTTTTCGCATCATCCTTTCTGGTATCAACTTACGTCCCTATATAACAACTGACCATGGAATTAAATTCAGTTCTAGACTCTTTTGGACTAAATCCTACTCTTTGGAAGCCGAAGTGTGCAACAAAAGGCAGAAGACTGTCACCTAGATTTGCTCTGCTAAGACAGGGAGTACATACACACCTAAACTTGTTGCATTGCTCGCACAAAGGCTGAAAAGAAATATAAGATTTACTTCCCTCTTCAAACTGGAACGCTACCCATAACCCATTGCACCTCTTCACCGCCAGAGCCACTTAATGACTTTGATTGATAGGTACTACACTGGATCTAGTTGGACCCTTTAATGATAAGAAGGGGGAAAAAGGCAGTTGTTCCTTTCCATCTAAATAAAAGAAGGGGGGAGGAGGGGGGAGGATAGTTGTAAACCGAAGAACTTTCACCACGGTTGTCATAATTGTGATGCTAAAAGCAGAAATCCTTAATAGTGTTTCATCCTACAAAGGATAACAAGTCAACGTTTTCACAATTCACAATTAGTCTAATATGACAGTATAACCTTACCTCTATCGTTGGAGGAACCAGAGGCCTCTTCCCTTTCAGCTCTCTTGTTAGAAATTCCAGTCTTCTTTCTTCATCCCACTCACTGTATGTACCCATATCCAGATATCTGGTAATTGCATCAAGTGCTTCAGAGTGTCTACCAGATTCCTGGTAAATAGCAAAATTAGTCATAACAAATTACCTGAACAAGTTACAGCCTGCAGTTTAAAACACACCTGACGCAAGTCAAGCTTCAGTAAAACCATCCCAAACGTAGCCACTCTTCTGATTAGGTCAGCAAGCCGACCATCAGCCAAAACCCCAGACCCACATGATCGCTGCAAAATATCAGGGTATCACATTGGCAAAAAATGTTGTTATTCTTCATAAATCTTTTGTTTTTCTTTCTTTTGCTGCATGTTTGAGTGTGTGGTGGGTGTCCATGGGGGCTGGGCTGGGGTTAGATACAGAGGGGAGGAACAGGCTATATGTGCAAGAATATGTTGGTGTATATATATATATATATATATACACTAAAAATAACCCCATGTCTGAAGACAGCCTGTAATACCAAAAATTGGGCATTGATCGTGCAACAATTATATTTTAAATTGTAATTTATTATTTTCTTTAATTACACAATTTAAAATTAAAGTAAATAGAAAGAAAATAAGAGGGAGGGAGGGAAGAGAGAAGAGAAATATAGGTTTGGATTAGTGGGGTTGTCTGATATTCAAAAGTGTGTTGGTTGAATTGTCTAACATTGGGAGCTGTGCAAAAAATATGTTTTTGGGCGGGAAATTTTTTTTTGGAATGAATTCTATGTCATTAGATGAAATTGGAGGAAGATTGTAGTAATTTCAACCGTTGTTGTGCGTTTATGACTGTGCAATTCAAATTGCTAGCTGTAATATGAGATAGATTTTATTGCATACCAGAGAATCATAGCATAGAAGAAGTGGATCCAAAAGTTGATCTGATGTTTCATAATAATCACAAGGATCCTGTTCACAAGGAAGATCCTCTAGAAGAAGCTCCAGCCGCTTCCGTGTCTTCATAAGCTGAATTACAGGCAAAGGAAGTGAGGTAACAATGGGAATAAAAAAAAAGAAAAAAAAAAAAAAAGCAATCTATAGGTGTTGCTTCCTAAGTATCTGAGTCACCCATAAGAAAAGCGTTGACACTATCTTCCTGGATCACAGGTCTTTCTCCCAACACAATACACAATTTTGATTCATATAGCATTCCATGTCCTTCCTCCTCCACAAAGTCAACAACAAGAACTCACCTCTCATCAGCATTGTTTATCAGCCATTTGCAGCTGCAAGACTGGATGCTCCTTCAGTTTACGTTCTATGCATTTCTGGTCTAAATTTAGCTTCCCTGCTCTTTCTGTTCATCTATATCAGCATCCTCAAGCTTATTACCCATTTATACATTCACATTTGGAAAAATCTTTTCAGTCCAGCAGCATGTGCTTTTCCTAAAACAAAAGCTAATTATAGTCTTTGGTTTTGCAACATTTATTAGTCTGAGCTTCTCCAAATTGTAGTTTTGAGTTCTATAACTTTCATTAGTTTGAATGGTTTGTTACACTTACATTACTCCGTCATTTCGACTAATCATCAAGTGAAGATTGTTAGAGCATCCAACCCCAAACCAATTGGCAATAGTGGAGTGGCCATGTAAACCAACCTTTGCAGTCCTAATTATTCGATGTGGGATACAAGCTCTCTTAACACCCTCTCTCACGTGGGACCCAGGCTCAAACATGCGCTCAACAAACAAACAACTATGCATACCAGAAAATTCAAATGGGGACTTGGTCCACTGACCATTCAAAGTCTGGCTCTAATACCATGTTAGAACATCCAACCCAAGACCAATTACTAACGGATGAGATAACCCCTCAAGTATATAAACCAACATTTATGTCCTAATTACTCAATATGAGATACAAGCTGTCTTAACAAAGATAATAAGAAGCAAATTGAAAAATATCAAGGAGTAGACAAAATGGCCAAGAGCCCACTTCAAGAGGTGGACTTCTTAAAAAGCACATTCTCACATTTGACATGTTGACAACTGAATTCTCATCTGATAAGCTCCACTGGATGAATTGCTTATATCACAAAAATTCAACTAAACAAAGCTTATTGGATGCAAAATGATTCCAATAACCATAGCATTTCATCTTTCCACACAAATACAACCTAACAAACGGCTGACCTTGATGTATTAACAAATAACATATTTTTGTATCAATCTATGTTCCATTAGAAGTATGATCAGCTACAGCCTAGTAGATCATACAACGTAATAATAAGTTAGTAAAGTATGTCCCAAAGACGTTTGTTCTTGAAAGCCTTCCAGTGGCGGAGCCACTATTAGTCCAAGGTGGGCACGTGCCCCCTGCCATTTTGGATTAACCCCTATAAGTGGTATTGCATATACAAGACACTAATGATATTTTCAGTTAGTGCCCCCTTTAATTTTTACCTTTCTTTTGGTGACCCATGCATGTGGAAGTGTTTGGTAATTGCCATAAAAAGTCTAACTTCATCCACCTCTTATTCACCCATTTCTTGAACAAGTTAAAAAATACATTAAGTTATGTCGTAATTTCAGTGATAATTGAAAGCATTGATACCTGTTAGGTATGGAGATCATTTTTGGCTATGTATGTTCTCAAAAATAGGATTTTGAATAAAATAAATGATAATTTATTTGTGGACTCTTTGATATGTATATTAAAAAATAAATCGCTCAAAAATTTTAAACAGAAAATCAGTTATAGATTACCCTCGGGACATAAAATAACGTCAAGTCGATGATGGAGGTGTAACACATTAAGGCACAAATATTGCATCTTTTCTTTTGTTCCGTACTAGTTAAGGTTGAATGGTGTTAGTTTTAATTATTGATATATTTCTTATATATGCACTTAAGATATGTCCAAAACTTTAATAGCTTATATTAATTGGTGAAATTTCTTTGTCCATGTTTTGGCCCACCCTGAACCGAAATTCTGGCTCTATCCCTGAAGCCTTCCATCAAAATTCAATCTACACGCAACATAGAGGACTTACAATGGGCAATTTTCTTTATAAAATTGGTGCACCCTTTTTTCTGGTCAGAGGCAATGTTATCAATTCTCGAAACCAGTGAAATGTGAATTTTACAAAAGCCACAGTCACAGATAGCTCACCACTGCATAGTTATCATCATTGGTGCAGCACAAATATAGAAGAGTACCTTTTCTTTTACGTTCCCAAGAATAATTCTATATGGAGCAATTCCAGGCCGCTGAATGCTTGGTTCCAGAAGCTTCTGGAAGCTGGTCCTTCCAATCTGAGATTCAGCGAAAAGTTTCCTCTGAGCAAGGAGATGACTAGAGCTGAAAGAAGCGGCACGTGCTCCCGTTTTTGACTGAGCATTGCTAGAATTAGCTATATTTCCATTTGCAAAAGTTTTCGGAAGATGTCTATGCGAATCCTGGAATGAAGAATCCAGCCTTGATGAAGTTTGACCATCCTGCAAAGAACAGAAAAAGTTTTCTAACTTAAAATATATAACGAAATGCTGGACTAGCATGGGACAGAACATGTAATGAACTGCCACAAAAATATTAGAAGTCTTAGAACTAGCTTCACCTGACGATTCAATGGCTTGTACTCTGTTCCAGGAAGATCTAGTAGAGGATAGTGAGATTCCACATTATTGCATTCTACAAAAGAACAATAATGTTCTTAACAACTGCTAATTATGATTCATATTCAGCAACATAAATACCAGATCAAATAAATATTAGATCAACACATTACATTAAGGTTCATGATAAGGATGTTGGCAAACTAGTAATGGAAACTGCTAGAAAATACAAGGAACCATTAGTTAGGAAGTTCGAGGCACTGAACCAACATATCCTTGAAGCAACATGTAAGCTGAACTTTAGTCATTGAGAGTAGTAGTACTTTACAACAGAAAGCCTTCTGACATTACACACTAAAGCCAAAAGGCTTTAGATTTTCATAATTAAAGAGATCAATAAAACAGTGTAAGAAAATTGCTAAAATAACTGTGGCAGATACAGGAATCTTGGGTGACTGGAACAATCCCAAGGACAAATAAATGAAAATTTTACAAGCATCATGGAAACAAAGTAAAAAAAGGTGGGAGTTTTGTGCCCACTGGTGGCAATTTGTCATATAACCAACTCAGAGATTCCATTAAAGACCGAAAAGAGAAAGAAACAAAACAAAGTGTGAATATGCCTCAGATAGAGAAACAGAAGAGTGCCAGCACAAAGAGTTCAACCTGTGCAAGAGGGTAGATCAGCTCGAGCAGGAAGTTGTGTAGGAAGCGAGGGAGCTTGTTGGCTGTGATGCTTCGATTGATTCCAGCTTAGTGTTTGGTTCCAACTCTCGTGTCGATCCTCTGATAGAGCTTCTGGAGAAAATTTGAGCCACCATCAAACCAAAGAAGTAGATAGCTAGTTTTTTTTTTTCCTTTGGGAAAGTGTAGCTCCCTAGTGTTGCAGCTGGAGCTTTGTGATATTCAAAAGAGATAGTGCATTCATACTTTAGGACGGATAGCTTAGCAGAACCAATGTCAGAATGCACTTGATTACTGTGAGAAGAGAGACACTAAACATAGAAGATTTCATGTAAATACCACATTCTGTATCTCCAATTAGTTCCTTCTTTCATCAACTATGTAGCATGCTTAATTTGTGGACCATGAAGAAAATATAAACATGAATTGAGCTATACAAGTACTGCAAGCAAAAGTATTTTCATGCAGGAAGACAAGCACCTAGGTAAGGAAGAAATAGAACTAGGATATAGATGATTTGGCAATCAGGAACACGTGTTTCATTTCCAGAGAGATCACATACAGATTATCATAACAAGGTATTAAATCAAAAAATGCCAGAAAATATGAGTTTGCACAAGAATGTCAAATTGGGTAAGTTTTCAAGGATCAAATATTTCAATAAAATCAATCAACCGAAAATTAATAAGGAAATCATCACACAATAACCTTGCCACCTCATAGACTCAAGTAGTATTCCTTGCAAAATCACTATTCAATCATTCTTTAATTCCAAAACATTGGTCACTTTCTAATCCCATAGTCCCCTATTTAGATATGTCATTATTTTTGTTTATTCATGCCATCACATACCTGACCTCACATGTTTTAACAATTATGATCTTTGAGATGAAATATCAGTTTCCAGTTGATCACTCTAAGCTATCAATTCAATTACCGTTCAAGATGATCAATTGAAGTTTGGGCCAAAAAAATGCAAGTAGAAATGGGAATTATCACATTAGTGTACTTGTTTCAGTTGACAACTTAACCAGTAATCATTGACACACATGCGCACACACACACACACATGTATAATGGACGGCCAGCTGACTTGATTTTTATCTTGGCAATTTTTTATTTGTAATTTTGTTGTTAATTATTTAAGGTGAGAAATATAAGCCAGTTAGAAGTCATGAATTGATATGTGTACAGAGACTGATAGACATCAACAGCTATATTCAGAAGAAGTTCCTGAGAAAGTTTGAAAGAACATGGACATGCCAGACCTTTTTCCAAAATCTCATGTGCCAGTCTTGACAATCTATCACTGCACTGATTCATTGACAGTTCAAATCTGAGGCTATCAATTTCCCGTATGTAGAGATCAATAGCCATCCACCTGGATAAAAGGGAGACATCTTTTGTCACCTGAAACAATTGAGAATTTACCTCGCAATGAGATGATGGCTTAATGGACATGATACTACATGGACAATTAATACAACATACTGTGTGAAACTAAGACCACATGCTCAAGAATGTTCTTCCAGTAAGGATTCTAAAATTGCTACTCACTTTGGCAACTTTGGAATTAAAGTATGACCCAAAATTCCATGCTTTCCTCTGAAGTTGTTAATCAAGGCTCAAATCTTAACTGTTACTATTTATATACTAGTAAAATTTCTGTAAAGGAGGACATGAATTGGATGGGAAACAGAATCTTGTTTGGGCTGTTCAATTTTTGCAATAGAGTCTGGGAAAATGGCATTTTCAGAACATAGTTTAGCTCATCCGTGTCACATGCCCCATTCCATTTCCAAATGTACACAAGTTACTCTTTGTGAGACACACCCCACTATTGTATCACATGGATCATCTATCAATATCAGAGATCAATTTGCAAATAAAAGATTGCATGCTTCTAGAAAGATATATAATCTTTTGAATTGTTGGGGAGAGTTCCTTCCATACAACTGTACCAGTGAGACGCAAACAACGAAATTAAGTAAATGTTGGTAACCAACCTTTGCTGTTACATTTGGATTCCCATCTCTATCACCACCCATCCAAGATCCAAATTTTATTGGTGTGCATGTCAATGGGAGTGGCCTTCCAGTATGCTAGAAAAAGAAATGCAGAGAAAATCGTGAGAGAACAGTGAAAAGCCAAAAAATATGGTATATGAATTAAAAGAACCAGGAAATTGAGATTGAAAGAAACCTTCTTCAGAGCACTGCTGACACGGCGTAAATAGTGAGGTACAGCTTTCCAAAGGGACTGCTCCACGATGTGTAATCCTGAAAGAATAATATACATGGTGTTTTGATAGAACCAAAGGATTGATGTTTTTGTGTAACTAAAACTCGATGAATTTACCAGCCCTAGCTTCATCTACTGGTGTAGGTTTATGGCGCCTAAGCTCATCTGTTTGCCACAATGAAGTGATCTCTCTGACCTACAAAATCCAGAAAGAATTAAGGATCCTAAGGAACTCTGGGAGAAATTTCTCATACTTTATTAGTAAGAGACAGCACCAGATCTTCTATTAGCATTTCTTTATCTTCGCTCCCAAGATCTTTTCTGTCACGATACTCTAAAAGATGCTGTAAAAAAACTCAGAATGTAAGCCATGTCCACCGCAGACAGCTAAATAACAGAGTTTTACACATGCATGAAAGATCATTACAAAAAAACTTACAGCAAGTCTAAGGTGTTTATATTGTAATGTTCTTCGATTTATTTGTGTGGGATGCGCAGTGAGAACAATCTCAACCTCCTGCAACAGAAAGAAACCAACTCGTCAAAGTAACAAATAAAATCCCACAACTCCTCGTATGCTGCAATGAAATGATATATATGAGCAAATAAAACTAAAAGGACACGAGAAAATAATACTAGACCTGCTTGCAAACAGTGTTGTAAAGCTCATCCGTGGAAACTCCACCCTGCACCAGCTGATTGAACGTATCATCACAAGATTTTGATAAATATACCACATCCCGTGCCTTACGTACTCTGCTGCATAAGTGAACATTACTCTGTAAAACATTTTGAGGGATTTATAACACCGTCTAAATTGAAACAGTCCACTAAAATACAACTTTTTCGGATTTTGAATTATATAAAGGAATTTCATGGTCATTTTTTAGACAGGAAAAAGTGCTGAGTATTGTTTTCAAAACGAAATGGGGAAAAAAAAACCCGTAACCAAGAGGCCACTAAGGGAAGCTATGCATGAGAATAAACATAAAGAAGTGTAGCAATCCAGAAATAAAGTATCAATTCAGGATTATTATCACTTTCAAAGAATTTAAAAATCAATGACAGAACTATTGTAGCATCTAGATGAATACAGAACATTCATAATCATTGGACTTCAAATTTAATTCAAATCTCTATAGTACCAACTACCAACCATTGAAATGAAAGCTGACTAATTGAACTTATGACATATCAACAAAAGGATAAGAGAGTTCAGATTTACCTGTGATGGGTTTCGGCTATACCCATCAAATTGAGATAATGACTGAATGCCCTAGCAAGCGTCAAGGCTTCCTCTAATGTCATTTTTGATAACTCTGATGCCAATTGCTTCTCAAGCAACTCTGCCGTATCCTCAATCCCCGCCATTCTCATGTTACATGCACTCTGTACCCAAAATGTCCATTAGAATTTGTTGTCCTTACCATCTTCCAAGTATCATTTATATAAACACACACACATACACATACATATATAAACAAGATCAGAAAAGGAATTATCTCCTTGAATCACAGCATAAAAACTTTCTAAAAGCAACTAAAATCAGAGTGTTCATAAATTTATGGCATGTATGTATGGAAATAAATAAGATCAACCCATGCATGTAACTGAATAAATAAGAAAGCCCAAAAGATAAAAAACACAAAAAACAAATAGCATAAACGAATCACAGATCACGACCTAATAAACATTATGATGAGCACATGCATGTACATGAACAATAATAAAAACCCACAAACCCAAATAACAAAATGCACATTAAAATAAAACAAATACATGTAATATATGCACGATGATTTGAACTAATGCCTGTAGTTTTGAATATATGATAAAATACCAATACCCGAAAAATCACGGACTCAAAAATAGACGATATCAAGAAGTATTTGAAGAATTGTATGAGGGTATTTGGGAAAGAAAGACTTCAATGACAAAGCTGAAAAACAGAGAAGAAGAACAGAGGACCTGAGCGAGGATTTTAGTTCTTTCAAGTTTTTCCATGAATTTGGGTCCTACTTCCCCTCGGAGGACGTCGTTAAGAAGGTTTTCCAGTAGTCTACAGTCATCATCGAAGCTCTGAAATGAGATTTCCTCCGCTATGTCGTCTGTTATGTCCGTCATTGTACACTTAGAAAAACAGAGCAAGAAACAGAGCACCACAAGATGAATCCTCTAGGTGGGGGTGTCTGTTTGTGTATATATAGAAAGAGAGATAAAGAAAGAGAAGAGGTCTAGAGAGAAGCGGGTGCTGTGTGTTAACGGAGGAGTTGTAAGAGAAGAGGAGTGTTTGTAGAGGGAAGACCGGAAGAGAGAGAGAGAGAGAGAATGTGTGAGGTGAAGAACTTCATGGGGCTAATATTTTACCGTACAAACTGCGAAGGTGATGGTGACAAGTGTCAATTACAGCGGAATCAATGGGACAGTTTCGTTAGGGCTGCTTTTATGTGCACAATCGCTAATTTTTCAATAATTATATGTAAATTTAATTTATTTTTAATATTTTACTTTATTATATATCATTGGATTAATAATAAATTTATTTAATTAATTTCATAACAATAATGAAGTGATTAAAACATTAGATTCAATTACATTACTCCATTTTATTTTATTTTTTTTGTTTTGAGAGTGGGATCTACATTACAGTATAGAAAGTCGTAGAGGTAACATTGATAATTTTACACACAATTATCTATATAATAAAATAGCTAGTTTTTCGTTGGTCAGATCGTTTTAATCTGATAGTCATAATTAGACTTTCATTTTTTTTAAAACTCTAAGACTTTCATCTCTCATATAACTCTCTTTCTCATATTATTATCTTTTTTTTTTTACTTCTCATATGTTGTTTTTATTATTATTTACTCTATAAAACAGATGAAACTACGTGCTATGTAATTATTTATTTCATAAAATTAATTCAAAATTTTTATATATCTGACGGCATGTATTTTGTCACTTATTTCTTAATTTATAAATAACATTTAATGTAAATAAAAAATAGCACATTGACTATAAGCACTAAATAATATTCAACATGAAATGAACCTTAGATTATAAATTAATATATAATTTTATCAAAAATTGACATCTAATTTTGTTCAATTTACATTCAACTTTGTCGAATTAATATCAAATTATTTTTTATTGTTATCAAATTAATATTGAAATTAATTTAATTAATTTTTTTGGGTACTAAATTATATCAATTTTTTTGGTACGAAGTCAAATTTTATTTGATTTTATTAAATTTTTAATTTTTTTGATGCTAAATTTAGAGAATGACAATTATAAAATAATAAAGATTTTTGAGATGAAATCACCAATTTTTGTTAGTAACATTGATG
The DNA here is from genome assembly GCA_951799425.1 of Ilex aquifolium. NCBI lineage: Eukaryota > Viridiplantae > Streptophyta > Magnoliopsida > Aquifoliales > Aquifoliaceae > Ilex > Ilex aquifolium. Next base: position 24,866,203 of record OX637407.1, on the reverse strand, counting down.
GAAGGGAGACAGAGGGGGTTTTCGTTTAATGAATTTCAAACCTTAGAAGTCTCCATGTTATTTATAAAATGTCAGAAGGTATCCGTATAATATTGTCAAAATTCAGAGAATGTCCGTGATTTTTACCCTTTTTTTAATTAGACATTAATTTATTATTAGTTTATCTTAAAAACTTGAATTATTATATTTCTAATAAAAATAATTATTGGTTACGAGGGTTTGCTGGAAACCAAAAAAGAAATATGTGTGGGTGTGTTTTTGTATATATTTATATGTGGAGGATTAGCCATTTAGTGATTAAATTTATAATTATGTTGTGTCATTTGGGGTTGAATGGTAATAATTGTGATAAATTCACGAGTTTTATAAATGAGTAAAATTTTGTTGATTTTATTTATCGCTTAAAGATTGTGAATTTAATTGTGTTACGTCAGTATTATTATTTTTTTAGTTGAGGTATTTATTACATGAGAATAGGGTGGATTGAAAAATTTATAATTATGTTGTGTTATTGGATTGAGTAATAGTAGAGGTGATAAATTCATCTGTCTTATAAATGAATAAAATTTTATTTATTTTATTTATTACTTAAAAATTATAAATTCAATGGGTTATGTTAGTATTTTTTTTTCGGAGGCATTTGTATAAGATTTTTTTAGATTATTCTTTTTCAATTTGGGCAATTGTTGAAGATTTTTTTATTTGTTGTACAGTGCATTTAGGCACAGACAATGACTAGTACGTTAATATGACTCAAACATCATATAAATTTAGTGAGTTGGGGCTAAATAATTATCAACATAAACTTAAAAATGATATGATTTTCTAATACGTATAATAAATAGGTTAAAATTTGTGTTTATCAAAATAATCAAGAAACCCTCTCTTAAGCCGAAATTGCTTTCTGAAAAAAAGCATATAATAAAGAACTGTCCTCTCGGTTTTAGAATAGGCTCTTACTGCAGCTTTATCTAATACTCAGAATGTTAAATTGATCAATATCAACTAGAAAGCCAGTTGCAAACCTTTCCTCTAATCGAGTTGTAAGTTGTAACTCAAATATGAATAAAATAAATAATTTTTATCGTTTCTATCATTTATTGACATGGATTATTGTAAATGAAGAGATTTTTTTTTTTTTGGGCTATTATATGGACTTAACTAGACTTTTAAAATAAAAAAAAAATATGAGTGACGGTTTAATTGAGAAATAATGGGATCTCAATATTAAACTTTTTATTTAAAGGTTATATGGGTCAATTCTAATATTACACAATAATAAATAAATTGGGTTAGTGTCAAGAGTATATGATAAGATTTATTAAATGGGTTTAATTGAATTAGAATACAGAATAATACTGTTGGAAAAATGGTTGTGAAAAATAAATTAAAATGGCACTCACACATCGAAATTAATGGGACTATGATTTAATTATTTATTTAGAACTATTAATATTTGAATGAGAAATTATGTCTCAAAAATTACCAATTTTTATTTGTATAATAGACTGAATTTTTGGATTTAGAATTAGGTCAAAAATGAATCAGATCGGAACAGTGGACGAAGCAAGCAATAGAGCCCACAAGTGGCGCCCAAGGCTTTTGGCGCCTTGCCTTGGAACGCCCCTTCCCGTGGTCGTCTCACCTCGCTTCGCGATCTGTTGCCTTCACCTTTCAGTGCCTGACCCAACCATCTTTTAAATTAATTTTAAAATACGTGTCATATAATTGTCGCGTGACAAACAATGACATTCCTTGCCTGTTTAGTTTAATTAAACAGGTGCTTGGAGTTTATAAAAGGGCGACCTCTAGTGCCATTTGAGACACATCGAAATTCAGGAACAATTCTTCTTGACTTTCATACTTTTCTCTCTTTGCATACATATTGTTGCATCGTTGTTCTTCTTCGTTGGTTCAAGTACAAGGCACAAAGTTGTGTTCGCTAGAATTTAGAGATTGAAGTACTGTTTATCCAAGAACGTAAATACGTTCAAGAAGAGACAATTGCTCATCAACTTTGAGCATCGAGAGGGAACAAATTTGTCTTAAGGAGACTGTTGATATAGGACTCGGATTTATTCTTTATTTATTCTGGTTTTCTAGTTCTGATTATTGTTGTTGTTTTGCGTCCATGTAAGTACATTATTTTCTTTTAAACAGTAGGCTTTCTAATTTAGATTTGCAACAGTTATTAAATTTCTTAAATCTAATTATATACACATTGGTTTTTGATAACAAATACGACCTAAACATGACCCAACACTTCTCTATAGCCATTCTACTTTTTATTTTTTGTTGGTTAAAAATGGTGATCAAGGGTGATTAGACATAATAACCTTCTCAGGACATTACCTTAAAATTTTCACCCGTTATAGAATGTTTGGTTTAAGTCATTATTATTGATCTGAAATAGTCGAGCACGTCACCACAGCACCACCGAAGATAAAGAGAGAATTTTAATATCTGGATTCTCACCATAAATTTAAGAGGAACTTATGTGATCTAGCTGCCCCGAAATTCCGACTCTATACCCAAATATTCTGGCTAACCCAAGTCATATTCTTATGCATTTGATTTTAATATCCTCTATCAATGCTGGTAAGAAAATTTTAATACTATACGGAAAGATGGAGTTATAATCACCACTAAACCACATTATATTATAATTTTTTACTAGTGTGTCCATTAAATAAGTATAACTCATTTTTTTTGAATTGAAAAAAAGAAATATAAATTTTGAAAATCGCTCGTGACCCACGAATTGGAGAAAATATTCATTGCAACGACAATATCACGTCATCAATAATATCACATGTTTAGTGGATTTTATTATTTTAGTAACTTTCAATAACTGCCACCCAGACTAATTAACACTTTGAAACAATAGGTTCCCTTATCCTACATGGTGTATTATTATTGATTAGTAATATTATGTGTCCCTGATAATATGCAATTATTGTTGTAATTGAATAGTTACTCCACGAATTGCCCTAAAATCCAACAACCAATCGACCCATGGGGTGGACTGATCTGCAATGGGTCGAGCCGCGACATGCCCTTCTAATGGTGCAAAATGTGAGCAGATCTTTACTAAAAGCCGTCTCTATTGGTAGATGAATAGCGCCCCTCACTCTATCGTGAGAACTTTTATACGAAAGCGCACATTAGCTAAACATGATTAATAACCCATCAAAGTTGGATTTTTTTTTTTTTAAAAAAAAAATCCAACTATTTGATCATAACAAACCATGTAAATCCAAACATCATATTCTTGATCATTGGAATCAGATTGGATTTTTTATATTTTTTGGAAAATTTGAGTAGTTTACGAAAATTTTAATGATTGTACACTTCTAACATTTCTCAAAAATCTCTTATTAGGTGTCCTACTCCTACCTTTTATGTCGACAAGAAGTCCTAAATGCATGGATAGTGGATAGTTCAGGTTGGAATAGACTACCCAAATGTTTTAGCATGGATTAAGTCCTAGCAAACATAAGATTAAATAGTCTATCAAATTATTTTACTTAAATTCATCCTTTCAAAACCTCCCATACCCATCAAACAAATAGCCTCTAGTGTCTTGAAATCCGTCAGAGTTATTAGGACTGTTAGAGCTAGTTTAAATAAGTAATTTTTAAAGATTTTGCAATAAAATAAGTTAGGTCCATTTGAAACTTGTGTTTTTTATCAATTTATGCAGTAGTTTTTTATCCTAAAAGACTTATTTAGGTTGATTCAAGAAATTAATTTTATGAGCTTTTCTTCTGAATTTTTTAAGTTTTGTCGTGGTTCTCATATAACTTTTTAATTTATTATATTTATAAAAATTATTAGTGACATAAAAAAAATGAAATTCATATTGTTGGAACTATTGTGCATAATTTATACATATATGTAATTATTTTTTTATTTTAACAAAAAAAAAGCCAAAAAAAATTAGAAAATCATTCTAAACAGACTTTCCCTACTTTTCTAGTTTTTTAAAGAATATCCCAATCGGTTTTGAGAACTTTTTTAACTCTGATTTTTTTACGAAACTTTTCAAACCGCAATTTTTCACCTAAAAAAATCTAACTCCAAACATACTCATTATCTCTAAGTTTCAAATTGGAATATTTTAAGAGATATCGCAATTTATCAAATAAGAGTGATGGTGTATTCTAACTTTATATTTTTGGCACAACATTAAAAACAATACAAGTTTTGTATGGTTCTTTGTCGTTAAAAAACAAAACAAAGTCACATGAGTCGGCGGGACCATGTGCTTATGATATGAACCAACCACTATTACTATAAAAAAGGACCTTTGATAACTTGTAGGTCCTCCTCGGCATCCCCGAACACTAAATTCGCATAATTAAAAAAACAACCTTTTCTCTAATCAATTCACAATTCGTAGACTATTAACTATCTAATTTTAGATTCTTACTCACTCCTCTATATTTACCTAAACACGTCATACTCTCCACACATATGTTTATTTTCTTTTTCATTATAAAATTTAACCATTTCATTTGTAAGATAAAAAATAATTGTATATATATTTTTTTAAAATTAATTTATGTTACATCAATATAATTTTTCAAGCACAATAAACTTTTTAAGTTATATCAAGATTTTATGTGAAAATAATTTGTAGTGTATTTTTTAGTAAAACTTAAATTTTTTAAAATTTTAATATATTTTAAAATATATATATTATAGAGTAGTACTAGTTATTATCTGTACCTGAAGGCACATAGTAATAAAAAATGGTAAATAATAAACATATTTTTATTCATATTCAAAATCAAATCACAAATATACATGAGAGATAAATGAATTTAAGCATCAGTTGTAGTGAGGATGAGAGGTAGTGGTGGTAGGAGACGGTGATAGTTGTGGTGGGTGGCAATGACCGTGGTGGCGGCCGCGACGACGGTGGTGATGGCAGCGACGGTGGTGGTGGTGGTGGTGGCGGCGATGGTGGAGGCGGCAGTGGCGGCGATGGTGGAGGCGGCAGTGGCGACGACGGCGACAGTGGTGGTGGTGGCGGTGGCGGTGGCGGTGGTGCTAGCGGTGGCAGTGGTGGTGGCGGCGATGGTAATGGTAGAGGTGGTGGTGGCGGTGGTGGTGGTAGAGATAGTGGTGGGGCGGTTTCAAACACTATTTTTTTTTTTAAAGTACTTATGAGAAATAATTTTTAGAAGTATTTTTAAAAAGTTACCTCAAACACACCCTTAGGGGCCTATTTTTCCTATTAAATTTAGGGTGTTAATATTAGCCGTTAGATTAACTTTAAAGTAAAATTTAAAGCGATCTGAACCGCGAAAAGCAAAAGTCATTTTGTTTATCTTTTGAAATTTGAATTATAAGTTACTTTATTATATAGATATTAAATTTTATCCTAATTGACCTAACTAATTCTTAATTACAGTAGGGTTCTAATATGAGCAGTAGATTGACAATTAGTTTTATTTTGTTCAAGGAATTATAAGTAGAATTTTAATCAAATGAACTTCAAAAATTTAATTTCTCAACCATCACTAAAAAATACTCTCAATCACAAATTATTATTTTTTTTTTTGTACACAAAATTCTAAAAAAACAGAACTTATAACTATTTTTTTTTTTTTTTATCTTTTTTCTTATAGGTAGAATAATAAATTTTAGGAATATACAAAGTTTTCATAATCCTATAATAAAATATGAGCAATAAAAAATTAAGTTTGTTAAATTTGTGATGATATTTAATTCAGATACACATATACTAATATGTTATATTAATTTTTATGTACGAAAACTATTCACGTGCAACGCATATAATGCATTGCTATTATATTAAAAATGATCCAAATCCCACTTTACGAGTATCCTAAAGACCATTAATAAGCTATCAAATTTAGTGTTTTTTGATCCCCAGTTGCTATGGGAAACAAATGATGAAATACAATTGATTCCTCCATCTAAGTGGTTCTCGCTTCTCTTTGTTCTTATTCCTGACTCCTCCTCAAGTAGTTCCCAATGTTGGGCACTTTTCATACTTCATGGGTGCAACATCAACAAATTCACTCATGATCAAGTTACAACTTAAAATCCATGACCATATTATGTTAATTGTTCGTATTTCGTTAATTCCCTCGTTATGCTCCTATTTACTTGTAATTGTGATTCGTTTGCCAAAACTAAGGAGTCTTTCTATGGAAACCTTCATGAACAATCGTCGTTTTTTTTTTCCCATGGTTTTTTCACTTCTCACAGTTGCTCTTTTCACACTTCTAGGATATCTGGTGCCAAATTGTCGTCCGTTTCTTTATTTCTTCGGTTTTGTAGCAATTAAGGGTATACATACATGTATTAAAAAATATATAATTATATATACAACTACAAATATTTAATTAATCAAAAAATATTTCTGACAAGATTCGAACTTATGGAAAAGACAAGGCAAGGAAGTTTTTCCACAAGTGGTCATTCTCAATCAAGCCCCATGGGCAGTGTCGTCACCACCTTCCACTGAAGTGGTTGGCCACTGAAAGTAATTGGTGTCGGGGATTTGGACCGACTTTATCTATGTAATGTGACAACAAATTAAGTATACACCAACACGAGTGCATACATGCAATTATGAGACCTACCTCAAGATATGTACGTTTATCTTCCCCGGGACCCACACAGACCACAGATTTAATTAAGTACACTAATCATCATTATTATAACGAAATTGACGAACTTATGATAAGGATTATCTGATAATTATTCAAACACTCTTTGTTCATTTGTATTTATCTCCTTGGCAATATCAAAATTCAGTTATTATCTTTTGTGTGATGTTACAATCATACTTTTGAATTTTGATCTCCTTGAATAGTTTTTTAAGCGTGCAAGCAGCCTCAATTAATAAAGTTGCGACATTGAAAGGTCTGTAGGACTAAATTTCATCCAACACGCAAATTGATTGAATTTAGTTAAGTGTTTGATTCTATTGGTTATAATTTTTTGTTGTTGCAGTCGGTGCTCATTTATGCGCGCGTGAAGCAACCCAACAAACAAGAAAAGGATGTCTCTTGGGACATTTGAGAATAATTCGAGCTGTATGGAGAGAAACTGTCACGTATAATTTGTTTTTATTTTTCTTTTTGTTTTTTTTTGAGAGAGAGAAAGGAGCCCGACAGTGACCCCCACTAATTTTGGCCGAGGCCAAATGAAATATGCAAGAGTAAACTTTGAATTTCATTCGAATATAGTAAATGAACAGAATAAACGAGCTATTAGTTCGAGAAAACATCTTTTGATTATTGAACATTCATGCTCATATAGTAAGAAACTCTTTCAATTTCTAAAAGTAGCTTAGCAAATGAATGACCAAGCAACTGGGCCAACTCTATTGTAAGGCCATCAAAGCCTCGGCTTTAGGTTCCATTTTTTTAGTTAAGCTCCATTTTTGTAATTATAACACTAGCCTAAATAAAAATTTTAATTTTTATAAAAATTAAGCCCAATAATAAAATTAAAGTTAAATTTAAATTGAATAGTTTGGACATATTTCTCCGGCCTATAGCACCAAAAATATCATAAAAAAATTTAAAAACACAAAAAGAAGAAGTAATAGTAAAAAAGTGAACTTTTCAACATTTTTCTCCCAACTATTGTGTGTGTGTGTGTGTGCACGATAAAAGAGTTTGAAAGACCAACAGATTCTCACTTCCACTTTATTTATCTATCTCTCTCGCTCTCTCTCTCTAGTTAACAAAGAACAATTGATCTACCTTTTTTTTTACCGTCTACCTTTATTTGTTTATTTGTTATTTTTATACACCATAAAATTCACAAAGTTAATAATTTTCCATTAGCATTATCATTTTAAGCTTGGTCAGTGGACATTTCAAAAAGTGAGAAGAATAAATATTAAATAAAATATTATTTTTAAAAATAAAAAAATTTCTTTTTTAGTTGCCGTTTTAGGCCCCAAAATATCACGGGCCACCTCTACCGAGCAAGTGACTGATGACAATACACATACCGACACGATTTCAATCCAATGTTTGGCATAACTATTTTTTACGATGGATTGGAGAGGCATTTGGCCCAATATAAACGTATTTAACCTCCTATATGAGAAAGAAAATAAAATTATCTCTAGTTTCTAATTGTACATCTTTGGTATAATGTACTTTTTTTTTTTGGTATAATGCACTTCCAACATGAACTTAAATAGAACATGGTACAACCTTACAAACGTGGAATCTAAGGTAAGTATGAGGCCCAAATTGATAAGTATTGCACCTCTGCTCGGCTTTCCATTGGTTTGGTTGAAGGCTCAATTGAGTTTTTTTTTTTTCGCTATTGAAAAAAAGGGTTTGGGTAAAGGAGAACGCCTAGAGACCATCCTGATAAGTTTTCATTGGTGAGATCATGAGGCTCTTGACCGTGCCCATTACTTCTCTTAGGAACGCACCTAACTAGACTAGTATAACAGTCAAGCACCGAGTCCCAATATGGATTCCAATACTCGAACCTCCAATTTCAGGGTGGTACCCAACTTGATCACCCCACTCGATGGTGCTCAATTAAGTATCTATTAATAATGTTATGTTGACTAATATTTTTTATTAAGTTTTTCATATCAAGTGATGTGACACAATTTTCACTATCAAATAAGTGGGTCCCATTAATATTCAATTATGGAAATTGTGCCACATCACTTGAAATGAAAAATTTGATAAGAAACTTGTTAAGCATAACATTACAGTATATTTTAAGGCCCGTTAAACTATTGAATTTGGCTCAAATTTAACTCGATAACGTAATAAGCATTCGATACATTTACTTAGGCTTGACTCATTTTTAAAAAAAAAAAAATCCATTTCTATCAATAAAATTAAAAAAGAAAATAAAAAATGGGTAATGGTACTTACTAGTTTTTATTTGATTCATGAAATCAGCTTAATTAGGCACTCAACACGGGCCTTACATAGGGATTAGAAACTCGTTTCGGACAGTCACTAGGGTCCAGAAAAGCCCAGTTCAAGCCTACAAAACTTATGGGTAAATTTGGGCTTAACTCTGGAATGCGAAGTACAAAAGTTGGGCCTATAGTCCAACAACAGATGAGCTGTGTTTGGCTATTAGGAAACTATAAGACCTCCAACCCTGCTGCAACATGTTATTAGCGGTTGGACTTATGCTCCGTTTGGTATGATGAAAAAATAAAAGGATAGAAAAATGGAAAGATAAATAAAATATCATATTTGATAAGGAAGGAATGATGAAAAAGTGGATGAATTAACTTTCATTCCAACTCACCAAAATCAATTCCTCCAAAATCGGAAGAAAAGTGGATATAAAATTAATTATTTGTGTTGAGATGTATCTTATTTGTCTATATATCTTTTAATATATACATATTAATTTTATATAAAAATACAATGATAAAATATGTATTTATATATATTTTTTAAAAATAAAAAAATAAAAATAAAAATAAAAATAAAAATAAAAATTTTAAATTAAAAAAAATATTTTTTCTATCTTAAATAGGGGTGAAAATTTTCGACTCAACACGATGACACGACTCGAACTCGACACGAATTTTATGACACGAACTTGCCTATAACTCAACACGAATTTGAAAATGACCTGACACGCGAACAAGAAATATAATTGAAAATAGAATATTAGAGTTAAATTTTTTATTCTAAAGTTTATGTGGGTCAATATGAATACGAACACGAACACAACACGAAAATAAACATGTTAACTCGCAACTTAACACGACACAATTAGTTAAATGAGTTGAGTTAGATTTCACTAATGTTCGACATAAACCCATAATGACTCAACACGAATTTGACACGACACGACTCGATTGTCACCCCTAATCTTAGTCGGCACAAAAAAAAATTTAGTAATTTTTATTTTCCATCCATCCGACTAAACACAAATGAAGGAAAATGTATCATTTCTACTTTCCTTCCTTGAAAGATAAAAAGTGTATCCCTCTTACTTTTTATCCTTCATATTTTTTCATTCTTTCTACCAAACGGAGCATGAATGTCGTAGATTCAAAATTCGCCGTCTCTTCCTCTATAATAATATCTGATTAAGAAAAAACCCTGTAACACACAAGAGATCACTTTCTTGGAGAACATGTATATTACCAAACCCATGTATCTCAAAAACTTATTTTTCAAAATCAGTCATTTTCAAACTTATTTATCAAACCCAATCATTTTAAAAAAAAAAACATAATTCCAAATGACACTTTCATCTCTCAAAACGTTATTTGGAATGACGCCTGAACAACTCCTTAATTAGTGTGTGAACATACTTCACTGACTTACCCATAAAGTTCTTATATATAATTGTTAGACTATATATTTTCACACAATTATTCTTCATCCCTAGGATATAGAACTAAAACTACCTTAATTACAGGAATCTTTGTGGTTGGTTTCATGTCATGATCTCTGCATCTCCTAAGCAGTTTTAGGTGAGAGTGAGATACACAGCAGCTTTAGTTTTTGGCAGTAGTAGTTGGTGTTTGATCATAATTAGTTGATCCATGAACTATGTTAGGTCACATGATAAACTAATATTATATTTGAGTCCTATATTAATGTATAATTAATATAGGTTTATGAAACTTGTGGTACATCTCAAAATTCAACCTTGTTTGACCTTAAGGAAAGGAATTTACAGACACATGTATGTGGGTCGGTGGGACAAAATCTTCAAAGGGTATTTACTTTAAGGTTGTATGATTATGGTAGCTGCATGCACTATATCTACCACATTCTATTGTAGGCAAGTTTGTTTGGCTCGATGTTAACTGTAATGATTAGAACCCCTCTTCACATTAGAGTTACTCTGTCTTTCCTTAATGGGATTTTTTTTTCTTTTTTTTTTTTTTGGGGGGTTGAAGGATGTTGACTTTGTTCTTCTGCTTGGTGTGAACTATTGATGATTCAGTGAAAGTAATTCACAGCTTAGGTTCAAGGATTATGTTTATTTGCAGTCAGCTTGTAGCAGTTGGTAATGGGGTTCTACATTCAAAAAACCAAAAAAAAACGTAAAAATATTACAGAGTTATACCAAGTCCATTATAAAACGAGCAAAATACAAGCAAAACAGCGAATAGATTACCTACGCATTGTTAAAAATAAAGTTAGGGCTACAAACACAAGTAGTGTCAATAAATTTCAAGAGTACCCTCTACAAAATATTATATAAAATTTTTTTTTTCAGGATATCCGAAGTATACCATGACTAGATGTCTAATACAGTCAGGTTTCACACTAATCTACATGATGTTCTTGTATAAGGAATAAAAATTCCTTTACACCAAAAAAAAACATGGCGATAGTATTTGGGGAAACTTGTATGTTTCACTCAAAATCTCTGGTTAGTGTGAAGTCCATGTACTGCTCTTCTTCATGTCTGTAAAGAAAGTGAAAATAAAAATCAGGGTAAATCTCATAAATGCCCCTAAACTATAACCTTTTTTATAAATTGCCCATTAAAATTTTAATTGTCTCGATTTGCCTCATGAATTATGTAATTTATTTCAATTGACCCGAACTGTTAAAATTAACCGAAAATTGAGACAAATTCTGTTAAAATTAATTATTAAATGAGATAAATTCTATTGAATTAATTGTTAATTTTATCTCTTTTAACAGTTAAATTGAGACAATTTAAAATAAACACCATATTGGGGGGACATTTATGAGACTTACCCTAAAAATAAACACAAGAGGCAGTTACAGAACAATGTGGCCACCAGAGAGAAGCACACAGAAGCTAGGGCACATTTACTGAATCATCAGACCAATTATGTCACTGATCAACTCTAAAAGCGAGTAAAAGCATTGATACAGAACACAATGGTGGCTTTGGGAGGCTCATAGATATGTGTGCATTGGTGCCCTGGTGCTGTGGGTTAGTGGTAATCTGAAAGGACTAAAGGACCGTGTGGGGTTGGGGCCTAGTGCTGGTGGGTACGAATTGGTGTGCCTTTACCTGCCCTTAACACTTTCCAATGCAAATTGGGATAGTTTAGTCAAGCCCAGAAATTTGATTTTTTAGTACTTCATTGAAAATTGATTTTTTTTTGTTTTTGGGTAATGGGAAAAATTCCTAGTATATCTTCAGGGAGTAGAGACGTTTTTATATCGCTCAAACTCGTGAGTGTGAATAGAATCAATAACAAACACCGGTTGCATGAATCAATTTATCAACTCATACACTAATTAAATCAGGACAAGAAATGATTCAAAAGGGCCACAAAAAAAAAATTATTAGTCTAACCTTGCCCTACATAGTCTCCTTGTTCTCAGCTAGGCCCCCTACCGAGATAAAGATTGAACACAAAAGTTTGTCTCCTCAGATTCCACTATTGTCTATTCCCATTTCAAAAACTCTTGAGTTATTGTCTTTCTCTCTCTCTCTCCTCTCTGCAGTTGTTGTCTCTCCTCTTTGTAATCCATTTTCCTGTTGTAGTTAGGTGGGGTTGATCACCTTCTTTTTGTCAGGATTCTCCTGAAAGTCCTCAGTCACAGAGGGGGGCTGACACAGAAAGGGCTAGAAGAGAAGAATAAATCACCCCCCAAAGAGCCACAATATAGAAGGAAAAAACAGAATTAAAACCTCTTTCTTGTATCTTTCCCTCTCACATCCATCTTTGAGGAGTTTGTTTCTTTCCCTTTGTTAATCTTTACCTTTTTTTGCAAATGAAGACAATCATGGCGAAGCCTCATGACTCCTTCTCATTATCTAGGAGATACTTCCAATGGAGAAAGAAGGTTGAAGATGATGAAGATGACGAAGAAATTTTAACTTTCAGCTCATCGTCACAGGTATTTGACGACGAGCTGAAAGTTGGGGACCTTAAAGTCCCGGTGCTTTCAGTGTCTCATTCACTGAAAGCACCGAAGAAGAAACTTCCAATCACGACGGTTTCTTCTAAACTGCGCTCGGTTCTTAGTTTTGGTAAGAACCGATCGCACCAATCTCAAGGACTTGGCACCAAAGTGGTGTGTACTCTATTTGGGTACAGACGAGGCCATGTTCACATCGCCTTCCAAGAGGATACCAAACTGAGTCCACCATTTCTAGTCGAACTTGCGACATCAACAAGCGTCTTAGTGAGAGAAATGGCTTCTGGGTTGGTCAGAATAGCGTTAGAATGCGATAAGAAAATGGAGAAGAAAGGGTTTAAGTTGCTAGAAGAGCCCCTATGGAGGACATACTGCAATGGAAAGAAATGTGGGTATGCTATGAGGAGGGAATGTGGGCCAGGGGAGTGGAAGATTCTGAATGCCGTCGGTCCGATCACAATGGGTGCCGGAGTTTTGCCGGAGAGTGGGGAAGGAGTTGGGTCTGAAGGTGAGCTTATGTACATGAGAGCCAAGTTTGAGAGAGTTGTTGGGTCTAAAGACTCTGAAGCATTTTATATGATGAACCCTGATAGGAATGGAGGTCCTGAACTTAGCATTTATTTGCTCAGAGTTTGAGTTCGAGTTCGAGTACCCAGAAAATATTATGTAATTTCAACTTCATCTGAGCTTGAATGCTTTAATCTTTTGGAGTTGATTGTTAAGCCATGTGATAATGGAGTTTTGTCTCTCCATGGTAGTTTTGCTTTCCTTCATTTTGGGGGTGAATTTGTGGTATAAAATTGGTATTGTGTTTTATTATTATCTTTAGGCAGCTTCTTCTTCGTCGTCTTCTTTTTTTTTTTCTCTCTTTTTGTGGTTGTTTGGGTTTAGTAGTAGTGCTTGATCAATCAAATACATGGGAAGACCGAGGCTGTCAATTCTACTTTTTAAGAGTTTTTTTTAGTTTAACGGTGAAGAATTTTCAAGATAATTTATGTACACATCAACTAATCACCTCTCTAATTCGGCAAAAGACAGTAGTAATCACCTCTTTAGGTGAAATTGGTGGCAAATTTGAATTGAGATGACCAAAAGTACTTGCCTTTCATTTTGTTGGGTATTCAAATATTTATGTGTCAGTGGTAATGAAGTTTATCAAGAAAATGTCATGCCTGTAACTTCCCAAATTTCCAAGTTCAAGAGATGCTTGTGGAACTACTCTCTATGTAATTGGGTTTAGTGCCCTTAGATTGGTGTTTTGGACTTCAGATTATAGTTTGTGGACTTTTGATGATCCTAGGGTGGGAACAGCTGGGTTTCAATAGAAATGGGTATTTACTAAACTGACCGAAAATGAGATTAAATATAAGGACAAATGAATGTCCCGTTAATCTTAAGAGTAATTCAAGTAGTAATAGGATGAATTGTAAATTTAGATGTCTTAATTTTAAATCTTGACAATTCTTTAGGGTCGGGTCGGGTCATGAAAAGATTTATTCCTCACAAAAACCCTAGTTTCAACGTGAATGTCCTGTTTTTGACCGAATCGAAGAAAAAATTAATTAAGATGCGCGTAAATTGACCTGAATATTCTAACTGTTCAATCAAAAAACAAAAATGAATGCGGCGCTGATGTGGTAAGTAAATTTTAAGTTTTAAATGAGTAACCTGAGACTAAGTGCATCCTCATATCAGTGTCAGTGTCAGTGTCAGTGTCAGTGGATGACTACACATGAATTGGCATTAGAAGAAGACATTAGTGTTGATTTCATATGAAAAAAATTATGATTTATGTCTCAATAGTACTAACCATTCAATGGGTTCTATTAGAGTTAATCTCAAAAACTTTGAATTGATCCTAAACGGTTTTAAAATCTATCCAAACCACTTTTTTTGAACCTATTCCAATTTTTTTGAACTTCCTGAGTGAACTTTCTGTTGTTTTACATGGGAATGAAATATTTTGAGGTGGTTAACAAACAAAATATTGTCGAGTCAAAAATGACACCATTGTACGATTTGAATGAACCTCGGGCCCATATGAGAGTCGATATGTAAATATAGCCAAATATTTATGAGATATTAATTAATAAGACGTAATTTTATGTCGTAACTTCACTCAATTGCATGGTAGCTTTTTCATTGCCAAATATTTTCGAGATGTTAATTAACGAGATAGAGTTCTTTGTCGTAACTTTACTCAATTGCATGGTAGTTTCTTAATTATTATTATTATTATTTTCCTTTTTTGTACTAGAGTTTTTATGGAAATCAGATATTTAGGTGGAACCAGTGATGTATTGCCAAATAAGTAAACACGTGCGACTCTGATACTTGAAACAGAAGTCTGTTTTTTTTTTTTTTTTTTTTGGGGGGGGGGGGGAGGGGTAAGGGGGGGGCTTGAGGCAAATGATTACTTATCATGAAAATCAGAATATTGGTATTATTACTTATTATTGGCACTTTTCATCATTAGGTGCACGCTCAAAATTAAGTGGTTTCCTTTATAGGGTTCAACTTAATGTCATACCCACTTTTATATGCTGCCCACTCATCCCATTTTTTTTTTTCTTTTTCCTTTCAATCCCCTGGTTACCTGTCAATCGTATAATGTCGTGTTGTGTCATATCATGTTATTTTTTTATCGTGTAAGTTTTAATATGTTTTTATGTTTGTATTAATAAAAAAATATTTAATTTTATAATAACTCATGCAATATTTTAAAAAAAAATTATAAATATTTATTTTCTGTTTATAATACTCATTAAACATGATATTTTTGGTGGATTGTCACATCATTTGAGGTGGCCATATTTGGTAGGCATCAAAATATTATTTGTTAGCATGCAAAGTATAAACCCGCTTAGGTTACACCGACTAGTATTCAAATTCGAAAAAATAGGTGACGTAAATTTGATCACCCAATAATAAAAATTAAAAACAAATATAAATGGAAGAGTTATATAAGTATCGGTTCCCGGATCAGGCCTATCCGGCCCACCAATTAACGATCCACTGCCAGCTTGGGAAGGGGTTTGGCCGGCCAATGAATTGGGTCGTGAGACTACTTGATGGGCCACTAATCATCAGTCAAAATTGCTAAGTTGAACACTAGAGAGACAGACGATCACAACCACCTGTCCTCTGTTTGACAATTGATTCTTCGAATTACCAAACCCCCCCCCCCCCCCACACACTCACACAAAAAAAGAAAACTGATGTGAATTTTAATGTTTTAGTTCTTAAGGTTTTCAAAAGCATTCTTAAGAAGTTCTTATCCTTTTACATGGATAGTCAAGGTTTTGAACCACAATAGTGGGCACTTTCCAGGGTACTCTCTCTCTTTCACACACACATTTTTTAATGCATCCACCTCCTCACCAAAACAAATATACTATTTTATCGTCTTTTTCAACTTATTTATTAAATTATCATATTTATTTGAAAATGTGTTTCTAAAACACGGCTTCAAATTAATGTGTTTTTGATATGCTTTTGAGAGAAATATATTTTTGAAATATGTTTTCAACGGGTTTCAATTTTTTCTTGAAAGTGTGTTTTCGAAACACGCTTTTAACTGAAGTCCTTTTTTGAAATAAGTTTTCAGTTAATGTCGTGTTTCTGAAAATATATTTTTTATAATAAAAAAAATAGTAATTTGATAAATAAGTTAAAAAAAACAATAAGGTGGTATATATATATATTTTGGCAAAAAATGGTAGATGAATATAAAAAAAATCGAGAGACACAAACAAAAGAGGCAGAGAATGTAGGCAGAGATTGTTGGTTACAGATGTGGCAAAACAAATCCATTGGGATTCACTCAGTGACAGTGGTCAAGTCTATACAAAGATTCTTTGGATGCATGAAAAAGTTGAGTTAGATAGCTGCAGCTTTTACACTTCCATAGCCGTGCTAAGAGCATTTCCAACCACGCTCAGCAAAGTAGCTACCCAAAATATATTTAAATATTCAATTCACTACTTTAGCTAGTAACTTTTTAAAATTCACTCCAACCACGCTCAGCAAAATAGCTTACTACTTCAACTAACTTTAACTAACTTTCAATAATATAATTAAAAAATGCCACGTGGCATAACACGTAAGCGCCATAATGATGACGTGTCGTGCCACGTCATCAAATTTTAAATTTTACAACGGTCATATTTACAACGGCTATATTTACAACGGTCATATTTATAACGGCTATATTTACAACGGCCATATTTACAACGGTCATATTTACAACGGTCATATTTACAACGGCCATATTTTTGAAAATGTATAAATAAGACTTCCCCCTTCTCATTGTCATATAGCTCAAATTTATTTTACTAGTATTGAACTCATATTTCTTTGTCATGGCTTATGATAGTAAAATGAAGATGATTCTTAGTGATTCTGACTCCGATGATGAGTTGGAGATGTTAGCGGTTGCTGCTATGACAATGAAGAAACTCAAGGCTAAGAACAGTTCCGCAATACGTCGTGGTTCTATTCAAGGTCATTCTGTTATTTTGCGCAATCGAGTTGAAGGGCATGAGAGACTTTATCAAGATTATTTTGCTGAATCGCCTACCTATCCCCCAAATTTATTTCGAAGGAGGTTTCGAATGAATCGATCTCTTTTCGTTCGTATTCTATCCATCGTGGAAGTTTATGATCCATACTTTGTCCAAAAAAGAGATGCTGTTGGAAATATTGGCTTATCTCCCCTACAAAAGATGACTGCCGCTATAAGAATGCTTGCCTATGGAGTTGCAGCAGATGCTGTTGATGATTATGTGAGGATCGGCGAAAGCACCGCCATAGAAAGTTTACAAAGATTTGTATCAGCCATAGTAGCAATTTATTCTGATGAGTATCTCAGGTCACCAAACAGTGTAGACATTGCTAGATTATTAGCAATCGGTGAGAGACGTGGGTTTCCGGGGATGCTAGGTAGCATTGACTGCATGCATTGGAGATGGAAGAATTGTCCAACAGCATGGAAAGGTATGTATTCTGGTCATGTTCATGAACCAACAATTATTTTAGAGGCGGTGGCTTCATATGATCTATGGATTTGGCATGCCTTTTTTGGGTTACCTGGATCCCACAATGATATAAATGTGCTAGAACGCTCTTCTGTTTTTACTCTTCTTTCGGAAGGTAGGGCTCCTTCGGTTAATTACTCCGTCAATGGAAACGATTATACTATGGGATATTATCTTGCTGATGGTATATATCCAAAGTGGGCCACGTTTGTCAAAACAATTTCATGTCCAAGAGGCAATAAGCAAATACATTTTGCACAAGCTCAAGAGTCAGCCAGAAAGGATGTTGAGAGAGCTTTTGGAGTGCTCCAAGCACGATTTGCTATAGTTCGTGGACCTGCACGTTTCTGGAAACTTGAAGTGCTTAAGGATATTATGAAGGCATGCATAATATTGCATAACATGATTGTCGAGGATGAGAGGGACAATAATGAAATGGACTTTAGTTATGATGCATCGGATGAAATTCCTACTCCTACATTGATATCCGAACGGAGTTCAGAACTACTTCAATTTATTCATACTCAACATCGTATTCGAGACAGAGACACTCATTCGATACTCCAAACTGATCTAGTCGAGCACCTGTGGAATATGCATGGAATGTTTTAAGCAGTAATATGCTATGAAAAACTTAATGTAGAATTTGAACTATTATGATCTTTAATTCCAAGTTAGGCTTGCTTTTTGGTACTGTAATTTTCTTTTCTTTATTAAACTTATTTGCTGTAATTTAATTCCAAGTTTGCATCCTAGTCATCCCTTTTAAATCAATAACATAACTAAGAAATCAAAAGTCATTGCACTCAAATAAAAACAGTCAAATAAAAACAATAAAACCAAATATTCAGTCATGATTTCCATCTGGATCAATAACATAAGTTGCTAGTCGATGAATAAGAAAAAACTACATTTTCTTTGCCATGATTTCCATCTGGAGGCGCTTAAAATATTCAGCTTGAATCGGAGGCATGACACTCGTATCTATCAACATTATTTTCTGTTCCTCCTTCATTTGCTCGAGTTGTACCTTCTCTTGTTCAATAGCCACCTTCTCTTGTTCAACAGCCACCATTTTTTCCATGTAAGCGACTTTCTTCTCCGCCAGCTTCTTTTTCTCCTCCTTCATTTCTTCAAACAATTTCATGAAATAGGTTTCATCATCGCCTTCAGAGAGTTTGCTCTTTCACTTTCTTGCTCGCTCTTTCGCAGCCTTCCTTCCAGTTGGCCTCTCTAAGCCCCCACTGTCGTCTCCTATGTTTACCGATTCTGGTGTTGAAGGATTAGAGCTGCTAGGAGTTGCACCACTTTTTATTTTTTGTTTCTTGGACTGAGAATCCTCCATCCATTTTGGGTGATACCGTAGCTCATTCCAACAATGTTCAAATGAAAAAGAGGATTTATGAAGTTCCTTGTACACTTTCTTTGCATCTCGGACCTGAAAATTGTACAATAATGTTATGTATCATAAAAGAAAATTGTACAATAATATTATGTATCATAATACTATTTTCACACTTGTAATTAAAATACACTCATACCTTGTCTTTCTCAGTCAGACCACTTTGATTCAACCTTTCAATTTGGTCAAAGCAGCCACAAAATTTATTGGTGGCTAGTTGAATTGTCGACCAACGATTCATCAAAGAAACCAGATTGCGATTACAATCTGACTGGGGTTTGTATTCGTTGAAGTACTCCCAAACCCTTTGCCAATACCTTTTAGATTTTTGCTCATTCCCATGCACGGCATCCACGCTAATATTAAGCCAACCCGAGACTAAAACTAAATCCTCCTCAACTGTAAAGTTCCCGCCTCGTGGCTTTTTGGTGGTGGATTCTATTTGTGGTGCTATTTGTGAAGAATGATTTATTTGGCCTACGGATTGAGTGTTAAACTCATCTACGTTGGTTCCGTCATTCAACAGATTGGTGAAATAATATCCATGTTCATCCATCACAAACTAAACTCAACAACCTACATTGTTGATAAAAAAGTTCAACAATATGAACAAAGCTAATTAAGGCAAAGCTAATCAAAGAATGCATCCACTTGAGAAACCAGTAAACATGCATCACTTAATTGCAATGATACAAGTCAACTACATCAAAAATTTAAGGCAAAGTTAATCATCTTTGCACTTGCAGTGATCTAATTTGGCATTCAACTACATCAAAAATAATATTCATGCATCACTTAATTGCAATGATACAAGTCAACTAATCTGAAATTTAGAATTTGTATTTCTCAAGTGGGTAATCTAGTTTATATTGTTTGGTTTATAAGATCAAATACACTTTCTACCCAAGGAAACAAAATTGAGAACATTAGTAATTGAATGATGCATCCAAACAGAAACTGATGATCTATTCCATCTTGGTACTACACGTGAAACAATAACCAATTTAGTGCATTGAAGGCAACCCACTCAAGAATTTTCCCAGATGCAATAAGAGACATTAACCACTGCAGTACTATTTGATTTTCATACACATGGATTTTGAAGAATGCAAAGTTAAACTATCCAATCATAAAGATCAAGTGCTCTGCCAGTGTAATCATACAAGTCAGTTTTATGATAAAGAGTGCTGATTAATTAACCATAATCATAGAAGCCAGTTTTATTTTACACTCACCAGGACCTTAGGTGCAAATTTAACATAGATCTAGATCAGGGAATTAAAGTCATCAAGCAGTTACGCATCTAGATACCAATTTCAGAAATCATCTCGTTGTTGAAAATACAATCTTTATGAATTATAAAACAAAGACATTATGTTTTACAAATTGTCTAAAACTTTACCACAATGGAAGGACTCAAAGAAGATGAAATTAGGATTTTGCTTTACCTGCAATATGCACCCAAAAGAAAAAGAGTTACTATTTCCAATCCACATTTAACTTAGCTTCTGAGACAGAATTATACAACCAGAACGACTCAAATAATTTAAAAGTGCGCTTTTGTGCTAAAAAAATGGAAACACGTCCAGGTCGTGTGTTAAAATCATGATAGACAATTAGCAAACTGTATCATTGGTTCTACCAATCAATCACTGCCATCAGAAGGGAAGGGATAGACAATAATTATTTCATAGTTCCATCCAAATATATTAAAAACATGGAACTCAAAGCCCTTGCGCAATGTCCCCTGCATCATATGGCAGTTTAAACCAACCTTAATCATTTATCAAATACAAGTTTACTTGATTATCAAAACCATAATATTCAATCTATATCATAACAGCACAAACAGCACTGCTGAAACAATAACAACAAACAAAAACACCACATAACGAGTAAAGAACAAACAGCCCCTTTGGTTGCAGGTAGGCAAGTCACTGGCAGCATATCCTCAGTACATAGCATACAATTTTAAGAGAGAAATGAGCCAAATCTCGAAGCACATCTCAGCCCAGAATCAAGATCAAAGGCAAGAACTTTAGGTGGTATCGATCAACATTAGCATATCTCATTGAGGCAATTCATCAAACATATTGTGAACAATGAAAAGAAATACATCTCAAAGAAAAAAGAAGAGACTTCAATGTATCCCACCAACAAAGATCAGGCAGTCTCAGGTAGAGAGAGCAACAAATGGTACAACAGTGAGACGAAAATCAGGAAGCGATAGAAACGAAATAGAGATCCACGAAAAAGAGGCATAGAAATTTCAGAAAAAAATCAAAACTAGAAAAAACAATGGTTGCAAACATGAAATCGGAATGGAAATGGAAATGAGAAGAAAAAATTCAGAGGCATACCGTTTGATTTCGAAGATTGGAGAAAAAAGTTTGTGTGGAAGTGAAGGTTGTGAGTTCTGATCTGGGAGCCTTGTGCAGAAATGGAGGGAAGGAAGCACTGGCGAGCTGGATGACCCTCTCCAAATCTGGCTAGGATAAATCCCAAAGCTACTCTGGCGAGCTGGATAGCTAGCCCGTTGGAGCCGGTGAAAAACGTTTTGCTCGCTAAAATGGCGTACAGGCGGTGTATAACCACGACGGTTTAGCGTCAACGCTCTCGCTATACACCGCCTGTACGCCATTTTAGCGAGCAAAACGTTTTTCACCGGCTCCAACGGGCTAGCTATCCAGCTCGCCAGAGTAGCTTTGGGATTTATCCTAGCCAGATCTGGAGAGGGTCATCCAGCTCGCCAGTGCTTCCTTCCCTCCATTTCTGCACAAGGCTCCCAGATCAGAACTCACAACCTTCACTTCCACACAAACTTTTTTCTCCAATCTTCGAAATCAAACGGTATGCCTCTGAATTTTTTCTTCTCATTTCCATTTCCATTCCGATTTCATGTTTGCAACCATTGTTTTTTCTAGTTTTGATTTTTTTCTGAAATTTCTATGCCTCTTTTTCGTGGATCTCTATTTCGTTTCTATCGCTTCCTGATTTTCGTCTCACTGTTGTACCATTTGTTGCTCTCTCTACCTGAGACTGCCTGATCTTTGTTGGTGGGATACATTGAAGTCTCTTCTTTTTTCTTTGAGATGTATTTCTTTTCATTGTTCACAATATGTTTGATGAATTGCCTCAATGAGATATGCTAATGTTGATCGATACCACCTAAAGTTCTTGCCTTTGATCTTGATTCTGGGCTGAGATGTGCTTCGAGATTTGGCTCATTTCTCTCTTAAAATTGTATGCTATGTACTGAGGATATGCTGCCAGTGACTTGCCTACCTGCAACCAAAGGGGCTGTTTGTTCTTTACTCGTTATGTGGTGTTTTTGTTTGTTGTTATTGTTTCAGCAGTGCTGTTTGTGCTGTTATGATATAGATTGAATATTATGGTTTTGATAATCAAGTAAACTTGTATTTGATAAATGATTAAGGTTGGTTTAAACTGCCATATGATGCAGGGGACATTGCGCAAGGGCTTTGAGTTCCATGTTTTTAATATATTTGGATGGAACTATGAAATAATTATTGTCTATCCCTTCCCTTCTGATGGCAGTGATTGATTGGTAGAACCAATGATACAGTTTGCTAATTGTCTATCATGATTTTAACACACGACCTGGACGTGTTTCCATTTTTTTAGCACAAAAGCGCACTTTTAAATTATTTGAGTCGTTCTGGTTGTATAATTCTGTCTCAGAAGCTAAGTTAAATGTGGATTGGAAATAGTAACTCTTTTTCTTTTGGGTGCATATTGCAGGTAAAGCAAAATCCTAATTTCATCTTCTTTGAGTCCTTCCATTGTGGTAAAGTTTTAGACAATTTGTAAAACATAATGTCTTTGTTTTATAATTCATAAAGATTGTATTTTCAACAACGAGATGATTTCTGAAATTGGTATCTAGATGCGTAACTGCTTGATGACTTTAATTCCCTGATCTAGATCTATGTTAAATTTGCACCTAAGGTCCTGGTGAGTGTAAAATAAAACTGGCTTCTATGATTATGGTTAATTAATCAGCACTCTTTATCATAAAACTGACTTGTATGATTACACTGGCAGAGCACTTGATCTTTATGATTGGATAGTTTAACTTTGCATTCTTCAAAATCCATGTGTATGAAAATCAAATAGTACTGCAGTGGTTAATGTCTCTTATTGCATCTGGGAAAATTCTTGAGTGGGTTGCCTTCAATGCACTAAATTGGTTATTGTTTCACGTGTAGTACCAAGATGGAATAGATCATCAGTTTCTGTTTGGATGCATCATTCAATTACTAATGTTCTCAATTTTGTTTCCTTGGGTAGAAAGTGTATTTGATCTTATAAACCAAACAATATAAACTAGATTACCCACTTGAGAAATACAAATTCTAAATTTCAGATTAGTTGACTTGTATCATTGCAATTAAGTGATGCATGAATATTATTTTTGATGTAGTTGAATGCCAAATTAGATCACTGCAAGTGCAAAGATGATTAACTTTGCCTTAAATTTTTGATGTAGTTGACTTGTATCATTGCAATTAAGTGATGCATGTTTACTGGTTTCTCAAGTGGATGCATTCTTTGATTAGCTTTGCCTTAATTAGCTTTGTTCATATTGTTGAACTTTTTTATCAACAATGTAGGTTGTTGAGTTTAGTTTGTGATGGATGAACATGGATATTATTTCACCAATCTGTTGAATGACGGAACCAACGTAGATGAGTTTAACACTCAATCCGTAGGCCAAATAAATCATTCTTCACAAATAGCACCACAAATAGAATCCACCACCAAAAAGCCACGAGGCGGGAACTTTACAGTTGAGGAGGATTTAGTTTTAGTCTCGGGTTGGCTTAATATTAGCGTGGATGCCGTGCATGGGAATGAGCAAAAATCTAAAAGGTATTGGCAAAGGGTTTGGGAGTACTTCAACGAATACAAACCCCAGTCAGATTGTAATCGCAATCTGGTTTCTTTGATGAATCGTTGGTCGACAATTCAACTAGCCACCAATAAATTTTGTGGCTGCTTTGACCAAATTGAAAGGTTGAATCAAAGTGGTCTGACTGAGAAAGACAAGGTATGAGTGTATTTTAATTACAAGTGTGAAAATAGTATTATGATACATAATATTATTGTACAATTTTCTTTTATGATACATAACATTATTGTACAATTTTCAGGTCCGAGATGCAAAGAAAGTGTACAAGGAACTTCATAAATCCTCTTTTTCATTTGAACATTGTTGGAATGAGCTACGGTATCACCCAAAATGGATGGAGGATTCTCAGTCCAAGAAACAAAAAATAAAAAGTGGTGCAACTCCTAGCAGCTCTAATCCTTCAACACCAGAATCGGTAAACATAGGAGACGACAGTGGGGGCTTAGAGAGGCCAACTGGAAGGAAGGCTGCGAAAAAGCGAGCAAGAAAGTCAAAGAGCAAACTCTCTAAAGGCGATGATGAAACCTATTTCATGAAATTGTTTGAAGAAATGAAGGAGGAGAAAAAGAAGCTGGCGGAGAAGAAAGTCGCTTACATGGAAAAAATGGTGGCTGTTGAACAAGAGAAGGTGGCTATTGAACAAGAGAAGGTACAACTCGAGCAAATGAAGGAGGAACAGAAAATAATGTTGATAGATACGAGTGTCATGCCTCCGATTCAAGCTGAATATTTTAAGCGCCTCCAGATGGAAATCATGGCAAAGAAAATGTAGTTTTTTCTTATTCATCGACTAGCAACTTATGTTATTGATCCAGATGGAAATCATGACTGAATATTTGGTTTTATTGTTTTTATTTGACTGTTTTTATTTGAGTGCAATGACTTTTGATTTCTTAGTTATGTTATTGATTTAAAAGGGATGACTAGGATGCAAACTTGGAATTAAATTACAGCAAATAAGTTTAATAAAGAAAAGAAAATTACAGTACCAAAAAGCAAGCCTAACTTGGAATTAAAGATCATAATAGTTCAAATTCTACATTAAGTTTTTCATAGCATATTACTGCTTAAAACATTCCATGCATATTCCACAGGTGCTCGACTAGATCAGTTTGGAGTATCGAATGAGTGTCTCTGTCTCGAATACGATGTTGAGTATGAATAAATTGAAGTAGTTCTGAACTCCGTTCGGATATCAATGTAGGAGTAGGAATTTCATCCGATGCATCATAACTAAAGTCCATTTCATTATTGTCCCTCTCATCCTCGACAATCATGTTATGCAATATTATGCATGCCTTCATAATATCCTTAAGCACTTCAAGTTTCCAGAAACGTGCAGGTCCACGAACTATAGCAAATCGTGCTTGGAGCACTCCAAAAGCTCTCTCAACATCCTTTCTGGCTGACTCTTGAGCTTGTGCAAAATGTATTTGCTTATTGCCTCTTGGACATGAAATTGTTTTGACAAACGTGGCCCACTTTGGATATATACCATCAGCAAGATAATATCCCATAGTATAATCGTTTCCATTGACGGAGTAATTAACCGAAGGAGCCCTACCTTCCGAAAGAAGAGTAAAAACAGAAGAGCGTTCCAGCACATTTATATCATTGTGGGATCCAGGTAACCCAAAAAAGGCATGCCAAATCCATAGATCATATGAAGCCACCGCCTCTAAAATAATTGTTGGTTCATGAACATGACCAGAATACATACCTTTCCATGCTGTTGGACAATTCTTCCATCTCCAATGCATGCAGTCAATGCTACCTAGCATCCCCGGAAACCCACGTCTCTCACCGATTGCTAATAATCTAGCAATGTCTACACTGTTTGGTGACCTGAGATACTCATCAGAATAAATTGCTACTATGGCTGATACAAATCTTTGTAAACTTTCTATGGCGGTGCTTTCGCCGATCCTCACATAATCATCAACAGCATCTGCTGCAACTCCATAGGCAAGCATTCTTATAGCGGCAGTCATCTTTTGTAGGGGAGATAAGCCAATATTTCCAACAGCATCTCTTTTTTGGACAAAGTATGGATCATAAACTTCCACGATGGATAGAATACGAACGAAAAGAGATCGATTCATTCGAAACCTCCTTCGAAATAAATTTGGGGGATAGGTAGGCGATTCAGCAAAATAATCTTGATAAAGTCTCTCATGCCCTTCAACTCGATTGCGCAAAATAACAGAATGACCTTGAATAGAACCACGACGTATTGCGGAACTGTTCTTAGCCTTGAGTTTCTTCATTGCCATAGCAGCAACCGCTAACATCTCCAACTCATCATCGGAGTCAGAATCACTAAGAATCATCTTCATTTTACTATCATAAGCCATGACAAAGAAATATGAGTTCAATACTAGTAAAATAAATTTGAGCTATATGACAATGAGAAGGGGGAAGTCTTATTTATACATTTTCAAAAATATGGCCGTTGTAAATATGACCGTTGTAAATATGGCCGTTGTAAATATGACCGTTGTAAATATAGCCGTTGTAAATATGACCGTTGTAAAATTTAAAATTTAAATTTTTAAATTTAAAATTTAAATTTTTAAATTTAAAATTTGATGACGTGGCACGACACGTCATCATTATGGCGCTTACGTGTTATGCCACGTGGCATTTTTTAATTATATTATTGAAAGTTAGTTAAAGTTAGTTGAAGTAGTAAGCTATTTTGCTGAGCGTGGTTGGAGTGAATTTTAAAAAGTTGCTAGCTAAAGTAGTGAATTGAATATTTAAATATATTTTGGGTAGCTACTTTGCTGAGCGTGGTTGGAGATGCTCTAAGTCATTTGCTAAAACCCACTTTCATGGGTTTAAGCAGCCGGGGCAGGTATGGGTCAAAATTGCAGTCCAAGCTTTATTTTTTTTCATCCAAACAAAGGTATAATTAGTGAATTTAACTTTTTTTTTTTCTTAACCTCTCTGTATATCTGCCCAAACCCTCCAAACAAACAGGCCATTGGCTGTCAAAGTCAAGAATAAGGTTTATTTCTAGGCAATATCATTTTTGGCAATTGCATTTGAAATTTTGTGGGCTCCATGCATTACTCGATGTGATGGATGAGTTGAATGCTGTTTAATTACAAATTTACCATAATGCCCATTAACAAACATGTGATATCCAACATGTGATATCCAAATAGGGAAAATAAAATCTACCGTAGCATTTGGGCCTGGATTGGCCCAAAATATTTATCCGGTTACAAAAATTACTTTCCAAACATGGTATATGTGGGGCCCCAGGTTAAATTATGATATCCAACATGTGATATCCTCTTTTATCTTACTATCCAAACACACCCTTACACTAAAACCAAACATACCTAAAACTTCTTCTCCTGCAATAAGCTTCGAGTATCATTTTCACCTAGACCGGCGAGTCTATATATTCAAGTAGCAAGATTGTATATATGCATAAAGGTATTAATCGAACCGAGCCTTCTGAACTTGGTTATGCTTAAATTCGATTCGAACTATTCAAGATATGTTCAAACTCAGCTCGAGCTCAGTCATCGAGCCTAGAATTATTGTTCAATCCAATGTACAATCAAATCATTATGCTGCAGTTGGTCTTGAACCCCATTACCTAATCCTTGTAAAATCGAAGAAAACATCACTTGATCTTGCTAGACAGAACCAGACCAAGTTAGTGTAGCCCCAGCCCCACAAAGCCCTTTTTTAAACTTGGGCTTGAATTTTATGGGATGGGCTATATGAGCCATTGGCCCATGGAACAAACCTAGTTTCGTAAGTGAACTCGTCGCAATATCAAAGCAGGAACCCTATATAATTGTCAAAATAGCGAACAGTGGTAAAGTCTGAAAGAGAATTACTGATAATATATTCTTTTTGGTGATGGGACTTGTTCCAACCGCGCATTCTTCTGTCCTACGTCCTCGTAATTCAAGTCTCGGATGTACCTAATCGGTCGCTAACCAAGAATATTGGTTAAATCCAGGTTTTATACAACAATGAAATCGTTTGATTGCAGTATTAAAAGGTGTATTAAGAAGTCATAACAAATTAAAATGTTCTAATCTAACTTTTTATTGTATTTTGTTGCAATTTTCGTATTATATATAATCTTATGCTTATCTAAAAATACACTATATCTATACTATTGAGTTGATTATAATACCACATAGGGAGATGATATTATAGTCTAGTTCAAGCGTATTAAATTATAAATTTACTATTTTACCCATTAAATAAACAAAAATATTAATAACTAGATAAGATTTATGATTTTTTGGTCAATATGTAATTAGTACTCTATTATTCCACTTTTATTCAGTGTCTTACCAAACACTGGATTAAAATTAGTATTAACTTTATCTCATATTTAATTTTGTGTTTAATCCGCTTATACAGAATTAACCTATATTAACTAATGCAATCCTTTCCTTTACTATACGGCAACCAAACGAGCTCAATATGTACCCATAACATTTAAGGAACGTATCGAGTGAAAACATTGGCATATAAATGAGCCCTTGCCTACCCCCTCGATTAATTGGCTTCATGGTGCCAAAATGAAACCAAGGAAACGATGTTCTAATATCTACTGTATTCTAAAAGTATAGATTGTATATAGACTAATCTTGTATAAGTGGATAAAACACAAGATTAAAAGTGGGATAATAGAGTACTAGTTACATATTGACCAAAAATATCAATCTAGTCTAGTTCTTCATGTTTTTGTTTATTTTATGGGTAAAATAGTAAATTTATGATGTAATACGTTTTAATTGAATTATAATATCACCTCTCCAAATGATATTATAACCGGCTCAATAGTACGAGTAGGAATACGGAGTATTTTTGGCAGCCAAATGCAGTAAAATGTTGGATTATGGAATCTTAATATGTTATAATTATATAATTCACCTTGTAATACTGCAATCAAATGACCCCTAAAAATATAATCCCATTATAATTCTATGCATAATTGCTCAAAAAATGAAATCAGCCAAACAGACATGAAACTTGGTGTTATATTTGGGTAATTGGCTTCAAAGAATGGAGAAGCTTGGCATTACTGCCCAAACAGACCCTCCAGGCGCTTATAAATAGGACTCTAAGCTCACACACATACATATACAATTGTCCCCTTAGGTAAATATATCATTGTTTGCTAACTAAAACGTTGGATTTATGGTATTACTTTGTGTGTGTGTGTTTTTTTTTTGGGGGGGGGGGGGGGGGGTTCCGATAGTTATGAGCTTAACAAGTTGAAAAGATGTGAATCAAATCAGCCAAGGGATAGCTTTTTAAGTTTGTGGGTTGTTGGCTAGAGCTATCAATTCTAAACACAACTTGTTAACCAGAGATTGACATGAAATTATCAGGTATGAGTTTAATCTTTCGTACGATGCTTGGATCGAAATTAAATCGACCGGCAAATCCGTTTAAGAATTTTTTTTTATTTTTTGTTGATAGGCAACGATATTTTTTACACTATAGGAGAGGGGGACTCGAACCACCAACCTACAACTCTATTATAGAAGGTTCCAACCATCCGAATAAGACTACGGTCCTAAACCCGTTTAAGAATTTGTTCACACAAATTTTACAAGGTCCTATACAAATCTTATCATATACGATTTATACATAATATCAACTCAGCAAATTTTGATGCCCCCACAACTTGGTCACAACAACAAACCTAACATTCTCCTTTACCAGCCCACAAACTTTTTGGCAGTTTTTGGATGGTCAAAGGCAAATGTGTGTTATTTGAGACTTTATGTGATGAGATATTATAAATTTACACAACACATGCTTCAACTTTCATGTGTTAAAATTATTTCTTCTTGTGAGTAAAAACCACCGTCTTTGACCTATTCTCTAATAATTTATCTTTCTGTTATGACTAACTTTTCACATTGATTACCATCTTTATTTCCCAAGCATTCATTGGCTGCAAAAGTTGGACTAAAATTCTACCAAATCGAGAAACGTGCCTCGAAGCAAGGTTGTATTTCTCTATATAATATACACACACAAACACACATATTTATATTATATCTATGAATAGTTGCATAATGGTGATGAAGATGGTGAAGCTTTTTTCGAGTTTCAAGCAATCCTAACCTTGCTTTCAACACTGAAATGAAGATTTAAAAAGGTTGGTGAAGCCACCACAAGCCTAGTCTACTAATACAAGGCCCGTTGACTAACCCTTTCAATTCCCATGAATAGCCATTCTAACCTTCTTAGCTTCCAACCAACCCAACAAAAAAAAAGAAACCTTCTTAGCTACAGTGATGTAAGAAAAATCAACTTCTGGCGATCAAAATCAACATCCAAAGTCTGAGAGAGAGAGAGAGAGAGATTCTACAGATTTCATAACTAAAGAATGCAATATATCTATATATATATATATAACTAAATCATTCTGCAAAAATTTTGGCTTCTTGATCTTTAACTGCAAAAAACAAAGCATCTCAAGGATGCTATAGCTCAAACCGATCATCATACACAAATCCTAAACTTAGAACAGTGTACACTGATACAATCTTCAGTACAGTTACAGAAAATACTATGGAACAAACAAAATTTTCTATACAGTGTAATAAAGAACCAATCACAAGACCTAAATCTCAGCTATTTGGGATCTGATCTGTTAGGCCTAGGCCTCGTGAAGAAATCTTTAAATCTGCAACCCTTTAATCAATACAATACAAGAAGAGAGGAGAGAGAAATTAAGCAACAAAAAGAACATAAACAGAAGTGTATAGATGAATGTTTGTTTGCCGTTTCAGTTTCGAGGAGAAGAGTTCACCACTGAATTGTGCCTGTTGGATGGACCAGAAGGAGGAACATATGCCCCTTTTGGTAATTTTTGGAATACCAAGCTACGATATCGATACCCGCTTTCTTGTATCGATTGAGAGTGCTTCATATGCTCCAATGACCCTTTTGAAACTCCTTCCACCATCATCATCCTCCCGGTTCTCATCGCGAAACACGAATTAATAAGAAGAAAGAGAACATATAAAAAGTGCCATGGAAGATGTAGAGGTTTCAAAGATGATGATGATGATGAAGCCATGATGAGAGAGAGTTATGCGGATTAGGGTTTTGGAAATTGGGTGTGTAATAAATTTTTTTTAAACTAAGTAGGTGTTTATATATGTATGTTTGTGCATGGGGAAGAAGAAAAGGTTGGCAAATTGGGATGTAAAGGCGAGGAAAGAGTGGAGAGAGAAGTGTACCGCACGCCAATGACTATAGAATTTTGAATGTCAACGGTTGAAAAAAAAACAAATACGAGGGTGCCGGCTTATTTTTTCAAAAGCTTTTCCTTGAAATTTCTTGCACGCATAGCTTACAATTCAATTATTCCCAGCAAATTCTAAATCCTGGGTTGAAAAATTATGCCACTATCGATTATTTTATTCCAATTTTTTTTTATATATTTTTAGGAAAAATGGTAGCTTCCATTTCTATATATGTAACTTTTTTTTTTAATGATGGGAGAAATTCATGATCTATTCTCAACGAGAAAGAGACGCTTTATTTGCTCAGGCTCGTGAATTTGAGTAGAACGAAGGGCTAACCTCAGGTGCATGAACCAATCCCTCACTTGTACTTCGGTGGAGATTCAAACCTATACCAGAGATTTTGATACGATTAGTCCAAGTAACTGAGGTTTATCCTATCAACAAATCACGCTTGTGTCGCCCAAAAGACTTTCACCTTTGATCTCATAAAATTAAATTTTTACAAGGTAAAGGCACCATTAGAACAAAGACCTATGTAACTTTAGAGTTTAAGTTCTTTTGATCTCTTTTGTAGCAAGTGAAAAGTAATCAAATGGTCTCAGAAGGTGAGACAGAAGCTTTTAAGTTCCCGAAAAGCTCGAAATTAACTGCAATGTTCATAATTAGTTAACTAATAAATAGGAAGCCTCTTATCAGTGATCATCCATATAATTACCTTGGTTACTATCACATGTAGAGGTTGGGTCATTTATATATACTAAGATAACTATATCATCGTGTCATTTCAAGTCCGTGTTATGTTTAAAAATCGACAATCGACCGTGTTAAATCGAGCTCATATTATGTTTAAATCATTTTGTATTAAAAGCATCATTTCATTCAATTCACAACCTAAACCATCATTTCTACTCATATATATTGCGGAGTTGGTATTTGTATTGTACAAAATTAAAATCGGTTCATTTAGTAAGAGAGTCTTGTCGTTAAAATTAAACACATACTCAATAACTTCGTGTCAAATTTCATCTTAAACTAATAGTTTGTGTGGACAATTACCAACCCTGCATGGGTGTGGGGGTACTAATGAATGAAGAAAATGTTAGGTTATTGTTTTAATCATACTTTATCTACAACGAAGGGGATCTTTTGCGTGTGAGGCTACCACAAAAGGCCAAGCTTCATGGGACCCTTGATTTTGGATAACAACAACTATTGACAGTGATCGACATCTGGTTTTAGGGCATAATCTTAGTGGCAATCACTTAGATTTCTTATTAAACCAATTAAATAAGTCTTCTCTCATATTTAAATCAATCATATGTAACCCAAAAAAATTTTTAATCTAATTATTGGGGTCGATTACATAAATTCTATTTACATTATATTCTATTTATATTATATACTAATCGAATCAATTTAGCATAGAGTGTTTGAGATGTTTTTTCTTCCCCAAATTCTATTTTTTTTTTTATTATTTTTTTATTATTTAATTTGTATCCTACAATTGAATTCCAACATACGGCTCATATAACCACTTATAACTTTTTGATAAGTATTTCTCATTTGAATTTTTTATCAACTATATTAACTATTTTATATTTTAATTTGTATAAAACATCGATTTAACACATTAGTAAATAATTTTCTAATAATGTTAACATGAACAAGTAGTAGGGGTGATGGTGGCAATGAAGAGATATTAAAATTTTTGTTTATCGCATGGGACGGTTGCTAGTTATATACTATAGGTGTTGAGAGAATATCACAAGTTTTCCATCCTCATTTTCAAATTTTTTAGAATTTAGATTTTTTTTTTAATAAAAAAACTATCTTTCACTCAATCAATGGTCTTACACATATGTCACTCCCTCATTATTCTCACCGACTTCCCACTCTTTTTTCTTTTTTCTTGACTTATTTTCCAATTTCATCATTTTATTTTCTCTTCTTTTCTGCTCAAATTAGGACAGATGAAAATATAAATCTTTTTTATCGCACGAAGCCGTCGTTAATTTTCCATTATACTCTATCAAGAATCATTTATTCCATTAAACTATGAATTAAAATATTATTAAACTGTGTAAACAGGGCAGACTTTCAATAAGTCTATTTGACGATCTCAAATAAATTCATCTAACGACCATCAACATTCCTCTTAAAACCGTTCACATTGCACCGTACCTTCATATACGGATTATCCAAGTATATATATATATATAAGATGATTAAAGAACTTGGGGGAAAAAAATCAACATGTGCAACGTCATAATAGCTTTGAACGAGGGGAACGTGTTGAACAAGTGGGATAGAGTCATGGGTACGTTTCAACTTTAGGAATAATATTTTCTATGTTTGAAAGTCAACTTCTTTGATTGATCTCAACCGTCCGATTAGGCATTGTTGACGAGGAGAGAGAGAGAGATGGTAATTGACGGCAAAAGACCGACATTCAGTGTAAGAGGAAAAGTTAACGTGTGTATCCGAAAACGCTGATTTAGGAATTGGGTTTGGCGTGGATATGGAATGGAAGAGGTCTTCAGTCTTCTTGATGTTGCTGGCAAATTCCAAGTGCCCATTTAATCTTCGTACAAGTTGTTGTATAGAGTTTTATTAAGAATTCGGAAAATATAATTCAAGTAAAGACTTTCTAATGATCCGAGCTGTTCGAGCTCGATTCGGGTTCGATCTAAGTTTTTATTAGATTCTTTCAAATTGTAAAATCAATCAAATTTGATCAAATTCGAAGTCGGTTTTATGGGTAAGCAGAATATACATTCTAAGTTATTTGAGTTTATACAAACTTCTGCCGAGTTTAAATTTAAATATAATTAAATTTAAAAAAATATGACTCGATTGACACCTCCTATCGCCACGACCACGGAGTCATCCAGGCTGAGCATTGGGTCTTGTCCACTTGTCAAGACTTCAATGTATTGCTTGAGGCTTTTGAAGAGAGACTTTTGGCATTGTGTGAGAGTGGGCCAGTTGGCAGTCTGACCTTAAAGCAGCCGTCCCTTTGACCTCCGGGCCTGCCGGTCGAGGACCATTCCTTCATTCTTATGTCATGAGGAGGAGTTGGTATTTTCTGCCGTGGATAGTTGAAATGTTTGATGCAGGTTGTGTTGATTTTGGTCAATAGGTTCATGTGCATAGACTATTCATTCATACGGATTAATTACATTTTGTTTATGGCATTTGTGATCTATGTCCCATTTGATACGAAATAAAAATAGAAAGATGAAAAGTTAGAAGAATGAAAAGTTAGAATAATGAAAAGTTGGAAGAATTAATCATTTTTATTTTTCATCCATCCTACCAAACACACAAAAATGAAAATGTATCATTCATACTTTCCTTTCTTGAATAATAGAAAGTGTATCCCTCATACTTTTCATCACTTCTACTTTCCATCATTCCTACCAAGCGAAACATAAGTGTTTATCTCCAACGAGTTTGTAGAAATGTATCTAGGGTGTTAATTAATATTTTTAGTATTTGAGTTGGGTGAAAACATGCTAGTGGGTCATTGGATACATTAGAAAAAGGTTGTGTTTGATTTGCATCTCAAAAATTATTTTTTATTTTCAAAAACAATTTTTGGGAGAAAGGTTGTTTGGCCAATTATTTTTTGAAAACAAAGAACAAAAATTAGGTAGATTTTAGAGAATAAATTAAAGATATTTTGTGTATTTTTAGAAACAACCTTTCCAGAATTTAGATAATTCCACCAACACCACCACCACGTCCACCACATTACCACCATCACCATCACCATCACCACCACACTCCTACTACCCTTCCACCAACACCCAACGCAAATACCAAATTTCTATTTTAATTATTTTTTGAATTATTGTCCAGACAAGTTTTACTGTTTTTTATTCCGTACAACTATTTTTGGAATCACATAACCAAATAAATTCAACGACATAAAAAAATACCAAAAATAATTTTTGAATACTATTTTTTGAAACGCAAATCAAATAGGATAATTTTTAACCCCATAATCGAACCCAGATTTAATCCGATATCTAACACGAGGGGCCCGTTTGTTTTGAGTATAAAATAAGCCCGGTATTAGATTTATCTCCATTCCACTCCAATCCAATAGTATATTATACCCGGTCTTAAACTATAATCCCATCCTTCCCCTTGTTTGTGTATCACAAATATTATCTATATAATACCTATTTAAAAAAGTCAACAATTGCGGCTGGGGTGTAAAAAGACAATTTTATCCTTATAAATCAAAGTCAACAATTGCGGCTGGCTTTGTAGTTGAGGGCATTTGAGTCTTTTACCACTTTAATACCTCCTTCCAACATTTTATACCACCGGGTAGGTGGTATTGAATAGCACCTTGTACAAGGCATTAACAACACTGTTCATAGCGGGTCGGTATTGCGACCCGCAAATTAATACCGACCAAAAAAAGCCAAACAAACAAGGTATAAGGTAGGTCCCACGTACTATTTTCTTTATACCACCCCCTTATACTACTCTTATACTCCTACCAAACATGCCCGAGGTGTATAATGAGAGTTTCAAAATACAAGCACAAGTAGATCTAAGTTTGGCTCAAAATCGAGTTGAGGGTTTTCTTAGTTGGATTGATTTGATGCTGGTTGACATTTCAATCCGCCGAAATTAGCCCTTATCTACACCTAAGTAACTAGGCTGTTTAGTCAAGTCTTGTTACATTTTCTGATCTTTATCTCCAGACCATACAAGGGTCTCAAATCAAATCTGAGTATTTCTGCTCGCAGTATATCTGGACCAGAATACATACCCTGGCCCTATACACATCTTAGGAAATGGGAATTGGTGTCGATAGAAGTATCAGACTGATTATGACCAATGGATTGATGAACTTATTGGTGCATACTACTATAGGGTTATTGACTGGGGTGAAATTGTAACAAGGTAAAGAAGGAAACCAATGGCTAGAGTCATGGTAAAAGGCCATTAAGTCAGATGGCTCCTTACCAACCAAGAATTACTGATTTACACATGTTTTGACCAGGTAATTGGAGAACAACAACTTGGTAAAGTATTTTTGAGAGAGTGGTCACAAAAGTAAACATTAATCAAGTGACTTCTTAGAGCAGTTCTTTTTTTTTTTA
Organism: Ilex aquifolium; assembly: GCA_951799425.1. NCBI lineage: Eukaryota > Viridiplantae > Streptophyta > Magnoliopsida > Aquifoliales > Aquifoliaceae > Ilex > Ilex aquifolium. Next base: position 24,829,596 of record OX637407.1, on the reverse strand, counting down.
TTCAGTGATTAGTGGTGTTTAAATCAGTTTACGTGCAGCTCAACTAATCTTCTCCTCAGTTTGGCCAAAAGCAAATCATTTATGTCGAAACTAGAATATTCATGAAAGATAAATTTCTCGTGTTCCAGTCTAAAATAATTATCAAATTTTAAATTCAAAACATTTAAGTTTATAATTAATTACTATTACAACTTAGAGCTAAAAAAAGGAAAACACACCAACCTTTTACCTAGTATGGCCTGGATGATCTAGCTGACAGATCTTTTAAGTCACCCTTCTTTGCCTCAGACCCATTCTCCCTCTCTCTCTCATCATCATCATCACCATCTTTAAACACAATGCCACAGTGCGTACTGTATACAGAATATAGGTCTGCCCATACCCCCATTGTAAGACTACAGCCATATGGTCACATGGCTATTAGTCTATTCCCCTATGCTTCACTTTCATAGCATTGAAGTCATGGCCACCATGCCTTGATAAGAATTAATTATCTACCTTCTACTCAGAGAAATTCCATCTTTTAAGTTTGTTGGGGTTACACCCCTCATATCCTATCTATAGCAATTAGCAAGGCAATATATTCCCCAGCATATTCATGTAGATTTATCAGTAGTCATTAATTTACCTCTTTCTCTGTTTCTAGGGACTTTTTTACACATATTTTCTGTCCCATGAAATCCCATCATTTATTACCCTTATGTCTTTTATTTCAGTTTCATAGCCTTGTTTTCTTTTTTCGAAAAGTAAAAGTTTGATCGATAAGAATAAAGATTTATGTATACAGATTTATGTACAAGTGAAGGGCAAGTCCCAAGTTGAGTAACAAGAAGTTGATTCTCAGTACAAACAATAAAATACCTTTAGAAAATTGAACATGATGCATACACATAAAGAAACACAACAGAAGGCTATGAACAACAAAGGGTTTTCTATTTGAGAGAGGCAAGATTTGAACATGATGTTAGGTTAGCATTATCAATACTACATTTCATATCATACCTCGATGTTAGGTGTGCCAAATGGAGCGGGGAAAAAGTGAAAACAAAGAAAATGCAGAGAGAGTAACTGTTAAATCCCAAGGGGGTTGATCTTGTGAACTCAGGCCATCCAATCTCTTCCTCGAAATGAACCTTACAGGTTTAAGTTCAAGACTAGAACAACTACCAATAGCTCTGCAAGAAAAAAACTCCAAAGTCCTCCACCAATACAACAGCTTGAGACTCCCAAAGAGGAAATGAAGTCTGAGTTCTGATTCAAATTCCCATTATCCAACTTGGACTTCTTCTCAAGATCAATCCCATTTACTGTGACCTCTTGTTGGCATGGTCTTACTCCATATGGAACATGGCTTGTTGACATTAATCCAGTTGGGTAACAGAGATTTGGGTTGTCCCAAGCACCAAAACGCCTCCCCATTTTCCGATAAAACCATTCAGAGAATTTGAGTTGTCCTGTCAGGTTGTTTCCATTAAGGTAAAGTGCACTAACAGTAGGCAAATCTGCTAACTTTGGTGAGAGACCCCCTGTGAGATTGTTGTCATTGAGACCCAAAAATCTCAGCCTCTTTAACTCTGCAATGGACTCTGGAATTTCACCACTCAAGCCTATATTGGAGAGGTCTAAAATGGTTAGAAAATTCAAATTTTGCCACTCAATGCTCATAAGATCTCCACCTATTAGGTTGTTAGATAAGACCAACTCTTCCAAGGAACACATTTCTTGAAGTGATTTGGTCAACCAACCAGAAAATTTGTTGTTAGAAAGATCCAATAGTGTTAGATTCTTCAGATTGCCAATCTCTCTGGGGATTTTTTCTTCCAATTGATTGCTGCTTAAATCAAGCTTCAGGAGAGAAGCCAGCCCTCCAAATGTCAAAGGCAAGAGACCAGACAGAGAATTTCTACTCAAATCCAAAATTAAAAGCTTGCTCAACCCACCAAAACTATCAGGGATTTGACTAGTGAACCTGTTTCCGGCAAGGACTAGCCTCCTCAATTCCATTAAGTTGCCAATGTTTGATGGTAATTCGCCCGTTAATCCGTTTTCTAATAGCACTAGAGATTGGAGCTTTTTCAGGTCACCAAATGTTGAGGGGATTTCTCCGATGAGGCCTGGGTTTGATCGGAACTCCAATGATTCTAAATTCCCAGCAAAAACTTCCCAATTCTCGGTAGGGATTGCAATGGGGTGATGGTGTGGGGGAGACAAAGCATTTGAAGAATGAAAGAGACTTAAGGTGCTTAAGCGCAAACAACTGTGGCCTGAATTCCGAGTATGAAGCACAAGCAAGAGAATTGTCATGAATGGGTCCGATATTCAAGTCAGTGACATACCAAAAGCCATCAAAAAGATCACAAGTTACACCCTGCAAATGAAATTTCATAAAAAGAAATCCCAGTAAGGAAACTTGTGACATGCTAACTGAAATTATGCTATCTAATGCAACTCAATAACAAACAGTTAATTATTGCAATTCATTTTGAATTTATTAAGTAGATATAGATCGCACGAAAACCCGCCGCTATGCACGTTGATTTAAGGCGGACGAAAGTCTCGTGCACTGAGTTGTCCTTTTTCATAGGTCTTAGATTTATCGATAGAGTACACACATGCCAACTACTATAAACAATTGACAAAAAAACTCTAATGCTTGATTATGAATAATAATGACTTCTCTTGGAACTATGTTTCACGAGATATAAACATATATGTACGAAGACTACAGAATCTCCCACAAAAGATCATCCACAGGCTACAATCCAAAGGGAAATTACTTTGGATCTCAAATTTGGGATCCCTACTATTGCTCCCAATGCAAAAGGACAAACTTGGTGCTTCAATGTAAAAATGTTCATCTCATACATTAGATTTATCACATCTAAAAATTTGTGTTATACCAATTTTTTTTTTACCAAGTAATGTGACACAACCATCGTTATTGGATGATCGGTGGAACCACTAATCCAAATCTCTATGAGTACGAAAGAAAGGTAACCAAAAGGTCTTTTTTTTTTGGGAATGTAGCTAGTAAAATAGTTTTTTTTTTTTTCGGAAGGTAACTAGTAAAATAGTTAGTCATTCTATCATTGGTGATATCTAAAATATTTAACTTCTTCCTCAAGTACTATTAAAAAATTATGTGAATTTTCCTATTATATGTATAGCAATGAAACTATATTCCATTTTTGTTCCTCACAATATGTGTGTGTGCGGGGGGGGGGGGGGGGGGGGGGGGGGGGGGTGTTATGACCAAAAAAAAAAAAAACCGTACTTACAATGGAACATGTGCTTTGAGAAATTTTGTTTGTCTGAAAGCAACATGTGTGGACAAAAGTACCTGTATGGGAGTCCAACCACAAGGATCTGGATAGAGGTCTGAGCCATTCCACCACTTACCCACAAACCCCTGAATAGCAGAGTACAGAGCCTCCTGCTCTGTTTTCTCCATTGGAGCTGCTACAATTTCTGCTTCTCCATTGCACCATACACCCAAGTAAAGTGTAAAGAGAACAAAGATGGCACAACCTTTGATAGTAAAACTCTTCATGGGTGTCTTAAGATACATTGTAAAAAATTCAAGAAGAGAAATTATGGGAACAGACTTAGAACAGAGTCCAAACAAGGGAGCAGAAGTTAATAAACTTGTCATTGACCTACTTGATTCTTCTCAGTTCTTCAATGAAACAAAAGGTCAAGCACTTGGAGCTATGGAATTTTCCCCACAGAGAGAAAGAAACAAAACACAAACAGTGTGTAATAAAATATGCAGACCACTAACAAGGAAGCAAAGATGAGGAGGAAAATCCAAACGGGTTGTTCATGAAAACACTCTTCTCAAACACCCAGATGGTATTAAGAGGAATTGAATGAAACAGGGAAATGACGAAACACAGAACCAAAGTTACAAACTCTGAGCACTTCTTTACAAATGTTTATAGCAAAGCTAAGGTAGAAAGGATGCATAGAGTAGCACAGAGAGCAAAAGTACAAAAGATTTAAGTGTGTAAACAGCTAAAAAAGCTGCAACACAGTTCTCAAAGCTCAAAAGGCAATTATGGCAATGTCAATAATAAGATCTGAACAGTTGGAGAAAGAAAGAGAGAGAACGGAAGCTCAAGCTTCTAAATAGGGTCTGCATTATAGAATTTGTGAATGTGAATCACTTTTATCAAAGATTGATTGTCGTTATATGTTACAATCTTCATTGAATGGATTACCAAAAATGGGTAAATGGGTTTGGCAGTTGGGGGAGTTATGGGTGGACAGAGTGGCCAAGTGTGTGGGGATTGTTTTAGGGGTGGTAGGGTTGGGGACCAGTTTCCATGCAGGGAAGAGAAATGCATGGAGGACAAAGGTTGGTTTTGCCCTTGGGTGGCTTATTCCCTCTCTCTCTCTCTTGTTAGTCTGTTGTGTTTTTAACAGATCTCTTGGAGAAGACAAAAGAAAAGACAGGAGTGGAATTGAGTGACTTTGGGAAGTGGGTAGTTTGGTTGGCAGCAAATGGGCTTACTTACATCAAGGTCCTGAGTAATGTCAAATGGAACTAAAGTGTTTTATCACAGGGACAACCTCGTATTATATGCCAAATCCCATCAACCATGTCAATGTTTATTCAAACTCTCTATTTGTACCCTAAAAAATTCCAAGTCTCAAATTGCAGAATTCACCCTTCTTTCCGAAAACACCACTTATTCTCAATTTTGCACCACTTATTATAACGGAAAAATGAACCTCAATTTGTCAATTGGTCACCTTAAAAGTGTTTTTTCTATGATACAATCTAAAAATTAAATCTTTTACGGTGCAAATTGACAATTTAAACAACTTCAAGGTGCAAAAAGATGATTAGCTTTAATCGTCGTTCAATCGCTTATAAATTATTTCAACACTTAAATTTAAAATCTTGAGATTTTGATCTCTTAAGCTTTTTAAACTACACTAAATGGGTCTATATCAACTCATTTGGTACCAAAACTTTTAAATTGTTATATGATATTCATTTCAGAATTTGGGCCCTTCGAGGACATCCGATAAAATTAGAACGATATAGGAAAGATTAGTATGGTCTCTACGCAAATATCACACGCACAAATCAGAGAAATTATCAATTTCAGGATTTGGAAACTCAGACCCATGACCAACTGTTCATTAATTTTTAGTAGCACCAACTCCAGATTAGGATGGATTGTTCAAGTGCCACTGGTTTATTTCCACATCTTTCTCATTCCATTATTGATCATTGTTTCTAAGTGTTTCCAATTGGACTTCATTGTGGACAAAGTCCCTTAGACTGATATTTTTTACCTCACTTTTATTAATTCGGTATTTAAAATTTACTTACCATGTCAACTATCACGTTTTTTAGCTCTATTTTTCATCTCTCTTTTTTGTGATCAATCTAAAGTTACCTTAAATAAAAACTTATGGGACCTAATAAAAAAAGAACTTTACTTGTTTTACTAGCATTTACGAGGAGTGCAATGAAATGATTAATAAATAGGTAGGACTCGTTTCTCGATATTTGATAATATTAAGTAAATGGGTTGGATTAATTGATCAATAATTGATAAAAATGACACAGTTTAAAAATAACACGATATGATTGGATTGATATCTGTAAAAAGATACGGTAAGAGATATATACATATGTATGTATTATATAGTATGTAGATATTTGTATACATACCTGAGTGTAGGTCGGTGCAAATTGTTGTTTGGGACCACTCCTCCTCTGCTGGAGAGAAAAAGAAAGGAGAAGGGGGGGGGGGGGTAGGGACAGAGAGCTTAGCCCACACAACTTGATTAGCTGCCAGGCCTAATTAGCTGAGACGTCATTTTCTATAGTTTACCTAGTTCTCGCCTACAAGGGCAGGAGATAGGAAAATATTACACAATTGTTTCTCGAGGTCAAATTTAGGGTTGTTAAAATATAACACGAAATGAAATTAGAGGGTTTAAATCTTTTATAATAATAGACCTAATCCGACACGATTAATAAATAAATCGGGTATTATTGAAGTTCATCAAAAGAATACACGATATAATTCGTTTATATATTGGTTCTACACGATTCACACACGATATGGATCTGATATGACACGATTCATTAGACACAAATTAATAAATGAATCGGGTATGGATTGAATTTTTTTGACATGAACCCGCTAAGACATGACACAAATCCGCTTCACCTGACACGATTAACCAGCTTAATGAAATTAGGGTGTTTCTATTGAATTGGCAAATAAAAATTTTCTGCGAGAAAATGTTTGAAATAATGTTAACTGCAATTTAATTTTGGATTAACTAGGTCTATGCCCGGACTAAATATTAGGTGTAATAATTACACCACATTAACATTGTCATGCAGTGTAACTGCTCAATAATAATCAAACAAATTGACAAGTGAATCTCATTTTTTGACTCATTTTTTTAAACAAACTTAAAAAATTGCTCAACTCAGATAATCAACCCTATTCCTCATTAAGGATAATAGGGTAAGGGTCGATGTAGTCCTGGCCCCCCTCCTTTCTTGAGGTGGAGTCGAATGCGTTCAAGACGTCGCATCTTTAAATGAGAAGAATATCATTTCCCACATTGATTTAAAAATAAAAATCAAATTCAAAAAATAAAATCCAATCAAATTAGCTCGATTAGAGTTGAATTTTTAAAGATTATATCTAAGTTTTAACTCAATTGATTATACAATCACCCAACTTTATCATATATACATACGATATACGTAATTTAGATGGAATTACAATCAGATCTAATATTAATATATCCAAATTCAAATCCTAAAACATGATATAACATATCCAAATTTTGATTCTAAAAATCGTTCGAAAAAAAATATAAATCTATATTAAACTAATTAAATTTGAATGAATATCGATTCATTAACAAGCCTAATTATGAGTGAACTATCATTCAAATAAGCCAAGAAAATAACATCAACTCTAAAGGGCTAAAAGGAAATTTCATATTCTAGGGGCCCCATAACACCATCGGGCACAATGTTGCTTCCCCATTGCTTGCTCATATCAGTACAGAACCGTATCAGCAATAAAATGGCAGTCTCTTTTCTGGTACAGTTCCTTACGACTCCCATTCCCTCATGGACAAAATGTAAGTACTTCTATTCAACCACCACAGTAGGTGAGTACATTCATTAATTACCATGCACACTTTTTCTTTTAGTCGGACACTATTATAGAGAGGAGAATAATAGGTTCAAAGTCCTAACAATAAAGTTCAACAACCGGAATAATGATCATTAAATCAATTGTTAATCTCTATCATGCACACTTAAATCCTTAGTAATGATGACCCTTTCTCTTCCACAAGTTGATACACAAGAAAGTTAGAAATCGTTTGATAACGTTTTCGTTTTCGCGTCTTCAAAATAATTAAAAACAGATACAATTTTTGTCTTTATTTTGTGATAAACACTGAAACATAAAACATGTTTAAGTGTCATTTTTGTCTATCAAATTATGAAAATAAAAAATAAAATATGTTTGGTAACTACTTCACGTTTTATCCTAAATATGTTGTATAATATATCATATAATAAAATACAAATTTAAAAATTCCTTTTAAAAAAAAAATTATGACTAAATGGCAATTCAATCTCGAATGTTGTTGTACAATTCCAAATGATAATTCAATCAATTTCAAATGAAAATTTAATCTCAAATATTAATTCAATCAATCCCAAATGACAATTAATTTCCAAATGATAATTTATTCCCAAATGGTAATTCAATCAATCTTAACAATTCAACAATTCCAAATGACATTTCCACCATTTTTGCTGCTGAGAATCCGAAGCAGATGATGACAGAGACAGACCCAAAGCAACTAGCACCATAGCCAACATCTTTCCCATATTCTCTTCTCTCATCTCTCTCAATCGCCAAGTTTAGCCCAAAAATTTGAAACTCAATACAACACATACACACACAGACTCATCACTCTCTCTCACACACAAACACACACACACACGCACAAATTTGTGTAGATTTGCACAGATCTGTGCATCACACAATGCAACACACACAGACTCGTCACTCTCACACACACCCACGCCCTAATCTGTGCATATATGCATATATCTGTGTCTTCGTTTCTGGGTTTCACAGATAACGAGCAAGAGAGAGAGAGAGAGAGAGAGAGGGAGCATCATCTTCTTCCACAGCGACAAAGAGATCGTTTTCTTCCACGTCATCACACCACACAAATCGTTTTCTTCCACGCCTTCTGTTCTCTTCGTTCATATACACAGAGAGAGAGAGAGAGAGAGAGAGAGAGAGAGAGAGACCTGAAGTCTTCTTTTATACTTCCACAAAAAATAACATATTTTTGTTGGTAATGAGGGTCGAATTCGAGACCTCATTAAAATCTTCAGCTAAGTTGCACGTGTGTTTTGTGTTTCGGGTGTTTCCTGAAACACAATTTTTTTGTTCCTATTTTTTTGTCTTTGTTCCCATTTTTTCCAAAACAACTAATATAAAACAAAAACAAAAATAATACCCAAACATATTTTTATTTTCATTTTTGACAAAAATTGAAAACAAAAACAGTTACCAAACAGCCCCTTAATTCCTGAGTCTGGAACTTGGAGGTTGCTCGGAAAAATCCTTTCTTTAACGTCCATCCACTCACAATTGGAAATTGAGAGATCAAAAGGAGACTACTGTTGATAAAATAGAGAAGCTATTTCTGTAACCTTATTCTTGCAAGCTGCGAAACTATTTCTATAACTCAAACTCGTAACTTTCAGGTCACAATGAAACAACTTTACCATATGAATCCAAAATCCAGAAGCCAAAAAAAAATATTAAATCATAGAAAAAGATCAGACTTGAACTGAACCTGGAGCTACCCAGTTAGGCTACAGTTCAAGTGTGTGTTACTACACAATGTGTGTGTGTGGAGAGTGAGTGAGCAGGAGGGAGAACCCCTGCAAAATACTTGAAAAAATGCAGCAATCATGATGTGAGGAAAGTCCACAGCTTCTTTCCAATTGATGCTTCACCAGGACGCTCTGCTTCATCATCCCCATCGTCATCATCGTCATCGTCATCATCTTCTCCAACTTCACTATGGAATGTGCTTCCATTCTCATCTCCGCTGCCATGTTCTGGCATACCAATGACACCATCAAGCCCTTTAAACGATTCCATATTTTCAACTGACCTTGGTGCATCTGTGCTGTCATCTACGTGTGTGGGTGTCTTGAACTGCATTACAGCAAACGAGAATATAGACGGGGTAAACAAACTAAGCCAAAAAACTGATCCAGAAGTACTACTGCATGCTTAGAAGGGGAGAGATTTACCCTGACAACCCTATCTGATGTATACTCCTGAGTTTCAACACTTTCGTAAGTTTCCACCTGCACCAACCGCGTTCCATTGTCATTCGCACTGGCAACCCCTAATGTCGGTGAAGCATCAGCTACAGGATTTTGTGCTCCTTCCACTGTATCAAGAGCACCAACTTCCTTCTCCTTACTCCCCTTCGTATCAACCGAAACTTGAGCAGCTCCCACACCCACTCCTACACTGATCATTGTCCAGGCAAAGATCTATGAATGAGTGGACACCAGCTAACAAAACAACTAAAATAACTGAATTAATCATATACAGCATGTGACATATATAAAAGGAATTGTCTATCTCATTCACTTGTTACAATAATATTTATGTTTTCTCCAACCAAGCTTCTTGATATCTTCTATATATGCAACTTTTCCTTAAAGCCTCACTGGTGACTTTCTTTTCCTGAATCGGTCGAGTCAAGCTTCTTTCCTCCTCGTTTCTTGCAATAAAACACCAGGAGAAAAAAAGCCACAGGATGCAAAAGCCCCCATCAAAAAGCGAGAACGAAAAACATAGAAAAGGTTATACCAAGCTTTCATAAAAATATGCATCAGCTGGCACTTGACAAGCTATATCCTGAGGTTTAAACAAAATTTTTAAAAAAAAAATCACACGTGACACCAGAAATTTGGAAATTTTGCATAAAGTGCTCCCACTACCTCTTTAGACAACCACCATCCTTCAGTTCAAAAGATGAACTGCTCCAACAGTGAAAATCCATTTTACGGAATATAAAAAGACTTATGAACTGCTCCAACATTAAAAACCTTAACAAAGATAAAGAGACTTCAGTTATTTTTATTTCCTCAACCCCTGAAGGAGAGGCAATGTCTTTAAGGTTTTATTTTTCCCCTTCCCCCAATTATGACAAACTTCCCTCAAAACAAAGTTTTAAGAGCATATTATTTCCGACATTTTGGAAATTCAAATTCAACAGAATTTTTCTTCTTCATTGTTTATCTTTTTGATAGGAAACAAAACTTTCATTTCATAGAATGAAATATGCAAAAACATACACAACTAGTGGATAAGAAATCCAATAAAAAATAAACATAAAAAAGAAACTATTGATTGTAAACAGCCTTCCATATGGTTTGTCCAGACAGGCTCACCCTGCTCATTCTTTATACGTTAAAGCCACATAATTAAGAATACAAGGACAGATTCTGATGCTTCAATTTTTTAAACTTGAAATGCAATGACCATTGACATGGAAGCATCACACTCTTCCAAAAAATGCAAACTATGCTTTATTGAAGTTGTAGTCACTCAGATTTGGCCATAACTTCAACAACTGCAGCATTTACAAGGACAGATAGATAAATATATGTTGTGAGACTCAGCTCTCATAGGCTCAACATGCTCCAATTCGCTAATATATTCTAACATTAAAACAGGGTGCATCATAAAATGACAGCATGAACAAAGTAAAGAACACGAGGCACCAAGATGAATAAAGAGTTCTTGCATTTGAAACAAGTAAACTACAAACAGCCCAAACTAGGCAAAGAATCAATAAATAATCCGAAAAAGGTGAATGTATTGGGATGTCGGTAAGAAAATTAGCTAAAACAATGTACACACATACTTCTAATTTGTACATGCATCAACCAAATTAGATGGGACTATCAACATAATAGAAAAAGGCTCCAATGATACAGAAGCCTATGGGATTTAGATGCAACAGACATAAGGTGCCCCCGCCTAGATAGAACCACGAGACTTAGCTTTACATTGGTGAGCCGGGGGCATAGTTATCAGAACCGGACCGGACATTGACCCAGCAGAGGGACCTGGTCAATGGGTCACTAGTTCAGTTGTTGAGTCAAGTAATTAGACCAGTCATGGAATTAAAAATAAAAAATAATTATTAATAACAATGAATATGCTAAAAATTTATAATAGTTATAGAACCAATAAGTTTTATGGTATAGTAGATCAAATAAAAAAATTAAATATCCACAATTCCTAAAAATAAATTCACAAACTAGTATTGAAGATTGACATAAATAGAAGCATGTAATAACAAAAAAATAATTGGAAGAAAAAAACAAGTAACCAAGACCAATAAAAAATGGAAGAGAGAGCAACCTATGGGTGTCATCTAATCCCACATCGGAAAGATATAGGAAGGGAGAAGGGACCATGCGCCTAGAAGAACTAAGAGGTGTAGTACAACCGACTTAAAAAGCTGCCTCTAGTTGGAAGGCCTCATTAAATGAGGCAAGACAAGGGTATTTTAAGGTATAAAAAAAGTTTAAATATAGAAAAGCTTGTCCTCCGGTTTGATGCAACACAGCCAGTCTGTACTGGTTTAGTAAAAATCGTCTGGTTTGTTCCGGTTCTTAGGCTGTTTGGTTGCATAAACGATCCTATTTATAAACCAGACTGGCTTAGTCACCGGTTGGACAGGTTTTAATAACAATGGCCGGGGGACTCTTTCAGGCCCACATGCCTAAACAGCTATGTTGAGGCTTACATTGATTAAATATCAGAGTGAAAATTGACACTATCAATAGAACCACTTATCCTACATTCCACCTCTTCAACATCTTGATGAGCACGATTCATTCCCAGCAACAAAGAACAGATCAAGCATATTCAATTCTGTTGACAAGGCAGAAGTGGATGAATCCTAAACATTCTTTTCATTATTAGTTTTCATGAAAATTTTAATTTGTAAATCTTAGCCTCTCATCTTCAATTCATCCTGATTTCAAATCCCTCTGATCACAACACAAGCACAGGATCTCAATACACCACATCGGTAACACACAAAAAACTAGAACTTACGTCTTGTGACGCCTAAGATTGTATCGTTTTTCTCCTGGGGTTTGCACAACTGGAGCAACTGTTTGCCGTCTCTTCCTGCGACCACCTGTCGTCACACTCTCAGAACGCCCTTCACTATCATCAGCATCCCGCTCACTGCCAGTGATTCTAGAGGATTGTTCATGTTGTCTCTTTCTCAGAATGGTGCCAGATGCTTCCCCAGCACGGCTGGAATCTGCCCGACTTCCCTCATTTATATGATCCGAAATGTTGTGCTGCTCCTTTCTCACGTTTGTTCCTTCTGAAGTCTTCCCTAGAAAGGCCGCAGCATCTTGAACCACTGCCTTCACGGAGCGCGTTCTACGAATTCCAACCTTCGGCTTTCTCCCAGGTTTGCGTCGACCACTTCGCAGTTCTGATTGATGGGATTCTTCTGGAACGTGTATCTTACTGCCCATGTTGCTACCATCATCAACAGAAGGTGCATGCCCATTATCGATCTCTCTAATGAAGTTATCAGATGTTAACTGTTGAGCATCAACGGACTCATTTGCCATCGCATAAGAAGGTTCTGGCCCATCTTCAGCAATACTTTGGCCCCTTGTTTCTTCTATATCAGCTAGCCTACTTGGTCCTTCAGTTTTCTCATTGATACTGACTGGTGTATCCAATAAAGGTGATCCACCAAAGCTTTGAGAGGCCACATGCTGGAATTTTCTGTTAGGGGATGAGTTAAAAATCTTTGAGGTGCATTTCCGGAGCCACGACATGGGGCCCACAGAATCTGAAGATCTCGAATCTATTCTGGCAGGAGATGTCTCAAACATCATTCCATGAGAAGCAACCAGACCACCCTGAGAGTTCTCCACAAATTCATCAACCTGCCTTGGAAGAGGAGAAGCCTCCCTATCCTCCATTTCAAGCAACTGGAGATCAGAGAGAACATATTCTTGAGTGATCTCTCCACATTTTCCACAACTTTTAAGCCTCTCAACTAGTGCAAGAAACCTGTGTCTCTCCTTAACAAACTGTTCTCTCTGATCCTTGAGCTTCTTGCTAAGAACGCCAAGCTCATCAATGTCCTTGTGCATTTCAATCTGGTATTCTTTCAGTTGCTTCTTGTTCAGGGCAAATTCCTGTTTCTCCTTTTCTATCCTTCGCTTTTCAGACCTCATTTCTTGAATTTCCTGCTGGACTACTTCCCTTAAATTACTGATTCTAGTAAGTTCTTTCTCCCTCTCCTCCTCATTCACTCTCTCCCTTCTATGTAGCCGTTTCTCCATTTCCTCTTGCTTATTATGCATATCTGTCTCAAGATCCCTTCTTCGCAACTCAAAATCACGAATCAATTGGCTATGTTCATTTCGAGCTTTTTCTGATAAAACTGATTGCTCATGCCTCATTGTGGCGGCAAATGATTCTTTCTCCACTTCAACAGCATCCAACTCCCTCTTAATGTAATCCTGTGTGGCCAGTTTATCTTTTCTCAACCACTCTTTTTCAGAATGTCGCAATTTTTCTAGCTTCTCTTTTTCTTCATTAAGTTCCCTTAGCTCTCTAGTAAAAGCAGCTCTTTTTTCATCCAATGCTTCCCAATCTTCTTCAAATTTCTTCCTGCACTGTTTTAGATCCTCCCCTTCCTTCAAAAATAACCGCTTCTGGAGTCTGTATTTCTGTATTTCCTCTTTCAACTCTGACTGCAATCGGAGATGTTCTGCCTTCTCTTCTTCAGCTACTCTAAGCTCTTCACTTTCTTTTTGAATCTGCAGTTCCCTTTGACCAATCTCAGACCTTAGCTTTTCAAGCTCATCTTTCAGACTTTGCGAACTCTTTTTATCAGCAAGTGCTTGTTTCTTTTCTAACTCCAACATTTTCTCCTCAGCCTTGATGGACCTCTCTTTCTCCTTCAAAGATTTCAACTTCGTTTCAATGTCCTTCTGTTTCTCCTTAACCCTCTCCAACTTCCTTTCCAACGCTTGCTCTCGTTTTTGAAGTTTTTCCGCCATATGATTAATTTCAACTTCCTTCTGCTCTACACCATCAACCTTGCTTCTCATCTCATCATCAAGAGACTTCCTCTTTTCTTCTATTTGCGACTCAAAGTCTTGCCTCGTTGTATCCAGGACAGCCCTGTGTTCGTCAAGAAGCTTCTGAATCTCCACCTGTAACAGATCAAACCAGTTTAATTATCAGATCCTTGGAAAAAAGTTCTAAAATTTTGAACTAATCACCAAACATCAATCCTTTCACGTCAATTTCAAAAGGAGCTAAATTTTTTTTAAGATGAGAAACGAAAAATCTTCGCTGAAGATAGAATAAAGTACAAAGAAGTGGACACCCAAAATAGCTAATAGCCAATAAAAAGTGGACAAGAGATCCTTTAGTGGTATGTATGTGTGCATGACAGACAGATGGAGAGAGAAAAGCATCATGAAATTCAATACAAGTTCCTGGATTTTCCATATCATGTGCATCACAATAACTTATGGGGAAAGGGAAAAGAATCATAATTGTGAAATAAGGACTAGTTACAGGACACATTATGATCATACAGATAAATGATGTTGGTGAAGGAACGTCTTCATTTTCATGCGCGCGCAAATGAGCACCAGCCGCAACAGCAGGAAACTACGACCAATAGAATAAGACACTTAGCTACATCCGCACGCAAAAGCAATGTTGCTCTGGTTGAGGCTTTCTTCCCTTATTAGTAAAGGGGGCGTGGGACGTTTTCGGAGTCTGTTCTCCTTTACTTTCATCCAATTTTCCCACAATATACTTTCCTCCATAAGTTTCTCAATAACCAAACAACACATCCATGTTTTTATATTAAAGCAGTATATGCAATGAGATTGATATTCAAATATGTTTTCTTTAATCCCATAAGCGGGACCAATAGCATGTTACCACCAGAATCAGAGCCCCGTATCTCTTCTAAAAAAAATCTCGTACTTGTTTCAGAGCAACTAGAAATAGATTGTTTAATCAAAAAGAATTCGGTTCAAATGTAAAAGAGCTATCCAAAAAGTTTTCACAATACAATCATAGATGATGGAATCATCAAACATTTGACATTTTCGAACACTGTCTATAACTCACTTGAGACCCAAGAAATAAAGAGAAGATTTGTACGAATGATATGTATAGCAACAAGAAGAAGGAAAAAGATTGAACGGAGGAACTTCCGAACATTTTGGTAATCTCACGTGTGTCGATATCAATGGTGACTCATTATTTCGATGAATCATTTCTTCAGACAAAAGAAGATTATGTAAACAATTATTCGAAATCTCACTTATCAAATTCCATTGTGGAAGACATTCCAACCTCAATTTTTCCACTTGATTTTATTTGGTGTAGGGGTGTGGAGTTTTTTTTTTGTTTGGGATGGGAGGGGAGGGGAGGGGGGCGCTCTCACAACCTGGCTCTGCAGTAACTATTAGCTGCTGTACACACCTGAAATAAATATACCTAGTTTTCCAAACTATGAATAAGAATTTTTAGATCTTCAACATTGAATTTGCCTGCTAGAAACATTTAACTTCAAAACTTGGTCATAAACCAAATGGATGTAAGAAAAGTAACTTCCTTTATCTTTTCATTTTGCCTCCTTTTTCTTTTCGTTTGCTTTGACGCAATTTACCCACAAACTACTTTCCTGCATAAGACTTGACAAACAAATAAAATCTAAATGTTTTACACTGCAAATCTGGAGTTGTCAATCTAAAACAACTTCCTGAATGACATTGATTAGAGTTCGGAGCTGGAGCGATGGCAAGTGCTCATCCACCCAAGCAGTACGTCATGTATACTCGTCCGAGAATCAACCTCTCAAAAATAACTGCAAGACTATCTTACCGTTCACCTCCCCAACCACAACATAGCCAGGAGACTTTTGCACAGGGTACTTTTCCTGAATGGCATGGACTGATTGTTTGCTTATCACTTCATAACCAGATGCCCATCACTTTTTCCATATATAACAAACCAAAAAAAAAAAAAACTAGGCTGAACCTTTTTTCCATCAGAAGCATAGATGAACTTAGAATTATTTATTAAAAACAACTCAACTAGTCATAATTAGTCAGCAGTGTAAGATCAAATGATGACACTCACTCTTTCCCTGGCTCTCAGTTTTTCTGTCAAAGTAAGTAATTCCTTGTCCTTTGCCTCTAAATATCTTCTAAGTGACTCAGCTTCCTGCAACCAAATCAAACAAAAGAAAAAATTTATAAATAGAACAGTGGATTAATATGAAAACAGCACATATAGATCTGAAGCTCACTTCTTCTTTTACAATTAAGTCTGCTAGTCTATCGCTTATGTCATCTTCTCTCTTCTTCAAAGTCAAACTGGTCAAATCAATCTTTTTCTGTGCTTCTTGATGTTCCTTCTCTTTCTGCTTGAAAGCCCTCTCAATTTCATTTGCCTTTTCCTCCCGTTGATTGATAATTCTGCGTCCCTCACATATCCTTTCTTCCCCTTCCTGCAGTTTCCTCTCCCACTCTTGCAAATCTTCTCTATGTTTAGCAAAAGACAAATCATGTGCTTCTCGCCTGCAAGAATGTAACCCAAATTTATGATGATTCAATAAATGTTTTGCCCACGAAACAGATATCTCGATCAGGGGGAAGACTCCACCTGGAGTTCATCCCAAGTTTTTGAAAAAAGAGAGATCAATAACATTAGCACAGATCATACTCTGCATTCAGAGACTGGTGCTCCCTCCAAAGAACACTTTCACGAGCCTCAACCTCTTGCAATTTCCTGTCCACCTCCAAACTTTTTCTACTCGCCTCAGCAAGCTTGGCATCAGCAGCATGCAGCTTTTCATCCACCTCCAAAGATTTCCCCTCAATTCCAGTCACCAAAACTTTTGCATCGGTCAACTTCAACTCTGATGCAAGCTTTATTTGTTCATGCTCTGAACACATTTCACGTAAAGCCTTCTCAAGCTGCAGCGAGGAAGCATCAGCTGTGAAATCAGCATAAGGTACAACAAAGATATAAGAGACTCCAAATTACAAAACAACCATGTTCCTAGCAATTACAAATCGACATACAATGGAAAACTTGGAAGCAATTCTGCATAGGACAGTGCTTGATGGAAGGTATAGGAACCAGCAAGGAAACAAGTAAAAATAAATAGAAAAATGCTTTAAGCAGTTTGTTGTGCACTACGTAGAGAACATGAAAAGGAAGACCTCGAGAAGGAAATTGTCAACTCTCAGAAGGCAAATGACCACTTTGGTTAAAAAAACAAAATTGATCATCTCAGGCACCTCAGCCAATCATAAAGACTGCAAAATTAAATATTGTGCTAATTACAACAATTGTGCGCTTAAAAAAATCACCACTATGAGATAGAGAACGTAAGGGCAGTACTCCTTTGTAGAACTAAAATATAAGCCCGAAGCTCCTTGGACATACAACCATTCAGGTGGAAGAGAAAAAATAAAGTTTCTAACCTTCAGTCAAACTTATCAAACTCCAGTTAAATTCCAAAAAAAAATGGAGGTAATACGTAAAAATTGATGACAAGAACCGTGGCGATATTTTTGTGGAAGTCTCAATTCTTTCCTTTCTGGTCTCCCTTGTCTCACTAGAAGTCATCATTCTTGAAAACCTTAGCTAAAACCATCAGTAATACTATCACTACATGGGCTTGGGAAATCATTCATCTAATTGATAGCTTGTATAGAGGCTTAAAGGAGAATTAATGACCTATTACAAAGACCAAACTATTGATGTAACAGGACAATTAATATCAAAGAATGTAAAGGGTTTTTTTAACTAAGGGAACTGTTTGGGATTTTGCATCTCTTGCATGTCAGGGGTGAGTCTAAAAATAAGGGCCACACCACAGACTTTGTCACTTGAAATTTAGTCTCAACATACAGAATTAATAAGGAAAGAAAAAAGGGTATATATTTTCAACATCAGAAAGCCAAAAAAGGTTGTCAAACGTCAGCATCTGGATTTGAGATCCAAGGAATAACCACACCCACATCATAAACATTCAAGATACATTTATCTGCAAGTAATCTCGAGAAAATAATAAAATATTCAAAATTGTCTTACATCACCCACACACTGCTTTTCAACACCTAAAGCTTTCCTCAAATTCTCCTCTCGCTTCTCAACTTCAGATATTGAAATAAAATGAGCCGTCTGCTCATGTTTGAGGGCCTCCTGTGCTTCTGCCAGTGATTCTCTGAATTCTGCATTCTTTGAAGTCCACTCCTCCTTCTCAATCAATAGAAGTCCCATATTGTACTGATAATCAAAAAGCTGGTTGGACAATAAATCAAAAAACAGATGGCATTACCAAGTCTGAAAGAGAATCTTCAAGCATGATCTTAAAACAGGAAAATAAGCAATAATATCTTCTCATACCAAAAAAAATTAGCATAAACGAAAACTATGGACACAGTAACAAGAAAATTATCAGTATTATTACTAAGAAACAAGATCACGTTAAGTAACACATCCAAGGAAATTACGAGAAACTCTCATGGTAGATATTTTTATAAAAGAAATCCAAAAAAAAAGGGGATCTCTCTAAAGAAAATTCTAAATTTTCTGCTCAAAATCGAATCACAAATAATTCCTCTCTTTTTGAAACGTACAAATGCTACATCATAAGTCCAAAAAACCGAAGATATAGACATCACAAGGGTGAAGGCGGGTCTCAAGTTCAAGAATACACAAAACATCTGTTTATTTGACACCTCTAACTTTTTCCCTCTTTTCTCAGCATGAAAACCCCGAGAAGTCTGGCATTTGAACATAATTCACCAATCAACCCAACGAAACGTGCGACAATTGATAAGCTTCACCCAATATCAAGCGCAGCCATTCTGACCACCATCATCTCCACAATACTATTAAACAGCATCTACTTTCAGCATTGTAAATCCCATATTATACATTTAACACTTCCCGTGATACAAGGTGATAAATTATGTTGCCATGGCAAAAATAAATTAACAACCCATTTAACAAAATTTGACAACTAACAAAACCGTCGGATAAATAGAACAGATCACAGCAATATATCAACGTATACATTTACCCTAAAAACAAGAATTTTAAAACAACACATGATTCAAGTTTAAAACATTAATTCAGGACCACAATTAATCCTCCAACCTCTCTTTCGAGCTTAGAAACCTTCTCGAACAATGCCTGCTGGTCCCTTCTCTCCATAACCGCAGCATCCAATAACCCTACCTGTCTAAACCTCCTCCAATCCTCCATATTCTCCAAATCACCACCCACCTTCGCAACACTCTCATTCAACGAGCCCACTGGTGGTGGCGGTGGCAGTGGCGGGCCATCAAGAAACGCCACCGCCTTCCCCTTCCCCAAGTCCCTAGAATTTGGGGTACTCCCACTCTCTGGTGCCTCATTTCGTGGCGTTACCGATAACGCCGGCCAGTGCTTTCTCTGCGGCGTGAACATCACGAACTAACACTCCCAAACAATCCGATAGTGGGTAATTTCATGAAGGAAATCAAATCGTAATGTGAATTAAGATAGTTTCTTGAAGCCCTAGAAAGAAGCCCTAGTTTGCAGAGTAAGAGCTTCAGAGAAGTAACCGGAGGTTGACGGAATATACGAAACAACGATTATTTTCTTTCTTTGGATGGTCGTGAACGAAATGCGTCTGACGGAAAAGAAAGCCCGTTTAACGAAGATGACTCTCCCACCGTTAATTTGTTTTCTGAAGATGACTCTCCCACTAATAACATGGAAATTCCAGATTTTTAATATATTTTCAAATACATCTTTTCTATTTTTTGAATTTTCATGGACACTCCTCTATTAGATTAAAAATATTAATTAAAATATAATTTTATTAAATTGTCTATAATATATTTGAGAAAAACTTCATTAACACTCTCTCCAGATAAATATATCTTTAATGAGACCCTCTTTATTTTTAAATTTTTTTACGTATTAATATTCGGACCGATTAAAATTCAATTCAAACTAATTAAAATTATATTTTTTTACGTATTAAAATTTGAGCAGATTAGTTCAAATCAAATTTTAATTAACTCGAATTGAATTTTAATCGGCCCAAATTTTAATACATAAAAAATATAATTTTTAATCGACTCAAATTTTAATGAATCGAATTTTAATTAGCACGAACTTTAATAAGTAAAAAAATATAAATTTTAATCGATTCGAAACAAATTTTAATTAGCGCTAACAGCTCAAGTAGAGCTTAAATCGGATCAAATGTTATTACGCAAAAAAAAAATTTAATGGGCACGAATTTTAATACGTAAAAAAATAAAATTTAATCAAGTCAAATCAAATTTTAATCGGCTCAAATTTTAATATGTAGGAAAACGAATTTTAATCAACTCGAATTTTAATATATAAAAAAATAAATTTTAATCGACTCGAATTTTAATTAAATTTTATGTAAAAAAATTGTTTGGGGCTTCTATAAGGCAATTTTTTGGTATTTTAGATAAAAAAAAATTGTTAAAAATGATGGAGGTGTGTAAAAGGGGTGTGTGGGATCCATTTTTTTATTTATTTATTTACACATAATTAAGATACCACGTACTAATGTTAATGTGATATCACAATTGTAATGAATATTTTGTCGTGCATGATCCAGGTTGCTCAGGCCCACGATACAAATCCCTATGTCTCGTAGGAACAATGTCGCATAACCAGCTCACGAGGTCTAAAACTATGACTACCCTTCAACATTTGTTGATTGGGGCATCTGGGTTGGACTAGGGACACTGACCATGCATATCTTTATGTTTCGTTTGGTAGGAATGATGAAAAGTAGAAAGAATGGAAAGTATGAGGGATACACTTTCTATCATTCAAGGAAATAAAGTATGAATTATTCATTTTCCTTCATTTGTGTTTGGTTGGATGGATGGTGCACGGGATAATTCCTGCAATCAATATCGAGTAGCGGCTGGGCTGATAGCGGACCCTGAAACAATCACAAGGTTAGGAAAAAGGGAGCCAGGCGCACGCCCGGCTTATCCCCTCCGAAGCTTTAGTTAGTAAGGATGGGGGAAAGCTCTTCTTCTGTGAATTCTGGATAGATTTTGCGTACCTTTGTTCATTGTTCTGAGGAGTATTTATACACAAACCTGTAATGATTGCTCTGACACTGGGGTTGTCTCAGCAATCAATGCTTGTTGCCATTACCCATATGTAATGAGTGATTTTTACCTAGATTCCCGCGCCATCAATGCTCGGCGGGGGGATATCCAACCTCGGGGCAACGCCGAGTTCATCAGGCTATCAAGGCACTTGAGTGCCTATGAACGGTGTCTGACGCCTACACCCGAGTACTCGGTGTTTAGGGGCACTCGGCCCTATGTGAGAACTCGGCATCACAGTCATTAAAGCATCCACTCATCACTGTCAGTTTGGGTCTTCGAGGATGCAGAGGCGCATTTAATGCTGTCTAAGTCACTCGCGTCTTCATAAATGCTGGGTCACATCTCATTAACTGCTGGTGTCAGAGGTTCATTTCTGGCTCCATGGAACAGCGCCTTCTCGGCTCCTGCTTACTACTCGGCGTATTCCCTTGTACTCGGCTCCTGCACTCCGTAACGGCTTCATTTGTACACGTGTCGCCTTGGGGCCTGCCGAGCCGTCTCGATTCCCTCAAACTGCCCCCCAACCCCCACTCTTTTTGCGGCGTGGGACAGGTGGCGCAAGCAGAGAGGGGGCTTGCCTGTCACGTCCATTTAACGAGGGGCGGTTACTTGCACGTCTTGAGCCGCCCTTTTCAAATTCTGTAATGATGAACGTATCCTCGATTCCCGCTCTCCCATCTCCCTATAAATAGGGGAACTCTTGGGCATTTGAGAACTTTGCAATCTCAATTCTCTTTCAAGCAAATAGCTGCCGAGTACTCCTCCCTTTACCTCCGAGAACTCTTCAGAAGAAAAATCCTGTAAGTATTCTACACTCTTCCTTTCTTCTTCTCCTTTTACCCTTTCCATCATCTCCACCCATGGCTAGAAGTCGCAGTAGCCAAGCTAGGAACCCCTCCTCATCCACAACTCAAAGGTTGAAGAAAACCGTGGTCAATGAGGGTAACATAGATGCCTTTAGGGCCAAGTACCGCATACCAGAGAGAGTCTTGACCTTCCCTTTCCACCCTTCACGACACAGTAGGGAACGTGGGTGTGTTGAGATGATGCCCTTCTATACAAAGGCCATCATGGAAGGTGGTCTGACTTTCCCTCTACCCCCCCTTGTACTGAAGATGCTGATGCAGCTCAGGCTGTTCCCTCTTCAGTGCGGGGTAAACTTCTATAGGATAGTCATGGGAGTAGTCGCCCTGAACGCTCGTTTAGGGGTCAACTTAGGAGTAGACGAAATCCTGTTCTGCTACGACCTAAGATTAGTCGGCGGGGGAAGGTACTACCTCAAAGCCCGGGACACCTCTATGTACCTAGTCACACATATGCCAGACTCCGACAAGGGGTATTTCGATGAACTGATTATGCTCGGCGGAAGCTGGGAGAGGGGCCCTGGACCCGAGTACGACGGACTGTACTGCCCCAAAGTGCCGAGGGATGAAGGTGGGTTGAACTAGTTGGACGACCCCTCGGCTTTAGAAGTATTTTTCCTTCTAACTCTGCCTTTTGCTGCTTTTGCAGAGGGATACCGGCGTGACGCAGCCCAACCTCACAGATCTCAGATCCGGTTCGACGACCTGTTGAAGGTGTGGTCCTCCGAGCCGACTAACGAGTACTCCCGAGCAGCACACGTGCTCCTCGACTACCATCCACCCTACAGCCGGTTCTCTCAGGTTCCGCCTCCCTTCGACCCTAAGCGTTGGGAGGACTTGTCTTCATCCGAAGACGACGCCGAGAGAACCCCTTCTCCTCAAGCTCCTCCTTCCCCGGCCGAAGACATGTTCAACGTCCCTCCTATTTCTGCTGCTGCCATGGAAGCTGTCACATCTCGGCGCAGGGCCAGGGCCTTGGCTCAGGGTGCCTCCCCGAGTATTGCAACGGCTATTCCCTCAGCACCTCAGCAGGATGTGCCCCCACCTGCACCAACTCGGCGACAGGCGGATCCTGCAATTTCGCCGACTGGAACTGTGCCCATTCACCAAGCTCCACCTACCGACGATCGGGAAACCGGCAGGCGAAGTCGGGATTCCCAGATACCCGAACGCCGACAAGATGAAGAGCGTCGGAAGAAACGCCGCCATGATGTCCCTGGCACAACCACCTCTGTTCCCGGGACGTCCACCCCTGCCGCGTGGGTTGCACGGGCGGAAAGGAGGGGAGGCCAACTAGTCCTGGAGTCAGACTCCATCATGCAGGACAGGGAAGTAGCCTTTGCAGTGGCCTCGACCCTCCAATTCAGCGCAGACATGTGTGTTCACAACGACCAATCTGACAACGCACTCCTTTTAAGCGCTGTCCAGAACAACTTGGTGGTAAGCGTTTCTTTCGGGCTTCGTTCCATGTACTTGGCAACCACTTAACTCGATGTTTTACCGATTTTCAGGTCTCTCAGCAGCTGGGGGTCATCATTGATCGCTTCTGGGAGTACAAGCAGACGGCGAGGGGCGCCCAGAAGGCGATAGATGAGAAGGACGAACACATCAAGGTCGTCAAGGCGGTCCTCGCCGATCAGAAGAAGCACATCACCAATCTCATTGTTGAACGCGACTCGCTAGACGCCGAATTGCAGAAACTGAGGGCGAGTGAGGCGGCGGCAATGAAGAAGGTCGAGGAGTACGAGCTGAAAATCTCGGCTGCCGAGGACAAAGCTCTGGACTCCGAGGGCCTCGTCAGGCAGTTGACCGCTCAGGTGGACTCCTTGACAGCAGAGAAGGCAGGGGAGCCACAAAGGCTCCACAAGGAGTGTGAGAGGGTCTACTTGGAGACCCAATAGCAAATGGTTCCCGCCTTCGAAGAAGCCAAGACCATTGCTTTCCGGCGCGGATGGGCGGCCGCTCTGCATGCCGCTCGGGTGGACCCAGCCAGCGAACTTTTCCAACAGCACAGTTCTCTCGCTGGGTTCGAACCTGGGGACCTCCCAGAAGGAGATCCATACGCCGAGGGTGCCACGGCAACCATTACTGTAAGTGATGGTTCTGATGGCCTTTCTCCCGTCATTGGTGGCCAAGAGCCTGATCTTCCCTCCTCGCCGGTCGACGATCTGACTACTCACGAGCCGAGGTAAACCCGGCGGTGAGCTCTTTCGTTTTTTTTTTTTTTTCTTTGAATATATGTACGCCACCGGGGACGCAAAGCCCCGTTTTGAATTGTAACGCACTTTTCCTCACCAATCAATGGAAATTTCTGTCATTTCGTTTATGCTTTGACTGTGAATGCAATTTCTTCTTTATAGGCGCTCTTTCTTTTTTTTTTCTTTTTTTTTTTTGACTGGCTTTGGGTCACTCGCTGTCTTAACTCGGTCTTTGGACTGCTGGGGGCCCAGACCAATAGCATCCCGTTTTCACGAAGTGGAAGTGAGCTTATAACCATAGGGAAAAGGAAATACTTGGGTGAAGGATGAGTAAACCCCTAAACTGCTGGGCACCACACTATCAGAAACCTCTCCTCAGGGCCGCGCCCCTAACGACCGAGAGCTCGTCTCGTGTTGGATTTGAGAGCGGTGCCTCAATGGTGAGGTCTTATACCCCTCGGGACCATGCCGCTAACGACCGAGAGCTCGTCTCGTGTTGGATTTGAGAGCAGTGCCTCAATGGTGAGGTCTTATACCCCTCGGGACCATGCCCCTAACGACCGAGAGCGCGTCTCGTGTTGGATTTGAGAGCGGTGCCTCAATGGTGAGGTCTTATACCCCTCGGGACCATGCCCCTAACGACCGAGAGCCCGTCTCGTGTTGGATTTGAGAGCGTTGCCTCAATGGTGAGGTCTTATACCCCTCGGGACCATGCCCCTAACGACCGAGAGCTCGTCTCGTGTTGGATTTGAGAGCGTTGCCTCAATGGTGAGGTCTTATACCCCCCGGGACCATGCCCCTAACGACCGAGAGCTCGTCTCGTGTTGGATTTGAGAGCGTTGCCTCAATGGTGAGGTCTTATACCCCTCGGGACCATGCCCCTAACGACCGAGAGCTCGTCTCGTTGACATCTGCATTGACAAATTGACAGAATAATGAACTTGTATTAACAAAAATATCTCTTCAGGTTAGATACATTCCAAGGGCGGACTACATCAATGCCATCCATATCCTGTAGCCTATACGCCCCGGTGCCCCCCACTGCAACCACTTTGTAGGGGCCTTCCCAATTAGGTCCGAGTTTACCCTCTGTGGGTTCCCGAGCAACGCCTACTACCTTTCTGAGGACCAAGTCCCCCACCTTAAAATCTCTGAGTCGGATCTTCTTGTGGTGCTGTCTTGATAGTTCTCCTTGGTACTTGGCTAGCTTGATGGACGCCAATTCTCTCTTCTCTTCGGCTAAGTCCAGATCTCTGGCGAGCATCTGGTCATTATTCCCCAGATCAAACGCTTGACTCCTGATGGTCGGGAGCCCGACTTCAAGCGGGATGACAGCCTCCACCCCGTAAGTTAAGGCAAACGGCGTTTCCCCTGTTGAAGTCCTCGGTGTCGTCCTATAGGCCCACATCACGTTGAGCAACTCCTCGGTCCACTTTCCTTTTGCCTTTTCAAGCCTCTTCTTGATCCCTGCCAACACAGTCTTGTTAGAAACCTCTGCTTGCCCATTGCTCTGGGGGTACGCCGGTGTGGAATAGTAATTACGTATTCCAAACCCCGAGTAAAATTCTCTGAAAGGGCCACTGTTGAATTGGGTGCCGTTGTCCGAGATTATAGCTCTGGGAATCCCAAACCGAGTGATAATGTTCCGCCAAACGAATCTCTTTGTCTCGGCATCTCGGATACAGCTCAGGGGCTCGGCTTCGATCCACTTGGTGAAGTAATCGGTTGCCACCAACAAGAATTTCTTGCCTAAGGGGGCCTTCGGAAGTGGACCCACAATGTCTATTCCCCATTGAGAGAAAGGCCAAGGACTAGTCATAAAGTTCAGGTCCCCCGCCGGTTGTCGGATAATGGGGGCGAACTTCTGGCATTTGTCGCATCTTCTCACGTAGCTCTTCGCGTCTCTTTGCATATATGGCCACCAATATCCTTGTGTCACTGCTCGGTGTGCAAGGGATCTGCCTCCCGTGTGACTTCCGCATATGCCTTCATGAATTTCATAGAGCAGGGGTTCCACCTTGTCCTCAGGGACGCAAAGCAGATGGGGACCGGAGAAAGATTTCCTATAAAGTTGCTGATTGCCGGAAATCCAGAACCTAGGGGCCTTGAGCCTGATCTTTCTGGCTTCCTTGATATCCTCCGGGAGCACGCCTTCTGTCAAGTAGGCAATAATAGGAACCATCCAGCCGGTAGTTGACTGCACATGCACCGGCAACGCTAGCTGGGCGTATGTCTCCTCTATACTTGGTTTCTCCCGGTTTTCAATTGTGATACGCCGGGTTACTTCTGAGGCCAATGCCGAGGCCAGGGAAGCCAGGGCGTCGGCGTGGGTGTTCTGATCTCTTGGAATCTGGGAGATTTCCACCTTTGCAAATTTCTCTATCTTGGCTTTCGCCTTTTGACAGTAAGCTTTCATTCTCGTATCTCGGACTTCAAAGTCACCATTGATCTGATTCACCACCAGCTGGGAGTCGCAGAATGCCTGCAGGTGCCTAACTCCGACCGAGTAGGCAACATCGAGTCCCGCCAGCAGCGCCTCATATTCGGCTTCATTATTGGATGCTTTAAATCCCAATCTGATAGCTCTTTCAATTGTGAATCCTTCTGTACTGGCTAGTATTACCCCTACTCCTGCCCCCCTTGCGTTCGAGGACCCGTCGACATGCAGGCTCCAGTCAACACCCAAAGCGCCGATCTTCGGCGGGGGCTCGGCCGCAGAGAACTCGGCGATAAAATCAGCCAGGACTTGCCCCTTAATCGAACTACGGGGTTTGTACCTTATCTCGAATTCACCAAGTTCTACGGCCCACTTGGCAATTCTGCCTGACAAGTCGGCTCTCTGAAGGATGGGCCTGAGAGGGCGATCAGTCATTACCTCAATGATGTGCGCCTGGAAATAGTGCCTGAGTTTTCTCGCCGAGACTATCAGCGCAAGGACCAGCTTCTCCATCGGCAGGTACCTTGTCTCGGCGTCAAGCAAGGTCTTACTGACGAAATACACGGGCCTTTGGGCCCCTTCATATTCCCTTACCAACGCGCCACTAACGGCCTCCTCCGAGACAGACAGGTAGAGGTATAGCGTTTCCTCCGCCACCGGGACGGATAGAGTCGGAGGACATTTCAGATACTTCTTAACCCCTTCAAGTGCTCGTTCACATTCGTCGTCCCATACCCCCTTCGCCGCACCCTTCAACTTGGCAAAGAATGACTTGCACTTATCAGAGGATTTAGAAATAAACCGGCTAAGGGCGGCGAGCATCCCAGTTAACTTCTGGATGTCTTTGATAGTCCTAGGAGCCTGGACGTTTTGGACTGCATGAATCTGGTCGGGGTTAGCTTCGATACCCCTATGGGTCACCAGGTATCCTAGGAACTTCCCCGAGCTTACCCCAAAAGCGCACTTCGATGCATTAAGCTTCAATCCGTAGCGTCGGAGTATAGAAAACGTGATGCCGAGATCCGCCAGATGATCGGCGCTCTCTCTACTCTTTACTAGCATGTCGTCAATGTACACCTCTATGGTCACGCCGAGAAGGTGTTTGAACATTTTGTTCATCAACCGCTGGTAGGTAGCTCCGGCGTTTTTCAACCCAAACGGCATCACAGTATAGCAATAGATTCCCCGGGGGGTAATAAAGGCTGTCTTCTCTTGGTCCGACTCGTCTAATGGGATTTGGTGATATCCCGCCCGAGCATCCATGAAGGTGATGCGCTTGTGACCTGCAGTCGCATCTACCAACTGATCAACTTTAGGAAGCGGGTATCCATCTTTGGGACACGCCTTATTCAAGTCGGTGAAATCTACGCAAACCCGCCATTTACCCTCCTTCTTTTTCGCGCACACTGTGTTAGACAGCCACTCGGGAAACTGGACCTCCCGAATGGTACCCGCCTTTAGTAATTTGTCAACCTCCTCCTCCACAGCCTTTGCATGATGCGGAGCCGTTCTTCTTGCCTTTTGCCTTACTGGCTTCACCCTCGGGTTGGCATGGAGTCTATGAGTCATGACCTCGGGATTGATCCCTGTCATCTCGGAATGAGTCCAAGCAAATATATCGACATTCCGGCGCAGAAAAGAACTCATTTCCTCCCTCTCAGCACCCTCCAATGTGGATCCTATCAAGAAATATCTCCCCTCATCTTCGGGATTAAGCTGGACCTTGATCAGAGGCTCGGTGGAACGGTCGGCCGGTTCCAGCACGGGCTCATCTACTCCGAGCCGACCAAACTGTGATTGCTATTTGGCCACCACGTCCTCGGGGTTACGGTCTTCAAGTCGGGCTCCCAATCCTGTCTTCATCGCGGCATAGAAACAATTTTTGGCGGCCAACTGATCCCCTCGGATCTCCATGATGCCGCGCGGGGTGGGGAACTTTATTTTCTGATGATAGCTGGAGTGGACTGCCCTAATGGCGTGCAGCCATGTCCTTCCCATAATGGCATTGTATGGGGAATCAGAGTCTATCACCAAAAACTCCACCGGGACCGAAACGATTGCTGCTTGAACCATCAAACTGATCTTGCCGAGTGGAAGAGCACTCGAGCCGTTGAAACCGACAAGGGGGGTTTGGACAGGCTTCAAGTCCTTGCGGGTTAGGCCCAACTTCCGGAAGAGGTCGTCGTACATCACCTCGGACGAGCTTCCTGAGTCCACCAGGATCCTCCTCACGTCAAATTTATCGATTCGTAAGGTGATGACAAGTGCATCATCATGCGGCAGGGCCACCCCCCCTAAGTCGTCGTCAGAGAAACTGATGGCCTCGTGAACCAGTCGTGGCCTCTTAGTGGACTGTTCTGTCCACTCGCTCTGTTCGACTTTCAAAGCCTGCGACACTCTCCTGCGTTCTGCTCGGAGGACATTATACGTCGGCCTTTCAACTGTACAGGCATGTATAACGTTAATTACAGGAACAACTTCCCGGGGCGACTCCGCCCTCTCCTCAACCACCCTTCGGCGGGGCTTTTGGTCAATGAACTCTCCAAGGTGTCCGTCTCGGACCAATTGTTCAAGGAATGACTTGTATGCTTTGCAGTCTTCGGTCATATGGCCAAAATCCCTATGGTAGGAACATCTGACTGTTGTGTCTTTCGTAGTCGGGTCGCCTATCATCTTTGGGGGCCACCTGAAATAAGGCTGGTATCTTATTTTTCTCAACATTCTGTAAATGGGCTCCTTGAAAACCGTGTTAACCCCCTGAAAAGACAAGCGGCTTGGTGGCGTAATTGGCGCACCCCGAGACTGCGGCTCCCTCTATTTCTTCCTCGGCATTGCTGCTCTATTCTCGGGAACGGTGGCCTCTTCCTCGACTCGAGCATACTTGTCTATGCGCGCCATTAAGTCCCTCATGTCCCCAGGACCCCTCTTAGTAAGGGACCGGTAAAGGCCGGTGTCCCGGGACAATCCTAGCCGGAAAGACGCAGCAGCCATCGCTTCCGAGCACGCATCCACCTCATTAACCTCCTCCCAGTATCGTATGTCATACTGTCGGAGGGACTCCCCGTTCCTCCTCCTAAGGGTGAGCAGGGCGCCGATGTCTTTTGGCTTCTTGGTGCTGGTGATGAACCGCGCCTTGAAGAGCTCGGCCATCTGCTTCCAACACTCAATGCTTTCCGGGGCCAAACTTTCATACCACTTCATAGCGGTATCCCCCAGACTCATGGGAAAGACCCGGCATAACACCCTCTGGTCAGTGTCATAAATCGACATCAGTTGTTTGTAATGCCGAAGGTGACTCTCAGGATCGGTCCTCCCATCGTACGCCTTGAACTGGGGGACGGCAAACTTCCTCGGCATTTCAGTTTCCCTGATGGAACGCACAAACGGAAAGGATATCTGCTCGTCATCCCCCCTGGGTTGCGGTCCTCTGTGCACATCGCCCTCGAGCTTTCCCGGGTACTTGGCCTCTCTAGGCCTCCTTGCGGTAGATTCTGCCTGGGACTCCGTGGATAAGACATCTCGGGGAATCCCTCGGCGGAGGTCCCACCATGAAAGGCTTGCTCCCCGGCGGATTTCCCCGGGCCCTTCTTCGGGTGCATGCCTCTGCCGTTTTTGCAGACCTTGTCTTTCGGCTGAGCGCCCGCGCCGATTTCTCACGGGGGTCTCAGGCCTCGTTCTCCTGGATTCTTGTCGGCTGGGGCTCCGATCGAAAGGTTCTCGGGTGTGCCAGCTGGCGTTTGCTGATTGCTCGAACTCTCTCAGTCTACGCCGCACCTTGGCGTTGTCTCTCTCTAGTTCTCTCATGCGTTCCCCCATACGTTCCTCCACCATCTCAACGATGTCACGGGCCGAGGGGATTTGCCCCCCTGGTCCCTGATCCATGAGGAACGTTCGTTGGGAAGAACGTTCAACCCCAGCTGACTGGCGCGCTGGGCTTCCTTCTCTAACCAGTGGAAGGCGTATAGCCCCTACGTTCCTCGCGTGCAAGCTCCCTATCCCCTCCCCTTGGGATCGAGTATTCACCATGATGTAACCGCTACAAAAGAAAGGTTGTTTGTTCCCACAGACGGCGCCAAATTGCACGGGATAATTCCTGCAATCAATATCGAGTAGCGGCTGGGCTGATAGCGGACCCTGAAACAATCACAAGGTTAGGAAAAAGGGAGCCAGGCGCACGCCCGGCTTATCCCCTCCGAAGCTTTAGTTAGTAAGGATGGGGGAAAGCTCTTCTTCTGTGAATTCTGGATAGATTTTGCGTACCTTTGTTCATTGTTCTGAGGAGTATTTATACACAAACCTGTAATGATTGCTCTGACACTGGGGTTGTCTCAGCAATCAATGCCTGTTGCCATTACCCATATGTAATGAGTGATTTTTACTTAGATTCCCGCGCCATCAATGCTCGGCGGGGGGATATCCAACCTCGGGGCAACGCCGAGTTCATCAGGCTATCAAGGCACTTGAGTGCCTATGAACGGTGTCTGACGCCTACACCCGAGTACTCGGTGTTTAGGGGCACTCGGCCCTATGTGAGAACTCGGCATCACAGTCATTAAAGCATCCACTCATCACTGTCAGTTTGGGTCTTCGAGGATGCAGAGGCGCATTTAATGCTGTCTAAGTCACTCGCGTCTTCATAAATGCTGGGTCACATCTCATTAACTGCTGGTGTCAGAGGTTCATTCCTGGCTCCATGGAACAGCGCCTTCTCGGCTCCTGCTTACTACTCGGCGTATTCCCTTGTACTCGGCTCCTGCACTCCGTAACGGCTTCATTTGTACACGTGTCGCCTTGGGGCCTGCCGAGCCGTCTCGATTCCCTCCAACTGCCCCCCAGCCCCCACTCTTTTTGCGGCGTGGGACAGGTGGCGCAAGCAGAGAGGGGGCTTGCCTGTCACGTCCATTTAACGAGGGGCGGTTACTTGCACGTCTTGAGCCGCCCTTTTCAAATTCTGTAATGATGAACGTATCCTCGATTCCCGCTCTCCCATTTCCCTATAAATAGGGGAACTCTTGGGCATTTGAGAACTTTGCAATCTCAATTCTCTTTCAAGCAAATAGCTTTGCAATCCACTTTCCTTCCGATTTTGGAGGGATTGATTTTGGTGAGTTAGAAGGAAAGTTAATCCATCCACTTTTCCATCCTTTCAACTTTCCATCATTTTATTTTTCCATCGTACCAAACGGAGCATAACTCTCATTGTTTGGAAAAATTTTCTTCTCCACTTTTTGTCAATTTGACACCGTTTTTCTCAATGTGTAATACGATTGGACATAAATATTGGCGGGACATGGACGATTTGTCAGTCATTAGTTGACATGTGTCTAATTATCGTTAGCAAAATTCATCCCTTGATATTTCAAAGGCCGAGAACGAGCAACAAATATAAACAGAAAGAGTATGATCTGCAAGGAAACAAATAGGTATGCAGTCCCTCCAAAAAATCAATTGTCATCGAAGTGTGGGCTTTGTGCAGTGTGTTGTTGCAACAAACAATCATTGTCAGTCTGTCAACAAGAGACTCACATTTTATCGCCAACAAGACAAAGCACGATCCTTACTGCTTCAACTTTAAAAGTGTAAACCCAAGCGCAGGTTGAGCAGAGTAATATAATCTCGGAAGTCCGAGGTCGATCCCACGAGGAAGTGTAACAAGGAACAATCACACAAACAACAACAGTAACTTGGAAGGAAAAAGATTTGTGTGGTAAATTGTTGATTGGAGAAAAGTGATTTTTGGTATTTGAAATAGTAATAAATAAAATACTAGAGCATCAGGTACTCCCTCTCAACTTCATACAATAATAGTTAAAGACTCAAAACTTGACTTGAAAGAGGAATTAAATGTCAGTTAACCCAATTAACAACTCAAGTGATAAATCCAATGGTTATAATCAAAAGACTACCAGGAACCTGAATAATCATTCAATCATATTATTTTATGAAATAATGTTAATCCTTCCAGCGTGGAATAACTAGTGATTTACACGCAGGGAAACTCAAGCAATTGATGTACGTGGCACAACAACTCAAGAATTTATACAGCATAAACACTTTGCTAAAATATTAGGAATTAAATTAACACAGTTCCATAAATCCTTAAGTACAAGAGTCAATAAAAATACCGTACTCCGTCGAGAGATTTTCCCCTAGCCCTAGCTTAGCCTTCTAGCCAGACATAATACAGGATGCAGAAAAAAGACTAAGAACAAAAGACCCCCCTTTACAAGGTCCTAGGTTCGTATTTATAAATTACATTCCCAAGAGATTGCATCCCACTAGGATTCTAACTTCGGCAGCAGAGGCTTTACACGCGTCCGGACGCGCCTCTCTCAACCGTCCGGACGCAACTTCCAGAATGGTCATTCCTGCGTTTATCAACTTTCTGCCAATCGCGTCCGGACGCGTACACTCCATCCGTCCGGACGCGTGTTCCAGTGTGATCCCTCCTGAGCTATGCTTCTTCTTTCCATAATTTGTCCCCAAAACTATGCTTTTTACCTGCAAATTATCACAGATCAACATTTACTAGCATAACACTCAATTTGGATAAACTCTTATTTTTATCACAATTTTACAATTAAAATATCATCTTTTCCTAATAATAATTGTGATTATTTGGACTTAATCACACCCCCCCACTTAAACCTTGCTAGTCCCTAGTGAGGCAAACAACGAAACATATAATACTATAAACAAAACAAAACCACTTTCGTAGGATTCACGATTGCATTTAGCATATGCAACAAGCCTTTAAACCCCTAGGTTTCCCCTAGTGGACGAGTATAGTCTCGTGAGGGTTTCCAGATATGATACCCACAAACATCACCTTGTGCTCAAATGTCTGAATAACACCTTTATAATATAAGTTGCTACCACATTATTGAAATACTAAGACACAAACTTTTTATAAGCACATGCGAAACAACATATAGAACTATGCGGTATATAACTGTATACACTTATCATATTCTCATATAAACTCGTGTGTAGTGTGAGTTAACTGTACCAAGTCAGTAATTTATCCGGTAATCACCTCTACAACTATCAACTATTCGTCTCAATGCCAAATCTCACTAGATAATTCACTCATAAAAGATTCTCTCAGATTATAGTGACTATTCCCTCAAATATCACATGTGAGAAGAAGATATTTAAGTCAAAACAAAATAATGCTCACATGTTCCATTAAAATAATTGTAATCCAAAAGAAATTGATTTGACATAATCTCATGAAAGGAAATCAACACACAATAAATAAATAATCACCATTTTCTTCCTTATTCACACAAGTCATGCATCCATCAATACACTCTTGAGATCAAATAGGTCTTTATTTAAGGTTGTAATGGGGCCTTGGGATTAGGGTTTTGAAACGAAGGATATTCAGGAATTCAAAAGACTATCCCGAGAGAACATGTACATTACACAACCAAACTTCTTTCCATAGCCTTTCACTCTCCATCCTTTAGAAGCACAATTTACATCACTTGCTCATATTTTTTTTCTTTTCAAACACATGCTTGCTATTTTTTCTCTTTTTTTTTTTTTTCAATCTGTTTTTTTCACTGCTAGACATATTGTCTTTCTCTTTTTTTTTCAACTTTTTTTTTTTTTTTTTTTCTTCTTTTTTTTCAGCAAGACATCTAATGCAAATATTCACAAGTATGTAAAACTCTTTTTTTTCTTTTCTTTTCTTAACCAACATCTCCCAAATTACATAAACAATAAAAATTCAATCTCAGGATAACCAAGGGTAAAAGATATTATTTTTTTCATTGGCTTGGTTATTATATGTTGGGTATAAGAAATAAATTTTTGCTTCAAAGGCTCAATCATGGCTTCTAGGGATAATAATATTCAAAGAATAAGGTTTAGGCTCAAATAATCAAAGATGACCTAAAATCATATCTCAAGAGCTTTTGATAACACACTTCCCATGCAAATAATTCAAAGTCAAGCAATCATTCACAATATTGGTGTTAACCAAAACAAAAATAATGAGACTATTGAAGGAGAATAGCTGAATAAAAATATTTTTTATTGAGTAAATGTAAATAACCCTTCAAGAAAGATTAGATCAAAATTCACTGGGGTTTTTATGCATCTCCACTATATGTTTCAAGTTCTCAAGGTAAAATACCTAATAAATTTTCAACTTAGTAAAGTCTAAAGTGCACAAATTTTGAGTTTTTATAAGAACATGATATGAAATACAAAAATATAGAATAAAGTTCTATATAATGCTTAAACAATTACAAATTTAAAGTTAAGCAAATTATTTCTATATTGTGGTATCAAATTATGCATAAAAATGTTATTTAAATATTTAATAACCAACAATTTTTTTTTATATTTTTTTTTTTTTTAGCAAAGTAAATAAACTAAAAAAAATAAACTAGGAATTTTCACAACACAAGGCATACTCATACCCCCCAACCTAAATCCAACATTGTCCTCAATGTAAAAATAAATATATTATTGCTCAATAAAAATAATGAATAAAGATAAAAAGGATAGGAATACCTGGTGCCGCAACAACGCTAAAATCTAAAAATAAAATACTCAACAAACAAAAAAACTATAAATTGAAACAAATAAAAATGAAACTGAAATTAAACAAAAAAAATAAAATAAAATCTAACTACTATGTACAAATAAAAATAAAAGCTCACGTTCAATCCGGCTTAAAGTCATATTTGAATATGCGACCATTCAATTTTATTGGCTTAAAAATGTGGTGTCGAAGCAACTCCTTTAATCGAATTATCCACTCATATACCCAAGATATTATTAGAGTATGCAAGAAAAGGGAGATATATACATTTTTATGCAAATCTAACATTGAGATAGAAAATAGATTTTTATCAATTACAACACACAACTCAACTTTCATACCCTCACTAAGATTAGATATGTGAATGTCATTACTACTTGTTGATAATGAAAGGTCTTTGGGCTCATTAGCCTCTTGTGGAATAATAATGTCACTAAATTCTTCACAATCAAGAGTATTAATGGATTCATCCTCAGTTTGTAGTTCAGGAAAAGAATCACTCTCATATTGACTATTTTTAACCTCTTGTTTTTGTATCAATATATTGAGTATATCTTGTATCTCTTTAATATCTTGACTTGTTTGGGCATTGAAAGCTAGTTGGCTTTGCATAAATTCGTTAAGAATATTCTCCAAATTCTCTTCTTGTAGGTCATGGTAGGGTGGATATTGGGGAGGGTCTTGTGGAGATGTGACATATATAGGTAACTGATAATGTTCATTCCCCCAACCAAAATTGGGATAAAAAGTTTCAAAACAACGGTCGGGGTAAGGTTGAGAAGAATTAGGTAAGACAATTGTCCCATTCCTCAAAATTTTTCGAGCAGTTGGAATTAAAGGGCAAACCTCAATGGGATGCCCATACACATCACAAAACACGCACAGTTCCTCCATCGGGGAAATCTTCACACCACATTAAAAGAAATATAAAATATAAAAATAAAAATTATGAAATATCTAACCTGAGGAAAAATGAAACAAATAATTAACAATGAATAAAAAACAAAAGGAACGAGATTACCGGATCTGTGACGAATCTCAAATCAAGCAAACCTCAATGATGTAATGGCTCCTTGTTTTTCAATTCCCCGGCAACGGCGCCAAAAACTTGCTTCAACTTTAAAAGTGTAAACCCAAGCGCAGGTTGAGCAGAGTAATATAATCTCGGAAGTCCGAGGTCGATCCCACGAGGAAGTGTAACAAGGAACAATCACACAAACAACAACAGTAACTTGGAAGGAAAAAGATTTGTGTGGTAAATTGTTGATTGGAGAAAAGTGATTTTTGGTATTTGAAATAGTAATAAATAAAATACTAGAGCATCAGGTACTCCCTCTCAACTTCATACAATAATAGTTAAAGACTCAAAACTTGACTTGAAAGAGGAATTAAATGTCAGTTAACCCAATTAACAACTCAAGTGATAAATCCAATGGTTATAATCAAAAGACTACCAGGAACCTGAATAATCATTCAATCATATTATTTTATGAAATAATGTTAATCCTTCCAGCGTGGAATAACTAGTGATTTACACGCAGGGAAACTCAAGCAATTGATGTACGTGGCACAACAACTCAAGAATTTATACAGCATAAACACTTTGCTAAAATATTAGGAATTAAATTAACACAGTTCCATAAATCCTTAAGTACAAGAGTCAATAAAAATACCGTACTCCGTCGAGAGATTTTCCCCTAGCCCTAGCTTAGCCTTCTAGCCAGACATAATACAGGATGCAGAAAAAAGACTAAGAACAAAAGACCCCCCTTTACAAGGTCCTAGGTTCGTATTTATAAATTACATTCCCAAGAGATTGCATCCCACTAGGATTCTAACTTCGGCAGCAGAGGCTTTACACGCGTCCGGACGCGCCTCTCTCAACCGTCCGGACGCAACTTCCAGAATGGTCATTCCTGCGTTTATCAACTTTCTGCCAATCGCGTCCGGACGCGTACACTCCATCCGTCCGGACGCGTGTTCCAGTGTGATCCCTCCTGAGCTATGCTTCTTCTTTCCATAATTTGTCCCCAAAACTATGCTTTTTACCTGCAAATTATCACAGATCAACATTTACTAGCATAACACTCAATTTGGATAAACTCTTATTTTTATCACAATTTTACAATTAAAATATCATCTTTTCCTAATAATAATTGTGATTATTTGGACTTAATCACTTACTGAAACTGAATAGTCCTCGGGGGCATCCCAGTCGAGATCTCGGCATCTATTCTTAAATACTCGGCAGTAGACTGTGAGTATTTTATCGTAGAGCACTTAATGTTCGGGATGACTTGACGTCAGCTGGGCGCGCGAGGCTATGAATGCTTAGTCTATCCTAAGCATGTGGCCCCGACAGTGTCACCATCATGAATTAATGAGATGTGACACGGGAAGCACTTCTTACACTGGCACTCGAGTGGTTGTCATATCATATTCAAATGTATAAATATCCCAATAAAAATAGAGCATAGGTATGCACACTGAACTAGTTTTATACTGTATAACCAATTACCAGTTACCACCCCTCATTCCCAAGTTCCCAATCATCACCATTACCATTACCATTATCGTCTCTACCTTCTCCCAGGTATATAGTTTAGGTTCAGGGTCGTAGTCTAGGTTGGGTCTAGGCCTCGATTTGGGACCTTGGACTGGGGTTTGGGATCCTTGTTCAGGGTCAGGTCCTAATCCACTTTGTGGGTCCAAGCCTCAAGTTGGATTGGGAGTTCAGGTACTAGTCTAGGGTCGGTCTAGGTAAAGGCAAGGGCGAGGTCTAGAGTCTCATCAGGGACAAGGTTGGGTTTTGATACAAAGGTTTGGGTGCAAATTTGAGTTTGTATCAGGAATTTGAGTTTAGGGCAAAGTTTTCGTAACACCTCTTAAGTATGAGATTCTGAGGTTGGGTATAATAAAATAATTATATTATTTTAATGGCATGAAGAATATTTTGACTAAATTTAATTAATTTATGAGAAAAATGCTTATTTAACCAAATATCATAATAAAGTTGTAATTCTAGTTGTTTTCAAATATCAAAATTGTAATGCACATTCTATTATATTTCTTTTTTGGTGGTACATCACTTCCTATTATATTTCTAAATTCATTACTGAAGGAGCTGGCTCTCATTATTACACGTGTTATGACATTAAATGAGTCCACGTGAGAATGAAAAAATAAGGCACGAAACAAAGTCATCAGTCACTCAGCCAACAGACTTAGCCGAACTGATCAATGTACCTAGCAAGCAATGAAAGAGCTCGGCTCTTACCGAACCGAATTGGCTCGATGAGCTCGAGAATAAATGAAAGAGTTCGGCTTTCATCATGACCGAGCTGTTTAAAATGATAAATGAAGAGATAAGGGGACGCTTATAACTCAAGTATTCTGGCTGAACAAATTAGCAAGATTATAGGAACGGTAGGATGAATTGCTGGAGAAATATCAACAAATTCCCAACTAGAGCCACCTGATTGGATGAAGGTTTACCATCACGAATCGTAAAACATGGAAACCCTAATTGAACAGTGATCTATAAGAGGCATGAGAAGCCAAGGTGAAAAGTACACTGAACTCTCCCTGTCTTCTGGCAATTCTTGGAATCTCATTACTGACTTAAGTATCGGAGTGCCTTTGATCGAAGCACTTCGATCTTGGACAGTTTGCTCGTTTTGCAGGAAAGGGAGGACTGGGAGATCATGTTCAGATACATATCTTATACAGAAAAACCAATCATTTATACTTGTGAGAGGATCGTCAATTTTTATCTCTTACAATTACATTGATTTATTCATTCTATTCTCACCCAAAAATATTGTCTTGGACCAACCATAATGTAATTTAATAAATTAGGTTAAATTTTTGTAAGTCTAAATATTATTACTTTGATCGAGGGGAAAATTTATGATATTGAATATTTTTTTTCAGTACTATACCATCAGTTATCATTTTTTTATGGTAAAAATTAAAACTTTAAAAGGAAAAATTACAATTGCTCAAGGGAAGAAGATGATTGATCACATACACCAATGCTCGATTATAAACTTTCAGTATCGATTCTAACTTTATATGATCCATCATGCCCTTTAAAATTATAACTTACACACCAATAGACATGTGGTCTAATGACATTCCTTACCTTGTAAAGACTTTATCTTTTTGAAATCAAGGGTTTAAGCCTCATTTCCTCCTTCCCTCTCCCAAAAATTTTAAAAAATAAAAAATAAAAAATAAAAATAAAAATAAAATTATAACTTACACATAAAATAAATTACAACTTAATCTTAAATTTTCGGTACGGTATTACCCACGATACCATAATCTTTCTCATTTGCACCGAAATTCAGAAAAATACCGTCGAGGCCAAGCGTGGCCACGTGGCTTTCTATAATTGGAGATTTCAACAGAAACGGCAAATCAGCCAAATGACAGTCCAAATACAGTCCACAGATGTGCTCCTGGCCCGAACAGAACAGAACGCCTTAAATTCACCAAAACGCACCGTTTTGCTATAGAAACTGAAACCCTATATAGCCTCTGTGTCTCTCTCAACCCACCTCACCTGCTAAGGACGAGTCAACAATCCCCCAATCCGCCCACTTCCTCTCTCTAAAATCAACGGCAGGGTAGGATTTTCTCTCTCTATATCTAACTTACGCCTCTCTTGCGAAGGCTGAGTATGGCGGCAGCGGCGGCTGAGAGTTCGTCTAGATCTGGTACATCGGCTGATTCTTACATCGGTAGCCTTATTAGCTTGACTTCCAAGAGTGAAATCAGATACGAGGGCATCTTGTACAACATCAACACTGAAGAGTCCAGTATCGGATTGCGTAACGGTAAAGCCCTCTTATTTTATTACGATTTTTGTTTGTTTTTGTTGATTTCTGAGATTTTGTAGGGTTTTTTAGATGTATTTTTGTTCATACGTTTTCTGTTTGGGCATCCTTGTTTTTTTGTTTAATTAGATATATTAGGTGGACTACATTGAACTATAAATTAGTTTTTAGCTTTGAATTGAAAGTAAAACTTGATCTTTAGTGGTTGCGTTGCATTGAACTGAAAAAATTAGTGTTGTTGTTTCGAAGAGTTTGGATATTTTATAAGTAGTTTGGTGAAATTTGGTAATTTTAAATGATCTGTTGGTTTTGCTATTTGGTGTTAGCTATACAGCACAGTGATTATATGAAGCCATATGTGTGTATTTTATGTGGAATTGTATATATATACTTATACCTAAACTGGAAAAAGTTACAAAGACAGGTGCTTGTGTTAGGGGGCCATTGGTGCAGCTATGTAAAAAGATGAGGTCTATCATTTCTGACACCTAGCATCCTGCATAAACTGGATACAGAAATGAGATAATTAATCTTATATTGTTTCATGCAGTGGCTTATTTTTGAGGTTAATTAAACTCTTATAGCACATCGTTGATTTTGAATAATTACTTATGCAGCCAATAGATTATGTTTTCAAGTGAGTTAAATTGTAATGCATACGATATTGTAATGTTTGCTTTTTCTTTGTTATATGAGTTGTGCAAATTCATTTTCAACATGGAAAATACAGATTAAGACCGAGACAAGAGAGTTGAAGATAGTTCATGTTCTTTGTGTGTAGGGCCCATTAAGCATGATCTCATGTTTTGGTTTATTGGTTTGAAGAGCTTATAAATGGGAATACAGATAAAGTTTAGATTTGTAAGTTCAAATTACAGCAAATTATACAACTTTTCAAGTTGTGCAAATTGAACCGGTGCCACTGAAAATAAATTTCAGAAGCTGCAGCAATTTTGTAAATCCTGATGCAACAAAGTTCTGGATTAAAGATTACCAAA
Organism: Ilex aquifolium; assembly: GCA_951799425.1. Taxonomy (NCBI): domain Eukaryota; kingdom Viridiplantae; phylum Streptophyta; class Magnoliopsida; order Aquifoliales; family Aquifoliaceae; genus Ilex; species Ilex aquifolium. The sequence continues at coordinate 24,788,389 of OX637407.1, read as the reverse complement.
TTTTCTTCATAATAAGCACGCAAACGAGAAAACTGTTGCATATCATAATCAGTTTTAAAAACTTGTTGCTTATTAAGAGTTGCAATGGAATTAATTCTTTTTCTAGATAGCTCTTATCTCTTATGCCATTTCTATTTTTATTTGCATTGGTTTCAACTTTCTGGCTTTGGATTCCATCTAATTGAGGGCTCTGATTTATCTCTATCTCATGGCAGTAAGATCATTTGGAACGGAAGGACGTAAAAAGGATGGTCCACAAGTCCCTCCTAGTGATAAAGTTTATGAATACATTCTGTTCCGTGGTAGTGATATCAAGGTATTTTGTTTGGAACTTATATACTTGATTTGTCTGTCTTTTTTATTTTGCTTTAATAGGATTTTGTATAAATGTGCACAACACCTGCAAAACTGAACTAGCTGGCAATCACCATCGTTTGTTATTTACAGACCATGTAAACCTTTGCTTGCTCTGTCCATTATGAAATAAATAGTGATCTCATAATATGCCCAAACCGTTCATCTCTTGTTGCTGTATGTTATGCATCATCGTGGCCTAGTTTCTTCGTTGTCTTCACTTTCCACCAAGTGGCTCTGTTGTTGATAATTATTTTTGACTGCAATAACAACCTCCGGCTTTGGTCATTTGGCTTTTGTTTTCCAATTACCATCCTACACATGCTGCAAGAAAAATGTGTTATATTATAACCTATGGACTTATGGTTCATAGTAGTCTTCTTTTCCCTTTTTTTTAATTCTCCGACTGCTACTAGCTAAATTTAAAAACACTTGTTGTTCTCTTTGCAGGATTTGCAGGTTAAATCTTCTCCTCCTGTACAAAGTACACCTTCCATAAACAGTGACCCAGCAATTATTCAGGTAACTGATAGGATTGTCACAGATGTATGGCTTACCAGGTCGAGTTAGTTTTATTCTTAATCCTCCCAATTTTGCATGCAGTCTCATTATCCACGCCCAGCTTCTGCATCTACAAGCTTGCCTACTGCAGTTACTGGGTCTCTGTCGGATCTTAGTTCCCACACTGCACAGTTAGGCCCCCCTGGGTCGACCTTCCAAGGTGGTCTGCCTTTATATCAACCTGGAGGGAATTTAGGGTCTTGGGGGCCTTCACCACCTCCAAATGCAAATGGTGCTGGGCTTGCTATGCCAATGTATTGGCAAGGATTCTATGGCCCACCTAATGGGCTCCCTCAGTTGCACCAACAATCTTTGCTTCGGCCACCGCCTGGACTGACCATGCCTCCTTCCATGCAGCCGCCTATGCAGTTTTCTGGTTTTAATGCATCTTTGCCAATCGGACCTCCTAGCTTGCCTGGTTCAAACCTGCCAGAATATTCTTCTCCTTTGGTCCCCATTAGTACCAGTTCCCTCAATTTAACCACTAGTTCTTTACCACCTTCAACTTTGCCTTCGACTCTGCCTCCTGTGCCACCTGGGATGCTATCTTCTGAAAAATTACCGAGCATGATACCAAACAAGGCTCCAATTTCTGCTATTCCTACGGCAGCATTAAGTGCTAGCTTACAGCCACTATCTCCCTTGACTACTCCAATTCTGGATGTAAATTCCATTGGACCTCCAATCTCGAACAAGCCTAGTGCAGTTCCTGGTCCACCCTTGCCATATCATACCATGTCGCAGCCTATATCCACTGTTGCCGGGACATCCAGTTCAATTCAAGCAGAGACTCCCACCCCTTCACTTGTAACCCCAGGTCAGCTGCTGAAGTCTGGACCTGCTGCAGTTGCTTCGTCCCAGTCTTCACAAATGGCTCACAAAGACGTGGAGGTGGTTCAAGTATCACCAACTCCATCATCAGAGCCGACAGCACCAGTTGTAGGAGAAGCTCAGCCTCCAATACTGCCAACACCGCCAGCTTCACGTGCCCCAAAGGTGCTTCTCTCTTATATTTATTGATTTGATAAATTTATACTATTTTTTCCCCTTTGGTATGTTTTGGGTTTTTTAGATTGCATGCTTTCAACAAGAAGAATGATCCTTTGTATTTTCTTACCGAAATTTTTTCCATTGTATACGATTCTGGTTTGGGGTTTTGAATTTCTAGAGAAGCGGAAAGGGGCTTCCTTCATGTTTCATGGGAACATAAAGGTTGTCTGATAAGTCTGAAAATTTATCACTGAAGCTGAATTAGTATCACTAAAACTTTTGAGTTGCAGAAGTACATGAGAATATGCCTACGTTATTGGTCTCCCTTATCATTTTCACGTGTCCTGATAAGTGTAGAGTCATCTTTATATAACATTAAGCAGTTATTAAGTCATTCATTATCAAGTACATTTTATGAATAAACTACCAAGTGTATTCAATATCTGCAGCCAAGATGGTCATTGGATCAACACCATGTTCCAATGTTAGAAGGGGTCCATAATCAATTCAAAGGCCATAGTGAATTAGATCAACAAATTAAGTTAATAAATTTGGTCCCAATAGCATTACTCGGCAAGAGTAATTTTATTTTTACCTAAAAATATGATCTAATTTGCTGACCTAAATAGGAAAACATCAGTATTTTCTCTCATATTATTGCCCCTTCACTTTTTCCCCTAACCCCCAACTTATGAAAGAAATGGAAAACCTCACACCCTATCCTCTTTCTGTCATGATAACTATCCTTGCCTGGCATTGTATATATTGTTAAGCCTTCATTAGTACAGGAAATAGCTGAGCTGAGTGCTTGATGTAATTTTAATGACATAAGCTTTTAGGCAATGCATGTAGACTATTTTTCTGTGCCAGTATTTTGTTGTTGAGGAGTTGCAATATGTTACAAGCCTTTCATAATCAATTTTAGTATTCTGATGCATTTTATGCCTCCATTTTGATTGATCCTTAAGCAATGACACAAAATGGTGAAGGGAAGAGGTGATATATTTAAAACTAGATTAGCATGGGCAACATCTAAAATGTCAAGTGATATTTTGAATTGCATTTATTTCATGCTCTGTTTACAAATCTGTGTGACACAAAAATCTTCTAAGGTCGCATGCCTCTACAACGTCCTTAAACTGCATTTTTCAGTAAATTGCTTCATTTTGTTTGTTAAGCATTGAGTTTTAAATGGGGATTCTGACATAGGTTCTTCCCTTTTTTTGGTTTATTTTCTAGCCGAATGGAGCTCATTTTCAAACTCATTACAACCACAGGGGCCGTGGAAGAGGAAGAGGAACTGGGGTAATTTGTTATTTTATTTGCGTATTAAAGTTAACAATGAATATGGATTTCAACCAAGTTGACAACCTCTTCTTTATACTGCCTGAATTTCTGTGGTTGTACATATGTTCTCTATTCTTCTTTAAAATCATGTTTCGTTTGTTGTAAAGGTCAGTAACATAAATTCCACTTTGAACAGAGCAATGTGACAAAAGTTTGAAAAATTCCTGTGCCTTCAACACCAGAGGGACATCTAATGACAGACTAATTCTTTTGTTGGGTCCATATGCTATAATTTCTCGGAAATTGAGTTATGCATGCATTTTTGTTTTAAATGATCCTGTAAAGGCAATGTACATAATGCACAAAAGATAAGACATGATGCTTTCTGTTTGGTTTTCGTACTAAATGGTACCCCTGATCAATAAAACGTCTTAGCGGGAAATGATTCTTCAAAATTGCACGTTTGTTCCTTGAAATAAGAAGTGGTTTTGCAGTAGTGTAAAGGGACAAATTCACCATTTTAATTCTTATTTAGTGATCCCACAATATATTCAAGCTGATGCTTGCTGGCGAGAGTTGATCCCTGAATATCGGAGGATTTCAAACATTTCAGACGAATATTCCTCTGGTTCAACTTGTCGATAAATGAAATAAAAGAAGTTCACATTAAGACTTGCATGAACATGTTCTTTGGAAGCCTTCCATAGTTCCATGAATTGGGCAACAGTGTAAGTGTAGTGTGTTCAACGATTGTTTACTGCAATTCTTAAGTTCTGCATTTGTTCAATTCTCCATGGGATTATTGTTGAGATTGTATTAGAAGGATTTCAATTGAGAAGCTGCTGATAGGTTGTGTGCCACCTGTGTTGAGTATGCATCTGTAGTTTGAATCTGAAAAATGAGAAAGAGGGATATCCTTCTTATCTTCACCTGGTCAACTTGAAAGTGTACTTGTCCCATTAGGATGCCCTTGCGGTGGTTAAGCAGGACGTCGTTGGATCTCAAGTCTGCCTTGTTATTGTACAATTTTATATTGTTTTATCAACATCATGTGGCATTGGTATAGTTTTTAATTGTGGCCTAAAATAATTAAGTAGGGGTCATTGCCTACTTACTGTAAGGGGGCATGGATCGGGTTTGTCCATTGGTGAGGAGTGCCGACTCCTGCCATTACAGGCCCAGGTGAAGGCCCAAGCAATGGGTATTGATTAGCTTCCCATAGAAAGCTTATACAAAAAATGGGGTCCTCCTAGTGTTTGGAACTTTGAGGGCAGTCACTTGGCGCCTATAAAGCCAAAGATTAGTTCTGCACCTAGCTGACCTCTCCCACACCCTCCAATATGAAGCTGTGTCATGGATGAACAGATGTGGTCTTGACGTTTCGTCTTTGTAATGGTTTTGTGTTGATGAATGATGAAATCTGATTGAATTTCTGAGCACAGTTTGGAACTTCTTCTTGGCAAATGTATATTATGTATTTGTTGGTTAAAGATAGCCTGATATGGTTAGGAGTTTTACGACATGGAATGTTGAACACTTTGCTTGCAGATTTCACGTCCACTGACAAAATTCACTGAGGAGTTTGATTTTATGGCAATGAATGAGAAATTCAACAAGGATGAAGTATGGGGTCATCTTGGCAAAAGTAGCAAGTCCCAGTCAAAGGATAAAGAAGGAGATGGACAAGGCAGTGATGATGATGATTCTCAATATGAAGATGACGCTGAATTACTGAAGTTTGAGATCAAGGTCGTTTACCATTTTGTGCACTGCTTTATATCTGTTTTTTTTCTGCAAGAGGAAGACTCTCCTTATTTACGCACAATTGCTCTGTGTTCTACAGCCAGTCTATAATAAGGATGATTTTTTCGATTCCCTCTCTTGCACTGCACTTGATAATGATCCAAATAATGGAAGGACTAGATTCTCTGAGCAAGTGAAGATAGACACAGAGGTATGTACTGCTTTGACTTTGATACCCCAAGACATGGCAGTTTCTTTCCAATATGCTTACATGTTTCATGGGTGCAGACCTTTGGCGAGTTCTCAAGGTACCGGGGTGGTCGAGGAGGCCGTGGGCCTGTTCGTGGTGGCCGTTCTCGAGGTTCTTACTATGGAAGGGGGTATGGCTATGTTAATCGAGGCCGTGGTCGGGGCTTTTCCAATCGTGGTTCATAGAGCATATGTTTTTTTCCTTACTGTCTGGTTAGAATACTAAAGCCCACCTGTTTATCAGTATTTGTCTTAGGGCCATGCTTGTAATGTTTGTGCGTTCTACTTCTCTATACCTGAGAAATAAAATTAGGATGTATTTTGTATTGCCTTTGATATTTAGCCCTGAATAACTTTCTCTTTATTGGTAATATTCTATAGTGTTTTTCTCAAGCTGATGGTTCCAATTATCTGAATATCTCTGGTTATGAAGTGGTTGAGATTGTTGCAGTAAGTAGCAATTGAAGCTGAAACATGAAAGTTCTCTGCTGATATCGTACCGAAAACTTAGATTTCTGAGATATAAACTTGGGACTGGCGTTCTTCAAGGAAGCTAATGGCACATTTGATGTACCTTGGCACCGCCTCCTGGTGATATTTGTCCCGATTGGTGCCTGATCAACGCTTTTTTCAATAGTCCTGATCTACCGTATAGTTCTCCGCTATAAGGATTACATCATTGCGGTCTGATGCTTATTTGTTGGCTGCTTGTTGGTTTGATGCTAATGCATTTGTTGGTTGTTGCGTAGCTGTTTTGTTTGGTTTATGCTGAATATGTATAGGCGATGATACCCTGAATGATCTTCTGAAATATGTCCAATTTGTAGTCAATCGGATTACTAGTCCAATGGGTAAATTTGCTGCTTCATGTGTTGCTTGGAATTGGCTAATCTATTGAGGGTTGGTGAGGGACTAAAATGTCAAAACTGCTTCATGATAAGATTTTTATTTTAGAGCGGTCTGACATGATGTTTTCAATTTAGTTCACGTACCGTTTTAATGAGTGAACAGTTCAACCCAACTGGGGTATTAATGGGGTAGGGTTCAGTTAATTGTGTCACATTTGATATTGAAATTTAAGGATTTGGGGGTAGTGCTCTTAACAGGAACACTCAAGGAAGAGTAGTACTGTCATCTAGATTACCGACAATAACCAAACACTGAATATAAAATTACTATAGTAATTGAAACCAGAGTATTCCATTCTTAATTAAGATTACTGTCATTTAAGCATGTCCTACGTGTGTTATAGAGGAAAAGGTAGTTCAGTAGACGAGAGTTTTACAATTTTGAGAATATTACGATAAGATTATGTTTTATTTATTCAGAAGTTGCACTTTGAATTATTGTGAACATCAAACAAGCCGACTCCAAAAGCAAAAGACCAACAATTTCGAGCTACTTGCATGTGGCAACCAAGACTATTCTAGGAGGAAGAGAAGGCCTCCTAGCATGGAGCAAAGCCAAGTAATCAAGGAAGAGTAGTACATCACCCTTTTCCCACTTAAACTGGATGCTCTCTTCTTCAATGATCTCTCCACATCTCTTCACCACTTCCTCTGGTATCTCAGTTCCATCGGCCATCGTGGCCGAGCTGAGCTCCTTCCCATGCATACCAACCACCGTATTGAACCACATTCTCCGCCCTTTTCTTCCATCGAACACCTTGGTTACAGATCGCGGCCCTAAGAACGTCTTCACCCTACCATTCGGTAGCCATTCCATGTCCATCCCTACAGCCTCAGCTAGGGATGGCAATGGATCGGGTAAAAATGAGTATTCTTCCAAACTCGTCCTGTTTGGACTAAGGACCATATGTATTGAACGGTGGACATATACGGGAATACCCGTATAAACCTGTGTGGGAATGAAGGCAGGGATGGACTGACACTTATCCCCGCCCCGCCCCGCCCCGCCCTTCTTTACATTTTTTTTCATGGTTTTGACTTGTAAAAGTGTAGATCTTTGTGTTTTTATATTTTTTTATGTTGGATTATGTTATGTTACATTATGTTATGTTGCATGATATTGTGTTGGATTTAAAAGGGAGACAAACTTTTAATTATATTATGTTGGATTACTAGTTATTTCTCGTGCCTGAAGATACGGAGTAATAAAAAAAAAGTCAACAATAAACATATTTGTATTCACACCCAAAATCAAATTACAAAGATAGAAGAGACAGAAAAGAATTTAAGCACCAATTGTAGTAGGGGCGAGCGGTGGTTGTGGTGGTGGTGGAAGACGGTGATAGTTGTGATGGGTGATGATGACCGGTTGTGATGGTGGCAGCCGTGGATGGCAATGGTGATGATAGTAGTGAGGCGGTGGGGGTGATGGTGATGGTGATGGTGATGGTGGGACAGTGGCGGTGATGGTAAGGTGGCAGCAGCGGTGGTGATGGTGGTAGTGGCGATGGTGGTGGTGGGGCACTGGTGGGGTGATGGTGGTGGGGCGGCGGTGGCGGTGGTAAGGTGGCGACAACGGTGATGATGGTGGTGGTGGGGCAATGGAGGTGGTGGTAGTTGTGATGGTGGTTGTGGGGCAGTGGGTGTGGTGGTCGTGGGGGGTGACGACAGTGGTAGTGGTGGTGGTGGTTGTTGTGGCAGACGTGGTGGTGTGGTGGCGGTAACGGTAGTGGTAGTGGTAGTGGTAGTGGTGGTGTGGTGATGATGATAGTGGTAGTGGTGATGGTGGTGGTGGTATGGCGGAGGTGGTGGTTGTTGTGGAAGAGGTAGTGATGGGGTTGTAGCGGTGGTGGCAGCGGTGATGATGGTGGTGGTGGGGCGATGGGGGTGGTGATGGGGGTGGTGGTTGTTGTGGCAGAGGTGGTGGTGTGGTGGCGGTAATGGTGGTGGTGGTGGGATAGTTCCAAACACTATTTTTTTTTTCAAAGTACTTATGAAAAGTTATAAATTCTAGAAGTATTTTTAAAAAATTACCTCAAACACATCCTTAGGAGTCTATTATCTCTATTAAATTTGGGATGTTAATATTAGCCGTCAGATTAACTTTAAAGTAAAATTTAAATAGATCTTAACCGCGAAAAGCAAAAGTCATTTTGTTTATCTTTTGAGATTTGAATTGTATTATATTTTATTATATAAATGTTGTAGATAAGATTTTAATTATATTATGTTGTAAATGACAAACTTTTAATTATATTATGATATTCTAAAATTATGTTGGATTTTTTAGAATGTTAAATTTATTTATAATTTTGGATTATGTTGGCTTGGGCTTGGGCGAGTAAAGTGGACGGGGGTGGGGGCGGAGGTGAAGGCGGGGGACGGGGCAGGGGCGGGGATTACAAATTTACCCACGGACGGGGATGAGGATAAAAATTATACTCGTTAACAGGGGTTGAATGCACTATGACATGAATATTGTGTTTTTTTTTTGTTCCATGTCTTAGTAAGGCTAAATAGTTTTAGATATATTTTTGTCTAACATTTTATTATTAATATATTGGGCTTTTCTTACTTTATACCCTGAAAGATTTCAAGTTTTTTACTTTGCACCATCAAAAATTAAATTTTTTATATTGTACCCTCAATGTATCAAAAATATTGTAATGTGACTCTTCTGTTAACTTTCGTTATTTTTTTTGTCAAAAGTTAACCCATTGACCCTGACCGAAAAATTAACGGAAAGCTAATCGAAAGGTTACATTACAATATTTTTGATACATTGAAAGTACAACGTAAAAAAATTATTCTTTAAAGGTATAAAATAAAAACTTGAAATCTTTCTGGTTACAAAGTGAGAAATTTAAAATCTTTCCGATTGCAAAGTAAATATTTTTTATATTTGTGTGTTAAAAACATGTCCAAATCTTTGGTAGTTTATATCAGTTTTTATTCATATCTGTACCAACCTAGCTTCGTCACTAAGTACGCTGTTTTATTACTACAACGATGAAACTTAGGAAAAAAAAAACAAAATAGTAAAACGTGTTTTTTTTTTTGTTGAGAGAAAAAATAGTGGGGTCAAAGGAGAGCGCTAAGAGATTATCCTGATAAGTCCTCACTGGTGGGATCATGAGACCCTTGACCAAATTCGTTACTTTTCTCAAAAATGAACCTAACTATACTAGCTGATGGGACACTTCTGAGAAACGATATGATTCCAACACGTGTCCTCGACACCAAGGACACTTCCCCTCTGTGAAGCCACGTGTCCTCGTTAATGGGGCACATCCTCTTCTTCCGTGAAGCCACGTGTCCTCGGCGCCGGGGCACGTCCCCCTCTCTGATGAAGTCACGTGTCCTTGGCACCAGGACACGTCATTCTCTCTGATGAAGTCACGTGTCCTCGGCACCAAGAGACACATCCTCCTCTCCCGTGGAGCCACGTGTCCTAGGCACCGAGGGGGGACACCCTCCTCCCTGAAGCAGTCACGTGTCCTCGGCACCGAGGGCCCCTTGCTCCCTGACGGATCCACGCATTTCATACATTACTAGACTGAGGGCTAGTTATGGACACGTCACCTGTTTTCTGAAAAGGTCATTGACAGGTGCAGCACATCAATCTCAGGGACATGTTGTGAATCATTGGTTTACCTTATCCAATGAAGTCAGAATGACAGAAAGAATAAGACACTCAGCCAAGGGAAGTTAGACACGTGACATAAAGTACAGGATAAAGGGTAAATGAACACTAGTACCCCTACTGACATACGACAACCTCAGGCAAGCATTTAATAAACCCTCAGTTGATGGGACACTCGTAATGGCTAGGGAAGCCGAGAAGAATGAGCATTAAATGCTTCAACATTGAAGAAAGAACATTAACTGCTCAGGGGCCCGAACAATTAATAACGGGGTCTCTCCCATGCAAAATAGGGGGCGCACTGTCTTATATCTGGACTCTACCTATTGCCTAAACCCTCAGCAATGATGAGGCTTTGGAAGTATAAATAGCTCTAAAAAATGTAATATAAAGGTACGCAAATTCACTTCTCAAGAACACAAACAGTGTTTTCTTCTTCCCCTCTCTCAAAAAACTGACTTAATCGTCGAAGGGGATACGCCGAAAAGCACTCTGGCGCCCTTCTAACTTGTTTTCTGTGTATCAGGCAACCCCTTTGGCCGCCGGAATCAATCAAACAACCCCCAAAGCAATTCATCACCACTCCTTAGGTCTCCTTTGGTTATTTTGTGCTTCCCTGTGCCGCGAGATCGTCGACTCTCGAGACGAACACGAGCTCACCAAGGGAGAGATTTGTTCCTATTTCTTCATTGAGTTTTGAACGCTTGTTTTTGGGGCATACATTGCTTTCGGTTAATAAAATCATCTTACTTACCAAGAAAAAATGGTTAAACATAAAAAAAAAAAAAAAAAAAAAACACAACTTGAAGCCACGCTATATACTTCTACTTACCCGGACCATTTCATGGTGGTAATATATAAACTCAGAGAGGGGACCTTCATTGGCTGTCCATATACGTTTGTATATATGAGTCCTCGGCGCAGGCCCGACGTATCGGATATTGTCCCAGCCGAAGGCTTCGACTATGTCATTGAAGTTCACTGCGTCCTTCACATCAAAGCCTCGGAGGAGCACATCACTGTTCTTGATAATCATTTGCTCAAACCAGTCTTTGTGGTTCTTTAGAGCTACAAGAAGGGACTCTAAGTCACTCTTGTTGGGCTGTGGTGGTAGTAGCACTAGTGGCATTGTCTCACCATCCACCACCTTCTCACCTTCACATTTTCCCACCTTGAAGCCCTTGCAAGTGAACTCCATCTCTCTCTCTCTCTCTCACACACACACACAGATTGTTCTTGTGTTTGATGAGTTTTTCCTATGCATTTGTGGGTGTTTATATAGGGAGTATTGGGATTGATTTGATCATTATTTTACTATGAAATAACAAGAAGTTGGGTATTAATGGACAGATTACAGGTGCTTAATTGTATCGTTTTGCTTTTTGGGCTGTAATGGTTGGTTCTTGTGTGATTAAAAAAGAGTTAAGTTGGTAAAGTTAGACTTCCCTAGGCTTATATTGAGCTGTCCTCACTCCTGATCAGGCTTAGTTTGTAGCAATTCCCTATGTCCTTGTTAATGCGATATTCCTCTAGCTTTGTTGTCATGTATGTAAACTTTCCATAATTACTAGGTATCAGGCTGTCATTGCCATTTGATACTAAATGCCAATTACAAGGAGACGCCACTTTAATAATATCATATCCAACGTTATATGAATCTTATTTAGTGATTTTATTTGATAATCTTATCATTTTTTGCTATTATATTTGATGATGCAAAAATTGGTTTGCACACCACAGTCAAGTGATCGGTATAAAATACAGTAAGTAAGGAGAAGAGGAAGGACAAGAACAACACAAGGATTAAAGTGGTTCGGTCAACAAGACCTACGTCCACTTTCAATGGCTAAGTTCACCGGGAAGTTTATTAACTCCGGTGTGTAAGGAGATCAGAGAATTACAAGAGAGAGAGAGAGATGAGCTTGAGTTTTTGTGAGATGCCCCCCAAGTGATGGGGAAGCTTACAATTTATAGTCGTCTGTGTAGTAATTGAATGGGTAGTTTGACGGTCATAACGGATTGTAGCAACTTAATAGCTTTTAACAGCTTGGCGACCCCTCCTCTCCTTGGCGACCTTTCCTCTCCTCAACCGGCAGGAGAGTGCTCTCCAAAGGTCTTGGCCAAGTGATGAGGGAATGTTGACTTCTCCCAAGCGGCCCGGATGCTCCCTTAGTGGAGTAGCTCCCTAATGAGGTTGACTGGTCTGGACCACTTTGGGCCTGCTTGATCTTCTAGAGCTTGGGCTCTTAAATAGTTTTGGACTTTCCACCCGAATTGAATTATTTGGGCCTAACCCATCAATATTGACAGTGAACTTTACTATTAATTGGGACATATTATCAATTTAATAATTATGATCTATTATGTCATCAAATTAGATCACTAAATTAAGTGTAAATAGTATTTCCCATATCAGATAATGTAAAATCCCAAGTGAGCCAAATTTGCTGATTTGGTTGATGAAATAACATCTTGTGCCTTCTCTATCCTTTACTTCTTCTCTCTCTAGTAGAGTCACTTTAGCTCTCCACCCTCTCAATTGCTGCCTTCTTCTCTCCAAAATTTTCTCATTATTTTTTAAATTCATCTCTCTCTCTCCACGCATTTTTAGTAGGAATGATAGTAGATTGGGGTGGGGACAGGGGAGTAGTCTCACTCCCGTACCCACTTCAAAAAGGTCTGTCCACTCCAGATCTATTCCCGTTAACAGAGCAAGTTTTAATCTCTATTCAAATATTTTTTATATTTGAATGTTAAAAAAAAAACGAATAAGCCTTCACTCAAACATTTTTTATATTTTAATCATTCTATTTGCATTTTTCTTCAAGAAAAAAACAATAAGTTAAGTTTGTATATTTTTATATTCATGTATACACATATATTTAACCCTATATATTTTATGTTCAACTTTTAAATGAAAATTATTGATGTTGATAAAAAAAAATACGTACAACAAAATAAAATAAATTTGAAACCAAATACCAACTTGAATATAGTTTGAGAGATTTATACTAGATAATAAAGTAGAACATATTGTTGTATAAGATTTATGAGATGAAGTATAAAAAAAGAGTAAAGATTGAGATGAGTTTAGTTATTAAAGATGTGAGTATAGATTGCAGTGAGCTTAATTACTAATGAGTTAAGTATAGATGAGTTGAACTTGATAATTTTATGATTAAGAGTTTAATTGATGAGAACGGAGAATTATGGGGTGGGAATGTCCTACCCTAAATATAATAAAGGGCGTACATGAGACTCTTGTCATTGTGGAGTATGTGAAGTGTTAGATATATGCAATCTTACCTTTGTAAGCAAATATGTTATTTCTACAACTCGAACTGTGAAATAACTTTACCGTTTTGTCAAGACAAGCCTAAATATAATCGATGCAAATATTAGGGGGGCAACTTTTGTAATTTATGGTTAATCACAAATTATATCTCGAAAGATCGTTCAAACCTCAATTTGTACCCTCAAAGATAAAAATTCTCAATTTACACCCTAAAAAATATAAATCTATATCAATGTAAACCTAAAGCTAACAGTTATCGTTTGTCATTTAAAACTAAATAGATAAATTATACCTAGACCCCCTCATGATTATCATTTAATCACCTAGACCCCTCACATTTAAAACATAACACCTACATCCCTGAGAATCCAAATATGAGTAAAATTGTTCCCCCAATTGGGCATGCAAATAATTTTGTTCAAGTGATGTATTGTATTGGATATAAAGAACATTATATAAATACTTGCATTACATTAGATATTCAAATGGTAAACTTGATTTTGAACTTTAGAATATAACGGACCCAAAAAATAAATGGTAGTATGAAAATTATAAATTTTTATTAGGATGAAATCATGTTTTTTAACGGTTATATTAACAGATATCAACGACAAATGGTTATGTCATGTGTTATATGTGCACAAACATCAGGAGGTGTAAGAGTAATATTATAAATGTGAAGAGGTCCAAATAATTAAATGACAAACTTGAGGGGTCTAGGTATAACTTACTCAACTAGTTTTAGACGGCAAACCGGCGGTTGTTAATTTCAGATGCGCATTGATACAAATTTATATCTTTTATGGTACAAATTAAAAATTTTAAATTTATAATTAACCCTGTAATTTATTCCTTTATTTTACCAGTATCGCTTTGTTCAGTACTTTATGCCTTCTCTTTAGCTTCACTCCACAGTTTTTAAATACAATAATGGATCTACAACGGTGTCGGTCACTAACTTTTTGCGGTCACTAACCTTTTTGGGCTAAGTACTCACAGCCTTACCCAGTACCCATTACCCACTTTCAGAGAGCTGAGACAGTCTTGACTACGACTACTGAGTCTACCGTACAAACAATGGCCAAAGTCTCAACTTCAGCACTCTCTCTTCTCCTATTTGCCAGAATCTCAGCTCTCACAGTCGCATTACTTGTCCTCATTTGGGCTCTACACTTCAAAACTAGCTTCCTCCCTCACTCTCACTCCCAAGAAGACCTCATCTACGCTGTAAATCTCTCTCTCTCTCTAGATGCATATGTGAGGGAATGCATTTGTATTTGAGTTAAAAATGATGGGTTTTTTGTTTCTCTCCTTTTTAACAGGTGCTTCATCCTTTATTCATGGTGATTGGGTTCATTCTCATAAGCGGAGAAGGTAGTGAGACAAACTAGAAATTACAATTCTAGAGGCAGATGTTGTTTTTCTGGAACATGAAAGTGATTTTAAAAACTGGGTTTTGATTGATTTTTGTGTTTTCAGCGATTTTGGTGCACAGTTGGTTGCCTGGTTCGAGAAATTTTAAGAAATCAGTGCACTTGTGTCTTCAAGGTGTGGCTTTGGCATCTGGGGTTTTTGGGATATGGACAAAGTTTCATGGAGAAGATGGGATTGTGGCTAATTTCTTCAGCTTGCATTCGTGGATGGGTCTGATCTGTATCTCCTTGTTTGGAGCTCAGGTTTTATTTTATTAATTAATTTTTTTTCCCTCAATATTGATTTCTTATTCTCGACCAAGTTAAATTATAATTTAGCTTTGGGATGGTGCTTTGTTAACAGTAACACAATCATGTGATGATGCCACTATGGCCCACATTTCTATTGAAAAGGAACAAACTGCATTATTGTTTGAATTTTCTATTGAGTATAAGCATCTTTATATATATATATTTTATTAGTTTGAGCCAAAATTGGGTCTATCATCATGAAGATAATGGTTTTAGACTGTTCAAAGTTTAGTTTGGTGGCATTTACCATGTTTACCGTTGGAATATTGAAGCAGATTAGATCAATATGATCCAATAGGTGCTCATGAAAGGAAGTATAATAGTTTTTATAAGCAGGTAATAGGGCATAGGTCCAAGAAGATACCTGATTATATGTCCCTTGTTTCAGCATTTCAACTGAATGAGATGTTTGGTGGGCCTCAAGGGCCAACAATAATAATTTCTTTTATATTTTTATGACTCGATTTACGCAAACCTATGTCTGATTAAGCCCCAAATAATTCACGAATGTTCAAACTATTCAGAATTAAACATTATTTGAAGGTTGATTTGATGTGTACTTGGAGTTTACTCCCTTTGTGTTTGTGGTTCAGAGCCTTAAGAGGCCAATGCAGCAATGTTGAGCACATTGCCTTCATACCAATCTCCTCCTTCAAGGGTGAATCCAGGAATTAGTAGAGGACAGTTGTGGAAGTGAAAAAAAAAAGGGGTTGGGGGTGAAATCCTCCTTAGGTGGATCGATTGTTGTGCTCACCAGTGATTATTCGTGCTTATTGTTTGAAACATGGGTGTCGGTGCCTTCAATGCCTTTCTCCATTGATTTAAATTAGAGTAACAAATAAAAATTGGAATAAAAAATAGCTCCTAAAGGATGCAAGTATACAAGAAGTTGTCCTCATAGAAAATCAAAAAGTCTTTGAGTCTTGCTTGGTGTCGCCTTCTCCCAAAAATGTGATGAGCAAGAATATACCACCTAAAATTTTCAATGACTAAATGCAGGCAAAATAAATATGCTTATTTTCTGTAGAAATTTAGAGAGGACAATATGTCTGATGCAAAACATAAGCAATATTTGCGATTCACTGATTTCATGGAACCCAAATTTTGTTAGCTAGAGCTAAACACATTATGAACGATATGTTGAAGGTTTTGAGTTTCTCAGAATCGGTTTATTGGTTAGCAAGGGACACCATTTTGATCTTATATGTATTCTCTTTGTTGGTGCAGTGGTTGGTGGGTTTCTTAAGCTTTTGGCACAGAGGGGAGGTGCGAACAGCAAGGGTACGGATACTACCTTGGCACATTTTCCTTGGTCTTTACACATATGGTTTGGCAGTGGTGACAGCCGAGACAGGCCTTCTTGAGAAATTGACCTTCTTGCAATCGAGGGGTAGTGTGTTGAAGCGTGGTACAGAGTCCATGGTTGTCAACGGTTTAGGACTCGGGTTGGCTCTGCTCAGTGGTGTTGTAATATTAGCTGCTATCGCACCAAAGTACCAAATGTCACAAACCAAGATGATGTATTCCAATGGCAAGTCCTTGTCTTCTTAAGTTGAAACATTTCAGTATAATTATCATTCTTACATCTTTTTTCCTTTGATCTGTTGAGAAAAAGTCAATAAAAACAGAGATTACCATAGATTATAGGACAGAGGTTACAGAAATGAAGACCTCGACCTCGAGGCGTCTGTTACGAAGATCTGTGGTAAGTCTTCGGGGATCAAGTACTACCAGTTCGGCTCTAGATTTGTTCATCTTTGTTCTTGAGCAATTTAGTGGCAGAAATTGATGTTGGGGCAATATGAAGAGTGCTTTTTTTTTCTTAACTTAATGTGTTTGTTGGCTCATGAAAGTATTAAGTTTGTACAGGAGTGTTGTCTGAAGGTTGAAGAAGCATTTCTGCTGTTGGTTCTTCTATTGTACATATTAATGTAGTTGAAGGATCTTGGTGTACCATTTGACAGTGTAATTTATAACCTTTCCTTTTAGAGAAGAAATGAGCACTGGGTGGTTCACTTTTCAAGGCATTACAGTATGTGTGTGACATAAATTTTAGAACAAAACTAAATTCTACCCTATGTGGTTTGGTCTCTCTTAATTTTTTTTACAATTATGAATTATGCAAATCACGCGTCTTTTGAACTTGTGATTGCTGCATCTGAGACACCGCGCAAACTTTTTTTTTGTTTTTCCAATTGGGGGACATGTGCAAATTTATTTTGTCATGTGTACAAACTATTTTTACTTAAATAGAAAGCTTATTGGAGTTTTTAAAAAAATTGACTTTTTATTTTTTTTTTTCCCTATCAAAGATATTCTTATAGTGAAATATAAAATGATTTAAAATCTCTAAGAATTTTTATAATTAATTAATTGTAAGTTAGATTTCTCACTAAATTTTTACCATTAAGTAAAATCACAGAGTCTATAGTAAAATTATTTTTTATATAGTTGCAAAATATAGTTGAAATAATTTTCGATTTTATAGAGAAATTACATATTTGACTTAGCATAAAATGCTTTTGGGTTATAACACGTAGCTTTTGTATTCAATCATGTTTTATTAAGTATAGACTACAAACAAATTAAAAAATAATAAATGATAACTATACAATTATTTTTAAAAGATAGGAAACATTATATTAAATATAATAAAAATATTATATTTTTTTCAATATATATAAATAGATCGCGATATTTACATCTAATTTACTCAATCCAAAAATAAAACATTTGTTTTAAGAGGCTAATGAACCACTAATTTACTGAAAAGAAAAAGAGACTAGTGCTATTATGTAAATTTTCAAATTTTTGGGGAACAAATGTAGTATATTAAATAATATTATAGGGGCAAAACTGATCCAAAAGTGAGGGGGTAAGTGCTCACCCAAGTCTCAATGTAAGGGTATGTTTGTTAACGTAAATTCAGCATTTAAAATAAATATATTTGACACTTATTAATTAAATTCGTTTGATAACTAAAATTTCAACTCTCTTAATATGTTAAGTGTTATTTTAAAATATGTTACAATATTAAGTAGGAGATCCTTTACTTAATTCTAAAAACTGAAAGTGTTCAGTAAAATCATCTTTAATAATATTTATAATATGACAATTATACACCTAAATATTTTATAATACTATTAAAACTCTAATTAGTATTCTCTCCAAAACCCTTAATCTATCTATCCTCCTTGTCATTCTTCTTCTTCAATGATGACAAGTCGTCTTCTTCTTCTTCTTTTTCCTTCGTTCCTCTGTTTCAAATAAACATTCAATGCACACACAGTTACACACAACCACACACGCACACACACACCCACCCACCCAAACCATCCACACACAAGCACAAATTGCACACACATACATATATTATTAAATAGATTTAATTTATTCTATTTTTTTAATTTGATTATTTGTTCATTTATTTATTTATTTAATCAGATATTATTGTTCAATTATTGTGTTATTCCATTTATTATTGTTCACTTATTATTATCCGATTATTTATTAATTATTATTTTTTTTATCAGATGTTATTGTTCACTTATTGTGTAATTTAATTTGTTATTATTCATTTATTGTGATTCGATTATTTATTTGTCGTTGTTTTTTTTTTTTTTTGATCAGATGTTATTATTCAACTATTGTATTATTCAATTTATTATTGTTCACTTATTGTGATTGTTCACTTATTGTTATTCGATTATTTATTAGTGATTATGATTTATGTTATGAATTAAATTGATTTGATATATTATCATTTTTTATTAGATAAAATCATATTTTATAAATATTTTTAAATTAAAGAGTAAAAGAGTAAAATTAAAAATTAATTTATTTTCAGACATCAACTCTGTGTAGTTATCAAACAGTTTAATTCAATATATAAATTTCAATTAATACAAAACAGTCATCAAATTTAACATTTAACTTTCAAATTTCAACTTTCTGTTTTAACAAAAACAACCTAACTCTACCTCTGAGTTCAAGTAGTATTAGAGCATGGTGACGAATGTTGTCAATCATTTAATAAAAATAACGGCGTGAATAATCTGTTTTTAATTAAAATAGCGATGAGCAATATTAGTAGAGGTAAGCGTTAAAAAAAAAAAAAAAAAAGTTTACAGTTTACAGTTTACAGTTCAGTGTACACACTCATTTATGAAGGAAAACCTCCCAAAGCTAAGCTGCCTACCCCCCTCTCTCTCTCTCTCAACTCTAACCCTAATTTTCTCTGAAAACAATTACCCAAAGAATGTTCTCTTCCGTATCATCGCACTCGTCTCTCCTGGCTCCTACCAACACTCGCTCTCTATACCACCGTTTTAGTGCCTCAACCCCTATTTCTTCCGACCCATTTCTAATCAGACCCAGAAAACCTAGACCATTATTTCTATCTGCTTCCATTGCGGAGAAAAATCTCTTGGTTTCGTGGGTATCTCCGGATAAAAATGTCAGTGACGACTACAACGGGTGGGCAATTATTGAAACCCCCATTGAAAAGAAGAAGAAAGGTTCGGTCTTTGGACTTTGTATGAGCCCCTAGGATACTTGTTCAATGTAACTAATATGAATTATATGTTGTTTTTTTTCCTGGAAAGAGCTATACTAATGAGTTGGGTTTGTGCAGGTTTGCCTACATTTGTGTTGGTGGGTTTTGGGACTTCCATTGCTGCTTTACTTGGTGTCATTGCTCATTTTTCACTATCAAGAAAAGGTCAATTACTTGAGAATTTAGTTATTGAGTGTGTTATTTTCTGAGTTTCTGGATTGTTAATTGTGCGGATAAGTAGTGGGGTTTTTTTGTATCAATTGGATGCAGTTATGTTAAGCAAAAGTATAACGAATTTTTGTTTTTCAGGTGTAGGGTTTTTGTTTAGGAGTCCATTGCACTCTTTGCATGGGATTTTAAGGCCATCTGGAAGAGATAAAGATATTGAAAGTGGAACTGTTGAATCTGAAGCATCATTTGGAGATAAAATGGTTTCTGAAGAAAGTGTGGAGACAACGTTTGATGCGGTTAACGATACCATGGCATCAGGTATAATCACATTGATCAATTTCGGATTGTAGTCCCATTTTTGGAATGTTACAGTAAATTTATGCTTATCCTATCTGGTCACGTAATTTAATATTGCATTTTGGAGGTACCCGGCATAACTGCTAAGATTTTAAGTAAAATTGCTATTTTTTGAACTCTGGAAATGATCATAATCTATTCATAGAAATAAGATAGGAATTCAATCAAGTTCAATAGGAAATGCAAGCATAATGTAAAACACACTAGGGACTAGGCTAGTTCAATTCTATGGATTGCCCATCCCTCCTCGTCGTCCTCCTCAACCTCCTAAAGTAATTAACTGAAATTCAATTTGTGTTGTCAAAAAATGCATTACTAGAGTTGTCTTCTTGTTTTATATAAGTTGCATGTCATATAAATTGAATTGCTTAAATGCAACTTTTATAATTGGTCTTAGTTGATAATATGTCTGAAGCTGATTTGTTTGCCAACCTTTTTCATTTGAAGAAAATTGAGTTTTGTAGAAATTTTAGTTATTGGAGCAGTTGCAAACTAGATTTCGACTTTTTTTGGTAAATAACACGGTTCAACTTATTTTGTGCATTTTTAGGAATATTTTTCTAAGTTTTGAACTATAAATAGACAACTTAAAAGTGATCTTCCAAGTGCTCTGGGTGCTGCTCTTTCGGAAGTTATTGAGAACGTCAGGATGTTATGAAGTAAATTATGTGATGCAGTAGGGGGGCGTTAAGCAAGGGAATTAGGGGTGTTGTTCAATTGGAAAATGGTGCACGAGGCCTTTAAGTTATAGGTTTGCAATTTGGAAGGTATAGTTAGGGTTTATGTTGGGCCTAGGCTTGTTTTGATTGTGGTTTAAGGATGATTTTGGTGTGAAGGAGATGATCGGAGGTAGGAGGATTTCTACGCAATATGTTGAGAATCAAGGATTGAAGGCTAGAAAGTTGGGTAATAAGGGATAGGGTTGTATATTAATGACTTAGTTTTTGTCTAAGAATTGTCTGGTAGAAAAGATGATTATGTCTATTAGTCACCATTGCTGAAATTAAATAAACGAGGAAAAAGAAGACAGTAAATCTTGGAGTCTTACCAAGGCCTGCCAAGACAGTAACAAATCTTGGGGTCTCACCTAGAATAATTTTAATGGAATCTTACCATTAGAGAGAGCAAAATTCTTCAGGAAATTTTGTTAATCAATACATACATTCAATCATCTCTGTATTAACATGCCTGTGTGGAAGCATGTTGCATTATAAGATTTTCTACTGTCTTTTTAGGTCTTTTGAAAGAGAAGAGAACGAATAATTATAGCATTACTCCTGCCCATCCCTCCATGGAACACAGACAGAATCCCCAAGGGGAGAGGGCAGGCCTGTCAGCTCTAATTCACCTCGGGGGTTTCAACCGCATAATTTGGAAACTCCTACTAGACATTGCACTTTCTAATTAATTCAGACTTAACTAATTTTGATCAAGAAAAGGGCTAAACACAATCCACAACAAAACACTCCATTAACCTGGCCACCAAATCCCTAAAGTACAGCTAATATGTTATTTTATGTAAACACCCTAGTTTCAAAATTTTGATTGTCTGGCTCAAAAGGAATTTGAATCATGTGACAGTAGCTTTTGTCCCATCGGTCCATTGGTAGGACCCATCCTGACCAAAGTCACCAAACATAGGCAGTAAGGGGTTGATCTCTATCATTATATCATTCGAGAAAATAAATTGTCAATTTGTGCATCTTTGCATCTTTGGGTTTCTTACTTATAATAGTTTCAGCTTAGTTGTTAGTGTTTGCCATCTGTGGAACTTTTTCTTTGTTGATACAGTTGTGGTGATGGTGCCTAGCTCTCATGCACGATCTATAACTGACACAGATCATTTTTATCTTTATCTTTTTGATTTTGCTTTATCAAGAGACAAACCATAGTATGGGGGGAGAAAGAAAGCTTGGACGTATTATAATTCCAGCTGCTGTGGATTCTATTCAACAGGAAGCTATAGTGATGTTGAAGAAACTCGAGGTATGGTTATAGAAGCATATGTCACACCACAGAGATTAATTTTTCTTGTTGATACAGTGCCTGTTCCCATAAGTAGTTGGTTCCATGCTCATCGTTGCTCATCATTCTTGTTGCCCTAACAAGACTTAGATGGCATACATTATCATCAATAAAGAATCAGAAGACTAGTGAAGGGTGTTGGGAAAAAGAGAAGAATGGGGGGGGTGGGGGTGGGTATTTTATTTAACTAAAATAAACGTAAGTAATGACTTGAATTGATCCTTCCATTTACTATACAACCTGCAAATTGTGCTCCATGCAATTTCCGTAATTGCGCTTTTTTCCCCTTCCCATGATCCACATTCAACAGAACCCTTTTTGTTCATGTCATCCAACTTTTGATGTAGTGTCTATAAGTCTATTCATCTAGTAAATAACGGTACTTAAATTTCACATGGAATAACTAGCCTGAAAAATGTGCTCCTACTTTTTCCATTCACACAAGCACACACCCACGCACGCACACACACGCACGCACACACACACTCTTCCTCCCCCCTCCAAAAAAAAGAAAAAAGAAAAACGAAATAGGTAAAAAAAAACTACAGGATCAAGATCTACTCATCATCTGGGATTAATTTGTACATCTGTAATGAAGTAGTAGCTGTGTTGAATGTTGCTTTGGTTTCAGTTCTAAGCATGGTTTTCACTATTGGAATTAAGGTATACAGATCATTGGAGATGATATCAAGGCAGATGAATTGTGTACTAGGAGGGAATATGCAAGATGGTTAGTTCGGGCAAATTCACAACTGGAAAGGTTGTAATTTATCCCTGCTGGTGGTTCGGAAGTCTTAATAAGTGAAAAAATGAATGTACGGTGTGCTACTTTATGATCTTCCTCAGCAATTTTTTATATTGGTTGCAGAAATCCAAAGCAAAGGATAGCTCCCTCTGTGGCACTTTCTGGGTCAACAATTACAGCTTTCGATGACGTGAATGTTGAAGACCCTGATTTTGGTTCCATTCAATGTGAGATTTGATCCCAATGTTTGCCTGTTATTTTAAGGGTGGCTTTGAGGAAAGAACGGATGTTTTATATTTTGCCTCAATTTTATATTTCAGCCCTGGCTGAGGCTGGCATTGTTCCTAGCAAGCTCTTAAATAAGTACTTTGGTCTGGATGACTTAAGAGGCCAGGAAGATGCCAATTTTTTTCCTGAGAGGTACTTGTTAGTTGTTAGAATGCTACTGAGTTTTTAATTTCTCAATAATTTCCTCTTTTAAGTTATTTATCAAGTGCAAAAAGAATATAACTTCCTTTCACTCGGTGAGACACATTTGCTGTTGCAGATTTTTATCTCGTCAGGATCTGATAAAGTGGAAAGCCAAGCTGGAATATGATGTCCTGCCTGGAATACATGAAGAGGTAGGAGAAAATTTTAACTTTGCGTTGTTTGTTTATTTTCACAAAGAAAAAGAGAAAAAACAAAGAGACAAATGAGTGATACTTCATTATTCTTTCTATTGCGTTGTTATTGTCTGACTTGTTTACAGTCCAGATATTTAGGAACAGCGTGGGTTTTATGGACATGAGGGAGATCAGTTCAGAAGCGTCAGAGGAACTTTTTGTGGACATGCTGGCAGGCAACAAGAGCATACTCAGAAAAGTTTTTGGTCTCTCTCTCTCTCTCTCTCTCTCCAACACACACACATGCGCGCGTTGTTTGAGAGAGAGAGAGAGGCACGATTCACCCATCTGCCCACCCCCATGTGCATACAAACTTGTGTGTGGCCACACAAACACATTCGCATCCATCTTATTGCATTACTGATCAGCAATCAGTGCCTAGTGGCATGTTTGTCTCGAACTACTTGTTTGAACGTACCAATTTGTTGACTTAACCTAGTAGTATTTGGAAGCACAATTGGCTCGCTTTTAAGGCGATTAGGATAGATTTTAATGAGTTTATTGAATAAGGCGCATATGGTATGTGCACTTCATGTCCATTCCATAGGAAATAACACCTGCTGTATTTCATTTTACAGGACAGGCAAAGCGATTTCAACCTAATAAACCTTCCACGAAGGGGCAAGCAGCAGTGGCGCTGACAAGTGGGAGAATGAAGGAAGCAATTCATGCTGAACTATCAAGATTAGAAGTTGAGAATTCTTTAAGGAAAACTGTTATGAATGAAATTCACACTGAACTTCTAGCGAGAGGAGATATTCAAAGTTATTGGGACAAAAAGATGGAAGAAGAAAAAGGCCGTGGTTTGGAGGTGGAGGGGGCTTATCATGCAGCAGTGCACGATCTTGAAGAGGAGAAGATAGTTCAAGAGAATACTCTATCTGAATTTCTGAAGAAAAAGGCAGCCATCGACTGTCAGAAGCAGCTGCTTTCTAGCCTTGAGGAAGAAGTCAATGAGATGTCAGAGAGATTTGCATACGAGAGAGCTAAACATTTGGATGAGCGGCACGATTTGCAGGGTATGCTGAGTGATTTGCAGGCGAAGCACGAAGGGATGCTTGATGTAAAGTCGATACTGGAAGCTGAAAAAGAAGCTCTTCGAATACTCAGGTAACGATTGGAATTGCATCTTTTTCCTCGGTTTGTTTCTCTTTCCTTTTGTCTTTTATGGAAAAAGATATCAAGGTACAATTCCCTTTTGTAGCTTTGAAACTAAGACTGCTAGTTTCTGGGTTACTGGAGATGTGCCGAAAGTAAAAAAAAAAAATTGTTTAAGATGTAGGGATGATGTAGCAGTATCCTATTTTGAGCATTCACACCCTGTTTCTGAAAAATGAACTTGCCTTTAAAGTATCCAAGTGGTTGTGTGACAGTGTGAGTGATACTTGGGTTTGCTTAGTGAATTAAAACTGTATTTGTTGGCACATAAATCACAATTAATTTTACCAGTTGAGAGTGAGCCTCAATTTGACTTAGGACAAGGCAATGTGAATGTTATACTATATTATTACTGAAATTAGTTGTAAGATGGAATAAAACGTTCGATGTTTCAGTCTCTCTGTCTGGGACATAGTTTTCAATAATTGAGTCTGTCGGTGCAGATCTTGGATCGAGGATGAAGCAAGGAAAAGCCAAGCCCGTGCTAAGGTTCTTGAGGAGGTGGGACGAAGGTGGAAATGGTAGAAGTAATCTTAAGGCCCCTACGAAAGCAGAGATCGTTTAATAAGGTGCTCAAAGACAAACCTTGCTCGGGGTAACATCTGAGATCCTTAACCGATTCTTTGTGTAAACTAGATGTTTTGTAGATTTTGCTGCTGATGTCCTTTTTTTTTTTCCCCTCAATTTTCTATCATTTCTTCTTTTTTTTTTTAATTTTCTTGGCCAAAGTTTAGATTGTTTCTGAGATCCTTTTTTGCACCTTCCTGTGTACTTACAGTAGGCAGCCCAACCATGTTTGCGGAATGAATTTCATTTAAGCAAATAAAACTGTAAAATTACTATCGACTTGAATATATGACACATCCTTGAAAGTTTTTCTAGATTTTGTGGCAAATTATCATAATTTTTTGTTTCTCCATCTTGTTTATTGCCAATCTTTCTCAGGTGTCCAGAGGCCATAACTCATAGGAATGGACAGTGTACTGGAGCTCCCTCCCTATGTATGTAAAGGCACTATTGATTTCCTGTTGTAAGGTGTTTGGAGGCTCTTGAGGATTTGGAACTTCATATTTCTTTCCATTTTTCTTGAGAAATGAGCGGAAAACTTTCACCTTCCATTTTGGGTGGAGTGATGTAAAAAGAAAATGCTTACGAAGTATACTAAAAACCAGTCTCAAAGTTTGAGATAATAGTCGGCACAAGTTTGAACACCTTGTAATTAAAAAAAAAAAAAAAAGGGTTTTTCTGGACGGTTTTAAATGGGTTCTTTTCAGCAATGAATTCATGAAGTCCAGAGTTGGGGTGTAACTTAAAGGTGGGTGGGGAGGATTAGAAGGGCAATTAGATCTCAAACCATTGTATAAAAATTGAAAATTGAGTTCAACTTGAACCCCAATTCAATCCGAACTTTTTAACCTGAAAAATGGACCTTGTTTAAATTGTTGAATTTGATTCTCGAATTATACAATAATTCAGGTTAAAGCCCGTTTTAAATTGGAGTTCAAAGCGAGTTTGACCCAAATTCACTTTCGATGGGGTTGTAATATTTTTATCCTACTCAATTAGCATATTAAAAATATTTGTTAAAATATTAAATATCTTGGATTAAGCTTCGAGTTAAATTCGAATTGACCATACTAATTTTTTTTTTATTTTACTTAGACCTAATTTATTGATTTAATTTAGTACTTAATCAATCACTATTATTATATTGAGAGTGAATTTCAATACTAATTGGGATTCGCTACCAACTTTGTAAATAGTATTATCTATCTAATATTATAATTAGGAAGTTGAATTTTAAACTTATAAAATCACAACTATAGACAAGATTGATCTAATGGGACAAAAATTATTAAAAAAGAAAATATGTCCAAAAATATTAAATTCTCAGTACGACCTCTAATATTAGACAACACAATCAAACACACTCACCAGTATCAAACAATCCCATCAATTCACACCTATCTCTCTTTTCATTTTAATTTATATGGTGCCGGCTGTAATACCGGTACCGAAATTTACAACTTTTTAAGATTAAGAATATCTCTAACCTTGACTCAAATTTAAATTTGAGAAAAAAGGCCTAAAAAACTTACTCCAACATTTGACTCAAACTTATACCAAATTAAGGAAGACTCGAATTCTTATTTAAATTTTTAATGGTGAGATTTCAACATTTTTTAAAGATCCAATGATTATCTTTATTCTCATTTAAATTTGGGTTTTCCCTTATTTAAATTTAGATTTCTCCTTCTTTAAATTTGAGTTTGTCCATTTGAGCCATTTGTATCAAATCAAACTTTTTACTCAAATTTGAGTAAAAAATTGAGTCATGGTTGTAAATGTTTTAAGTTATAACTTTTTTGAGGTGTAAATTAGAATTTCAAAGGGCATGATCGATCATTAAAGGTTGATATCGCATTTTTCATAAGGGTGGGGCTATTTCTATTTCACAAATTTTCATTTTCATCCCATTTAATTTCTTATTATCAAACTACTAAAGTAACTAAACCTACCATTTCTATACCCACCTCATTAGTAACTAAGCCCGCCCCTATGCTACGTACACCCCATTAATAGTAAACTCATTTATTCTATGTACACCTATTTAATGAAAGAAATCATCGTAAAATAATAATAGTAAAAAAAGACAATTAATTCGAATGCATAAATATATTTACGAAACAAGACAAAAAAAAAAAAAGAACTAAGCAAAACTGAAAACAAGAAAAAAAAACAATCAAAAATGAAACAAGTAAAAAAAAAAACAATCATATTGAAACAAGAAAAAATAACAGAATGAAACAAGAAAAAAAGAAGAAGAAAGAAGCTGGGAAAAAAAAAAAAGACACAAGGAAAAAATAGAAAGAAAGAAGCAAACCGACACAAGAAGGAAAAAAAAATCAAGCAAAGATTAAAGGAACAAGCAAAATCACAAGATGCAAAACCGAATATGAAAAAAAAATAAAAAATCAAGCATCAAGCACATATACAAAATCGAACAAGAAAAAAAAATAACAAGCATAAATACAAAACCTTAACAAGATTTAAAAAAAAAAAAACATTCCGAAAGTATACATACGTATATATGTATATACACATATAAATTCTAAATAAAAAATTAATAAACTTGATAAAGATATCAAAACATACCAAAAATAATGAAAATTCATATAACAAATATGAAATCAAGCATAAAATTAAATTGAGAAGTAATACTAACAAGTATTTTATTGAAAAAATTCATATTGAGAAAATGTTTTCGTGAGTGCATGAGATGAGATAAAGAATGAAACTTTAATTATGACAAAATATAAAGTGAATTTACTTATTAAAAGAGGTGTATGTAGCATATGATAATCTTAGTTATTAATGGGGTCGGTATAAAAGGGATATATTTAGTAATTTGATAATGAGAAATTATACGGGGGTGAGAATAGAGATTTGTGGGGTGAGAATAACCCCACCCATTTCATAATTGATCACGAGTGTCTGAGATCGATCATGATCTCCCTTGAGCAGTTGTAACTTCTACTTTCAAAATTGTAACTTTATCATACAAAGTAATAACCGGTGATATCAGTACCAATATTTTTTTTTTGTACCGTAAAATTTCTTTAATTTTAAAATATGTAATTAAAAAAATTAAATTATTATTTTAAAATATAAATATAACAAAATTAGTTCCATTTTTTATATTGCACAGTTTCTTCCATTATTATTTATTGCTAATGTTTTATAGGAAAAATAGCCTTCAAAAGATATTCCCGCCGAAGCAAATTGGCGCTTCCATCTCTTGTTATTTCACAGTTGAGTTGAGACGCACCCTTCTCTTCATCTCCCTGACGTACTGTTCGAATCTTCAGGTGCTGATTCCAAGCTTGTATCGCAGTTAAAGTTAGTCCTGAGCTTCCCACTCACGCAATTCCCTCAAAGAACTTTCGCCCCTTTCTCTAATCTCAGCCAGGTATGCTCCCACCATGCTTGCATTTGTGTCTGTGTCTCTGTGTCCTATATACTTGAGTTTTTATGAACTTTTCATGATCTTGATTGATGATTATCGTGCGATGGGGGAAAAACCCAGGAACGTTTGAACTCGAATCAAAATCAGTCATACCTTCTTGTAACAAGAGATTTACCAATATTACTTTTGTGTATCTAAACCCACATTATTCATTGCTCCTTACTTCAATTCTCATTTGAACTGAACAAGTGTTTTGATTTCGAAAGGCTTTACTTATACTTGCAATTCTCTATGATAGTACATTACAGATTTGGGGGTGAGACTTGAATGTTTCGGTGAGACCACTCAGGTCAGTCAGAGGAATGGTGAAAGATAACTAGGTAAGACAAGAAGCAAGTGGATGTTGCGATTTTAGATTTAGAATAGGCGCTAAATTAGGGAAAAAAAAATTTGGATTAATTTTCTTTCAGTTTCAATTCCTGAAGCCCATTTCTGTGCTACCAATTATAGTGTCAAAGTGTTAGGACCCTTCGTACTCGTGGCTTTCACCTGTACACGCTATCTTATTTTTTTTGTTTTGCTTTTCATTCTTAAATTGCTAGAGTTTGAGTGTATCTATCCAAATTTTGTTGTTTGGATAGATATTGAGTAATTGGGTTAGATTAGGAGAATAATAGTAGCCAAGAGTTATGATTGGCAAAGGAGTTAGTCTAGGAAGTCTTTTTCTTTAAATTAGCTTGTAAACCTGTGTTGGAAGAAAATCAATAAAACCTGGAGGACGGTCGAGTTATCACAGGATCCCTGGATCCTATCATCTGATTTCATAGGAGGGACTCTCACTGAAGGGGCGACCTATAGACTGAATTAAAATTTTGTAATATTATGTATAGGTTTGGATTAAAATTTCTTAATATTATGTATGGCATATTGCTATCGCGTTGAATACAGGTAAGTGAGTGGAGTCGCAAAAGAGAAAGGGCTATTGACCAGTGTCGATAGAGTAGGGCATCATGGACGTCGGCTTTGAGCGTGGTGGAATATTACAAGCTCTAACCTCCTCAAGGCGATAAGTCTTGGAGCTTTTGGATCAACGGTTGGGTTCATAACACAAATTTTGAGATGAATAAAAACTCTACCTTCCTATCATGCATCATCCGGATAAAACCAACTGGGATGGTTTTTTAGACCCTGGTCGCACCTCGGTTCTGCTGGCGAATTATCAACAAATTTGGACAAAGTGGGGCTCTGAATATATGACCCCGACAAGGAATTATTGTGTTTTTGTTTCATTTTTATCTCTTTGACTAGTTTACACCAACACATTCCTTGGCTTATATGACCCAACACATGATGGGTGGGCTCTACATGTGACCAATCTAGACCTTCCTTGCCAGGTCAGCATCCCTGTGGGTTGAAAGTTTAAATGGATGGAATTCAAGCCCGGACCAGGAAGTATTCGATTAATATTTGAGTTTATTTGTAATTTATATATGCTTAAACTTTCTGTAATACATTATGCTGAAGATATGCCTGGAGTGATTTTGTTTTGCAGCTTCCCACAATTTTGTCACATATATAGAGGGGCTGTTACTCTACCTAATAAAGCCAAACAATTTAGGGGACAACCCATGACCACAGAAAAGCCAAAAAGGCTATCAAGCGGGCAAAGGGTCAAATCTTCTTTCACCACACAAAAGTTTGGGTTACACTGGTTCCTCTTGGATAACATCTTCCAAATGCTCCAATCCATTAAGCAAAGGCTGGAATTAATTCTATGCCCTAACTTTCCTTGGCAAACTATCATTTACTTTCCATCTAGTAATTTTGTGCCAACCTGAAAAGAAGCCTGTTATTTTTGTATCTGTCCTGTGAATTGGACCCACTTTCTTCATCTGGGTCCTCATTCTTCATGTCACACTAACTAGCACATGAGTAAGATTGATGGGTAGTAATGACTTCTAAGTTTGATCTATCTAGGAGTTGATATGAGTCTTGTTTAAAAAAAAGGTGTTGATATGAGTGGACAGAAGCCAACCATTAGCTGGATAACAGGCAAGAAATATGTTTAGTAGATTGCATTAGAGATGACAATTATATGTCAACCTCTTTTTTTACTCCCTGCTGCCTCGATAACTAGATAGGCATTGAGCAAGAAGTGAAGAAACTTTGGGTGGCACTGGTTTTTTGCTCAAATTTACAGTGTCTGTAGTCTTTTTCGTTCTGTATACTGGTCCTTCAACTGTTTATTCCTCTCAACTAAAGACTACGTGTTAGACCCATCCATTGGCAGAACTCCAATCCTTTTGGGGAAAGATTGGCCACTAAATACTGGTGGTTGCTGTAGCTCTTAGCACGACAGTTGTAAAAAATATACCTTTCAAGGATCTGTAAACCAAGTAAGATGTTAAATGCCGAGGATGCTGAAATGCTTCTGGTTGGATATGGTTACTAAATCTGCATTTATTTCTACATTCCTAACTTGGGTTTGTTAAAGATTGCACCAGGAATTTTTTGTTAGGCTTTTTTGGGCAATTATAGATTATGAGTTGCCTCGCATTTCAAGTGGCCTGATGGTTTGAATTATGAGATATGGGCGTGGGAAGAAATGGGCAGAGGACTGTTTGAGTTTTGGTCTGTCTTAGTAGATGAGTGGAAGGTTCAGAATTTTCCATCAACAATACCTACATGATATTCAGGTTAGGCTTCCTGGTCGCTGCTTCAATTGCAGCCTATGCAGTTAAGCAGATTAACATCAAAGGCTCGAAGTCTTCAGCTTCTTTAATCAAACCTTCAGGTATTTTATTCTTGAATTGTAAATATAAGCCATTTAATTCCTTCTTGCTCGTATTACATTAACAGAAATCCTAAGGTTGCTTCCATTTACTTGAGACTTTTTGCAGTTGAGAACTTTGTTTTAGAGAAGTGTCAATGGCTAATCCATTGATTCATCTGGATTCTAACCGAGTCTTGCTCTTTTGTTATTTTGCCTGACTTCAAGCACACTAATCTCATTGTTTAATGAATTTTGCACAGCAGAAAACGATGATGCACTCATCGAACAACATCAGATTGAAGGGGAAGCTAATGAGCAGTTCACTTATTCTAGTGATGGCCCCAAAGAGGTGGTTGTAACTGTGAATCAAATTTCTGTTATTTCTATGGCTACCTATTTGTATAGGGAATTTTGAATTTTCTATGTCTATTTATTTCCTCGAGTACAATAGATACCAGTGAAGTCTGTATTCTTTTCTTCTTTTTGAAAACACAATAAGTTGTTCTATATATTGCAGGGCGAGGAGGAAGAGGAGAAAGAAGAAGTTAAATTGATTAGTGGCATCATAAACCCGGTTCCGAGTAATCCTCTGGATATTGAAGATGAGATTTTACCGGAGTTTGAAAGTCTTTTGTCCGGGGAGATAGATTTTCCATTACCCAGTGACAAATATGATATAGGGACCAATTCCAGGGCAGAGAAAAACAAATTCTATGAAACTGAGATGGCAAATAATGCAACTGAACTAGAAAGGCTGCATAACTTAGTTAAAGAGTTGGAGGAGAGGGAAGTGAAGCTTGAAGGTGAATTGCTCGAGTACTATGGTTTGAAAGAGCAAGAGTCAGACATTGATGAGTTACAAAGGCAACTGAAGATAAGGACAGTAGAGATTGACATGCTGAACATTACCATCAATTCCTTGCAGGCTGAGAGGAAAAAGCTTCAAGAAGAGGTTGCTTATGGAGCTTCTGCTAGGAGAGACCTAGAGGTAGCCAGGAATAAAATCAAGGAGCTGCAGAAGCAAATTCAACTTGAGGCTAAGCAGACAAAAGGCCACCTATTATTGCTCAAGCAACAAGTTAGTGGTCTTCAGGCAAAGGAAGAGGAAGCCTTCAAGAAAGAAACCGAAGTTGAGAAGAAGCTTAAAACTCTGAAGGACTTAGAGGTGGAGGTTGTGGAGCTTAAGCGGAAGAACAAAGAGCTTCAGCATGAAAAGAGAGAGTTGATTGTTAAACTGGATGCCGCTCAAGGCAGAGTAACAGCTCTCTCCAATATGACAGAGGTAAAAATTTCAGGTGGTCACTGGCATATTTTAGTTACAGCCAACCTCAAGCACTCAATACTGGTTACATTGTACACACCACTTCCTCACTCTCCTTCACACAAACACACACACATGTTCACGCACACAAGCCCACTCTCCCATTCAAACACACAAATTTTGCTAAACAACACAATGTGAAAGAATGTAAAGTTTTTATTCATGCATCTTTAAAGATCCATCAATATTTTCATTGTTTATTACTGTGTTTCTGCTATCGCACCTGAACAGAAGTTTCTCAATGAACACATGGTCTGACACCAATGGTTTCTTGACATCATCCTTGATGCAATAAAATCGCTTGGTGGCACTAATTTTCAGCCATTAGGTTGCTCTCATTTGGACCCAGAACTAATTTTCAGTGATAATTCAAATATTCAAACATGTTCGAATTTGTGAATGTGCATGTAATTGGTTAGATTCATCTGAACATTTTTGGCTTCATCTGCTGCAGAGCGATATGGTTGCCAATGCCAGAGAGGAGGTGAATAATTTGAGGCACGCGAATGAAGACCTTTTAAAACAAGTAGAAGGACTTCAAATGAACAGGTTCAGTGAAGTTGAAGAGCTGGTGTACCTTCGCTGGGTCAATGCATGTTTGAGGTATGAGCTCCGGAACTACCAGACACCATCAGGAAAAATATCAGCTCGTGATCTCAATAAGAGTTTGAGCCCAAGATCCCAAGAAAGGGCTAAGCAGCTAATGTTAGAATATGCAGGATCAGAACGTGGCCAAGGGGATACAGACGCTGAAAGCAACTTTTCTCAACCATCCTCTCCTGGAAGTGAGGATTTCGACAATGCTTCTGTGGATAGCTCCACCAGTAGATATAGTAACCTCAGTAAAAAGCCTAGCTTAATACAAAAATTAAAGAAATGGGGAAAAAGCAAAGATGACTCGAGTACTCTTTCATCACCTGCAAGATCCTTTGCAGGAGGCTCCCCCAGCAGGGCTAGCATGAGCCAAAGACCAAGGGGTCCTTTGGAAGCTCTGATGCTAAGGAACGCCGGAGACAGTGAAGCCATCACTACATTTGGGACAGCAGAACAGGATTCTCCTAATTCCCCTGAGACACCAAATCTCCCACACATTAGAACACGGGTTTCTTCCAATGATTCTCTAAATACAGTGGCAGCATCATTCCAATTGATGTCTAAATCAGTTGAAGGAGTACAAGATGAGAAATATCCTGCATATAAAGACCGGCATAAGCTGGCATTAGAGAGAGAGAAGCAAATTAAGGAAAAAGCTGAGCAAGCCAGAGCAGTAAGGTTTGGTGGCAGTTCAAATTCCGCTCCAGAGAGAGGGAAATCAGTAACTTTGCCCCCGAAACTAGCTCAAGTGAAGGAGAGAGTGGTTGTCTCTGGTAATTCAAGTGAGCAACCCAATGATGGCCAGATGGCTGATTCTCAATTGGTCAGCAAAATGAAGCTTGCCCATGTTGAGAAGAGACCTCCCAGGGTCCCTAGGCCTCCTCCTAAAGCATCGGGAAGTGCACCTGCTGCTACAAACACACATCCTTCTAGCAGGGTACCAGGCACTCCACCTCTGCCACCTCCTCCGCCGGGTGCTCCACCTCCACCACCACTACCTGGTGGGCCACCTCCCCCGCCTCCTCCTCCTGGAAGGTTATCAAGAATGGCAGGGAGTGGTGATAAAGTTCACCGGGCTCCTGAACTAGTTGAATTCTACCAATCTTTGATGAAGCGTGAAGCGAAGAAAGATACATCATCTTTGGTTTCTTCAACTTCCAACACAGCAGATGCGAGGAGCAACATGATTGGAGAGATAGAGAATAGATCATCATTCCTCTTAGCTGTATGTAAAACTCTCTAGGCTCATTGCATTTGTGGTACTTAATATGATGCTACTAAAGATGGTTGTTTTATGGCCTGCAATCAGGTGAAAGCCGATGTGGAAACTCAAGGTGATTTTGTCCAGTCATTAGCAACTGAAGTCCGGGCAGCTTCTTTTACCAACATAGAGGATTTGTTGTCATTCGTAAACTGGCTTGATGAGGAACTTTCCTTCTTGGTATGCATTTTGTACCTATATTGCTTGAAATGTGCTATTTATAAAGTAGATACATTTATGGTTTTAGATTGAAGATAAGGTTTTACTTGGGGGCTAAACTGTTTAAGGAAACACAATAGTTGTACACCTGTCACGACCTTTACATACTATTGAGGTCTACTCTGCCACAGTTCACTTAGATTGGCTATTTTTTTTTGGTTCAGCATTGCCAACAAGTGGAAAGAAACATGCATTTATTGAGATCTAGCCGTGTTTTAGCTCAGCTTAATTCAGTACTGCAGAAACATGAAATTAATATAATGAACAGAAATGACCAGTTTCATTGCTGCATCATATACTTTGTGACCCATCGATGAATTATCCCTTTAACCTTTGTTTGACAAGGTTGATGAGCGAGCAGTCCTCAAGCACTTCGATTGGCCAGAAGGGAAAGCAGATGCATTAAGAGAGGCTGCCTTTGAATATCAGGACTTGATGAAGCTGGAGAAGCAAGTAACCTCTTTCGTTGATGATCCCAATCTCCCATGTGAAGCTGCTTTAAAGAAAATGTACAAGTTGCTTGAAAAGTAAGTCCAATCTCCTTACGCTTGCTTATGACAGTTAATATAGTGCAGTAAAATGAATTATGGATTTGGTAAAGGACTCTATTTGGATATTTAGAAAACATACTTAAAAGGCCAAACCACATTAGGCTTCTGTACTCCTGTTGAGAGTTGATGTATTTATCCCCTATGGCATTGCATGAGTGGTAATGATTAATCTTGTCTGTGAACTTGATCTGCTATTAATACGTTTTAACTTCCCTTTTTCAGAGTGGAACAGAGTGTGTATGCATTATTGCGTACTCGGGATATGGCAGTTTCACGATATAGAGAATTTGGCATTCCCGTTGATTGGTTGCAAGATTCAGGAGTTGTTGGCAAGGTATGGTTCAAAGCTAGAAGAAAGGAAGTTTGTGATGCTTTTAGATGTTTAGGTATCTGAATATGTTTTGTTGGTTGGTTTATGTATCATGCATTTTTTTTTTTTGAACTCAATAAGCTTCTTCCTTCCATTATTTTTATGTATCATGCATTCACTCAGGAATAAGCAAGCTAATACGATTAAGGGGACTCTGTTCAGATACTCATACTTAAGCCATAGTCCTGTCAATATCCCAACATTAAATGTTCAGAGAAGGCTCATGCATGTTAAGATATACCGGTTGGCCATCAGAGAAACAGGAATAATTTAGGAGGAGGAAAATTGGTGTAAGCTGTAATTGCCTTGATGTATCTATATATTATCTTATCACTCATTTAGCATTTTCAACTTGCAGATCAAGCTCTCCTCCGTACAGTTGGCGCGAAAATACATGAAACGTGTCGCATCAGAACTTGATGCTCTAAGTGGTCCTGAGAAGGAACCAAACAGAGAATTTTTGGTCCTCCAAGGCGTGCGTTTTGCTTTCCGAGTTCATCAGGTATATTCTATCTTTAACTAATTTATGGCATCTCGAACTGGAATATTTGGAGGGGTTAGACAACCAGTTTATCAAATGCTAGTTTCTAGTATATGTGCATTAATGGAAGAGACTGAGGAAACAAAAAAAATCTACTAAAATTGTGCTTTGGCCACATCCTTGTCTCTTTAAAGCTTTTACCATGAATGAGGATTCTGTGCTTGCATTATCTTTTATAATTGTGAAGAAACCTTGCCTTGGTAAAGCACTTTGCCAAAATATATTTGTACAAACCATCTTATGGATTGACCAAGTGTCTGAATTTTCACTACTTATTACTTCTTTTCAGTTTGCGGGAGGCTTTGATGCAGAGAGCATGACGGCTTTTGAAGAACTGAGGAGTCGGATCCATACACAGACAGGCGTAGGCAATAAGATGGAAGCATGAGGGTTTTGAACTTCTGTTTTTTTGTTTTCCCATCCTGTTTATGCCCAATTCTTAGTCCAATGTGTCATTAGCTTCTCCGTGTTGAGGTGGAAAACATCATCTATATTGACCTTGTACAATCAACAGTTAAATTCTAGCGATAAAATACATATATAGAGAGTAATTACAAAGAGTTGTAATCCATGCCGATTCAAAATGTTTATCACTATGCAACAAGAAACACTATTGGAGTTGAAGAAGTTGGTTGTGTTGCTTATTTTTCTGTTATTAAAGGTTGATTTGCAAATTTTGATAGGAAAGACCATATACGCCTTATGTTATGTCAAGAAAAAAGTGGTCTATAAATATTAGTAAGAGTATTTAGCAGGTGAAATAGTTTTGGTAACAAGTTTGGAGAGTTAATTTTTAATGTGTTCAATGTTCCATCAGCCACAAGTTTTGTTCATATGTCGCCAAATACTGTTTTAAACTGAATTAGCATGAAGTTTTGACAGTTTAGGAGGAATATGTAGACTGGGTGGTCAGCAAGGCCCATGGCCTAGGTTGGTGGCCTCCATTACTCTTTGGAGGGGCGTCCGCCTAAGGTCTGTTCAAGTGGTGGAACATACGTCATAATTTGTGGTAGTAAGCCTGCGTTTGTGCAGCGGCGCAGCCCTTGTCTAATTAGAAAAAATGAAAATTATGTAGAAGCACCCCTCTTCTAACAATTTTTTTTTGATAGAAATGGTAGTGATTTTTTCATTGATTGGAATTGGTTACATCATGTTGAAGGAGAGGTGTCAAGAACAAAGGACAATCCTTCCTCCAAATATCGGGTTCCATACAATTTTATGCATACCTTGCTAGGCAGTGCGCTATAGCATGGTATATGGTTCTCTCAGTCTCTCAAAAGAGATTTAAAGCAAGAAAATGGGCTGTTCTTATCGCATTGTGATCACAAGACATCTGTCTATAAACTTGGCACCTCCAACCTTCCCTTGAATTTGAGATGGCAGACAAATGACGCGTCTTTGATCCCCAGCTTCCACCAACAACTCAGATCCTCCCCTGTACTGCAATTTTCAGAATTGGGAATAATAAGCACCATGAAACCCGTTAATTTTATCATAATTATAATGCAAGTATAAGAAGACAATAAAATCAGAGAAAATGATGCAGATAACAATGTCATCAAGTTGAGATCACAGCTACTGAAACATCCTTTGTCAATTTAACACTATACATGACTTGTCCTACACATAATTAGAGTTATTTGCTGCCTGAAGGGTTAACTCAGTGCTGAAATGACTACATCTGCCATTTCCATTTCCTGCGGAAAAATGGAAAACTATAACCCTCTAGAGGTGCTACTTATGTAAGTTCCATAAGGATATTTAAGGTGAGGGAAAAAGGATAGTTGCGGTGGATCAGCAAAACCTTGTAACTTACAAGAAGACTTATCCTGAATGATCTTCCGATGACAAAAACAAAAAATGTCTATTT
Organism: Ilex aquifolium; assembly: GCA_951799425.1. Classification (NCBI taxonomy): domain Eukaryota; kingdom Viridiplantae; phylum Streptophyta; class Magnoliopsida; order Aquifoliales; family Aquifoliaceae; genus Ilex; species Ilex aquifolium. The sequence goes on along the minus strand of OX637407.1, from coordinate 24,750,492 downwards.
CTTAATTTTTACTTTTCCTCTGTAAGAAGTGTTAAACAATCAGGCCATCTCTCGTGTAGAGAATTCTCATGGAATGAATTCTCGTGTTTTTTACTCCTTGTGAAACTGATTCACTACAAAGAAAAGAAATGAATAAAAGGGAGTAGCCATACTTGGTATAGCTTGATTTCCGACTTGTCAAAACCTGGCATGAGAAGGGTCACTGATTTATTTGCTGGATCAAACTTAATTGTACATGGGATACTGCTGTTGTCGCCTGTTGAGAAAGTAAGAAGATCTTGAGCACCTTGAAATAAATTGTTCAGTATGATCTCATTCCAGTCTGGAGGGGTATGCATTGAGATATGTGGTATGGAAGCAAAGGGCAATGGTGAAAAATTCTTCTTGACTTCCTCTAATGATTCTGCAAAAGAATTTGACGCGACACAAAATGCTCCAGAAACCTGTGCACCAGCTTGGATTGCACAACCCCAGTAACGTAATGCAGAACTCAAAGAGGTAGGACTGTTTGGGTCCATCACAACGTAACAGCCAACCCTGTGTGGTTCTGCCAAGACAGAAGATCCTCTCTGCAGCATACGTACCCATGCAGAATCTTATTTAAGTGCATAAACATCAGACAAATGAAAAAAGGAGCCGGAATACCTCCAGAGTTTGTTCCAAATAGTCCCATATTTCTGCACTCATTTTCCCATTGAGATGGGACCCCCTACCAGTTAAGCTCATGGCTTCATCTACAAGTCTCAAGAGAGAAGGACCAGCTAATCTCCCTAAATCAGTCCTTTCAGCCAATTTCCGCAGATATTTCAAGTACAACCTGTGTGCCAATGTGTGATTACATACAAATTACCATATGGGGGCAGGAGGGAGGGGGAGGAGAGAGAGATTTCTACCTTGCTTTGCTGGCTGCACCTATCATCCGTATTGTTTCTTCAGTGTTCATACCATCATATATAACTATGTCAAATTTGTCTTTTTGGTTTTTTCTCTGAGTCACATTCCCAAAGAATCCTACAAGCCTCTCAAGTGCTAAGGCTGAAAATATGGAATCCATCCCAGGAAGCACACCAAGCTCTTCTCCCACCACCTACTAATTTATGAAGAGAGAAGCATGAGCATCCTTCACACAAAAGAACATGGAAATCCACATATTCTGGATGATGATGCACCAAACAATAGAAAAAGATTGTTACATACCCACCCCTTCAAGAACCCCCTGGGTCATATTCAGACGATCATCTGCTTGCTTCAGTCGATTGAGAGGTTCAAGAAGCATCTGCATTTGTTAAGAATAGAACATGTCAAGTTAGAATCCATTCAAATCAAAACCTGAATATGAAAAAGAAGAAAAGGGAAGAGGAAGGAAAGAATATACTTGGGTAGTTTCCAACCGAACCACTGACAGGTTGCTGCTGCATGTGATAGGGGACGTTCCAATCCTACAGTTCAGAAGATATTCAGCTGTAGGGTCTTGAGAATGTATCACTAAGCAGGTCTTAAGCCCGGCCATTGCGTAATGCTGAGCACCAAATAACATATAGGTTAGGATATCATGCTTGTACTTTTGTAGCAATAGAAGCAAGTATTAAACAATGATGCAACCTGTGAACACATTAGATAAATCCTTTCTATTTTTATTTTGTTTCTTTCGCTTATTCGTGTGTTATGCAAGCACAGTTTGGTACTGTAAACAAAACATATCAGCTGAATCTACGATGCCATTCATTATTAGCATGCCTCCCAGGCTCCTTATGTTTACTACTTACAATATCAACATTCTAGACTCTAAGATGGTTTATTAATGATGCCATGCCTAATTAGCATATATATATATATATAGAAAGGAAAATTCTCCAAATTGCTACATTATCAGGATCATGGTTCCAAATTCTGAATCTCCAGCAAAGTCTCATTCAAGATGTTGTAAATTTGCAATTACAAAGGTGCCCTGAAGTATTCCTTGTTTGAAATCACTCTAAAAATGTTTTTTTTTTTTGGGGGGGAGATGGGATGTTGAGGGTGTTCTTCCAGATTTTATATTTTACTATGATTACTGCTTAAAATGAATCTCATTATGTAACATTTCCAAGAAACTAAGGTGGGGTGGCTCGAATTTTGAAGGTACAATTTTCAGCTGATCTTCAAACAATTGATCAAAGAAATGTTCACATTCTAAAGCAACCAGTGTGCTTGGTTCAAAGAATGCCTTGGGGAAATTTATAGCATTACTTCCACACATAACTGGCAAAAACCAAACAATCGAAAAATGTGATCTCTACAGTACTACAGACCTAAAGAAAACACAAGTTCATTAACAACCCAAATAACAACTACTCAGAGCACACACACACACACAAATGTGCAATGAAATACAAAATTAAGCTGAAGACAAATAAATATACATAGTTAAGAATGGGTAAGTAAATACATGAGCGGCGAAGATGGCTGAGGTGGTTTTTCCAGAACCACCTTTCCCAAGAAACGTCACCAACTTTGTGGGTCTCTGAGAAGTTGAGGGCACATCGATTTGCGGCGACGCTGCCATTGTCAGAGCTCGAGATCTTCTGGTAGGTCTTTTGGTGGGCCTTACAATTAAAAGTTCAGAAAAATTTGGGTTTTTCCAGAGAGAAGACGACAATGGTGGTAGGACTGACGAAGTCGAAGAAACCATTTCTCGTTAGAAGATGGATGGTAGGTAGTGATAAGATGTGGAGGAGAGAAGAGACGATGGGTGGTCTATTCAGGGACTGTTGATGTGCTTGGGCTAGGTAGGTAGGCATTTCTACTCAAGAGACCCTCTGTAGTTTTCGATATTTCCATGTCCACCCTCTCTATTATCTGAAATTTCGTTACAGTCCCTTATTAGTCCATATGTATGCTTCACTTACACCTAGTTAGGAAAGAGCTCGAATCCAGCCTAAAAAGCTCTTTTTCTTATCTCAACTTAAAAAATTGTACAAATTTAATTTGTTTAAAAAATGAGTCAAGTTTGAACAAACTCAAAACGAGTCAAATTCGAGTATTTACACATAGATGAGTTGAGCCGAGTTGAGCTTGTCATTTTTCAAACGAGCCTAAAAAATTGTTCAAATTCGACTCGTTGTCGAGCCTAAACGAGCCGAACTCGAGTAACTCTGTTTGATTAACAGCCCTAATTAAGAAGTGTCAAAATATGACATGATATGTTAATACTTAATATGATATGAAATTAGAGAATTTGAACCTTTTTTAAATCATCCGTTTCGTAAACGAGTTGAATATTTTTTGACACAAATCCACTAAAATTTGACATAAATTTACCTCACCCGACACAATTAACAGGCTTACTTACACCCTTTTGCCGTTTTGATAGACCAAAAAGTGAGTAATGTCACAAAGATCTTTCTTAAAAATTCTAAAATTACTCTTAGACTTGATAAATAGAAAATGTTCAAGATTTTGTTTACTAACTCCGTTATTATTTACTCATAAACTATTTATGTACAGACAAATTAACTTGAGCTAACAAACTATTGGGCTAATCTCAATTTGTAGTCTGAAAGATACTCAAATCTTAATTTATACCCTCAAAGTTTAGAAATATCAATTTATACTCTAAAAGACATTAATTTGCACCGGGAATTAACTGCCATTCATTTTGCAGTTAAAAAAATTTGGGATAATTACAAATTACACTTTCAAAGTTTAAATATTTCACATTTATGATTAAAAAAAAAAAATTCATCCATTAATACTCGTTAAATGCCTCTCAATTGTGTCGTATCGTGTTATTTTGTCTCATGTCGTATCATTTTCGTGTTGTGTTCGAGTTGATAAAAAAATATTTTTAATATAAAATATTTTCGTGTCGAGTCAATTGCATTGTGTCGTATATTTCATATTTACGACAATTTATATAATATTTTTTAAAAATTATAAAAATGCCTATTTTTTTAACCTACAATACTAATTAAATAGCTATTTTCTATCTACAGTTGTGTTATTTATATCTAACTTTAATTTGATCGAACAGTCAAAAGATTCGTTTGTAACTGTAGACAAAAAAAATTTATTTAACAAGTATTATAAGCAACAAATAGGTATTTTATAATTTTTAAAATATTTTTTTATTAACTTGAACATGATACGAAAATATTATGACACGATACAATTGAGAGTTATTTAACGAGTATCAATGGAAGAAATTCCTTTTAGGTCATAAATATGAAATATTTAAATTTAAAGGGTGTAATTTATAATTAGTTCAAACTTTTTTAATAGCAAAATGGATGGCCGTTCATCTTATGTGCATTGATACAAATGTATGTATTTTAGGCAATAAATTGATATTTTTAAACTTTGAGGGTATAAATTGAGATTCAAGTGATATTTCAAGATGTAAGTTAAGATTAACCCTAAACTATTTATGTGTAGACAAATTAACTTAGAGTTGTGTATAAACTATTTATGTATATGGGGGGAGGGGGTGTGCGTGTGTGTGTTCCAACGAAAGGTATGAGATTTCCTCCCATATATTTTTTTTTAATATTTTTTTTGACAGATTATCTATCATGTTTTTTTTAAGGAAATTTGGAGGCCGGTCCTCCTATATGGACTTGTTTGGACTTAAGTCCGTCAAGAAAACTTATTTGTTATGAAGTCCGTTTTTTGTCAATTTTACCATACTATCCCTTCCCTTTAGAAGTGAAGTAAAACTAAAAATTAAAAACTCTTAAATCTTAGGAGTTTGACTAACATTAAAATCTTTTCTCTCTCATATCTATCTATATCCATATATAGGTTAAGAGTTTGACTAATATTAAAATTTTGTCTCTCTCTTATCTATCTATATCCATATATAGGTTATATATATATATATATATATATAGTAACATTAAAAATAAAAAATAGTAACATTCAAATACAAAAAAATTTATGATTTAGATACAAAAAATAATACATTTAAACACAAAAAAATAGTAACATTTAAACATAAAAAAAAATTGAAACATTCAATATTAATATTTTTAAAAAATAACAACAGTAACATGTTCAACAAAAATTGTAATATACATAACAATAATTATTTCTCTCAAATTCAAACGCAAAAAATAGTACTATTCAAACACAAAAAATAGTAATATTCAAAAACAAAACAAATAGTAACATTGAATATTAATATTTAGTAAAATAATAGTAGTAACATGCTCAACAAAAACAGTAACATGCTCAAAATAATAGGAATATGAACAGTAACATACTCAACAAAAGTAGTAACATGAACAGTAACATAATAAAAAAAAATAGTAACATGAATTTGATATATATATATACTTTCCTCACCATAGTACTACCATCATCACACCATCGTCACCTCCCAAGCAACGTCAACCATTACGTTGTCATCACCTCCACAACAACGCTCACCACCACACAAAAGCTCATTCAAGTTCCACTTCGATGGCTCATTTTTACTCCACACCACCGCCACCACTATACTTGCATCATCTCATAACAATATATATATATATATATATATATATATATATATATATATATATATATATATATATAGAGAGAGAGAGAGAGAGCTTTGAATTTGATATATATATATATATATATAGAGAGAGAAAGAGAGAGATCTTTGAATTTGAATTTTAAATTTATGATGGAGATTTTATTGGCATATTTTTATTGACCTTGAATTAAGGGATAACAATTTCCAAAATAGGAAATTAATTTAACTTCTTTTCAAGGAAGGGTATTTCTGAGATAAAAAAAAAAAATGGACTTAAGTCATTACATATAATTTTAAACATGGACTTAGCTCCTTATAAGTTTCCTTACCAGACTCATCTCCAAACAAGTACATCTAGGGGGACTCACCTCCAAACAAGTACATCTAGGGGGACTCACTTCCAATTTTCACTTTTTTTTTATGTTTTAGTTCAATAGTCAAGAGTGTTCGGGCCAGTTTATGCATATCTCGACTAATTTTTTCCTCAGTCCGGTCAAAGGTAAGTCATCCACGCTAAGATAAGGATATTCATGAGGAATAAATCTTTTATAGTCTGACCTCAAATAATTGTTAAGATTCGAACTCAGAATATATGAATTTACAATTCATCTTTATTATCACTTGAGCCACTCTTTAAATTATAGATCACTCATCCATACATTCAAGTGAGTCATTCACTCATTAACAACGAATGATCCGTCAAAAAAAAAATTATAAAGAATATGTATTGGGATCACGAAGAAAAAAAGGTAGGTGATGACACATCTTTCTAGCAACCGAATGGGCATTGAGAAAGCCTCAACTCATAAAGCAATAACAACAGAAGAGAGCTTGGACCTATTTGCAGTTAGAGGTGTTCACCCTATTCTACGGGTAGAAAATATAGTCTTTCACTTTTCTACGCGATACTTTGCGGAAGAATTTTTTCTTGGCCTACCCAACCCGATCAGGTGTGGTATTCCTACCCGACTTCCTACCCGATTAATTGGGTAGGAAGTCGGGTAAACACTTTTGTAATTATTAATTTTTTGATTATTTTAACAATTCAATTAAATAACATGCACCAATTTAACAACACGCACCAATTTAACAACACAATAAATCAATAACACTAAAATCTAAAACAATTACAACAACAATTACAATAAAACACAAGAAAGTATGAACATCAATCCATTATAATTGTTACACAAATACAATAACAATTATTTTAAGTTTAAACCATATGAAACACATTAAAATCATAATTGCTCCAATAGATCATCACTTCACCACAAATCAAAGACAAGTTCATGTTTTAACAACTTAAACATCCACAACAATAACAATGTTATAATATAAATTATACCACACAAATACTCTTATAATTACTTAAAAAAATATAAAAAAGTTAAATATATTTTTTGAGGGTAGAGTAGAGTAGGAATGCGGAAATTGATGGGTATTCCGCATTCCTACCCGATTTAATCGGAAGATCAAAAACTCTTTTTCATTCCTACCCGATTTTTGCGGCTAGCCGTTCAGTAGAGTCGGGTAGGATAAGAAATTACGACCAATCGAAAATTTGAACACCCCTATTTGCAGTCAACTTTGATGATCCCAACAGCCACAGCCAGACTTTGCTAACAAACAAATCTGTTGGAGGCTTGGAGCCTTGTAGGCATCATTGACCTATTTTAAGCCATTTGAGCCTGCGGCTTTATTTTGCAATTTTTTTTTTTCGGCCCAAGCACTAATACAGGAAGAAAACGATGAAGTTCAAAGTCCAGGTGACGACAAAGTTAAAGCATGATCTTAAGTTTTAATAATAGGACGGTTGTCATTAGACTAATTGCTAACCTCTTATTTTACAATTTCACTCATTGGCAAATTTATTGGTGTAGTGACGATGCTCCCTCAAGCATTATTAGCAAACCTTATCAAAGCTTGGAGGTTGATCATACCCCCTTCTCAACAGTTTTTTCAGATTCGACCAAAAAATAGTCATATAGTTATTAATATAGCAGAAAATTTAAAGATTTTCACAAACATATTTCGTTTCAACCTCCCAATCTACCTACCTGATCAAACAAGAACATATAGATAAAAAAAGGCATACACTGCATAAGTTTCTCTTATTGCGGAGTTTGGAATGTTTCAAATGTATGCAGCCTGACTCTTCGCATATAGGGAAACTTTTTCACAACTTGAACCTTTGATGAAAAACAGACCCAAACAGACAAATTGTAGTCTTTTCACATACTCTTGTGCAAAATTCTTCCTAATTAGAATCCAAGGTTACACATCAGAGGAAGAGAATTAAGAAACTTATAGGAATCACATCAATTGCTGAGAAAAAATTATAAGAGTTTCACAAGCAGTTTTTCATTTATTAACCCATTTTTGTACATAAAAAGTCCAGCTACTTAGCAGTTAGCACCTTCAACAACCGGAAAGGAAAAATTATGCAAGGGACTAGCCCTCGGTGACCTTGGTGGTAGCTCAGAAATCCGCTGACCATAACAATCATAGTAAATCACACCGGAAAACTCCGGTGGCTGGCACTTCTCACCCATCAGAATTTCCTTCTGCCACAAGCCACCTTCTCCAAATTCTTCCTCACCTTTGTCTCTGATTTCAGCCCCGGACGCATCGTCACCGCCTTTTTTATGGTTAATGAACGGAATAGCCTTGTTACTGATGGTGGTCATGAGCTGCTTTGGAGACCGTAATGGCGACCTCGGCGCGATTTTCCGATCAGTTGTTGTCTCGGCCTCGTACTTTCTTGATGCTTGCTTTGCATGCTTGGCACATAGAGCCACCAGAACTGATACCGAGACCAACAAACCTATTGCTAGTGGTAGAGAAGTGAAAGGATCACCGGCGTGTATCGGCACTGGACGGACCATTTTTGTACAGTGGTTTACCGGAGGAGAGAAGGGTTTGATTGTATGTGATTGAAGGCTTAGAGGTTGAAAAATATATATGGTTACATTTATAGGGTTGGCTTCTTTTGTTTTTGTATTATAGGTTGCAGTTGGAGGGTGGAAAATTCAACTTTTATTAATTAGTGGTGTTAATTAATATTTTATATATTATAAATATGAATGGATGTGGTGACAATTTGTCATTAGATTAGGTGAATAGACTTTGTCAAATTAAGGGGAAATGACATGACACTTTGAAAGACATTGAATTCTATAGTTTTTGCCCTCTTGGGGTGTATAGGGTTTGAAAGGGTGAAACTCTTTTAAGGTCTTAAGAGAGAGGAAGAGCATGGATCAAAGGGCTATATTGGCAACAAGGTCTTCAATGGACGACTCATCATTTCAAATCAACATCAATCTCAATATGATTTCAAATCAACATTGCCAGACATTTCGTACATGTTATTCTACATGATTCCGTGAATTGTGTGGTAAATAATTTATCTTTTAAAGTTAAATCAGACCGTAGAAGATGAAGTTTTGATCAACATAACTACACAATAAGAATCAAATGCTTAAAATTCAATTATATCATCGGAGTCCCATTTGAATCGTCGTCATACAAATTATATAGTCGACTCTAAGTCATACAATTCTCATTATGTATTATGTACTTCAAGGGATTCCGACTCAAAGTAGGAAAATATTATTTGGACTCTAAAAGTTGACATAATTTATTGATTTCATCGATCACAACCATTAAATAGATAATAAGTTCCAATAAAATTAACTTTTGAAATTCAATTAACATTGCCCCTCAAAGTAATGACCGTGTCAACTAGACTTGGGTGGTGGTTGAGTCAACGCCCAAGGTCTGAGGACATGCATGCCATAGATGAGGCTTATGAAAGGTCATTGTTGCTTCCATGTTGGGTAAGGCTACTACGGTACGTGCCGAAATTGAATCACAACCCTTGATTTGGTTTTGAATGAATAATAACCACTGATTGAATATATATATAACTTGCAATTTTGGAAATTAAAGGTTACTAGCTAGTTGACTGCCTTGCAATTTGGAAATTGGTTTGTCTCACAGCTTCTATATTGAGCCCTCCTAATCATTGACCAACTTAGCCACCTGCTTCCTTGAACTCGTCCAAAACGCGTTGATCATCTCATTGTTTTTTTTTTTTTATTCACATAGTCTCTATACTTGCACCGACTATTTCTTAAACTTAACGGTCAATTACTGTGACTTGAACTAAGTTAGAACATGTTTTTAAGGAAACAAGAGTACTAGCCCTTACGATTATATGAAATGAATTGAATCTAAAACCTTTAAATTACCAAAAGTCAACTCAATCGTTGAACTACCCTAAAAATTGTTCTCATTGGTTGATTGTAGGTTGACGAGGGTGCAATAATTTTGGATTGATTTAACTTTAAGATATCAGAATGTGGTAATTTCATTGTTTGTTAGTATTTCCCAAGAGAATCTAGTAGTTTTTTGCTTGTAATATGAGAATATGAAATTTCCCTCCACATACTCGCAAATGAGCATTTCATCTTTTCGTAAGTCGAAAGTATCTGAGTTTTTTAGGGTAATCAATTAATTTTTTCGATACATTTTTGATTCCCCAAACAATTACAAGAATTAATCCTCATGGTGGCCACACCAACACATAATGTTGTAGAGTGGATTCTTGATCAACTTATTTACCAAAGCGGGGGTTGGGGTGATCTAAAAGGTTAAAAAAATCCTTTCTATTATTATATTAGTATTAGCTTGAAACATTCTACTCCCATATATAGAATTTTAAATCAAAAGGTCGTCGTTCTCCTAAACACACACGTACAAATATATATACACATATATATATATGTATATGCAAATGTGTGTGTGTACGTATATGCAAATATGTGCATGCGTGTGTGTGTGAACTTCTTTGAACCATTCAGTGCATGGCTAAATTGATGTCATGGATAATATTCAAAATTGATGCAGGAGTCACCCCTCTCTCTCTCTCTCTCTCTCTGAGGATGACACGCACTAGTCTATAACACGCTTTCTTGAGTTCAATTATTTGAAAATGGATGTCGGGCTAAGAATTTTTAATTCAAGTTTACTAAGTAAAATTGATGATTTCATTTTTAATGTCTTGAAAATGCATACTCAGGTCAACCATCAATTTGACAGTTAATATAAACAATATTGGTAAGGGTGTGACAATGGTGTCATCTCGATCGTATTCGTGTCGTGTCATGTCATTTATGGATTTATGTCGAACACTAATCAATTCGAACTCAATTCATTTAATTAATTGTGTCGTATCGGCCTAATCATCAAAACTAGGCGCTCTATTCTCTTATCCCTCAATGTAAGAGCAGCCTTCATATAGGTGTCAAAGTGAAAGCTCTCATCTCTCCAGACTACTGTCATTGTAAATAATAAGCAGGGACTCCACATCCTTCATCCTTATTTGTGCATCTTTGTTGTCCAATGAAGGCACTACATAGAGTGTCTAATGTTAGGGTTTGAACATTTCAGATTAGCATATACAGATTTATTGGGTGAAAGAAATAAAGCTTCTTCACTAGCCAACCCCATTAATTAAAACCAACTGGGGTAGCTCAGTTGGCCAGAGCCTCTGGCTTCCCAGTGGGAGGTCAGGGGTTCGAAGTCCCCTGGGCGTAAAAACGTGACTGTTTGGTAGGTCAATACTTCAGTTGCTTGGAAGAACCGTGTCTAAGTCTTCGGTGTGGGTCTTGAATCTCCGGCGAAGTGCAAGTCCTGATTTAAATGGTGTATGAGTTAAGGGACCAGTTTATACATCCAGACTTTGCCCTTGGTTCTACTCAGAGTCACGAGCCTGAGCGACATAAGTGCATCTCTATTTTCTGAGGACAGACCATGGAATTTTCCCGTATAACGAAAAAAAAAAAAAACCTCATTAATTAATATCATTATGGTGTTAGCTAATGGGCTGTTTGGTTTGGTGAAAAATTGGGTGGATGAAAAATAAAATTTTCCCTTATTTGGTAAAAAAGGAAAATTGAAGGGAAAGGAAAAGGGAAAAGGGGAGGGAAAATGGATTCCACCTTCCCACCATTTTTAGTCACCCTAAAGATAGGCGAAAAGTGGGTGAAGAATTAGACAACATGGTACAAAAGTTGATGAATTTACTTTTTTATCCTCAAAGTGACAAGTTGTTTTGAATAGAAAATTTGTGGGATTCACTTATTTTGTTATTTTATGGATAAAAGTAGTAGGGGTGGTAATTTTTGACACGACACGATAACTCGATACGAACACGACACGAATAAATGAGTTTGAATTGACTATTTTTTGGTACAAACCCGTGTATGACACGACCCGTCAACACGAAGTGTTAATGGGTCGTGTTCGGGTTCAACCCGCTTAACCCGAATTGACCCGTCAACACGAAGTTTTTAACTTGAAGGAGATTGACCTGGCCTTTTCGTTGCATGTATGAGTTTTCATGTTCTGATGACTTATTTTTTCCATTATGATGATGCACAAATCGGTCTTCGTGCAAGATCAACAGTCAAGTATATGAACATGTGTAATTAATGAGCAACTAACAAGCAATCAATGACAAAACAGTAAATATAGAGTCAATACAAATATTTATAATGGTTCGGTTCGGGTGACCTACTCCATTCTCGGGAACGGCTGCGGTGGCCGGAAATCTTTATTGATAAACAATGTTACCAGGAGAGTAGCTCCGGGAGTATTACAGTGCTTTGGGAGAGAGAAGCAATGTGTGTAAGGAGGTGTGGTGTGTGTAGGGATCTCAAATTATAGAGGTCTCCAGGTTATTGGACATGCCCTCTATGTGGAGGGGGCTTACATTATATAGGTATGGTGAGGCGGTGACGTGAGGGAGAGGACTTCTACTATTTTGGTAAGTACAGTTATTGTAGGAGATCTCTGTGCCTATCCCGATATTTTCTCTCTCGTGCTTCTATTCTTTCGGAGGAGGATCCTGGACTGGATTGGACTTGAGCCTGAGCTTGGACTTGAGTTGGACTTGCATTGAAGTGAAGAAAGAGCAAGAGGAACAGGGGGTAGGACATGGGCGGCGCCTAGGCTTGGGTGACCCCCTTTGGGCGCCGCCCTTTGATCCCTTGTTGGACGTTGGTTTCATGACTCCCTTGTTGGCTTCTCTCTTGATGGGTTGACCCAGCTCTGTTTGTGCTCTTTTCTGGATACTGAATATTTGGGCCTCTCTTGGTTTATTTTCATTGGGCCTGACCCAGTTAATTTCGGGCTTATCACATTACTTCTGATGTTTAATTTAGTTGTGTGATGTACGATTAGTATATTTAATTAGTATTATAGAAATAAAATATTAATTATTTGTAATTATTTATCAAATATTGACATAAAGATATTATTACTCATTATTATTATTATTAAGTTAATTTTTAGTTCGTAGAAAAAATATGATGAGAGATTCAATTAAGTGAAAATAAAATTTTAGCGTTAAATTTTTTATTCAAAGTTTATATGGGTCAACACGAATACGAACAAGAACACGACACGAAAATAAACAGGTCAACTTGATACGGCACGATTAGTTAAATGAGTTGGGTTAGGATTGACTAATGTTCGACACGACACGAACCCGACACAACACGACTTGATTGCCACCTTAAAAAGTAGAGGAAAATGGTGAGGTCCACGTTTATGATTCTTAGAAAAGTTGCAGCAAAAAAGTCTATAAAGACAAGGGCAATTATGGTAATTAAGTGATAAATTTTTTATTTATTTTTATTCTTATATCAACCAAAACAATAAACAATTCATATCTTTTAACTTTTCATCATTTCTATCAAATAACAAGGAAGGAAAATACATTTTTTTCCCTTAAAGGATAGAAAGTCTATTCCTTATAATTTTTTATCTCTCTCATTTTCCATTCTTCCTACTAAACGGACCATAAATATCATTTTGCCCGTGCCGTCACAACCACTCATGTTTCTTCGAAATCTCATTAATTGATAACACTATTAAACATAATAGTTCTCAACTATTAATAAGGGTGCAATCTCAATTTGAATTTGAAAACATTTAATCCGAGTTCAACTTGAACCAGACCTTTAATAAGAAACTTTCAAACTAAGCTTAGATTTTTAAACTCGAGTCATTGTGAAAATTCGAGTTTAATTCTTGAGTTAATATAACTGCACGGGATATTTCCTGCAACAATGTGAGGTAGCGGTTATCCGTCTGATGAACCTGCAACAATCCACAGAATCAGAAAAAGGGGGCCAGGTGTGAACCCGGCTTATCCCCTCCGAAGATTAAATCAGTCAGAGGGTCAAGGCATAAGCTTTATAAAATCAGTGTTTTTCATCTTGCGTACCTTTGCTATCCATTTTTCGGGGTATTTATACCTGAAAAGGCAATGAGTGCTATGACTTTAAGTCCCATCACGACGTTCACTACTCGACCCTTTTATCCAGGCGTAATGAGTGTTTTTTTTAGCTCCAGTTACCACGCTTTTAATGCCCGGGCGATAGGATGAGTGTTCGGCTCCATGCCGAGAGTTTACGATGAGCATTCGGCAATGAGCCGATCATTTGTGGCCAACTCCGAGATCCCAGAACCACGTCTTGGACATTCAATGCTCGGCGGAACGAAACCTCGGTAGATGCCGAGCCCATGCACTCGGCATCCTAATCATAAATGCTGGCTGACAACGACCTGCAGACTTCGCGTCTCGAGGATGCAGGCGATTGCATTAATGGCTGTCCGGGTCACTCACGTCGCCATAAATATGCTGTCTTGTCGTCATAAATACGCTGTCGTACCTCCATAAACGCAGGGGATCATGTAGCATGCCCGGCTTCCCGAGCCACTTCCTCTCGGCGTGCCCCTCGGCGGCTCTTTAACCTTTGCAACGGCTAACCCTTCCACGTGTCGCCACGGGGATAGTGGAGTCGCCTAGAGTCCTTCCAACTGCCCCCCAGCCTCCATTCTGCTTGTCGCGTGGGACAGCTGTCGCAAGGAGGTTGGAGGCTTTGTCAGACGCGTCTTTCGGTTTACGGCGGTTACTTGCACGTCTCACGCCGCCTTTTTCAAATCCACTAATGATGATCTTGTCTCTTCGATTCCCGCTCCCAGTGGACTATAAATAGGAGAGGCCTCGCCTGAGTCAGGACTTTTCGCAAATCCTGCATCTTCCTTCATCAATCAAGCCCCGAGCGTATTACTCATCTCCCGAGACCTCCTTTTGAAGAAACTGTAAGTAATTCCTCTCGCTGAATCTTTTTCTCTCCTTCTACGTTTCTTCCGTTTTATCTCTTAAGATCCCCTCGATGGCCAGACCCCCTAGAGGAATAGAAGGGACACCTGCTAGGCGTAACCGTAGGAGAGGTGAGGAAACATCCACCAGTCGTAGTCGTAGGAGAGTAGTGCGAGCGCCCACTAGGGACAACCGTAGGCCGAGGAGAACCGAAGTAAACAAGGACAACATCGACGCCTTTAGAGTTAAATACCGAATCCCCGAGCGCGTTTTCATGTTCCCTTTTGACCCCCAACACCACAGACGGGACATGGGTAGTGTAGAGATGATGCCTTTCTGGACCAAGGCCATCATGGAAGGGGGAGTGACTTTTCCTCTCCACCCTCTTCTGCTGAGAATGATGATGCAACTTAGGCTGTTCCCCCTCCAGTGTGGGGTAAATTTTTTTAGGATAGTGATGGGCGTAGTCGCCTTGAACGCTCGGCTGGAAGTAAACTTAGGAGTAGATGAAATATTATTTTGCTACGACCTTAGGTTGGTAGCCGGGGGCAGGTATTACCTCCAGGCCCGGGACACCTCCATGTATTTGGTCACTCACATGCCCGAC
This sequence comes from Ilex aquifolium, assembly GCA_951799425.1. Classification (NCBI taxonomy): domain Eukaryota; kingdom Viridiplantae; phylum Streptophyta; class Magnoliopsida; order Aquifoliales; family Aquifoliaceae; genus Ilex; species Ilex aquifolium. Next base: position 24,735,210 of record OX637407.1, on the reverse strand, counting down.
TCGGACAAGGGGTATCTGGACGACCTGGTCATGCTCGGCGGGAGTTGGGAGAAAGGAGAAGGGCCCGAGTATGACGGGTTGTACTGTCCCAAAGCGCCGAGAGATGAAGGTGTGTTTTTGCCCACCCTCTTTTGTTTAGTTCACCCAATTGTCTTTAGCTTTACCATTATTCTTTATCTTGCAGAGGGGTATCGACTTGACGCCGCTCAGCCTCTGAGGTCCCAAGTCCAGTTTGATGATTTGTTGAAGGTCTGGTCTTCCGAACCCAACAACGAGTACTCCCGAGCAGCGCACACACTCCTCGGCTATCACCCGACCTACAACCGGTTTTCTCAGGTCCCTCCGCCTTTCGATCCCCGGCTTTGGCAAGACCTTTCATCGGAGGAAGAGGAAAACCTCGAGGTGGATCCCGACCGAGACTCCGAAGGGACTCCTTCTGCACAGATCATCCCTGACGACATGTTTAACCCATCATCAATCACCGCCGCGTCGATGGAAGCGGCCGCAGCCAGGAGAGCCAGGCTCTCGGGGGACACCGGGTCATCGGCGACAGCCGTTCCCACCATTCATCCGTCGGCATCGCCCCGTCGAGAACCGCCCCCGCATACAAGTCCTCATCCCTCGGGGGATCCTATCATCATACCGAGGGAACAGCCTCCCAACCGCCAAGTCCCTCCTTCGGGTGACCGGCAGAAGAAGAGTAGGGTTCGGGACCCCGAGCCTTCGGAAGAGCGCCGCCAGAAGCGCCGTCATGACACCCCGGGTACATCCACTTCCGCCGAGTGGGTCGCCCGGGCAGATACCAGAAGCGGACGCCCCGTCATGGAGGCAGACTCCATCCTCCGATCCGCCGACGTCGCCTTCGCCGTTGCTGGAACGTTTCAGTTTGCGGCCGACATGTCTGTCTACCATTCTTATGGAGACAATCGGCTCCTTCTGAGCGCCATGCAGAGAAACATGGTGGTAAGTAGTGTACATGCTGCCTTTCTTTTACGCTCGGCAATATCTAATGTTATCTTTTCTTCCCCCGCAGGCCTGCCAACAGATGGGGGTCATTATTGACTGCTTCTGCGAATATAAAGAGGCTGCCAAGGAAGCCGACAGGGTTATATCTGCAAAGGATGAACACATCCGAGCAGTGGAGAAGACCCTGGCCGACCAAGCAAAACACATTGCCGAGCTGATTCGCCAGCGAGATGCCCTTTCTGCTGATTTGGAGAAAGTCCGGGCGGGCGAGGCCGCAACCATCAAGAAGGCAGAAGGGTATGAACTCCGGGTCTCAGCCAATGAGGTAAAGCTGCAAGACTCCGAGGCTATCATCAATGAGCTGACAGCCAAGGTTGACTTATTGACTACCGAGAAGGCCGGGGATGCAGATAGGTTGCTGGAGGAATGCCAAAGGGTATGGCTGATGGCCCAAGATCAGATGGTACCCGTCTTCCAGGAAGCCAAACAGAAAGCTTTTAAGGAAGGTTGGGATGGTGCTTTACACGCCGCTCAAGTGGATGCTGGCTCGGCTTTGTTCCAGATGCACATTACTGCCGCCGGGCCCTCTGAGAGCACGCTTCCCGAGGAGAATGAGCAGCCCGAGCATGGTCAAGGTGGTGTAGGCGAAGGGATGGCTGGTACTGAATGCCGAAGCGAACCCATCACACTTAGTGATGGTTCTGACCAGCCCTCGCCTCTCGATCTTCCTCCCCCTCCGAACCCCATCCTTACGGGGATGCCTGATACTGAGCTTGACGAAATCTTGGGGGTCGGAAATCCGCCGAGGGGAGATGCCGGATTTGGTGAAGATCCCTCTACCCCTTAGGGACCCGGGAGTTTCCTTTTTTTTTTTTTGTATGCTCTAGGGGACGCAAAGCCCCTGTTTTGACCTTTTTGCTATGTAATGCAAGTTGTTTGTTTTCATGCTCTTTTAATTCAAAGTAACACATCTCGGGGCCGTACCCCAAACGACCGAGCGCTTGGCTCGTGTTTATTTCGAGAGCGTTGCTCCAAGGCTGGAGTCTGACACCTCTCGGGGCCGTACCCCAAACGACCGAGCGCTTGGCTCGTTTTTATTTCGAGAGCGTTGCTCCAAGGCTGGAGTCTAACACCTCTCGGGGCTGTACCCCAAACGACCGAGCGCTTGGCTAGTTTTTATTTCGAGAGCGTTGCTCCAAGGCTGGATTCTGACACCTCTCGGGGCCGTACCCCAAACGACCGAGCGCTTGGCTCGTTTTTATTTCGAGAGCGTTGCTCCAAGGCTGGAGTCTGACACCTCTCGGGGCCGTACCCCAAACGACCGAGCGCTTGGCTCGTGTTTATTTCGAGAGCGTTGCTCCAAGGCTGGAGTCTGACACCTCTCGGGGCCGTACCCCAAACGACCGAGCGCTTGGCCCGTGTTTATTTCGAGAGCGTTGCTCCAAGGCTGGAGTCTGACACCTTTCGGGGCCGTACCCCAAACGACCGAGCGCTTGGCTCGTGTGTATTCGACAAACAAGAGCTGCAACCCTTAATTGTAATAATTTTTCAGATTTGATACATTCCAAGGTCGGATTACATCGTTTCCATCCAAATCCTGCAACCTGTATGCCCTTGTGCCCCCCACAGTAATCACTTTATAAGGGCCTTCCTAGTTAGGGCCGAGCTTTCCATCCGCGGGGTTCCGAGATGCACCCATTGCTTTTCTTAGGTCCCCCACCTGGTAGGTCCTTGTGCGGACCTTCCTCCGGTGTTGTCTTGAAAGTTCAGATTGGTACTTTGCCATCCTGATGGATGCTAGCTCCCTCCTCTCTTCGGCAAGGTCAAGGTCTTTGGCGAGCATTTGATCGTTGTTTCCCAACTCGAACGCCTGGCTTCGTATTGTCGGGAGCCCTACTTCCAATGGTATAACAGCTTCAACGCCATATGTCATGGCATAGGGCGTTTCTCCTGTTGATGTCCTCGGTGTGGTCCTGTAGGCCCATAGGACATTGAGAAGTTCCTCGGTCCATCTACCTTTTGCCTTCTCGAGTCTCTTCTTTATCCCAGCTAGCACCGTTTTGTTGGAAACCTCCGCTTGCCCATTGCTTTGGGAATAGGCCGGCGTGGAATAGAAATTACGTATCCCAAATCCCGAACAGAATTCTCTGAAGGGGCCGCTGTTGAACTGAGTTCCGTTATCTGAGATAATTGCTCGGGGGATGCCGAACCGAGTGATTATATTCTGCCAAACGAACTTCTTTGTTTCCGTGTCCCGAATACGGCTTAAAGGTTCAGCCTCGATCCACTTGGTGAAGTAATCGGTAGCTACCAGCAGGAATTTCTTTCCTAAAGGGGTTTTCGGGAGTGGTCCCACAATGTCGATCCCCCATTGGGAGAACGGCCAAGGACTTGTTAACAAGTTCAAGTCCCCCGCCGGTTGCCTAATGATCGGGGCAAATTTCTGACATTTATCGCACTTCCGAACGTAGCTTTTGGCGTCTTTCTGCATGTATGGCCACCAGTATCCTTGAGTCATTGCCCGGTGCGCTAGGGATCTCCCCCCCGTGTGGCTCCCGCACACCCCTTCATGGATTTCATAAAGCAGAGGCTTAACCTTATCCTCGGGGACGCAAAACAGGTTTGGCCCGGAGAAGGATCTCCTGTACAGCTGATGGTCGACAGATATCCAGTACCTAGGAGCTTTGAGTTTGACCTTTCTGGCTTCTTTCACGTCTTCGGGGAGAATTCCTTTCGCCAGGTAATTGGCTATGGGTTCCATCCAACCCGAAGACATTTGTGGCTGGATTGGCAACACGTTCTCGGCATCCGTTTCCTCTACGCTCGGCGACTCCCGATTTTCGACTATGATGCGCCGAGTTATTTCCGTGGCCAATGCCGATGCCAAACAGGCTAAAGCATCGGCATGAGTATTACGATCCCTAGGGACCTGGGAGACTTCCACTTTTTCCAACTTTCCCATCCTTGCTTTCGCCTTTTTGTGATATGCCTTCATCCTACTGTCCCGGACCTCGAAATCACCGTTGATCTGATTGACCACTAGTTGCGAATCGCAGAAGACGTGGAGGTGCCGAATCCCGACAGAATGTGCTATGTCGAGTCCTGATTACGCCCAAAGAATAACACGGTAATTGTAGCACAGCTTTGGGGTGTCGATTCCACAGAGAGACAAATTAAAAGAATAATAGACAGGAACAAAAAAACTAAAGAAAAATATTAAATGATTACTGAAGAATAAAGATTAATTTTAAATGCAAATTAAAGTGAAACAAAGTGACTAACGTAAAAAGTACTCAAATTTGACAAACAGTAAAGCGACGGGAATCCCTTGCACAAATTTGGTATTTTAATTATTCTTAATTCATTGAATAACTCAATTAGGAATTCAATTCCCAAAATTCCCAACCGGAAAGTATAGATTTATAAACCAAGATCAAACCACATGTAACCCTTTGAAGAATCATTCACCACTTTGAAAATACATAAATTATTATCACTATTGAGAAAATCCAACGACGACAATATACTCAAGTAGCAATATTGCAGCAAAGAATTAAATCAATATAGATAAATAATTGATCCAAACATAATCAAAGAACTAATCCATTCAATAGAAAAAGCATGACTGAATCCATAAATAGAATAAATTCTATGACTATTCGGAGAAGAAAATACCAACAATAAATTGAGAATGGTAAAACAAAAGAGTATTTCTAATTAGAAATCAAATACATAAATTAAAAATAAATAAAATACCATCTACTGTGCAAGTTCCTCCCTCGCCTTACTTGAGAATTTAGTTACTCATAAATATAGTGGACAACAAAAATCTCCCAAAAAAATAAGACAAACCGGCGGCCATCAGTAATTCTTCCTCCGTTTCGTCGTCTGCTCCCTGTCTCTGATATGCGTCCAGTACCCAGTCCCCCCAAAGGAACAGCCGCCTCCTCCTTTATATAAAAAAGTCAAACCCTTTTATTATCTTTTTGTTTTTGGTTCCAGCCGTCCAAGGCTCAAAAGGAAAAGGCCCAAAAAGGCTTAGGTTTTCAAGTCTTTAAGAAGAAAATACATTTTCTTCCCCTCTTTATTCCAACTTCTTTATTTCAACTCCTAAAGCTCAAATCTTGTGTAACTTGAGAAAGATCAAGCCCAATAAAAATAATGAGTGTTGGGTCCACGTGATAGCAGCATCAATTTCAGCCTTTTCACTCTATGGGCTGTCATCAAAATAAAAACAAATATAAAAGCCCAATAATAAAGTTCTAAAATATTAAATGTAAAGCCCAATTATAAATTATCTTTCACCAACCAATAATGCAATATTTAAGATGTAAAATATTATAAAATCATGCTCAAATATATCTCAGTGTGAATAGATATTAAATTCAATAATATAAAGTATATCTAATTATTTCTATTCATATTTTAGTATTTTAACCCAATAATGGGGTATTTAGAATGCACTTTCGCGCACTCATCACACCCCCCAACTTACTCATTGCTAGTCCCTAGCAATTTTCATGCCAAAACAATGAAAGAAACCAAAGAAAATCACACACAAAAGCAATCAAGTCACACTTTCCAGATTCACATATCAAAACAATCTTAGGAATTCAACAACCCCATCACAAGCAATCCACCTGAAGCAATCCACAGAGTGTGTGTGTGTTCCAAACTATATCCATCTTACCAGAAGCCCTGACACATGCAACATCAAGAACATCTCAAGCGAAAGGTTCAACTCCATAGCTCACGGGTATAAAAGTGTTTCGTGGGGAGATTCTCTCTATGGAGTTGACAATGGGTGTGCACACACTCTCATGGGGAATTAGGCAATTTTGTACAAGCAACAAGCAAACATTGATCTTATGATAGGAATACTAACAAATGAGACTTCCACCATACTTTCTCAAAACCTTACTTAGGATCAGAACGGTCAACACAAAAGGTTGTAACGTGGCTTAGGTTTGAGGCTATATAAAAAAAATGAAAAGGATTCAAAAACTTCCAAGTACATACAAATGGAATCTTGTTAAATCTCTCAATAAACCACATTTCTCACTTGATGTACTCTTCAACCTTTCAAGTCATAGAATAATGCCTCTTTTTTTTTTTTTTTTTCTCTTTCTTTTTTTTTTTTTTTTTGAAATAATTTGGTACACAATAATGTCACCCTGGTATTTTTTCTATTTCTGACCAGCCTCGGTATTTTTTTCTTTGAAGCTCACTCACTTGAACACCTTGTAACTCGTGTTCTTTCCTTTTCTTTCTCTTTCTCTTTTTTTTTTTTTTTTTTTTGAGAGAATTCCACATCTAGTACACACTTGGAAGTAACAAGGGTAGGAAAAATCAATGTATAGGTTATACTCCAATGTGGAGAGGTATGGATAATGTAGGCATATGAAAAGAAAAAGTTACATGTGTTTATTGGCTCAAAATTGGCTACTAGGGGTCCATGGTGAAAAGGGTTAGCTTGAAAGGCTCAAACGTTGATCCTAAGTTGACCTTCGTCATATCCCAAGTATATCCACCATCTTACCACAAACCATGTAATGATATTCTCAAAAGAAGTACCCAATTCAACAGATCAATGAACGCTTATCACAATTTGTTGCATTTGTAGGCTCTCAATCCTCTCCAAAACTCACATGAATACTTAAGCAAAAGAGTTCTCTAACTACATGTGTCAAACCACCATCTTACCACAAAGTTTGGATGAGTGCAATAGGGGTTCTGTGAATGCTTCAGCAAAAAAAAAATGATTATGGTGGGTTTGAAGAATTCACGAAGATAGCTATGAATGAGAATAAGTACACATGTGAAAAGGATGCACGTGTGATGTAAAATTAAAAACATTTGACACATGAAAATATGCCGCAGAGTTCCAACAAGCATTTTAAATATTGACTTTGCACCATCACCCCCCTACTTAAATGAAACATTGTCCTCAATGTTTAAGAATCAAATTTGAATGGGAAGTAACTAAAAAGGGTAGAATACACCTGATGAGTGACGTGGGTTGTTCGCTAAGCACAAAAGATGGTAATCTGAAATGACAAAATAAAACTAACCTGCAAACAAAAACAAAGAAAACAACAGCAGACTAAAAGGAAAAGAAAATAAAAATAAAATAAAATAAAATAAAATAAAAGAAATAAAACAAAACAAATAAAGAAAAACATACCTGCGTGGTGTGGTCAAGGTTGATAGACCGGATCCTCAAGTGGAATGTCTTCCACGATTGGAACTTGTCTATCAATTAACACTTTAAGGCGCTGACCATTTACTTTAAAGATCTGACCATCCTTAGGATTCTCTATTTCCACTGCCCCATGTGCAAAAACATTCTTTACTACAAAAGGTCCGGTCCACCTAGACCTAAGTTTTCCTGGGTGCTTATGGAGTCTAGAATCATATAAGAACACTCGATCATTAGGCTTAAACGTTTTTCTCAAAATATTTTTATCATGAAATGCTTTCATTTTAGCCTTATAGATTTTAGAGTTCTCATAAGCATCATTTCTCAACTCCTCTAACTCGGTCAACTGAAACTTTCTAAGCTTACCTGCTTCTCCCATGTCAAAATTGAATTGTTTGATGGCCCAATAGGCTCGATGCTCGAGCTCCACAGGTAAATGACAAGGCTTTCCAAAAACAAGCCTGTAAGGTGACATGCCTAAAGGAGTTTTGAAAGCTGTACGGTAGGCCCAAAGCGCATCAACTAGTCTCAAAGACCAATCCTTGCGATCCGGGTTGACCGTTTTTTCTAAAATTTGCTTAATTTCCCTGTTTGCAAGTTCTACCTGTCCACTTGTCTGAGGGTGGTAGGCAGTAGAGATCTTATGTACCACCCCATATTTTTTCATCAGAGCTTCAAAAGAACGGTTGCAAAAATGCGTACCCCGGTCACTAATGATAGCTCGTGGTATACCAAATCGAGATAACACATTTTCTTTGAGAAATTTAATTACCGTCTTATTATCATTGCACCTGCAAGCTGCTGCCTCTACCCATTTTGACACATAATCTACTGCCACAATAATATATTGATATCCAAAAGAAGGAGGAAATGGTCCCATAAAATCAATACCCCAACAATCAAAAATTTCAATCACTAAAATTGGGTTTAAGGGCATCATGTAACGACGTGACATGGCTCCTAACTTTTGACACTTTTCACATGAGCGACAATAGATATTTGCATCCTTAAACAAGGTGGGCCAATAAAATCCACACTGCAGAATTTTTGCAGCGGTTTTCTTCATAGAAAAGTGGCCTCCACAAGCTTGAGAATGACAAAATTCCAAGACGCTGGCAATCTCCTCATCAGGAATGCAACGCCTTAAAATTTGGTCAGGACAGTATTTGAAAAGAAAAGGGTCATCCCAATAGAAATTACGTACCTCAGTCATGAACTTCCTCTTGTCCTGAGCGCTCCAATCCACCGGTAACTCACCTGCAACCAAATAATTCACAATATGAGCAAACCATGGTAGAGAAGTAATAGAAAGTAAATGTTCATCGGGGAAATCATCCCTGATTGGTAGGTGGTCAGAGGTATCCTCAAATGTGAGCCTCGAGAGATGGTCAGCCACTACGTTCTCCACTCCTTTCTTGTCTTTAATGGTAATATCAAATTCCTGCAAAAGTAAAATCCACCGTATTAATCGTGCCTTAGCATCCTTCTTTGTAAGAAGGTACTTAAGGGCTGCATGATCTGTGAAAACAATAATAGGAGAACCAATCAAATAAGCACGAAACTTATCCAAAGCAAACACTACAGCTAGTAACTCTTTTTCGGTGGTGGAGTAATTCATCTGAACACTATTTAGAGTTCTACTAGCATAATAAATGACAAAAGGCTTCCCCTCTCTTCGCTGTCCAAGAACAGCACCTACAGCAAAATCACTAGCATCACACATGATCTCAAAAGGCAAAGTCCAGTCAGGTGGTTGCATTATGGGTGCTGAGGTAAGCTTGCCAATTAGCATTTTAAATGCCTCTTGACAAGCTTGAGTCCACTCAAATGGGGCATCTTTAGCTAGGAGGTCACATAATGGTCTAGAGATGGTGGAAAAATTTTGTATGAACCTCCTATAAAAACCCGCATGACCAAGAAAGGATCTCACATCCTTTACTGTCCTAGGTGTAGGCAACTTAGAGATTAATTCAATCTTAGATTGATCAACCTCTATCCCCCTAGAAGAAATAATATGCCCTAAGACAATACCTGAAGGTACCATAAAGTGGCATTTCTCCCAATTCAGAACCAATTTCTTTTCCTCACAACGAGTCAACACTCTCTCTAAATTCAATAAGCATGCATCAAAAGAAGATCCAAAAACAGTTAAGTCATCCATAAAAACTTCCATGCAATTTTCAACCATGTCACTAAAAATACTCATCATGCAACGTTGAAAAGTAGCAGGTGCATTACACAATCCAAATGGCATTCTACGAAAAGCATAAGTACCAAAAGGACAAGTAAAAGTGGTTTTTTCCTGGTCTTCTAATGCAATTTCAATTTGATAATAACCAGAATAACCATCCAAGAAACAATAAAAAGGATGACCAGCCACACGCTCAAGAATTTGATCAATAAAAGGGAGAGGAAAATGGTCTTTCCGGGTGGCAGCATTCAATTTTCTGTAATCAATGCACATCCGCCACCCAGTCACAAGTTTTGTAGGGACTAACTCTCCCAGGTCATTCTTTACCACAGTAACACCTGACTTTTTAAGAACAACCTGTGTAGGACTTACCCATTTACTATCAGCAATAGGATATATGATTCCTGCATCTAATAGTTTCAACACTTCATTTTTCACCACTTCTTTCATAGTGGGATTAAGCCTACGCTGGGGGTCTCTACGAGGGCTAGTTCCTTCCTCCAAATTAATTTTATGAGAACAGACCAAGGGACTAATACCTTTTATATCAGCAATGTTCCAACCTAAGGCTGACTGATGCTCCCTTAGGGTCCGAATTAATTTCTCACCTTGAGAATCAGACAATTCAGATGAGATAATAACAGGAAAAGTATCACCTGGACCAAGGAAAGCATGCTTTAAACCCTTAGGCAGAGGCTTCAATTCAACTTTGGGTGCTTCCACACTTGAAGGAATTTGTTTTTCACCTTTCTCAGGTAACTCCTCAAATTTCGGTTGCCATGCCCGAGTGCCATAGTCCTGAGTCCTATCAAAAGTAACACAAATATCAACTACATCAGATGGATCACTGATAGAATCACATTCAGAATGAATAAGAAAATACTCAAGGGGATCAAAATCATGAGCTATAGAAACTCCCTTATCCATGAGTGAGTCAATCATGTATGTCTGGTGGCTCTCGTCATCATTTTCTGGCTGTTTTGCAATATGGAAAATATTCACCTCGAGAGTCATGTTTCCAAAAGACAGCTTCATGAGCCCGTTCCTGCAATTAATAAGAGCATTAGCAGTGGCAAGAAAAGGCCTACCTAAAATCAAAGGAATTTTAGAAGTAGTATCAACAACAGAACTAGTGTCAAGGATTAGGAAATCAACAGGATAATAAAATTTATCAATTTGAATTAGAACATCCTCTACCACACCCCGAGGTACTTTGACTGAACGGTCAGCCAATTGTAATACCACAGTGGTTGGTTTGATTTCTCCCAACCCCAACTGCAAATAAATAGAATATGGCATTAGATTCACACTAGCCCCTAAATCTAGCAAAGCTTGCCCAAACTCATTATTTCCAATGCTGCATGCAATGGTTGGACAACCAGGATCCTTGTACTTGGGAGGAATCCGCTGCTCAATTAGAGCACTAACTTGCTCTGTCAGGAATGCTGTCTTCTTCACATGGTGCTTCCTCTTGACTGTACACAAATCCTTGAGAACCTTTGCATAAGTAGGTACTTGTTTAATCACATGCAAAAGTGGAAGATTGATTTTTACCTGCCTTAGATTCTCTAGGATTTCATTGTTAGCATCCAGAGTTCGCTTGCTTGATTTTAAAGCTTGAGGAAATGGTACCTTAACAAGACTCTTTGTCACCTCAGGTTCCTTGGGTAGCTCGGCATCACTATTATCTTGATCATCTGATTTGTCCGTTGTTGGAGTGTGTAATGACTCACCACTTCGTGTCACAATGACATTCACATCCTTCAAATTTTCTTGTGCCATGTGTTGACCATGGGGTGCAGACTGAGCTTGAGAAGGGAACTTACCTCGCTCATTCACACTCAAGGAGCTCATCAATTTGGACATTTGGCTTTTTATCTCTTTGTTTTCTTCAACAACCTGCACAATCAAAGATTCAAACTTTTGGTTAGTCTTACCCTGTGTCTCAATAAAAGCATGCAAAGTGTCTTCTAAAGGACTCCTAGAAGATGTAGGTGCATGATAAGGTGTAGGATATGATCTAGGGGGTTGTGCAGGTGGTTGATTTTCAGACTTCCAGCTAAAATTGGGGTGATTGCGCCACCCCGGATTATAGGTATCAGAGTAAGGTGTAAAAGGCTTCTTGTACATACCTAAGGCATTACATTGTTCCTCATACATCCCTCTCATCTCAGCAAGTGTGAGACATTCTTGGGCGAGGTGATCTACCCCACCACACACAAAACATGGTCCAAAAGACTCTGCATGATTAGCCACGTGTGTTGGTTTTAAGTCCTTAGTCTTTAACACATCTAACTCCCTAGTGAGCATCTCAACCTTAGCCTTTAGGCTATCATCTTCCCTGAGATGGTAAATTCCACCACCATTTGGGTTCCCTGCAGGTCGTGACCTATTTGTGCTTTCAGTAGCACTAGGTCCAGTCCAAGTGTGAGCTTTTTCAGCAAGCTCATTTAGGTATTCTATGGCCTCATCAGGATCTTTTTGTAAGAACTCACCATTACACATCATCTCCACAAATTGGCGTTCTCTAGGTGTAAGTCCCTCATAAAAATAGCTCACTAAGCGCCAATTCTCATACCCATGGTGAGGACACACACTCAACAACTCCTTAAATCTCTCCCAAGACTGATACAAAGTCTCACTGTCCTTTTGTGCAAAGGTGGAGATTTGCCTTTTTAAAGCATTGGTCTTATGTTGGGGGAAATATTTATTAAAGAAGACCTGAGTCATCTCACTCCATGTCCCAATAGATCGTGGTCTCAGCGAGTATAACCAACTCTTAGCTCTATCCTTCAAAGAGAAAGGAAAGAACTTAAGTCTCACAATATCATCAAGTGCAATTTGATTATGAAAAGTCGCAACTACTTCCTCAAACTCCCTAATGTGCACATATGGATTTTCATTTTCTAAGCCATGAAAATTAGGGAGTAATTGTATCATCCCTGTTTTAAAATCTAGTTGGCGAGTATTAGCTGGAAACATGATGCATGATGGTGTGGCTGTGCGTGTAGGGTGCAAGTAATCATGAAGAGTTCTAATGGGTTGATCTTCGTGTTCACCCATTTCTTCGGGACTCAATGGATTGTCAAATAAAGGATTTAAAAAATCTGAGTCTAACTCTATCACAGGCCTACTAGCAAATCTACCCAAGGTGTCTCTATATCTGTGCATGCAAGGCAATGAAATACTAAAAGAATAAAAATACTATAAAAAGATAAAAGATAATTAATAATAACAATAACAATGCAGCAAGTTAAAAGAAGGAACGAAGTTACCGCTTTTGCAAACTGTTGAAAAGAAAAACTATCTAACAATTCTTCTACCGTCTCCCCGGCAACGGCGCCAAAATTTGATTACGCCCAAAGAATAACACGGTAATTGTAGCACAGCTTTGGGGTGTCGATTCCACAGAGAGACAAATTAAAAGAATAATAGACAGGAACAAAAAAACTAAAGAAAAATATTAAATGATTACTGAAGAATAAAGATTAATTTTAAATGCAAATTAAAGTGAAACAAAGTGACTAACGTAAAAAGTACTCAAATTTGACAAACAGTAAAGCGACGGGAATCCCTTGCACAAATTTGGTATTTTAATTATTCTTAATTCATTGAATAACTCAATTAGGAATTCAATTCCCAAAATTCCCAACCGGAAAGTATAGATTTATAAACCAAGATCAAACCACATGTAACCCTTTGAAGAATCATTCACCACTTTGAAAATACATAAATTATTATCACTATTGAGAAAATCCAACGACGACAATATACTCAAGTAGCAATATTGCAGCAAAGAATTAAATCAATATAGATAAATAATTGATCCAAACATAATCAAAGAACTAATCCATTCAATAGAAAAAGCATGACTGAATCCATAAATAGAATAAATTCTATGACTATTCGGAGAAGAAAATACCAACAATAAATTGAGAATGGTAAAACAAAAGAGTATTTCTAATTAGAAATCAAATACATAAATTAAAAATAAATAAAATACCATCTACTGTGCAAGTTCCTCCCTCGCCTTACTTGAGAATTTAGTTACTCATAAATATAGTGGACAACAAAAATCTCCCAAAAAAATAAGACAAACCGGCGGCCATCAGTAATTCTTCCTCCGTTTCGTCGTCTGCTCCCTGTCTCTGATATGCGTCCAGTACCCAGTCCCCCCAAAGGAACAGCCGCCTCCTCCTTTATATAAAAAAGTCAAACCCTTTTATTATCTTTTTGTTTTTGGTTCCAGCCGTCCAAGGCTCAAAAGGAAAAGGCCCAAAAAGGCTTAGGTTTTCAAGTCTTTAAGAAGAAAATACATTTTCTTCCCCTCTTTATTCCAACTTCTTTATTTCAACTCCTAAAGCTCAAATCTTGTGTAACTTGAGAAAGATCAAGCCCAATAAAAATAATGAGTGTTGGGTCCACGTGATAGCAGCATCAATTTCAGCCTTTTCACTCTATGGGCTGTCATCAAAATAAAAACAAATATAAAAGCCCAATAATAAAGTTCTAAAATATTAAATGTAAAGCCCAATTATAAATTATCTTTCACCAACCAATAATGCAATATTTAAGATGTAAAATATTATAAAATCATGCTCAAATATATCTCAGTGTGAATAGATATTAAATTCAATAATATAAAGTATATCTAATTATTTCTATTCATATTTTAGTATTTTAACCCAATAATGGGGTATTTAGAATGCACTTTCGCGCACTCATCAAGTCCTGCCAACAAGGCCTCGTACTCGGCCTCATTATTAGATGCCTTGAACATCAATCTGATAGCTCGCTCTATTAGGAAACCTCCTGAGCTGGATAGCAACAAGCCTACCCCTGCCCCCCTTGCGTTTGAGGATCCATCCACATGAAGGCTCCAGATGTCCTCTTCGAACACCCCCGCCTCGGGTGGGGGCTCGGACGCAGAAAACTCGGCAATGAAGTCGGCGAGGACCTGCCCTTTGACCGAAGTACGGGGTTTATACTTTATGTCGAATTCGCCAAGCTCCACAGCCCACTTGACGATTCTCCCCGTAAGGTCGCCTTTGTGAAGGATAGGCTTGAGCGGCCGATCCGTAAGAACTTCTATGGCGTGGGCCTGGAAATAGTGCCGAAGTTTCCTTGCCGAAACAATCAACGCTAGAACCAGTTTTTCCATTGGTAAGTACCTTGTCTCGGCATCAAGTAGGGTTTTGCTTACGAAATACACCGGCTTCTGGGCCCCTTCACTTTCTCTGACAAGCGCCCCACTCACAGCTCCTTCTGAAACTGATAAATAGAGCTCAAGTACCTCCCCAGTGGTCGGCACGGACAACGTCGGAGGGCATTTCAAGTACTCTTTGATTCCTTCCAACGCTCGGCCACACTCCTCGTTCCAAGAGCCCTTTGCAGCTCCTTTCAGTATAGTGAAGAACGGTTTGCACCTATCGGAAGATTTAGAGATGAAACGGTTCAGAGCGGCCAACATGCCGGTCAGTTTCTGGACTTCCTTGGTGGTCTTCGGCGCTTGTATATTCTGCACCGCCTGTACTTGTTGAGGATTGGCTTCGATGCCTCTATGAGTGACCAGATATCCCAAGAATTTTCCGGAGCTTACTCCGAAGGCACACTTCGACGCATTGAGCTTAAGGCCGTAACTGCGGAGTACGGAAAACGTGTTCCCGAGATCCCTGAGGTGGTCGGAACTCTCCTTGGTTTTGACTAACATATCATCGATATAAACCTCCATAGTGACGCCGAGTAAATGTTTGAACATCCTGTTCATCAACCGCTGGTAAGTGGCGCCAGCGTTCTTTAGCCCAAACGGCATCACTGTGTAACAGTAGATCCCTCGGGGTGTGATGAATGCCGTTTTTTCCTGGTCTGCCTCATGTAGGGGGATCTGATGGTAGCCCGCCCGAGCGTCTAAAAAGGCGATCCGCTGGTGGCCTGCGGTAGCATCCACCAGCTGATCCACTTTTGGCAATGGATACTCATCTTTGGGGCATGCCTTGTTCAAATCCGTGAAGTCCACGCACACACGCCATTTTCCTTCCTTCTTCTTGGCGCACACAGTGTTAGATAGCCACTCCGGGAACTGCACCTCCCGGATGGAACCTACTTCCAACAGCCTGTTCACCTCCTCATCCACGGCCTTCGTATGGTGGGGAGCCGTTCTACGGGCCTTCTGCCTTACGGGTTTATAGGAAGGGTCCACATGGAGTCGATGAGTGATCACCTCCGGACTTATCCCTGTCATTTTGGCTTGTGTCCAGGCGAAGACGTCGGAATTGCTTTGCAGGAATGAGATCATCTCAGATTTCTCGGCATCATTCAGCGATGCCCCTATAAGGAAATACCTTTCCTCGTTGTCAGGATCTAGGAAGGTTTTGACCAATGCCTCCGTGGAACGGTCGGCCGGCTCTGTGAGGGGTTCGTCCACCCCTGGCCGACCGGACTGTAATTGCTATTTAGCCAACACCGCCTCCGGATCGCGTTCCCGGGATCTACTACTGACCCCGATCTTCATCGCCGCATAGAAACAGTGTTTTGACGAAGCCTGGTCCCCCCTAATCTCCATGATTCCTTCCGGGGTAGGGAACTTGATTTTCTGATGATATGAGGAGTGTACGGTTTTCAAGGCGTGCAACCATGTCCTGCCCATGATGGCATTGTATGGCGAATCCGAGTCTATCACCACGAATTCCACTGGGATAGCAACGATCCTGGCCCGAACTGTGAGGGTGATTTTACCGAGGTGGAGGACACTAGAACCGTTGAACCCTATCAAAGGAGTCCTCACCGGTTTTAGATCTTTCTGGGTGAAACCCATCTTGCGGAAGAGGTCATCGTAAAGAACCTCGGATGAGCTGCCTGAGTCCACCAAGATTCGTTTGACGTCATACTTGTGCACCCGCAAAGTGATCACCAGCGCGTCTTCATGAGGGAGCACTAATCCGTCAAGGTCGGCATCAGAGAATTGGATACCCTCGGCATCACACCGGGGTCTCTTAGGCGCCTTCTCTCCCCGTCTGCTTTCCTCCACCTTCATGGCCTGGGACACCTTCCTCAGCTCGGCCCTCAGTACATTATAGGTCGGTCTTTCCACCGTACAAGCGTGTATGACGTCGATCACGGGCACCTGCTCTTCCTGGACCTCGACATCCCTCACCGCCAGGACTCCCGAGGGTCGTCTATCTATAAACTCTCCCAGGTGCCCTTCGCGCACCAGCTGTTCGAGGAAGGACTTATAGCTTCTGCAATCTTCGGTGCGATGCCTTACGTCTTTATGATAGGAACAACGGGCTGTCGGGTTTCTCGTGGATGGGTCCCCTATCATCCTGGGCGGCCACCTGAAGAAGGGCTCACCTTTTATCTTGTTCAGCATCCTGTAGATAGGCTCCCTGAAGGTCGTATTCACTCCCTGAAAGGACGGATGGTTCAGCGGTACAGGCGCCACCCTTCGAGTGGGTGGCTCTCTGTCCCTTCTCCTCGGGGTTGAAGCCCTTGGCTCGGCACCCGTGATTTCCTCATCCAGCCTGGCGTATTTGTTTATCCGAGCCATCAAATCCCTCATATCTCCCGGGGCCTTCTTTGTCAACGATCGATAGAGATCGGTGTCTCGGGACAGCCCCAACCGGAATGATGCTGCGGTCATATTTTCCGAGCATGATTCCACCTCGTTCACCTCCTCCCAGTACCGGATTGCATACTGTCGGAGGGACTCTCCGCCATTCCTCTTAAGGATAAGCAATGCCCCGATGTCTTTTTGGCTTCTTACTGCTTGTGATGAACCGAGCCACGAAGAGCCCTGACAATTGTCTCCAGGAGCTGATGCTCTCGGGGAGGAGGTTTTCATACCACTTCATGGCCGTATCGCCGAGACTCATCGGGAAGACTCGGCAGAGCACCTTCGGATTCGTGTCGTAAATGGACATCAACTGCTTATATTGTCTCAAATGACCTTCAGGATCTGTCCTCCCATCATACACTTTGAATCGAGGAACGATAAATTTTTCGGCATCTCCGCATCGCGGATTGCTCGCACAAACGGAGAGTTGATCTCCTCGTCCTCGTCTGGTTCCTGAGCACGGCGTATGTTGTCAAGACGTCCGCGGACATCCCCTTGGGGTTGCCGCTTCCTCGGTCCCCGCGCCGTGGACTCCCCCTGGGACTCCAACGCATCTGCCAGAATCCCCCTCCGGAGGTCCCACCGGGACAGGTCAGACTCATGGTACCTGCGCACCGACCGCTCCTCGGGGGCTGGTTTCCCTCGGCTTCGGGGATCGCGCCTCTCCGTAGTGCGCCCATATGTCTTTCTCCCGGGGGTCCCTTGTCTTGCCCCCCTGGGGGTGCCCCGACTATCACTCCGATCCCCAGTTTCTCCACTACCTCGCCGATTGGGACCAGAAGACCGCTCGAACCCGTCAAGCCGCCGTCGGACTTTCACATTATCTCTTTCCAATCGCTTGATGCGCTTTTTCATTCGTCTCTCCACTATTTCCACAATATCTCGGGCCAAAAGTCCTTGCCCCCCAAGGTCCTGGTCCCCGGGGAATGTCTGCTGGGAAGGACGCCCACTCTCTTCCGACTGGTCCAATGGACCTGATTCCGTGACCGTTGGGAGACGGGTAGCATTCGCATTTATCAAGCGCAAACTCCCTCCCCCATCGCCTTGCGATCGCGTGTTTACCATGACGTAACCACCACACAGGGAAAAGTTCGTACAAAATGAAATTTCCCACAGACGGCGCCAGCTTGCACGGGATATTTCCTGCAACAATGTGAGGTAACGGTTATCCGTCTGATGAACCTGCAACAATCCACAGAATCAGAAAAAGGGGGCCAGGTGTGAACCCGGCTTATCCCCTCCGAAGATTAAATCAGTCAGAGGGTCAAGGCATAACCTTTATAAAATCAGTGTTTTTCATCTTGCGTACCTTTGCTATCCATTTTTCGGGGTATTTATACCTGAAAAGGCAATGAGTGCTATGACTTTAAGTCCCATCACGACGTTCACTACTCGACCCTTTTATCCAGGCGTAATGAGTGTTTTTTTTAGCTCCAGTTACCACGCTTTTAATGCCCGGGCGATAGGATGAGTGTTCGGCTCCATGCCGAGAGTTTACGATGAGCATTCGGCAATGAGCCGATCATTTGTGGCCAACTCCGAGATCCCAGAACCACGTCTTGGACATTCAATGCTCGGCGGAACGAAACCTCGGTAGATGCCGAGCCCATGCACTCGGCATCCTAATCATAAATGTTGGCTGACAACGACCTGCAGACTTCACGTCTCGAGGATGCAGGAGATTGCATTAATGGCTGTCCGGGTCACTCACGTCGCCATAAATATGCTGTCTTGTCGTCATAAATACGCTGTCGTACCTCCATAAATGCAGGGGATCAGGTAGCATGTCCGGCTTCCCGAGCCACTTCCTCTCGGCGTGCCCCTCGGCGGCTCTTTAACCTTTGCAACGGCTAACCCTTCCACGTGTCGCCACGGGGATAGTGGAGTCGCCTAGAGTCCTTCCAATAACTTAGTATATTATTCTCATTTTAGATGGGTTGAGAATTTTAATCCAAACTCAAAATAGGTACAAAAAACACTATTTTTTGGGTAATATTCTCATGGAAAAATTCAAATCATCCACATAAAATCTAACAAAAAAATCTATTAATATTCTCTCAAATATATTTACACACTCAACTCACTAAATAAAATTAGTCGTTGGCATATTGACCACCGCCCTCTCCGTTAAATCTTAAATTCGTTGGTTTGAACGTTGTCGTCTCTCTTCCTGACCCAAAAAAAAAAACTCACTATATCATACATCATGTGAAGTCTACATGATCCAAGCTAAGTATCGGAAATTTGAAACTTGGATTACACAATACTACAAAAACAAAGACAAAAAACCAAATCTTATTAATCAGTTTGTTGGTCTGATCTCTTTGCATTCTCATGTACATGGCTTCACTGGTGCAATGGGTTTGGACCGGTTGGGACAAGTCACTTTTCAGCACCTTACTGTGGATTGATCTCGCTTCCAGGTGGCTCTGGTTGCGCATCAATGTCCGGTGGACGTGCCCGGTGGTGGTGTTTGAGAAATGGGGTGAAATTGAAGTTGCTGGGGGTTCGAAGAGCGATGAGGAAGTATTAATAAAGCCACTGGTGTTGAAGTGTTTGAGACCGTGGAATTCATGAAAGAATAGTAAGAGGAGAGAGAGCCAAAACATGAGATACAATACATGGGAGATCTTCAAGGCCATGTTGGAGGAGGAGAAGGGTGAGAAGAGGAAACATGGAGCAATGATATATATATATATGGAGAGTTAAAACTATACAAGAAGAGAGGTTTTAGTAGATTGAGATCAGTTTGTGAAGGTTGACAGCTTGAATCTAATGGATGAATAAGAAATGTAGATAAGGGTTGAATCTAGAGGGTGTTTGATCCCATGTGTGAGACTTCTGTGTATGTTTATTTGGTAATTTAATGTGTGTGTAAGAGAGAGAAATACGGGGTTGCTATAGTGGTAATATGAACGAATCGTAAATTCAAACATTCCGAGTTCGAATCTTGACAAAATGTTGAGGTCATGAGAAATTTATTCCTCACGAATACCTTAATCTCTGCGTAGATGGTCTGTCTTTTACTAAGAATAATCGAGGTGCGCATAAATTGTGTGGTAGCTTAACTCGAATTTAAGTCAAACTCAACCCAAGAATTTTATTACTTTTTGAATATCTAGGTTGGACTTGGACAAAAAATCCCAACACAAATTGAATTCGGACAATACTTCCGTTGGGACATTGGGTTGATGGGTTCCACTTAAACCTAAACAGAATTTGTGAAATTGGGTTGAACCCGATTTTAACCCAAAATTTAAAATAAAAAAATAAAAAATTGCACATCTATTCATTATCATTTAGGTTTGAAGCCTATTATAGATGTGAAATTCATTCTTTCTATTTTCTAATTTAGTTTTGATTAGGGAAAGATTTATAGAATTTAGGTTCAATTTTGAGGCTAAACCAAAACTAAAACCAATGTTAGATTCAATTTGATTTTGATTAATGAGAATCATGATTTTAATCCAATCTTAAACCGAATTATGTAACTTGAGTTCAAAAACTTAATCATAAGTTGTTCTCGGGTTGAAGTTGCACGAGTTAAAACATGGGTTGAGTTGAAGGTTTGATACTCTGAGTTGACTCTAAAATGACCTCTCAACTCTCCCAAGTTCGACCCTATTTTCAATTCCAACAAAAAAGCGGGCCTTATTGGTTGTTGAGGTTTTATGGGCCTTCGTATTGGACTTTTCCCCACGTTACGTACCTAGTTTTTGTTTGGGCTTTTACCGCCATTCCGTTTTACGGAATACGACGTCGTCAGGAAAAGAATATAAAATGAGGCGGATTGCTTCGTTGCAACGCGAACCAGATCAGAAAAACATAAACAAAAGTGCAACGGGACTTCCGTCGGGCCAACAGCTTCACCGGAACTCGAAGAGATCTCCGATCAAATTCAATCAATCATATAATAAGAAGAAGAGAAAATGGTATGAAAATCTAATCTCACCCTCTCTCCCTCTGTCTCTTCAGATGTAAATATATGAAATTTTTAGGGTTTTATTGATTGATTGCTTGTGTATTTAAGTAGTTTTTGTATTAGGGTTTATTATCAGTTAATTATTATTTGCTATGGATGGTATGTATCAGTCCTTTCAATAATTCTCCGATTTCGATTATACAAAAAGGATATTTCTACGAATTGGATCATAGAATTTTGTTTCACCCTAGAATTCGGATAAATTGGAAATTTGCTGGATTTTACGCGATAATGGGTTCGTTTTGCTTGTGAGGGGAGCTTATAAACCAGGGTTTGATTTAGTATTTATGCTTGCATGGTGAGAGGCCTTTAGGAGGAATTTAGGAATTGTGAGGACCGCCTTATAAATTTGTAAAGGATTTTTCAAAGCTTGGTGTGGTAGCCGCCCCCCCCCCCCCCCCCCCCCCCCCCCCAATATCAATCATTGAGCTTATTCTTATTTTGTTTCCTTCGCATTTTCTTTGTTTGAAACAAAGGGACCATATATTTACTAAGTCATCAACATGAGGCCAGTTTTTTTTTTTAGTAATTGAACTATGAGTTTTAAGCTAACATTCTTACAGAAAAAAAAATCATCTGTAGGTTTGTAGGAATTAGTATGCTTTTATATATGTAGTTTGCGAGGCTTTGTTTGATGTTGTAAAAGGGACGATCCCTTGATAAGTTTTTTAATGATCCGCTGCTTCGAGGAGTTGACACAGTGGAAGTTTTATCTCACATAGTCCATGTTGAGTTTTTCATTGGTATAATTTATCTGTTTTTCACGTCATATGGATATGTAATTTTAGGATTTTAATTACTCTGTTCTTTAAGGTGCGCTTTTTAAAAAAAAAAATTAAATCTTGGGTCTTTTACTCTTTTTGCCTTTCCTATTTTCATTAAGTTGCTGAAATTGCTTGTTGGTTTTCTGCAGTCTTCACTTGCAGCTGCTAGAGCAGACAATTTTTATTACCCACCAGAATGGACCCCAAAAAAGGTATGCTTGCTTAGAATTCATTCCCAGCTGCTCTCTCTGTATTTTTATATTATTTAGATGACGCATCGTTGTCGATTCTTATATGTCCTTTATCTTCAGGGTTCCTTAAACAAGTTTCATGGTCAGCATGCTTTGAGGGAGAGAGCAAGAAAAATAGACCAGGGCATCTTGATTATAAGGTATTGAATCAAAACCATTATAAGAAGTATGTTATGTAGGTTTTTTATTTCTAGCACAAAAGCGATGTATTTTTCAAAAAGTTTTGGAAATAGGGACATTCATCTAAGCTCTTGCACCTTAGGAAGAATACATTACACATTACATTGGGGCAAAGGGATCCTTAAGAAGACTTGAGATTCAGCAAATGCGAGATTTATAATTACTTGAGAGTCTCCCATACTTCCATGGCTCTTGATTTTTAAGTCTCTGGTGATGTTAAATTGGGGAAATAATATATATGTACATTGGTAATGACTATTGTATTTGTTTTTATTGAATTCTTGTGTATAATGCAAAATGTACAAAGAAATGAAAAGATAAAACTTTGATAACCACCTAAAGAAGTTCTTTGATTTTCATACAATTTGAGAAAGCCTATTAGAGAATGTTGCTGTTACATTTATATCAAAAGCATAGGTGAAAAAGATAAATAGAAGATAGTAATAAAAATATGAAAAGAAAAATGTTACCATGTTGAAATGGCTAGCTGCTAATATCAATTATTTTCTGAAGGTTCGAAATGCCTTTCAATATCTGGTGTGGTGGATGCAACTCTATGATCGCAAAGGGTGTAAGGTTCAATGCAGAGAAAAAGCAAGTGGGAAATTATTATTCTACGAAGGTATGCTGTAGTTCATTATAGATGCTCAAGTGAATTTTTGATTGGGGACTGTTAGTACTGAATTTCTGCTTGCTTTGATTAGATATGGAGCTTTACCATGAAGTCTGCATGCTGCAAACATGAGATTGTTATTCAAACCGATCCAAAAAATTGCCTGTATGTGATTATTAGTGGGGCCACACAAAAGACCGAGGAATACGACGTTGAAGATGCAGAAACCTTGGTACTCCCAGGAGATGAAGGTGATTATTAACATTGAAGTACTTATGTGTGGTTGGATGTCCCGTGGAAGTCCGGTGTGCTATGCTAGCATTTTGAAATGAGTTCATCTTGCTTTTTCTACGATTTAAATGAGCTATAAATACATATGCATACACACTTGTCTTGGATGGTTTTTCCCTTTTCCCAAGGTATTATTAGGTTGCTTCCTTTCTTCTTGTTGTGATGTCTCCTTGGTAGACCGGTAACGGCTGTTAACACGTTATGCATAATAACAATGGTCTGATTATTCTAGATCGACGTTCAACAGTCTCATTTTTCTGGGTTTTTATTTGTAAAATGGTGTTGACATGTTATTGGTGATTTCCAGATAGAAGTAAGCTAGTAGATCCTTTCTACCGTCTTGAACACCAGGAAGCGGATTTGAAAAAGAAGAAAGAAACTGATCCGGTACTCGTACGCCTTCAGCGGATGTCTGATGCCAGACATTCAGATGATTATGCCTTGAACAAGGCTCTTCGAACCAAACTTAGGGTATGCTACTTAGCTAATGTCTGTTCTTTTTCATCTTCCCTCTTCCTCTTTCTCTTCTGTGACATCCGTTTATTTGCCTTCATTTTCCCACTTCAGAGTCAAAAGAAAAGAGTTGCTGAAGAAGAGGCCGCTTCCAGGAAAATTGGACTTGGCATTAGACTACTGCCACCCTCTGAAGAAGATACTGCTGCCGCAGCTCGTGTCAGGTTCTCCTCTAAGTTTGATAGAAATAGGAAGGAGAAACGAGCATTGATAAACGCTGCTTCAATTTTTCCTGGGTCATCTGGATCTTCGAAGTCCCATTCGCAGCGGTTGGAGTTAGAATCCAAGAGAAGAAAAATAAATGTAGCCACAGCTTCAAAGTTGCTGGTAGGGGGTTTTAAGCCATCCTCATGGTCTCGTACTGCTGTTTCTTCTGCTGGGCGGAACAGGATTTAAAGTTGCCTTGTGGTAAGTTTAGCTTGACCGAGTTCTGTACAGATCTTGAAAAATCTTTGTTGGTAGCATGGCTCAATTCTGCCTCGGTTCAAATTTGCAATTGCTTTTTGTGCATATATAAGCTCTAGGGATGGTTCAAAATTTTCTTTTTTTCTTTACCCTTTTGTCCACCCTCTCCCCGGCTTTTGATTTTTATTTGTTGCGAGTTTGAGTCTTGTTGTCCTCCTCCTTGACCCAAAAAAATAGATTACCATGGAATGACAGTTTTCTCAACTAATAAGCTGCAATCAAAAGATTATTTTACATAACCATGAGTTTTATCATCTGAGTTCTCTCTCTACATTGGTATATGTATTCGAAGGATTGGATCCGAATGATCTATATGCAGTCACACACACACACACACACACATATATATATGGGTTTCTCAATCTGTTAGGCCTTCCATTGGATACATATCATCTGCATTGCTTGATGTTCAAGTCAGATATTATGGGCTTTGCAATTTAGGGAAGTCACATGCATGCAGGGTCATATATACATCTGCCTTGTGGCCCGTGCCTTTATCAACTTTTTTTTCTTTCTAAAAGCATCATTGGTGGTTTATTAAAGCGCTAGAAATTGGGATTTTTGAACATACACCTTTTTTTTTTAAGGTTAGCTGTTAATTTTATGGCCACCATTCCTCCTTTTGGACCTTAAGGTTGTAGGTACAAACTTCATCGTCACCTCCTGACATAAAAAAAAAAAAAACCTTTTTTTCTATTTAAGAAGTAAAAATGCACTTTTACTTGTCTTTCTATATTATCTTTGTAAAGATTGCATAACTTATTTCTTTACTTGAAGTCTTTGTTAGCATAATTTTTTTGGTTACCAAATAATAACTTATTTGTACTATATCAAAAGTTACAATCAAGTTATAACTCAAATCATTTTTAAGAGTAAGCAAAAGTTTGTGAATAAATATTCATTACACTATCGATACTTTATAATTATTAACATTTAATATCACCATTTAATCCTAAATCATCATGAGTAATTTTATACAATCTAAATAAAATTTAAAAAGTTATAACTCAAATGTATTGATAAATGGTTTTCATCAATTTTTTCAGTGGGACTTACTCATCTAATACTCATCCAAGAGATGATATGTATTTGAGTTATAATTTTTTAATTCAGTTTAGATTGTATAGCATATTCCAATCACCACCTATAGATAGTGAATTCCATGTAATCTAATTTACTAATTAATTAATACAAGAATTTTAATTACAAACTTGATGATAGTGTAGTATTATCTTTACTAATTTGATATAAATAGGAATTTGTTTTTATTAAACTAAAAATGTTGCTAAAAAAAAAAAAGAACAGTTTTTAAATTTTTTTTTGTAATTGGCAAAAAAGGACAGAAAATTAAAGTGTTTGTAACACAACAGTCCGAAAATGCCAGCTGGACAGCACAGAAGGTGAACATTGGATATCCCAAAAATCAAAGCATGTGGTCATTCGAACATCATTGGATCCTAACCATGCCAACTGTACACAGAAACCCAGACAAAAGCATCTTCTTTACAGTTGGAAAAAAAAGCTAAAAAAAAAATTCTTTCTACTCTTTTCTAATATTATTTTTTTCAACGGTCAAGTATCCAAATTAACTTATATGTACCTTCATTAATTCTCTTTCCGACCTAATTAAAGACAGATCATCCATTCTGAAACTAAAATATTAATAAAAGATAAATTCTTCATACTCTGACTCTAAAAACTTATTAAGTTTCGAACTCTGCCCCAATACTATCAATATGAGTAATATTCTATAAAATTCAAAATTTTATCTAATCATAATTAATTTAACATAAATTTTATATATTTTGAGTTTAAATCATATATAAATAATGTTTAAGGACTCCGTAGAGTGTTTACCCAAATACTTATTAATATACATAAACTTCAATTTGGTAGTCCACCCAATAAAACAAACAAAACTAATCCTTTGGAGTAAATAGTAATAATGATATTTGTTATATAACGTCACCATTCAATAAAAATATAATAAATAAATAAATTTTATTAAATTGTGATATTACCCAACAACAATGATGTATTGTTGCATTATGCTGAATATTTCCCGGTCCTCTCTCGCCAGCTCCACTTCCCACCAAAACCCCGTTACTTTCTCAAATTATCACTTCCCATTCTTAGTAGGGTAGCCAAATCCAATGGGTAGCCATACATCTCATGGAATTTATATCTATTAGTAATAGACTCGTATTTTTAAAATACTATATAATATTAAAAATTAAACTGATATTAAAATAAAGAGAGATAAATGTGAATTGATGAGATTATTTGAAATTAGAGAGTGTATTAATTGAGTTGTCTAACATTGAGATTATGCAGAAAAGTTGAAGTTTTGATCGAAAAAGAAAATTTTGGGATGATTGTATAAAATTGAATCAAAATAGATTAAAATTAAATTAATCTTTAACGATAATTATTATAATACTAAATATATAGATATCTCTGTCTTCCACAAATTTACACACACACACATTGTCATGGCCAAACTTCAATACATATGCATATAATATAATACGTCCTTTTGAATCTCTCTCTCTCTCTCTCTCTCTCTCTATCTCATCTTGACACCTTCCCCTCTCTCATCTTCACTTTCCCCAACAACACCACGATGGTGTTACTGTCTTCTCTCTCCCCACCAGTCTTTCTCCTCTCTCTCTTCCTCACCGTTCTCCTCACCCTCCCAGATCTCTCCACCACCACTGAATACCTCAAACTCCCACTCCTCCACAAAACCCCATTCCCCACCCCATCCCAGTCCCTCATCTCCGACTCCCACCGCCTCTCCGTCCTCTTCTCCGCCCTTCACCACCGCACCCACAACCCCCACGTCCAGCTTCCAATCACCTCCGGAGCATCTACAGGCTCCGGCCAGTACTTTGTCGATCTCAGCCTCGGCACACCATCCCAATCCCTCCTCCTCGTCGCAGACACCGGCAGCGACCTCATCTGGGTAACGTGCTCCGCTTGCCGGAACTGCTCCTCCCACCCACCCAACTCTGCCTTTTTGGCTCGCCACTCAACCACATTCTCTCCCCACCATTGTTTTGACTCATTTTGTCGGCTCGTCCCACACCCCAAACACGCTCCTTGCAACCACACGCGCCTCCACAGCCCATGTCGCTACGAATACTCCTACGTCGACGGTTCAATGACCAGTGGCTTCTTCTCTCGTGAAACGACGACGTACAACACTAGCTCCGGCAGAGAAGTAAAGCACCAAAATCTAGCCTTTGGTTGTGGGTTTGAAGTTTCTGGGCCGAGCGTCTCTGGCCCAAGTTTCAGTGGGGCCCACGGAGTCATGGGTCTGGGGCGCGGCCCCATCTCCTTTGCCTCCCAACTGGGTCGGAAGTTTGGTGACAAATTCTCCTACTGTCTCATGGATTACACTCTCTCTCCTCCTCCGACGAGTTATCTCTTAATCGGCGGCGCCCATGACGGCGTTGGCAGTGAAATGTCGAAAATGACCTACACACCGTTACAAATTAATCCCCTATCTACTACATTTTACTATATTGGGATCAAGAATGTCTTCATTGATGGTGCGAAATTACCAATAAACCATTCAGTTTGGGCCATTGATAAGTTGGGCAATGGTGGGACCGTGGTGGACTCGGGCACGACCCTGACTTATTTAGCCAACCCGGCTTACCGTCGGATCCTAACGGCGTTTAAACGGCGAGTGAAGCTGCCCAGCCCAGACGAGCCGACTCTGGGTTTTGATCTTTGTGTCAATGTATCTGGCGTGTTAAGACCGAGTCTACCCAAGTTGAGTTTCCAACTCGTGGGTGACTCAGTGCTCTCTCCGCCTCCGGGGAACTACTTTATAGACACGGCAGTAGATGTTAAGTGCTTGGCATTGAAGCCAGTTACGTCGCCGTCGGGTTCCTCCGTGATTGGCAATCTAATGCAACAAGGGTTCCTTTTCGAGTTCGATAAGGATCGGTCCCGACTCGGTTTCACACGGCACGGTTGTGCTCTACCATGACTCACTGAATCAAGGTGACATTGATTTGTTTTTTTTTCTTTTTCAAATTATAATAATTAATTGTTCCTGCTTTATAGTAATTATTTTTGGTTGTGTGTAGTTCTGTATTTTAATTGGACTTTTGGGTATTTTTTTTCTTTTGTTGTTATAAAGTGGTTGAGCGATATCTTTGGTAATTGGTGGTAGATTCAATCTATTTCTGCACTTTCTAAGGGTTAGTCACTTTTATTCTTTAAGAACATGTTTTATCGAAGTTCATGTTACAATGGTAAGTAGTTCAAAAAAAATAATCGGCACAAATTTAGACACTTGTACTATAACCACAAAAAACAAATGTGAGGAGAGAGAGAGTTGTTTTGGTGGGCTTTTTGTTGTTGTCTGATTGCTGTTTGAAACTTTCACGTGAAATTCTTTATGAAATGGACGTTGTCTCTTTTTCCTGTGGTACATTCTTTTGTTGGGTCACCAATAACTCTCTTTGGCTGCCATTTTAGCTAATATGATGTCACGTCATGTCATTCTAAATTTATTTTAATTCAATTTCTTTAATCATTGTATTAGAGATGCTGATACTAATTTTCAATTTATTAAATCGTATTGTATTGAAATTAACCCGCCAATGATTCAGCATCGACCACTTTGAAATTTCCAATAACTAATGCACTTCATTTTAATTCTACCAATACCAAGTGAAAAATATTAGATTTTACAAATTACAACGTAAAAGTTTTCACGTCAAAATTAAAGACGAATTACAAAATTAGACGTCTTGAATTTGAGTCTTAACAATTCTTTGGAGTTAAGCCGTGAGGGATTTTATTTCTCATGAATATTCTAGTTTCGACGTAGATGGCCTATTTTTATTTGTGTAAACTAATTCGGACACTCTTAATAGTTGAACAAAAAATAAATAAATTGAAACAACTATTAGTCGATATCTGATCCTTCTGACACCTTCACCCCAAAATTCTTTTGTCACCCCGACCCATTAAGCAAGGATAAATCTACGATACCCAAAAAAAAAAAAAAAGGAAAATCACACTAATGTTGATCATTGGTGGTAACATTATTTGATTTATAGTCAATTGATCGAAAAAAAAATGATAAGGTGATATAAAATTATAAAATAAAAATACTTTACATGTGTCAAAATTGTTAACAGATTAAGTGGAGATATAATTATAAAAAAAATTATTTTTCAATACTATAACCAGATCCATTAGGCAAAGTTACCAAAGTATCCATGGATGATTGACGATTGTTTGCGTTGGACGTATAGAGACACTCCATGGCCTGCTTTGGTGGCATTATAATGAGGCCATTTTGAGTGGCCCCCGGTGGCTAGTCATGCTATCCTTTTGTTTCATACTTCATCTTTTTTTTATCTATATTCTTGTGGATCTCTTGAATTTTATTTCAAAATTTATTTTGCTTGTCATCGTCCCTATTTTGGCATGAGTTTCTTCTGGGTCAGGAAGTCACTCGTCGCTATATTATCTATCTTGATCACGAATCGTGACTTACCCCCACGTTCTCAAATAGTGCACTATTATTGTCATCTCCTTCTCTTGCATTGCACCTCTCAATCTCATTGAGCTTTTTGCTCTCATATGCAATATGATTACTTTATTGTACTAGCACACCGCCTATGACATAGTCTTGACTTTAATGAGAAAATTGGTTGAGGCTTAGTTAAGGTGACAATAAGAACTATTTGTAATCCTAATCTTTGATAATAAACCTTTATTGTGGCATATCGTTTGTAAATGTAAGTTTGTGAGTCTAACCGCACATTTATATGTTCCCATTTTTTTTGTTGTTGTTGTTCTAATGTTGACCACTCAATTCTCAGTTATCCTTAATTGAATTCGCCTTAAACTCTGGATAACCCGACTCGCTTTAAACTTTTAAAAAAAAGGGAATAATTCTCCAAATTAGGCACAAATAATTTAAAATACAGGGTAAAATATATTAAGGTTCATCCCAATTAGAGCACAAGTGGATTAGCAACTCAGAGTCATCAATGCACCGCATGTTCGGTGTTTTTATCACTGTTGTAGTATTGAAGAAAAATGATAAAAATAGTTACCATAATAATGATAAAAACACTCACAACAGTGATAAATCACTCATAAAAGTGATAGTTTTTTTGTACCGAAGAAAAATGATAAAAATAATTACCATAACAGTAATAAAATTGTAAAAATACCAACAACAATAGTAAAAACACTCACAAAAGTGATAAATTATCCATAAAAATAATAAATTTTTTAGTTGTAAAATAATTCACATTAATTATAAAAATATCCATTAAAATAATAAATTTTAAAAGTATGATAATAAATTTTTTTTTTTGAGTACCGTTGTGAAGTCCTAATACAAGAAATTTGAAAGAAGCACCCACATTTATTTGCTTTTACTCTTTGCTTCTTCCTATCAAATAAAGGCCACATATAAAGTCTTCCTTTCTTTTGCACTTGTTTGTATCCCTTTATAATGACTACTCTTACAGAAAAAGGCTCATTACTAAGATCAGACGTTCAACAATGGCCAGCTCACCCAGCTCTAATAATGGCAATTGGCAAGTGGGATTGCAGTGAGAAAGCTTTTTGAGTAATGGATGGTGTGTATGCTACATAGTTTATTAAAGTTACTTACCAAAAGAATGTGAATAGTCAGATTAGTAGGTTTCATTTAAAAAAAATTAGTATGACTCATTGTTCTAAGATTATTTTTTTGTTTAACGGTCAGGGGTGTCTGGATTAATTTACACGCACTTCGATTAATACTCTTCCCGATCTGATCAAAGATTTGTCATCCACATTACAAATTGAGACATTTTGAGTATTACGAGTAGAGTTATAAGCTATCTTTCTCGTTTCTTAAGTAAAATGGATAATGCTATGACACCGGAAAAAAAAAATCGAGTACCATATTGAATAATGATCTTTGGCCGATGATTTTAATTCGAATTAATTATAGTAATTGATGATTGAAATAATAAAAAAAATATATTTGTCATCTTGTAATGGACATGCATAAAATTACTTTTCAAAAATCTAACCCCTAGTGATGTGCCTGTCTATCCCAGTCTAATTATTCCACACCGAGATGTTTGGTCTGATTCTGATCTCATGGGAATAGTTGCAGTCTGCATCACAAATTCAAGTACATTTTTTTATGGACAAGGATTGGCCTGGCAACCACCATATGCTATTTCTGTCATCCACCTCCCACAAACTGCCATTTTCTTATCATGTATCTTGTTTTCATTTTATTTATTTATTTTTTGTTATAGGGTATTTAGACATGGGTTGATTATTCTATCGAGTTTTGAGCTGACTATCGTAACTCAAACTAATTTAATGATATATGCCCTGAGGAACAAAAGTGGTTAGCCCTTAAGAGGTTGTTTGGTAAGTGGGTGTTGGGGGGGGGAGGGGGGCTTGACAAGATGGGTTTGGAGAAAAATAGTCTAATAGACCCCAAAACCCTTGTTTGGATGGCTTTTTCAAGCCATTGACAACAGTTCCGCCCCATAGCTGACCCGACACCTTAAACTCTTAGATGTGGGTTTCATCAAACCCATGGGAGTGGGTTTCAGTCAAGCTATACCTGAATTAGTGAGACAAATGTCATTTATACCCATGAGTTAAACAAACATGAATATGAATTGGATTAACCAATAGACAATATAGTTGATAATGGATGGATTTCAGCTTTGACCGCCCATCCAAAAACCCAGAACGTCCAATGGGCCCCTTGGTTACATGGCAGCCCAAACGACTCATCCGCAGCCTGCCTACCCTGCAGTAAGAATGGGCTACAACCCAAAGAATAGGGTATTGTGACATCTAGGTCGATATGCTCTTGCTCGGCCGCATCCAGCTCAGAAATAAGGAGCTCGGTATTCTTTAGATCCCGAACATATACCGTCGCCACGTGTGCAGGGGACAGTTTTTGGAGCCATTAACGAACACATACTCACTGGTAAATGAAATATTTGTGCACATTTCGTTTAAGGATCGTGGGCAGGATTTGTGTCAGAGTGACAGGTACCACTACAAGACAAAGAAAGAGGGGAACACTAAATCAGCCAAGGGAATGAGAAAATCACAGAAAATCCTAGATAATTAGTTGTATAAATAGAACACTATCACGCTGTATAAATGGTTCCGAAATGATCTGCTTTTACAAGATATTGTATGCAAAAAGGCTCTAAGTTAAGAAATCTATTGTAACCTTCTTCTCCAAGTAATACAAATTTCAAGGAGTAAGAGTCTCTATTGCAATGGACATAGCCTTGGTCCTTTGGCTAATGTGAACAATTTATATGCTGTTTTTTATCCAACTTTATCTCTTTCTTCTCTGTTAGTCTAAATATTCATATTACCCCCCTCATTGGGTCAAAAAGCTACGATTTTGCACTTGGGCCAAATATTTTCGAGCACCATCAATAGTCATTTATAAGACAAATATATTATGATAATAGTGATATATTTGTGGATCGTACTTGTATATGTGTTGCATACTAAACATGGATATGTACTGAATTTAACATTGAATCTCATCTTTGTAAGAAAGGGTTTGAATTTGAAAGAGTTTGGAGAAGTCGAACAAAATCCTCCCCAAAAATTCATCCAAACAATTTCTAAGAGGTATGAGAAATATCGAATCTGAAACCTCTTACTTATAAAAAGACAGACGTGACCATTAAACCACTTCCTAAGGGTTTCGTGTTTTCATTTTTTGATATCCTAAGTGAAATTTTTTTATGCAAAATATAGTAAGTGAATCTGGGAGGCGTGTGCACTCCAAAAATTAACAAGTTCCACTGAAAGGTAGTTTGGTAGTGTAGTCACCCCGATGGGCTGCCCAAAAATACCCGTCTCTTAGTAGGTTAAGGGGCGGGAATTTTTCTAGCAGCTTGTCTTGAACCCGACCCATTGATTTGTCAAAGCTCGAGAAGGTCAGCCCGTAACGGACATGGGCCACAAAAATCCTGCTGTCGGACTGGCCCACTCGTTGTCAACCAGTAGATTTTGTTGGTCCCAGCAGATGATGCTTCCAAGCACAACTTCCAAAGAAAAAATTATAAATATATAACAAATAAATTTTATCAAACGGCATCTAAAGTATGGATATACATGAAACTCTTAAAATCTCTATGGTATATCCATAGATATACCCTGCAAGTCTCTTTTCATTAAACTTATACTTGACCGTCAACGTACACCTCTCTCTCTCTCTCTCTCTCCATTTCAACTTGGCAGCCTAATTCAAACCTCCATTACTACAATTTGTTTCTTTGTGTAGATGGGGGCTTGCCTAAGCCATGTACAAAATTTGTGGACACCATGTTCTGTCAGACTTACAAATTTTCATTTAATGACCTTCAACATCATAAGTTTAAAAGAGTTATATATCCTTCTCATTAAAACCCCTCATATTTTACTATTTTTTTTTTAATGGAACACGCGACGGAAATAACGTGCAAATTATTTAATATCATTACAGAATTGCATAAGATAAAAAGCCCAATAAGCCTAAATACGTCCATCACCTCCAAAACAACACAATTCAG
Source organism: Ilex aquifolium (assembly GCA_951799425.1). Classification (NCBI taxonomy): domain Eukaryota; kingdom Viridiplantae; phylum Streptophyta; class Magnoliopsida; order Aquifoliales; family Aquifoliaceae; genus Ilex; species Ilex aquifolium. The sequence continues at coordinate 24,701,599 of OX637407.1, read as the reverse complement.
CATTTTTCTACCCGAAATTGCAACCTTTTCTAATAGGCCATGCAGGGGAGTGGTACGTACACAAGTTATACCTCGCATCTATTACATAGTGACTGTTACCGTTATTTAAAACTATGGTCATAGATGTTTTATACGTAATTTTGCCGACAGTGTCAACACCATCAAACACTTGATAGTATGTTTTCATTCATTTCTTGTAAGGAGACACATTATGAAGGAAGAGACACGGCTGCCCTACTTAATTATTATCTCTCCGTCCTAACTGTTTTCATAGCTTTTAGGCCCACCCTCCATCAAAAGATTCAAGATTACTATGCTCATGAACCTTTTTTTCCGCTTTATTACACGAAAATCATGATAAATATACACCTGCGCCTAGTGAGACGCATGAAAGTAGCAATGCAAACCAACAGTTTAGTAAAATCATTGCCTTCTGGTAGTTACGTGACATATTTAATAGGGGCACATTAGTCATGTCTCCGATTTCTTTCGATATTTCTACCCAAATTACTCAAGTTTGGTCATGAATTACCCAAATTTTGGTCAAAAGTTACCCAAATTATTTTTTACCCATATTTAAATATCACGTGACAAGTTTATAATAAAGAAAATTATTAGCAATTTGAATGTTGTCTACTTGAAGGACCACATAAAAACATCTGTATAATAAAGTAGCTTACAATTCAAATTTCAAAAGATAAACAAAATGACTTTTACTTTTCGCGGTTCAGATCGCTTTAAATTTTACTTTAAAGTTAATCTAACGGCTAATATTAACACCCTAAATTTAATAGGAAAAATAGGCCCCTAAGGGTGTGTTTGGAGTGACTTTTTAAAAGTACTTCTGGAAATTATTTCTCCTAAGTACTTAAAAAAAAAATAAAAAATTTTGAAACCGCCCCACTACTACCTCTACCACCACCGCCGCCACCGCCGCCACCACCGTCATCGTCAGCGCCATTGTCGCCGCCACCACCGCCATCGTCATCGCCACCCCCGCCGCCACCACCTCCGCCATCGCCACCACCACCATCGCCATCGTCATCGCCATCGCTGCCACCACCATCACCACCACCGCCACCACCACCGCCACAGCCATCGCCACCACCACCGCCACCACCACCGTCGCCGCCACCACCGATGCCATCGCCGTCGCCGTCGCCGCCACAACCACCGCCACCACGGTCATTGCCACCCACCACAACCATCACCGCCTCCTACCACCACCATCTCTCACTCCACTACAACCGATGTTTAAATTCATTTATCTCTCCTATATGTTTGTGATTTGATTTTGGATATGAATACAAATATATTTATTATTTACCATTTTTTATTACTCTGTATCTTCATACACAGGCAACAACTCGTATTCAATATTTTAGTATGCAAAATTCCTGTCTATAATAGAGTCTAAATGAGATAAAGGACATACAAACTTACTTCCATTTTGTAAAGGCTGATTCTTGGAGTTACAATTTTTTCACTGTGACACCTAAACAACCGTATGCCTTCCACCAGCCCGCAGGGTGAAAGGTGGTGGGTTTATGTCTTGTTTACCATCACCCAATGGGCTTGGATCGGATTAATGTGGTCAGAACCGAAATTTTAATCCTGTGCCACTAAGGAGTTTACACTGAATCTATGTATTGGGCTTCAATTGACTGGGCCGAAATTAATATTTATAGATGGTGTCGTTTTAATTGATAGAAACAACAGTTGCTCGGCTGGGAATAAACGCATTCGTTTGGTTGCCGCATTGTAAAAAAAACCAAAAGAAAAATTTCAGTTACATCCCTCCTAATTTATCATATCTTCAAGAATATTCTTTCTATTTTTCGAATTTTCATTGACACCCCCTATTAGATTAAAAATATTAACTAGAATACAATTTTATTAAATTGCCCATAATACATTTGAGAAAAAACTTCATCCACACCCCCTCTAGATATGTATATCTTCAATGAGACCCTCTTTATTTTTAAAAAAAAATTACGTATTAAAAATTTATTTTTTACGTATTAAAATTTGAGTCGATTAAAAATTATATTTTGATTTTTAATCGACTCAAATCAAATTTTAATCAACTAGCATTTAATTTTAATGGCTTGAATTTTGATACATAAAAAAAAATATGATCTAGTGATCTAATGAATCGAATTGGAATTGAATAAAATCTGATTTGATTCCGGTTATTGGAAATAAAAAAAGTCCAAAATGATCAAATGAAATAATTTGCATCACATGTATCCTAACAAAAGGAAAAAAAAAACATAAAATTCACCTATCTATCTTTGGAATAGTGGAGGTTGTTTGTGGCTTTCATAACAAAACAAGACCCATCTAGTGTACTGCACATGTATTCCACCATTTTTGCTTTCTGCAACTCATTTTTGTATTCAAACAGGCATGCAATTGCGCATGCCTTTCTTTGTAAACCCATAATTTATGATCAATCTACTTTATGCATATGTACCTGTGTGTTCATGAGAGAATGTAGAGTGGGTTACAACAACAACTACAATACATTATAGTCAAACACCTGATCATTATTACTGTCTGTGAAGCTCAAGAAATTTAAAAAAAAAAAAACAAGTTTTTAGGCTTAGCCTTACAGGGGTACATCATTTAACTTCATCATAGTCTAAGTGGCATTTAAGTTACTGTTGGTTTGTAGACATTATAAGTGCTTCACTTTCGGCTATGCCTAAAATGAAATAAATAAATAAATAAATGTAAATGATTGAATGAGTTTAAGATATCATGTGTGGAGTATAGTGCAAATAGGGTTTAAGCTCTTAAAGTGGCATGGATTTGAGTTGTAAACATTTATCACTTGGTCTCGTTACCGTAACAGACTTTTTATGTCCCAATAAATGGTATCACAAATAATGGTTGATCACGATCCTAGATGAACACATCTAACTGATGTCTGGTATGTCTACATTTTTTACTCCGAGCGTATATATATGGATTTTCCTTCGATTAATGATGGCGTGGGACTCCTGATAGAGAAGAGCCTGCGGGTGCTTGTAAAGAGTGATGGATAAGTCTCGATGAAGATTTAAAAGACTGGTGAGAATGGCTTACACATGAAAATAAGAGTTCATGAGATATCACGTAACACGTGTAACTATATTCCATATAAAAAGAAAAAAAGTGAAAGACAAGTAATTCACTAGGAATAAGTTCGTTACATACCAACTTATTTTTTTTTAGATGAATTTGAATTCCAAGTAGGTTTGAATAGTCTCTGTCCAAATTTCAACTCTTTGACAACACACTTCCTTAGAAACTTTAGCAGATTTGACTCTACAAAACAAAGAAACATCCTCTGACCCAGGAAAGATAGAAGAATACTTGCTCATTCCTTGATTAAGACAGTTAAATCTATGAACCACAGCTTCAGTCAATGCATCGAGACTGCTTTTTTAGGGCTTTTTGAAGGGTTGATTTTTTTATGGAATTTCAGTGAAAGTTAAGATATTTTAATTTCTCTGGCCCCCCAGTGTAGATTGCTTTGATTGAGAGAAAACCTGGTTCGCCAATTGTGACCGTCCAAACATAATTGTTTTGACTTTGGGGAAACTTTGATCTTTTCTGATCACTTTCCGACAGCCCAACACAGTCATTGAATTACTTTGATGTTCTAAGACCATCTTAAGATGTCTCTTTCTTGAGATTCTCTTTGTATGAATTTGTTCGGTCTTCTTGTTGATGCTATCATGTTAGTTTTTCGACAGGTATCATTCCATATTAGGCAGAGAAGAATGAATTTTGATTTCTACCCTAATTCACTTCCAAGTTTTTTGGAACTGCATTTCAAAATCTTGCTAATTACTAGAAATAAGAGTTACTTTCGATTCGCTCAGATTGATTTATAAAGAGTGAGACGTAAACACGCATGTACTAGACCATTTCTTGATAATGAATCATGTTAATCTTCAAGGTATCCCACATGAGATTGAGACAACACGCTTTCAAATTTCTTGGTGTACTGGACGTCCCTTTTGTTCTAAATAATTTTATATTTGATCAGTTTAAATCGAAAGAGAATCAGAATAGAATACAAGACATCACAATAATCCAACTAAAGTCGTCTCGAAAATCTTGTGGCTCTCTGGTATCTAGCTGACGTTAGCGCTATATGCTACTGCCTAAAGTGCTATGGACTAGTACATGAAATCATAAGTATCATATTTTGAAGAATATAGGAATAGAAAAGATCAAATTTGATGGCCTTTGTAAATATAAAGATGATTCTTTTTTTTTTTTTTTTTGAGTTTGGAGATTTTTGACATAAGAACACATAAGTCTTATTTTGGAAAGTTTAATTGTCTCTCCAATGTTTTAATATTGTCCATGTCCCACTTGTGAAATTTTAAGGTTGGAAAACGACGAGAATACTATTCACCCCAAATGTATAGATTCCAGTTGAGAGATTAATCGTCTTTCCATACTAAGATAAAATTATCTATCACTTATTTTTTTTCTAATCTTGTACCGGGAACTTTTAAATTATGTACATAATGGCATGTGCTCAAGGGCAGAGCCACCTTATGCCAACTGGGGCACATGCCCACTCTCAAAAAAAAAAAAAAAAAATTTATCTATATATATTTTAAGTATTTTTTAATATTTTAAATTGTGCTCACCCTATTTTTTAGTCAAGATCAAAAAAGGAATGATATATCCATGAGTTTATTTGTAATTTTGATATTTATTTTAGTAATTTTCACAGACATGATAGATAACACATTTAATTGCGTAATCGACTGAAAAAATAAAAATGAGAGTATAATTGTAGATATAAAAAATAATAAAATTAATGAAAGACTTTCAAAGTATGAAAATTCGTCGGAATTAATTCTAAATGATTTTTATTAGTCTTTGTTAACTAAAAAAATATAATTAATCTTTTTTTTTTGTTATTTGTATTTAATATGCTTACCCAATTTTAGTCTTTTGAATTTAATGAACTTTTAAATATTAAATAGGATTTAATTAAATATAAACGCATTATCCTATTTTTTATCAATTGTAAAAATAAAAAATTTAACTTATTAAAATATTCAATGTCCACCTAAAAACGATTTTCTGGCTCCGCCCTTGCATGTGTTATGACCCCCAAAAATGTAAATGAGAATTAAGAATGTAATGAGAACAAAGGAATACTCTTTATCAATATTATGGGGACAATGATATTACTTGCATTAAATAATAAATTCCCCTCCACCTTTTTCCGCCGCTTGGTTATTAGAAATATAAAATGAAGCTTCGATAAGAAGAATTGATCAAACTAAACCCACTTATTTAAGGGAATAGCTCATAATTAAGTTGCTTTTTAGATTGCTAATCCATTAATTATAAGCACTTAATACTTTGGGGGGACAAACGTCATGACAGCGTGGGATTGATGTCATCATAAACGCCACACACACACACAACTACACAAGGACAAGGCCTTTCTCTCGTGGGTTATGCTAGTGGGGGGTTGCAGCTATCATCAAATCTTTGAAGAAGACACTAAAATAACACATAATAGACAAAAGGCCCTAAAAAGATTAAAGAAATGGGCACCCAAGCAGATATGTGTACCCACCAAAAAGGTCGAAAAAAACCCTTTTATAAATGTTAGAGATCAATCATTCGAGTCGGCGATCTAGTGGTTTATCGTACTCGTTTAAGGTTGTCATTGACTTCTATGTGGTTATCAAATAGAGAATAACGCAGTTTACTGTTTGACTTTAACAGTGTTGTGGTGACAGACTATCCTTCTGAATTAGTAGTTATGGTTCAAATCGAATATTCCACAATAGGGGACCCTTATGATTACTCCTATTGGGAGATATAAAGGTAATAGTTATGTTTTATGTTTATTAGTCTCAAGAGTTCTCAATGGTCTGTCAATGAATAGAACGAAACGAAGCATAGCATAGTGGAGCACCACGCAACGGATAAGAGATATTAGCAATGTACAAAAGGGTATAAAATTTTCAATTAATATCATTATATCAACTGTAATTCTATAATACAGTATACATAGAGAAGAATGGGTGCCTCGGTGGGCGGCGGCAATATTCTAGCAAACCATGTAAATTTATGTAGTGAAAGAACGGACAATGTCGTGGATGCGTATAGTATTCTATCATACCACGTAAATTCTTAGGTTGCAATGCTGTTATTTGTTTTTTTTTTCCGTTAACTGCACTATTGGTTCAGAGCATTAAGAGAGAGCGAGAGAGAGAGAGAGAGAGAGAGAGAGCAGTGCTTATAGACTGGCCTGAATAAGTGAATAGAGGGTACCCGTACTGAAGAAATGGTAGGTATGGTGCACCACCAGGAGAGACAATGAAATTAGCTTGCTGACACTTCAGTGTTTAGGGTTCTATTCCTACATGAATGCTAATGTTTAATGTCAAATAGGGCCAAACCAACACTACAACTGTCTATGTCTCCCTTTTGTGGTGCTACATTTTTGTTTTACCTTTCTCAACTAAGCTTTTTATTAGAGCATTTTTAATAAAGTTTTGTATTTTATCTATCTAAAAGTACATTTTTTTTTATTTTAACTACTTATTTTTTCAATACACACTTCAATAAATTTTCTATATTTTAAATATTTCTTTTAAATATTATTTCACATATTTTGTACATTTATTGTGATTGTTGGAGATAGGAAGAGAGAGAGTGGACAAGAGAGGTGGAAAAAGACAAGAGAGAAAACAAAAATTAAAAAGTATTTATACAAGTTGCTACAATGATGCTCTATATTTAGAGTATTATTGTAGCAAAAAACTATTTTAGAACATCTGAACATATTATGTTTGAGCATAATTTTTGTCTTTAGTTAGCTAAATTTTAATTATTTTGGAGTTTTTACATGATCTATTAGAGGTTCTTTTAAAAGCATCTCCAATAAGGTTTTGTATTTTAGCTATCTAAAAATACATTTTTTCTATTTTAACTACTCACTTTTTCAATACACTCCAACAGATTTTTTATATTTTAACTACTTTTTTAAAATATTATTTATCATATTTTGTACTTTTGTTGAAAATGTTAGAGAGAGAGAGAGAGAGAGCGAGGGAGAGAAAGAATGAAGGGAAAGACAAAGAGTGGACAAAAGAGGTGAAAAAAGACAAGAGAAGAGAGAATATATTATAAATTATTTATACATCATCCTACAGTTATGCTCTAAATATAGAGCATCACTATAGCAAAATTGTATTTTACCTAATCCAGACATCTTCTGTTGGAGCATAATTTTTATATTTAAATAACTAAATTTTAGCTATTTTAGAGTTTTATCCAGTCTTTTGGGATGCTCTAAAGTTAGAGAATCTCTAACAATAAAAGTTAGTTTAGCTACTCAAAAAATAATATTTTCTATTTTAGTTGCTCACTTTTTCAATACACAATCCAATAAATGTTTTATATTTTTAATCACTTCTTTTAAATACTATTTCTCATTCTTTTTGTTTTATTTTTCTTTAGGAATAGTGAGAGAGAATAGAGGAGAAAAAATAAAGAGAGAGAAAATATTTATAAATGTTGCTACAATGATACTCTAAATATACAGTATTACTACAACAAAATATTATTTTAGATACTTTATAGATGTTGTATTAAAGTGAAATTTTAGGATAAAATAGTTAATTTTTTATAAACTTTAACTTCTCTCATGTATGCTCTAACTGTGTAATTATACAGACTGCTGACCAAGACCTCTGGACCACACCAACTTTTCTTGCTGTTTCAATTTTTATTTTTTTTACTTGGTCTCTTCTTTTCTTTATTTACAGTACACAAACATTACATGGTGTAAAACTTAAAAAGTAATGGAAACCCCTTTTGGTCCAACCACCCAACAAATGGCAGAGTTAGTGTAGTAAAACAATGGTTGGAGGAGGAGACTGAAGGGTTGTTAGTTAAATTGGTATGTACTTGCTAGTAGTTGATATTGGGTGGCTCTTAGTATTTTGTTACACAAAGACTATGCTGCCCTTGGTTGAACCAACTCTTCATTGCCCAATACTACTACTAGGGGCTAGTATTGGGGCCGCTCCATTCAATATATACACAAGTACAGGGTGCTTTAGTCTCATTCCTTCCAAAGGGTTTTTAATTCCAAAAGGAGCAGTAAATGTCATGAATATTTTCAAGTAATGCGACTGAAACCGAGGGACTTATAAATACACATGTATGTGTGTATATATATATATATATACATATATATGTATATGTATAGATTAGATTAGAGAGAGGAGGGGAGGAGTGTGTTCCAAGACACAATGATTACATGGGTCTTGGGGTAGCAGAAAGGGGTGGCGTGGAAATAGCTAGAGAGAGAAAATGGAAGAACGTGGGGGCTTGACCGAGGTACCAAACGCAAAGGAAAGTTAACTAGCCCCTTTTATCATGATACATCCATCACACAAACACTCTCTATCTCTCTCTATATCTGCTTTAATATTGTCTTTGGTCGGTCGACAATCTGTGTGTTGTGTGTTCACTCTGTTGTGCTTGTGTTTCCCCCCATCTCTCTCTCTCTCCTGCCGCAGCAGCACTCACAGAGTGCAATTATACAGTTTGGACCAACTATAAAGCAACATATTTTATAGGTATGGTAGAAACATTTCGTATATGATTACAAAAAAACAATAGTCTGATGGCTAGAGAAGTGGATTGTGAGAGAGAAAAAGAGAATGCCGTAAGAAGAAAGGAAAGGGGACTAGCAGTACTTACACACATCTATATATGTGAGGAGTGGCGTGGGGTGGGGGTGGGGGTGGGGGTGGGAAGGGGCAGACTATGAGGGCCCACAAGACCAAAAGATTCCAATAAAGCACAATAGATAGGGAAAGCTTAGTTGAAGGTAAGGATAAAAGGGCCATCACCATTCACCCCAACGAAGGCTGTCTGTGGAAGAAAAAACCTACCAAGGTAAAGAGAGAGGAGAGAGATAGAGAGACAGAAGAGAGAGAAAGGGGGTCCAAAACCCTCCATTCACATATCAGAACAAGGTCTGTCTTACTTCCTTTTCTGTTTCTTCCTTAATATCCCTTTTAAACCCTCTTTTCCCAGAGCAAGTATATCCAAGTATTTGATTCTTTTCTAATCAAAATTCCTCCTTTTCATCTTTATGTGAAAGAAAGAGCAGATGATGATGAAACAAGCCTAAAGTTAATTAATTTGATACTTGTTTTACTGTGCTTGCTATATAAATGCCCTATATATAGTCTCTCTGGATATCTGAATATAAAGATTCACAGAGAGAGAGAGAGAGAGAGAGGTGGGCAATAGAGTGAGGTATGTGTGGTAAGAAGGAAGAAGAACAAGGAGAGTGTTCACAGAGTTTACAAAACATTCAAAGCTTCCAAGAACAATTACTTCTTCAGCAACATCATCAACAGATGCAACAACAAAACAGTGATCCATTTATAGGTGGTGGTGGTGGTGGTGGAGGAAGGTCAGGATTGATCTTCCCAGAAGTCTCTCCAATCCTACCATGGACTCTTCCTCCGGTTCACAGTTTCAACCCGGTCCACTACCCAACCAACCCGGTCCGTGATCATGACCCATTTCTTCTTCCTCCACCACCACCATCGTATGGAGGCTTATTCAACAGAAGGCCACCTGGTCTACAATTTGGATATGAAGGTCCATCATCAGACCACCTCAGACTCATGTCCGACACATTTGGTCAGGTGGTTCAACCCGGTTCAGCTCCTTTTGGTCTCCAAGCTGAGTTGCAGAAGATGACTGCTCAGGAGATCATGGATGCCAAGGCTCTTGCTGCTTCCAAGAGCCACAGTGAAGCTGAGAGGAGACGAAGAGAGAGAATCAATAACCATCTTGCCAGGTTGCGTAGTTTACTACCCAGCACCACCAAAGTAAGCATCAACCTAACAATCATAATCATTTTATTCTCACAAGTACAACATAGTGAGTTTATACTATAATAAAAAAAACTACCCTTTTTTGTTTCCTATTGTATTGGTTTTTAGGTTTCAGGATCTTTGAATATCTTCCCAAGATTCTACTTAGATTGGCAATGGGTGGAGGCCAGGGATATAGATAATATACATGAAAATTTAGTGGTGAATTAGTAAATATTTAGGTACAAAGAGTATCACAAAGTTTAGTCCCATTTTCAATGCGACCGTTCATCTTTTTTTCTAATGTGTTCGGTTCATATTCTATTCTTTGGTTGCTGGTGGTTTGAGGCTGGTGGTAGTTCCAAGGAAAGAAAAACGAAAAAGGGTACAAAGCGTTTATGTCGCTCAGTTGATATGGTAAAGTGAAACCAAGCAACAGTTAAAAAGCTTCCATGGAAAATTCTTGCCGGATTTGCAGGGAAAATAAGAAGAGAATGAAAAGATGTAAAGAAAGACAAAGCAGCATTCTTGTCAGTCAAGCACACTATATACCCATACCTAGCCTAAAAACCCACCATTAACAACACTAACTTCCTAGTTTGAATGATCAAACTAGCAAAATATCTCCCCCAACTTCCCTCTTCTTTTAAGAAAATAACAAGTTTGTTGCACCTTTATCTTCATTTCACGAGTTTGAATCGTAAAAACAGTAGTTTTATATGAGAATAAGACTAAAAATCCACCTTAGTGGAGTCTGTGTACTTGAATACCCCTTGTTTCTACAAATGCTCATATTGCATGTATGTGTATTAAGCTGTACTTAATCTTGCCTGCAAGATAATGGACTCTCTTGTGTATAGTCTGTTGGTTTCTTATTGCGCTCTTTTGGTTAAAATGTCTGTGGTTTATAGACGGACAAAGCTTCATTGCTGGCTGAAGTGATCCAACATGTTAAGGAGCTTAAGCGTCAGACTTCATTGATAGCTGAATCAAGTCCAGTCCCGACTGAGATCGACGAGTTAACAGTCGATAATGCATCTGATGAAGATGGTAAGTTTGTGATCAAAGCCTCATTGTGCTGTGAAGACAGGTCAGATCTCTTGCCCGACCTAATCAAGACCTTGAAAGCCTTAAAATTAAGAACCCTAAAAGCTGAGATCACTACACTAGGTGGGCGTGTTAAGAATGTGTTATTCATCACTGGGGACGAAGATTCGAACAGCGACGATCAACAACAGCAACAGCAGCAGCAACAACAACAACAATACTCCATAAGTTCAATACAAGAAGCACTTAAAGCAGTCATGGAGAAAACCAATGGTGATGAGTCTTCTTCCGGGACTGTTAAGAGACAAAGAACTAATATCAATATCCTTGAGCAAAGATCTCTTTAACTTACAAAGACCCAACTTTTTCTAAACAATGTTCTTTTCGGGTGTGCTTTTTTTGGGGGTGTTTTTGTTTTTACTATTTAGGAACTATAATATTGTGGTGTCCTTTTTATATTTTTCATGACTTACTGGTGAAAGAGGGAGAGGCGATGAGAGAGAGAGTGGATTGTTGGTTGTGGGGGACCTGGGGTTCCAATCTTCTCGTGCTTCGTTTGTATGTGCATAATGCTGGATAGAGAGAGAGAGAGAGAGTTGGTTTGTTGTGGGAAAAAAGAGTGAAGGATCTTTTTCGTGGGGAGAGAAACCTTATATCAAAACCTAACATAGAATTGTGGACTTTCGATTGCTTTTCTTGAACCGGTTTGGACGCAAACATGCAGTTTGGGGTTTGTTTTCTAGTGATTGTACGCTTCAAATGTCTCTATCTCTCATCAGACTCTGGCATTAGAATCATAAGAATGGTGAAGATATTCTACTTCCACCTCTACAACCATGACCATCTCCTTCTAATCCGTACAGTTTGCTGTTTCTGTTCAGGCTTCCAGCTCTGGTGTCCAACGAATAAAGAAAAAAAAACCCAACCCTAAAGTGGCATGCAGGTTTCAGAGTCACGAGAGCTTGTGATGGACTGTTTGTGGGAAGCTTGTATAATGTATATATTACTTCATATCTTTTGTTTTTCTTCTATTTCTGGTCTCTTTCTCTCACTTTTTTTGGGATTTTTTTTTCTTTCTGTTTTTGCTTGTCTGGTTTCTTGGTGTAATGGGTTTATTTCATGAAGGGTTTGCTCTATGTGCTCTGGTTGAGGGTTTGCTAAATCAAATATTATCCAAGTATTAATTCACTTGTCATGGAAAGCCTGAATTGTCTACTGTATTCCTATTAGAAGAAATTCATCTGCATGCATATCTGCATGATTTTGTGTTATGCAGTTATTTTAAAACGGTGACATTCTTTTGATTTTGATTTCAGTGCACCTAGTCTTTCGAATTGTAAGAAATGCGAGTAATATTGTTTGGACTTAAAAATTTGACTTATTTTGTTGATTTGTTGATGTACCAAATGATATAATCTCCATGAAAAAACTTGACAGTTTCAATGCAATCGAATTATTGAACCATGTCATTGTTGGTTAGATTGTTAGGTATAAATAAGATTACTCGAGAAATATGTCCACAACATTTACATTAGACTAAGTTGATTCAGAACTAAGTTAATATCTATGTTTTTTTTTTTCAAAAAGAAAAATTTACTTAAAAAAGAAGTTGATATGGCAACAGTAGCTGCATTAACATCTGCAACAACCAGCATGCCATTTTGTGGACCTACTAGTGAGTGATCAGTACAAGGACTTGATTGTGGTTTTGTTGGTGGCAAGTAGGAAAAAAAATTGCCCTAAATATAATGTCCATGAAGAGGAAATGAGAATAGTTGTATTAAATTTACATGCCTAAATCTCAAACCTAGTCTAAATATAATCATCTACATATGAGTGATTATGTTTCTTTTTAATTCCATGAGGTTTCAGCAATTTTGTTCTACCATCATTTTCAGATCTTATCTTCCTTAAAAAGGTCATAATCAAGTTGGAAACTTAGGCAACATGAAAGGACTAACTGAGATTTTAAAAGATATATACCCAGACACTTGAATCTACATGGGCCATGGTGCTTCAAGAGGTTTTTTTTTTTTTGTGTCTGTCTTCTAGCATTCTGTTATGTTGTAGTAGTTTGTTTTACTCATCCAATCATTAAGGGATCAGACTTTTCAATTCAAGTTCCCATTCTCAAGTAATGATCACTATCCATAGGTAAATTAACCTGCAAGAACTTCATGTAATAATCTTTGTCTAGCAACATTTCCTTTTTACCAACTTCATGAATTAGTGTCGGTATGATTGCTATTTATTCTAAAAATAAAATAAATTCACAACTTTCGAGAAAAAGAGTCGGAACATGTGTAATTGTCTCATGAATTAGTGTTGGTATGATCGCGATTTTGTCAAAAATTAAAATAAATTTGCAACTTTCAAGAAAAAAAATCAGTAAGATGTGAAAATGGTCTCGGTGTCGGTAGTTGACATCAACCTGGTTAGTGGCTTCAGTAAAATTTGCATCTTGATAGCAAACACATGGCTGCAAAATTAACAGAAATGAAGATGGGTTGTGTTTGTAGTAGGAGATGGTCTGTTGTTGATGCTTTTGCTTAGAACAATGATGATTGATGGTGCTGTTGTGGGTCACGCTGTGTATTTTTTGAGACAAATTTTGGGCAGTGGTGATGAAAATATAAGAATTCAAAAGGTTGATAATGAACCCGATCCTAACACAAAAAATTTGGATCGGGTTCGAGTTGAATGATATGCAAAAAGTGAACCTAAAAAATTCAAAACTAAGAGTTTACGAGATTAAAATTGAGTTAAACTTAATCGGGAATACTCTCAACTAGGAATACTTAAGTTATAACATAGGTCTACATGACCTATTAAGATAAAACTCATCGATACAATTTATTAAGGGTGTAAGGTAAACATATTTTTTAGGAAGAATTACATTCAGACCCCCTGAAGTTTGTCACTTAATCACTCAGACCCCCTGACATTTGAAATATTACACACAGACCCCCTGAAGTTTATATGCGCGTAACACTTAGACCCTTGCTGTAAATATATTTGTTAATAAATTACACTCAGACCCCCTAAAGTTTATAAATATATATTACTTAGATCCCTTAAGTTTAAAATGTTATACTTAGACCAAAAATATTTCAATCAAAGATAAAATATCAAATATTTTAAAGTTTACAATTAAAATTCATGTTCTATTGAATCTTTTATTGAAATAAAATCAAAAATAAAAATTCAATTTTTTCTTAAAAATCGTGATTAGTATACAAATATATTATCTATTGAAATTTAATTTGGTAGTTTAAACGACCAAATTAAAATATCAAACTACCCCAATTAAAGCTAAAAGATATTGTGTCTATTATAGTTTGACCCATTGTTTAATTTTTTAGTTTTATTCTAATAAATAGTATAATTATATACTAACTATGATTTTTTTTAAAAAACTAGAATTTTATTTTTGATTTTATTTCAATAAATGACATAATAGAACATGAATTTTGGATGTAAAATTTATGTTCTATTATGAATGACTTAGACCCCTTGTTTGATTTTTTAGTTTTATTCCAATAGATAGTATAATTGTATATTAATTACGATTTTTTAAGAAAAAATTAAATTTTTAATTTTAATTTTATTTCAATAAATGATACAATAGAACATGAATTTTGGTTGTAAAAATTAAAATATTTGATATTTTATCTTTGATTAGAGTTTTTTTTTTTTAAGTATAATATTTTAAACTTAAGAGATCTAAATATTATATATTTACAAACTTTAAGGGAGTCTAAGTATAATTTATTAACGGATATATTTACAGGAGGGATCTAAGTGTTACGTGCGTACAAATTTCAGGGGGTCTGAGTGTAATATTTCAAATGTCAGGGGGTCTGAGTGATTAAGTGACAAACCTTAGGGGGTCTGGATGTAATTCTCCCTATTTTTTATATAGGAGAGAAGGGATGTCATTTGAGTTGTCTATTCGGATGACAATTCCTTATCTTTTTTTTTTATTTATCTCACATCGATATGTGTAAACTTCTTTCACCATCTATAATTCTTATAAACCATGTTTTACTTCCCCTTTAAATAATAATAATAATAATTACAAAATTTGTATTTATATTTTATTTTTATATTATTTATATTATATAAATATAATACTTGAATTTGGGTTGAACTTGGGATTGGGTCCAAGTTGAGCCCGATTTCATCATTTTGGGTTTGGATTCAAGTTAAACGTATGAACACGAGTCTTGTCTGAATTCAATTCAAATTGAAGTTTTTTAACCCTAACACTATTTTTTTGAGTTCGGTTTGGATTTCTCTGTCCAAGTTGTACCCCTAATCACCACTACAAAAAATTATGTTGATTTCATGGGCCAAGAGAGAGAGAGAGAGAGCTCCAATTTATTAAGAATTGGAGTATTTTTCAGTTCTTTTTAAATAATTAGGATTTATACACATAAATAGATTTAATTGATTCAAAAAAATTATTAAATTTTAAAAATTCAACATCTACTAAATCTGCTAATGAATACAAATTTTAACCATTCAAAAGTAAATCGCCGGATCTTCCGATTCTTGTGAAATTGGAGGGGGCTAAATCCGATGAAGAAAGCATAGTCGGGCACCACTCGTATTAATGAAACCTCTGTTAATGAAACAAGTCATATATATTTCTTACATCATCCCAAATGAGCTATTAGTAAGCAAGACCTAATTCTCCTCTCTTAGTTTATTATTATATTTGGCTTGTTTGGAGCTGCTTTAAAACTTCAGTTTTTTTTTGTTTCAGAGAAAAAAAAGTCTGGTTCATTTGGACCCGGGCTTATTGAGCGACTTTTCCATCAATTGTTTGGAAAAAATAACTTTTATCAGTACGAAGGAAAAACTGAAAATAGAACTTATTCAAAAGCTTCCATGGAAAAATCAATTTTTTTAGAAACACTCCAAATGGTTCCAAAAATTTTTTAAACTCTTGAATTTTTCATTTTATTTTCCAAATCTCTATTTCACACTAAAAAATATCCACTCCAAACGGGCCTAATATGAAAAATTTATTCCCCAAAACAGTGACTGCCTTCAATTTCTTCCAAATTAAACAAGTCCTCAAAGAAACAACAGGGAAATTCAAAAAACAAACAGATTGATGAACATCTCCAAGTCAAAATGATTATTTTCTTCAGCACACATAGAACAGATATTCACATAGAATAATAATATCCAGCACTACTGCTTTGGAAAATCAACTAGGACATTGGCTGTGGTGGGCCCATTGGTGGTGGGTGTGGGCCCACCATGCTTGTCTTTTATCTTGACAGCGAATTCATTGAAGCACTCATCAACCGTGATGAAAGGCTCATCAGGATAGAGACTGCTGACTTCCACTTCATCAGGACCGTTACTTGAGAAATTAGTTTGACAACCTTTTATGAATATGTCGTGTGTGAATGCTGCAACAATGCTCTGTGGGATGATTTTTTCTGCATTAATAGAAAAAATAAAAAATAAAAAAAAGGTTAATATAAATTATGATGAAAATATTTACAATAGAGATAATGCTTCTGTATCGGGAAAAAAAAATTCAGCACCCTATGGCCACGCACAATTTTTTAGGAGTTTTTATTAATTTTTTTAGAATTATTAATAACTTTCGGAAAGTAAAAAATCGTAATTTGACCACTATTAAATTGTAATTTGAATTATAAAAATTATAACATAGCCTAAAAATTTTATAAACTTCACCTCCTTCTGTATGAAGTCAAATCCTTACATTCAGCTCAACCCAAGAACCCATGGGCCTGTACTTTTAAATTTTGTTAACTTTAGAATTATTTTTAATCATAATATATTAGATAGATATAACATCCGTGCTGGGCTAATAGTCTGACTCAGGGCCCAACTTTATTCAATTTTGGGCCAAACTTATGATTGAGAACAAACACTCTTGGCCCAGATTATTAGGCGAGGCGGACCGAGTGGGCCATAGGTACCGGGAAGAATACTTTTGGTTCTAGCTAAGTTCATGGATCAATAATTTTTAATTTTTTATATTTAATTTTTGAAAAGCTTTCATACTACAACCTTTGAAAAATAAGATATTAGGGGGGCTCGTTTGGTTGCCTAGTAAAAGAAAGGTTTGTATCAGTCAATACGGACTAATTCTGTACAAGCATATTAAATATAAGATAAATATAATACTCGTTGTAATCCAGTGTTTGGTAAGACACTGAATAAGAGTGGAATAATAGAGTACTAAATATATATTGACTGAATAAATTATTAATCTAATCTAGTTATATATGCATACTTTTGTTTAGTTAGTAGGTAAAATAGTAAAATCTAACTTTATCCTGATCGGCCCAACTTGGAACTGTGCTGTACCACAATCTAATGACTACGGCCTGAGCCCTCTGGGCTGGGATGATCAGCCCGTGTGGCCCATGATCCACGCATGCCGAAGTTAGTACCTAAGGGACCGTTTGGTTAAGAAAAAAAATTATGGAAATTGAAAATGATAGAATGTGAAGTGAAAGAAAAGAAAATTATAGAAAACATATTTTCATGCATATATTTGGTTAGAATCAAAAATTTATAGGAAAGTTTTAAAAAAAAATTCATCTGTTGTTTGAAAGAAAAGAAAGTTATAAGAAATTTATTATAATTGTCTAAATTACCATTAATTATATTAAATCGGTCTAAAAAATATGTAATTATAATTGAAAGTTAAAAAAAATTTAAAAAGTGACTCGAAACTTAATTCTAGGACAATCACCAACACAAAGGTCTTTGGGCTAAATTATATGATTAGTCAAATTTATAACAATTTTTTTTTAAATTAATAACCAATAAAACATTTTAAAAAAAAATAAGGGTAAAATGGAAAGTTAGTTATAGATTACAGTTTTCTTACATTTTCTTGTGTTTTTTACAAGAAAAAAAAGTTGATTATTTGTGAGAAAATTTAAGCATGAAAGAAAATTATTTTTTTTTATCATTTTCCTTTTCATGCTAACCAAACACATAAAAATTTCTCTTTCTTACATTTTTTACCATTCTCCGGCTAAACAAAACGAATCCTAAGAAAAAAAGGTTAACTACCCTTTGACGCCCTCAAACTACGAGATTTGTGTCATTACATCTCCTCAATTCTTAAATTTCTCACTTCACCCATCAAATTATCTGAATTGGGTTCGCACAGTGTAAAACGTAAATCTCCGTCAATTTGTGGACAAAAAATGTCAACCTATCAAGGCAAAATTGAAACAAAATCAAGGGTTCAGAGAGTAAAATGTTAAAAAGAATTCAACCAAATGTATAACAGACGTTAATCATCGTGGCAGTGCAATATAAAAGCAACACATAGTTAAGATAATAAACTGACACGTAGTTTAAGAGAGAGAGGGGGGGGGGGGGGGGGTTTAAGTGCAATTAAACCAAAGAAAAATGAAATGGTACCTGCTGCAGCAGCTAGCAAGTCATCTTCAGAGACGGTGACTCTAGGAAGTGTTCTTCCGATCTTCTTCTCCCACAAATCTGCAAGTTCATTCATGTTGAGGAAATTGCAAGATGGTCGAAAATGAACGGATTTATTGAGTGTACGCTCGTCGTCCACGGCCATCAACGTGAATTTTCCGATGTCAGTGCCCGCAACAAAATAACCTGCCATAAATTCATGCATGAGCTGTCGTTATCCCCGTCAGCTGTACTTTACTCCAAAAATAGAAAAAAAAATCTTGTACGAAAAAACCAAATAAATAAATTGTCACAAATTCGACCCCTTGAACATTAATGAGCAATGAATCAAAGTCAGCAGTGGAGCCCAGCCCACCAGTCAGACGGCTACCATCCATTAATGACCTATTTCTGTTGTACTCCCTCCGTTCTTAAATAAGTGACGTTTAAGGTTTTTACACAAGGTTTAAAAAAATTATTATATAGCTCTAATATGAGTAAAAAATAATTACACAAAACTAAAATACTCTTATTCAATACGTATTGGGAAGGAAAGGAATATGAAAGGTACTTAGCCTACACCTAATCTGATGCATTGAAGAGTTAAGAGTAAATTTGGAAGAAAAAATATTAATTGTGTTTTGATTTCATGAAACGATAGATATTATGGAACAAAAAAAATTGTGTAAAACGACAGATATTTAGGAACGGAGGAAGTAGCCGTTACCAGAAAAGGAACATGGGTATTTTGGGGATAACTTTATTTTAATTTTCATTGTCTAAAATATCTTCAATAATTATATTTAATCAAAATTTATTTCAAAAAACTAACAACTCCTAAATTAGAAATTATATTGGTATTAACAACTCCTAACTTAGAAATTGTACTAGTATTAAAATTATTTTTTTATCATATCAATATTTATATATATTTTAAGTACTCACATATAGTGTCACTCTATTAAATTTTTTATTGAGCATGTTATTGTTTGATATTACTATTTTTTTATTGAGCATGTTACTGTTTAATGTTACTATATATGTATGCATATATATCTATATAATAAAGTAGCTTATAATTTAAATTTCAAAAGATAAACAAAATGACTTTTGTTTTTCGCGGTTCAGATCACTTTAAATTTTACTTTAAAGTTAATCTAACGGCTAATATTAACACCCTAAATTTAATAGGAAAAATAGGTCCCTAAGTGTGTGTTTGGAGTGACTTTTAAAAGTACTTCTAGAAATTATTTCTCATAAGTACTTTTAAAAAAAAAAAATAGTGTTTGAAACCGCCCCACCACTACCTCTACCACCACCGCCGCCGCCGCTGCCACCACCTTACCACCACTATCACCACTTCCATTGCCCCACCACCACCCCCCACCATCATCACTACCACTACCATCCCCACCACCACCACCTCTGTCGCACCCTACCATCATCACCACTGCTGTCATACCTTACCACCACCGCTATTGTCCCACTATCACCCGCACCCCCATGACCATCACAATTATCACAACCATCACCAACCCACCACTGCTGCCCCCATCATCGCCACTGCCCCACCACACCGCCACCGCCCCACCGCCACCGATTGCTACCATCGTCGTCCATGGTCACCACCCACTATCGATTGCTACTATCGTCGTCCAAGGCCACCACCCACCACCATCGTCATCTTATTCTTATATTTATTACTATTACCACCGTCATCCCACTACCACTGTCGCCCACAGTCAGCATCCACCACCACCCATCGTCACCCACCATCACCACCAGTCACTATCACCTACCCCACCACACCTACCACCACCAACCACCATCATCTGTCATCGCCCACCACTGCAGCCACTCATTGTCACCTATCCTCACCAAATTTAGCATCGCCGCCATTCGCCACCACCCATCACACTGTCGCCTAGAAGCACTTATTGTCGCCCACCACTACAATCACCACTACCGCCCACCACCATTACCACCGCTCACCCCTACTACAATCGGTGCTTAAATTTTTCTATCTCTCCTCTATATTTGTGATTTGATTTTAGGTGTGAATATAAACATGTTGACAATTTTTTTTAATTACTGTGTGCCTTCAGACATGGGAAATAACTAGTATATATATAAAATATAAAAATACTTTTAATGGTAGCATAATTTACAAGTTAGGAATTTTTATATTTGAAAATATTGAAACTAACAATGATAGACAATATTTATGGTAGGGGTAATTAAGTAATACAAAGAAAAATGAATTTAAAATATATACTTAATGACAATAATTTAATGAAAAAAATTATTTAATGGAGTATAAGTTTAACTATGATATTTAAAGGCAAATAAGTTCTAAAAAAGATACCCATGACCAAATATCCGAAGAAACATCACCCACGTCCTCTAGTTGAAAAAGTCCTTAAAAGTTGTGGGTAAAACTACAGTATCGACTTCACTATCGTAACTTCATCAAACTCGGCTATTAATTTAATCACTCATTTAGTTCCTAGTATTTTTAAGACTCGTTATCAATCTAATAACTGTGATTGATTAGATAAAAAATTAAATATAAATAATATTATCATATGAAAAATGGCTAAGACGGAACACTTTCTGAGTTGGTAAAAATTATTCTTCATAACGAACAAGAATAGATACCTAAACATGAAAGACAAAAGAAATTTTTAATTATAGTATCGAAAAATTATTTTTTAGTATTATATTTTGCTTTTCATTTAATAAAAAAATGGCACTTATAAAATATTTATATTAATATTTATATAATAAAGTACAAAACAATTTAAATCTCAAAAGATAAACGAAAATAATTTTTGTTACCACCACTATCGTAACCACCCACCACCACCGTCGTCGTCCCACCACAACCACTGTCAACCACCATGACCGTCGTCCACCACCACCCACACCCACCGCCGCCGCCGTCGTCGTCGTCAATCATGGCTGTCACTACCATCATCGTCACTCAAAACTCACCACCACCATCACCATTGTCACCCACGATTGCCACCACCACCACGATTATCGCCACCCACCACAACTATCACCGTCTCCCACCATCACCACTGCCGCTCACCACCACTAACACCGCTCACCCTCATTACAATCGGTACTTACATTTCTTTATCTCTCATTTATGTTTGTGATTTGATTTTAGGTATGAATACAAATATATTTATTGTTAACTATTTTTTTTTTATTACTAGATTGGGACAAATGAATTAAAATAGAATCTAACAAATTTTTAAAATTAAAGATATTCTCTCTCTCTCTCTCTCTTACCTTTGACGGTTCCATCACCGTAGATGGGGAACTGATCCACAGGTGGGAGAACTTGGGAAGGATGGGTGTTGTCGTAGTAGGGCCAGGAAGCAATGGAGTTGCAGCAAATATATGAGTAGGGTATGCCTAACTCCTCAATCAGACGTCGTACTCTCCGTTTCTCTTTGTACATGCTAAGTCCTGGCTCCACCGGGTCAACCCGATCCACATCATGTCCAAACTCCGAAGGCAAAAACCTCTGCACCAATCTCATTAGTCGTTGAACTATCAGTGAGTCTCAATATTAAACAAAGTTCACCATCAATTTAGAGTTTATCCTTGGTGGATTAAAAATGATTACGTGATTTTAGAGTTCATGTAATGACCACAAATTTAAAAAACACATAAGTAATATTTTTTTATTTTTTTTTAGTTTAACAATCAGTGATATCCGGACTAGCCAGTGATGTCCAGACTACCTTAACGGTTCCGACTGATTTAATGGCACGGACAAGGTAAAGTTGGTCTAATATGCTGTCACCACCTGCTGCTGATATTACTATATCTATCTCATGATCCTTCAATATCTTCTCCATTATTTCTTCGTTTTCCATAGCACCCTGCTCCAGCATTATAACCCAAGTTAGAGACAGACATCATTGTATATATACATATGTATGTGGCCTGACGATTACACCCAGTATTTTTTTCGTGTGTGTGTGTGTGTGAGAGAGAGAGAGAGAGAGAGAGAGAGATTATACGAGTAAAATGATGGCCCCTTGATCCTCAAAAGCTTTGGTGGCTTTGGCTTTTAGAAGACAACTAGGGAATGACCGCAAGAGAACGTAGGTGGGTTTGCCTGAGTCAAGGCTAGCTTGGGCAACGAATTGACCCATAAAACCGGTTGCACCTATGATCAGGACCCGATCCCCCTTGGCTGAAACACCATTCACACAAGGTGACACAGTCATTCTTTAGTCTTGGAGAGAGAGAGAGAGAGTTGGCAACAACGTGACGAGGTGCACTATGCAAGCTTGAGTTTAAATACATGTAACAATGCAATGTCTACCTAATCTTCAGCACAAACAGTCCAAATTTTATTTCCGGGTGCTGAGAGCATCTCCAAATTTAAATTTAAAAATTTATGTGACATTTTATTATGTAGATTTTGACATTTTTACTTTATTGTATTTTAATCGATATATCAAAATAATTTATTTTATTATATTTTTATATTTAAAAAATTTAATATAACAAAGAAAATATGTTAAATTTGACAAACTATCAAATATTATTTTATTACCTAATCATCTGATACCTCCATTAAAAAAAAAATAATTACTCTACGGTTTGGGTTGCTGTTTTGACCACCCAGCTTTATTATTGACCTTTAGTTTTATTTCTCTGACTTTGCATTGACTAATGGTTGAGAATTCAATTTACTGTTTCAAATGACATTACTTTAATCTCGCGGGTAATATTTTATGAATATTTTAGTCTCAACGTGAATAATTTATTTTTAATTAAACTAAATAATAAATTAATTAAAATATGCGTAAGTTAATTCAGACATCACTTACAGTTAAATAAAAAAAAAATTATGAGACAGCTTTTTTTTTTTTTTTTTCTTTTTTTTTATTTATGAGACAGCTTTCACTCCAGCACATGTACGTCACTTTCAAGCACGTCCTACTTCTGGTATTGTCGAACCAAAAATAGAAAATAACATAAATGTCACTGACATTTTCTCGAGATTGGACTAATTGTAAGGACACTCTAATTTTTGAAATATTACTATCACCCTCTCTCAGGTTATGTCGATTTCAATCCCATTGTTTACCCTTTAATCCCTTATAGTTTCTGAATTATGTTACACACACACCAATTTAATTTAAAATTTAGTTTTATTAAATTAACATCAAATTAAACTTCAATTTCATCAAATTAACCTTTAATATCATTAATTCAAATATTAGTTTCATCACACTATCACTAATTTCATCAATTTAACACCAAATTTATATTTAATTTTATCAAATTCATATTCAATTTCATCAAATTAAAATTTTAAAATTTATTTTTGTCAAATAAATATTCAATTTATTTAATTTATAATTTATTTTTATTAAATTGACATTTAATTTCATTAATTCAAATATTAATTTCATCACACCAACACTAATTTTATCAATTTAACACCAAATTAATATTTAATAATTGTATTGCTCTTGCAAAAAAAAAAAATTTTTGAAAAAAAATTAAAACTAGAGAAAAGAATAATTGTTAAACAAAATTTAAAAATTAAAAGTTTTTTTTTGCGATCAATATTACATCCCAAAAAAGAGAAAAGAATAATTGTTACACAAAATTCTAATTGTACTACTTGTATACCAATATTAAGATTTAGGGTTAATAGCATTTTTTAGTCCATAAAGTATACAATTTTTGTCAATTTAGTCCTCATTGTATCAATTTTGTTTATTCGATCCCTAAAGTTTTCAATCCGTATTACTTTGGTCCTCAATCAGACAATCCATCAAACTTTTTTTCGGAAGTAACCACGTGTCATTTTTTTAGACGATATTACGTACCCAACACATGATCATTCTGTCAAAAACTTAGCATTCCGTTTATGTAAATACCAAAATGACACCAATTGAATATTTTAGAGACCAAATTGACAAAGGTGAAAAAACAAGCACAACAAGGGGTGGGGCGTCCTTCTAAACCGGGGACGCATTAAGCCCAACTAGGCAAACAAGTTTGTTTGGGTAGGGCAACTCAAGGTCCAGTAAAACAATGAGAACAGCAGACACCAACGATTACCCACCAAAACTGCGATGCGATTTCCTTCTTTATTATATGTAATATGTCTCGGGTCCTGCCCCTATCTACAACTATGTTATCTCTATCACTGCTGAGGTAAAAGTTGATCGCATTCTAATCCCGACCATTCTTTTAGTTTGCTCTCAATGAGAATTTTTCTGTACAGTAAAACAAAACCAGTGAAAACTTTCTTCTAGGCACTAAGGTATGTACTGGTTCGAAATCTGCCCCTTTAGCAAACTAGCGGGTCCGGGTCCGGGTCCGAGCATTTAGCTCTATAACACTCGCTAACAAATAAACTCAAATACGTTAGCTTTATATCGGGAAATTGGAACGGGGTACACAAAATTAGACTTAATTGTGAAAAAATCCATAACATTTTATGTTAACTAACTAAATCCTTAATTTTAGATATTAATTGTGTCCAAGTACACAATTTAAAATTTTCAGATTTTTCTTTGACATTTGTGTCCTCCCTTAAATCCGACAATTATTTTTGGGAACCTTCTGAGTTTAAGTTTTTATTTGTGCATTAAAAAATTCCTAATTTAATGCAAGATTTGATTCTTCCATTTATTATGAAATCTGACGAGTCCGAATTCCGCTGGGCCAAAGCCCAATTTAAACGAACCAAGAAAGCCCGAAGAAAGTTTCAAATCAAGGCTGGGTCAACCCATCTAGAGGGATGCCAAAGTATCTAGAAAAATGCCAAAGCTTCTAGAAGGATGTCAAAGCTTCTAGAAGGATGCCAAAGTATCTAGAAGGATGCCAAAGCTTCTAGAAGGATGCCAAAACACTAGGAGGCAAGTTCCAGGACACCAAGGACCAAAGTGGGCGCCGCCCACCTAAGCCCCGAATGGGCGCCGCCCACCTTGCCTCAAGTGGGCGCCGCCCACCTAGCCCCTCTTGGGCGCCGCCCAGTGCAAAACCTCCTGGTCCGTCCTGCTTCGTCTCTTTTCACTTCGGTGCGAGCCAAATGAACTCCGGGTCCAATCTCAAGACCAAGGATGAGCCCAGTCCAGCTCAGGACCCCCTCCGACTAAATAGGAGCACGAGGGAGAGAATACCGGGATGAAGGTGGAGAAGATCGAGTCCTACCTAAATAGAACCTTCCAAAATGGTAGAGTCCTACCATAACTGTACTTGCCAAATTATAGTGACCGCCTCACCGCCTCTCTCAACCTATATAAATGTAAGTCCTCTCCATATGAGGGACACACATCTAAGAGCCTCGGCATACCTTGAAATCCATACACTTACCCTCACACACACTGCTCTCTTTCTAGAAGCACTGTAACTCTCCGGAGTACCCTTATTCATCAATAAAGAACACCGGCCACCGCTGCCATTCCAGAGAGTGGACGTAGGTCATCCGAGACCGAACCACTATAAATCTCTTGTGTTGATCTCTTATTTACTGCTTTGTCATTGATCTGTCACTGATTGCCTATTTACTACTCATTAATTACACCCGTTCGTATACTTGACTGTTGATCTTGCACGGAGACACTTTTGTGCATCATCAGTTTGGCGCCGTCTGTGGGAAACGACTAAGTGTTCTACCACCTTGCTATTCCATGACAATCACTATCCGATCAATGATTCAACAACCGGGGGACAATAACCCGACACACCAAGAGGAGACTCTGCCTCCCCTCGCACCCTCGGAGCCATCTGCTACGGCGACCCCTGTCGTCAGGCAACAGCTCCTACAGACTATGTAACTGCTCCAAGGAGGCGTCACCTCACCCTGTGGGAAGAGCCCCACTCACCCCAACAAGAGAGGAGCAACAACCTAATCACTCAGGGCACCAAGCAGCACCTCGCCATGGAGGCCTCGCCAGAGCGCCCCAAGGCCACACCAGGGTGCCCCTCGCCCAGTTGTCCCTCCTCAGCGTACAAGGAACTCAAGTGTTCCCCCTCCTCATGTACCTGCGTAGGAGGACGAGAGAGAATGTCAATGACTCTCATCTATCCTTTATCGTTTTAGATTATTTATTCTGTTATTTATTATTTTATGAAATAATTTTCTGCGAAGATTATTGTGTCCAGAATTGTTGTGCTTTCCTAAAATTTACAGACAGCTTACAAAAGTCTGAACATGATCTAACAACAAGGTAGACAAAAGGCGACCATCGCCAGGCTCCCTCAGCAGTTGATGCCGACGAGGGGTCTCGCCCTCTCTACCTTGGGCGCCCCCATGGTGCCTAGACGAAGGGTCTCCCTTTCTCCACCTTGAGCGCTCCCATGATGCCGCCAGACAAGGGGTCTCGCCCTCTCTACCTTGGGCGCCCCCATGGTGCCTAAACAAGGGGCCTCGCCCTCTCCACCTTGGGCGCCTCCCATGATGTCGCCCAGACGAGGGGTCTCACCCTCTCCACCTGGGGTGCCCTCCATAATGCCAACAAGGGGTCTCACCCTCTCCACCTTGGGTGCCCCATGATGCCAACGAGGGGTCTCGCCCCCTCTCACTAGGCACTCAGCAGCAGGCACCCACTCTCAGACGTCCAGCAGTAGGCGTCCTGCCTCAGGTGCCCAATCTCAGGCGCCTAGCAGTAGGCGCCCCACACCAAGCACCCAACAGCAGGTGCCCAACACCAGGCGCTCAATCTCAGGCGCCCCACACCAGGCACCCAGTAGCAACAGGGGCCCACCAGGCACCCAGCTCCTCAGCATCATCTCCTCCATCTCTATGGAGTGAGCCTCTGGCCTAGTAACTCTCTCAAGTGCTACTCAAAGGTCAGCCTCAAGTTGAGCAGCCCTTTCATGCGCTAGCCTTAACTTCTCAGCGGCATCCTCTCGTGCCTGCCGCTCGAGCCTTAACAGTTTCACGGCATCCTCTCGTGCCTGCCATGCAAGCTACGCGGCATCCTCTCGTGCCTGCCGCACAAACCATTAACTGCTCTTCAGCAGCCTCACGCGGCATCCTCTCGTGCCTGCCGCACAAACCATTAACTGCTCTTCAGCAGCCTCATGTGTCCGCCTCTCCGCTGCCTAACCATTAATTACCTCCCTGATCTTCAGCGTATCTGTAAACAAGCAGGGCAAAACAATTGCCACCTATAGGCATTCAAAGCCAAAAATATAAAGGAAGAAAGCCAAAGAGGAGTGTGGGACACACCTTGTAAGCCTCTGCTACGGCAGCCATCTCCCGAGACTATACGTAGCTCGGCCCCTATGACTCTGCTCTCGCGCAAGTCGTCACCTCTGCTACGGCAGCCATCTCCCGAGACTACACGTAGGTCGGCCTCTATGACTCTGCTCTCGTGCACGTAGTCACCAAGAAAGCCTCTGCTTAGGCAGCCATCTCCCGAGACTACACGTAGCTCGGCCTATGATCATGCGGCTCTCTCATGGGACGTCCACAGCTCTGACTTTGCTCTCATGCAAACAGTCTGTCTCTCTCCAGGTAATCATGTTAGATATTTTAATGTTGAGATAACATTGTCTTTTCCAGGCACACTTTTGAAACTTAAGTCATCTACACTGGAGTCCCAACTCCGACAATAGTACAAAGACACACATAACGGAGGAGTGGGGGCAAGACTCATGATGTCACTCAAGGCGCCCTGCCAACCTCTTGGCGTCACCCAAGGCGCCTACCCCAGCCTCATGGCGTCACTCAAGGCACCAGACCAACCTCTTGGCATCACCAAAAGCGCCTACCCCAGCCTTATGGTGTCGCTCAAGGCACCCTGCCAACCTCTTGGTGTCACCCAAAAACTGCCTAGTGCAACACTCAAGCCACCAGCACATGAGAAGGCGCCGCCCACTCCTCTCTCCACATGGGCGTCGCCTGCCAAGCCAACATGGGCGCCGCTCACCCCTCCTTCCTCATGGGCGCCGCCCACCATGCCTCTCTCATGGGAGCCTTCAACATGAAGACCCTTACGGATGAATGAGCCCCTAGTCCTCATGTTTTCAACTAATGAAAGAAATGAGAGGAAGAAATGGAGGAGATGGGAATATGAACAGTGAGCTCCTTAAATAGAGAGGGAGTGCCTTGGAGCTTCTAGAGGAAGCCTTACAAAGCTTCTAGAAGAAGCCTTACAAAAAGCTTCTAGAAGAAGTCTTACAAAAAGCTTCTAGAAGAAGCCTCACAAAGCATGAGAGGAAGAAATGAGAGGAAGAAATGGAGGAGATGGGAATATGAACAGTGAGCTCCTTAAATAGAGCGGGAGTGCCTTACAAAGCTTCTAGAGGAAGCCTCACAAAGCTTCTTGAGGAAGCCTAACTAAGCTTCTTGAGGAAGCCAAGTTGGTTTAGCTTCTTGAAATAAACTCGGAAGAACACCCTTTGGGAAAAGTTTCAAGAGATGGGTAAAAATGAAGACAATGGAATAGTAATCTCTATTTATAGAGGAACAGGAAAAATATATATATACATATTTTTCGGTACCGGGAAGTTCAGCAAAATTCCTAAACAGCGAGTCCCCGAGGATCAAAGGATGTCGGGAATGACAAGGAAAATCCCGTTTCACTCGAACAGAGATGAACACATGCCCTCGACCCTTGCCTTTCGAAAAAATCAAAGGCTCGGGGCATGGGGGGCAAATGACGAGTCCGAATTCCGCTGGGCCAAAGCCCAATTTAAACGAACCAAGAAAGCCCGAAGAAAGTTTCAAATCAAGGCTGGGTCAACCCATCTAGAGGGATGCCAAAGTATCTAGAAAAATGCCAAAGCTTCTAGAAGGATGTCAAAGCTTCTAGAAGGATGCCAAAGTATCTAGAAGGATGCCAAAGCTTCTAGAAGGATGCCAAAACACTAGGAGGCAAGTTCCAGGACACCAAGGACCAAAGTGGGCGCCGCCCACCTAAGCCCCGAATGGGCGCCGCCCACCTTGCCTCAAGTGGGCGCCGCCCACCTAGCCCCTCTTGGGCGCCGCCCAGTGCAAAACCTCCTGGTCCGTCCTGCTTCGTCTCTTTTCACTTCGGTGCGAGCCAAATGAACTCCGGGTCCAATCTCAAGACCAAGGATGAGCCCAGTCCAGCTCAGGACCCCCTCCGACTAAATAGGAGCACGAGGGAGAGAATACCGGGATGAAGGTGGAGAAGATCGAGTCCTACCTAAATAGAACCTTCCAAAATGGTAGAGTCCTACCATAACTGTACTTGCCAAATTATAGTGACCGCCTCACCGCCTCTCTCAACCTATATAAATGTAAGTCCTCTCCATATGAGGGACACACATCTAAGAGCCTCGGCATACCTTGAAATCCATACACTTACCCTCACACACACTGCTCTCTTTCTAGAAGCACTGTAACTCTCCGGAGTACCCTTATTCATCAATAAAGAACACCGGCCACCGCTGCCATTCCAGAGAGTGGACGTAGGTCATCCGAGACCGAACCACTATAAATCTCTTGTGTTGATCTCTTATTTACTGCTTTGTCATTGATCTGTCACTGATTGCCTATTTACTACTCATTAATTACACCCGTTCGTATACTTGACTGTTGATCTTGCACGGAGACACTTTTGTGCATCATCAGTTTGGCGCCGTCCTCATCTCCGTATCAATGGAATGAGCCTCTGCTACGGCAGCCATTTCCGAGACTATACGTAGCTCGGCTTCTATGACTCTGCTCTCGCGCAAGTAGTCACCCCTGCCACGGCAGCCATCTCCGAGACTATACGTAGCTCGGCCTCTATGACTCTGCTCTCGCGCAAGTAGTCACCCCTGCCACGGCAGCCATCTCCGAGACTATACGTAGCTCGGCCTCTATGACTCTGCTCTCGCGCAAGTAGTCACCCCTGCCACGGCAGCCATCTCTGAGACTATACGTAGCTCGGCCTCTATGACTCTGCTCTCGCGCAAGTCCATCTCCGAGACTATACGTAGTTCGGCCTCTATGACTCTGCTCTCGCGCAAGTAGTCACCCCTGCCACGACAGCCATCTCCGAGACTATACGTAGCTCGGCCTCTATGACTCTGCTCTCGCGCAAGTAGTCACCCCTGCCACGACAATCATCTCCCGAGACTATGCTCGGTCTTAGCTCATGCGGCCCTCTCACGGGACATCCACAGCTCTCACGTTGCTCTCATACAAATAGTCTACCCCTCTCTCCAGGTAATCATGTTAGATATTTTAATGTTGAAATAACATTACTTTTTCCAGGCACACTGTTGAAGCTCGGGTCATCTGCAACCGAGCCACTACTAGTAGCAGGACAGTATATGGAGTTACAGTCCCCATAGGAGACCGCACAGGAGTCTCAACTCCTATAGCAGTACAAAAGCTAGCACAGAAGTCTCAGTCTCGAAAAGAGCGGGGCACCACCAGGACCCATCTCCCGTGAAGTAACTTGGCAATCGGACCTTCACCAAGAAGCACTGGGGGCATCAAACCTCGCCCTCTTGAGAGGAGAGGAGGGAAAGACACCACCGTAAGAGCAGATAGAGTCCCCAGATCAATATTCAGACGCATGACATCCCCCAAACACAGCAGCCTCCACCGTCGCCCAAGACAATGAAAAAAGTGAGAAAGAGGCCAGTGCCCAAGGAGGCAACAAAAAAAAAAAAATTTGAAAGACCAAGAGAGGCGGCGCCCACTGCCCAGCAAGACCAAGAAGAAAAAAAAAAAAATTTTGAGAGAGAGGAGTGCAAAGGCGACGCCCAACAGCCCAACCAAGATAAGGAAAGAAAAAAGAAATTGAGAGGCAAAAGGCGGCGCCCAAGCAGCCATAGAAAGAAAAAAAAAAAAAAAAAAAGAGAGAGGAGGCGGCGCCCAGCAAAGCCAAGAAAAAAAAATAAAAAATTTTTTTTTTTTGAAAAGTCAAAAATTGTGGGCGGCGCCCAATCAGCCAAAAAAAAAAAAAGAAAAGAGAGTTGAAAAATCAAAAATGGTGACTATGTATTTATATATATAAATATGTATCTCTACATATACATATTATTTATAAATATATATTCTTTATATATATTTTTTATCTGATATCAAAAAAAAATTTAGTGAATCCCCGAGAATGAAAAGATACCGGGGGAAGCAAGAAAATTCAGACTCACTCCAATGAAGACAGAGTACATGCCCACAACTTTTTCCTCCAACAGAAGTCAGAAGCTTAGAGTATGGGGGGCAAATGACGAGTCCAAATTTGACTGGACCGAGCCCAATAAAAATAAACCGAGAAAGCCCAAAGAAATCCCGTGCGGAGTTGAATAGTCCAGATTGCGGAGGGCATAAAAGGAATTTGGCCAAGGCCAACACCAAGGTCCCAAGTGGGCGCCGCCCATGGCCTCGCTCCTTGGTCCTCTCCTCCCCTCTTTGCTCCTCTTCACCTTAATACTTCAGTCCAAGTCCAAGTCCAAGTCACACCAACTCAAGACAAGTCCAAGCTCAAGACGAGGATTAAGCCCAATCCAGCTAAGAGTGCTCCTCCGAAAGAATAGGGGCACAAGGGAGAAATCATCGGGATGAAGATTGAGAAGATCTCCTACCGTAATTCTACCTTCCAAAAAAAGTCTACTCCTACCATAACTCTACTTACCAAAGAGGCTCACTCCTACCATGTTGGTACTTACCAATTGACGGGAGACTTCTCCCTCACGTCACCGCCTCACCGCCTTGGTGAGCCTATATAATGTAAGCCCTCACTGTATAAAGGAAAGGATGACTCTTGAGACACAAAGACTACACTAGTTGCACTCAGCAAGCTCTCTACTCTCTCTCTCTCTAGATTCATTGTAAACTCTCCGGAGTACCACCGTTGATCAATAAAACACCCAAGGCCACCGTCGCCGTTCGAAGAGTGGACGTAGGTCGTCTGAGACCGAACCACTATAAATCTCCAGTGTTGACCTATATTTACTGTTTTGCCACTAATTGCCATTGATTGCTCATTAATCACTCTAGTGACTGTTGATCTCGCACGAAGACGATTTTGTGCATCATCAAAATCTTCTTTATTAATGTGAAAATCTTGACAGACTAATTAATATTTTCTTTTCATTCTTTGTAAAAGATATCATCTTATTATTGGACTAATTTACTTTCCTTATATGATAAAAACAATAATTAATATAGTTTTATAGTTTCTTTTTTACTTCACAACAAAATTTGGTAAGTTTTAATATTTAATATTTAGCATCTTGAATTAATGGACATTATATCATGGTCTAGCGGTCCACATCAAAAGTATCTATCTAAGACTATGGTGTGAAGTTTTAATGATCACGTTACTCTATATATATAATACTACAAAATTATACTTTGAATCATAGTTTCTATTACTCGTATACTATACTAATACACTATATTGATACACTTTAAAGGATTTATGAAATTAAAGTGTATCAATAAAGTGTATCAAAACAATATAGGAGTAATAGAAACTAGGGTTTAAGAATTACACAAATTTAAAGTGTATCAATACGGTATAAGAGTAAAAGAAACTAGTCTTCATAGTGTAACTTCGT
The DNA here is from genome assembly GCA_951799425.1 of Ilex aquifolium. Lineage (NCBI taxonomy): Eukaryota > Viridiplantae > Streptophyta > Magnoliopsida > Aquifoliales > Aquifoliaceae > Ilex > Ilex aquifolium. The sequence goes on along the minus strand of OX637407.1, from coordinate 24,668,720 downwards.
AGTATTTTATATATATATATATTACACACATATATACGTGATCAAATTAAATCTAAAATTAAAATTCTTTGATTTTAGTATTTTTTTAAAATACTAAAATTAAAATTTCTTAATTTTAATTGTCAAATTTTAAAAGTTTTCAAAAATTTTGAAATATATCTCTGAAAAAATGGAGATGATTTATTATGGGTTTTGATTTTTTTTTTTTTTATATATATGTGTGGGGAGGGGGTTTTTTTTAAAAAAAAAATTAGGAAACTTATTTATAATAAAAGGGTATTCAACTCTTTCTATGTCTAAAATGGATTTTTTTAAAAAATATTTTTTTATATTTTTTTTATGGGTTCTCAGAAATAAGGGCCCAAGTTCAAAATGTTGACCAATTATCTCAGAGTGAAGGCGTAGGACAATAAAACGAATAGAACAGTGAGGGGAAGACAAGAATACGTGTAAGTGGTTCACCTTAGTCGATATACTAAAGTTACGTTCACTGTAATGGAGTCTTTTGCTGCTTGGGGGTGTATTATTCAATCTTATGGAGGTTACAAAGGTGTAGCTGGCTTAAGGCCTTTACAATATTCAAGTGAGTTGAGAGCCTGGAGGAGCAAGGGAAAGAGATGATCCTTTATTGTAATGGAACAGTATTCTATTTATACGAGTGACACCTTCTAGGGTTTCCTGCGGCTCCTTTCCCCTTTCTGTTGATTCTATGGGCCCTCATTCGTCCTGCAGCGGTCTTTGCCGTGCGGCGCCACTACGCCCGATACCTCTGGATGGTTGTGCGCACCAATACTCTCTATACCAGGGAGTACGTGTTTGTTATGGATATCAGGAATGGTCTCCTTGTCCCTAGGACACGTGGCGTGGTGAATGAGCTTTAAGATAAGCATTGGGCTGAGCTTCCTTCTTTGGATGGCATATGGCTGAACTGGACCGAGCTGGGCTGGAATTTAGATCCACTGGTATTGCTGGGTCTTTCTCTTTGGGCTCGATCCACTCTACCATAGGTGTGGAAAGGCTGTGGATGCTCCTCATGGACTAATGCGCGAGTAATGGCTTCCTGGGCTTGTTGGGCTCTTTGATATTGGCGGCCCAAGCCCAAAATCTCATCCTTATCAGTTGCCCCCCAGCCCCAGGTCACGAGAATGACGTCAACTGTGACATGGGGTTAGAATTGTCTTTTCTGGATTTGGCCTGATTTCCCTGTGCGGCTGTTGTGCCTGATTGTCGGTTCTAACCTGAGTTGTGGTATGTCAACTTTTGCTGGCTGTGACGAGACGGTTACCGCCCACGTGTCTCCTGCGGGACAGCCCGTTGGTACGGTCTCCTTTGCGTGTCCTGTCATCTGTCTGTCGCGAATTAAATGTTATGTAGATAAAAGAGGGAAAATCTCTTCGTCTTTCCCACTTTGTGCTTTTTGAACTCTCATCTATTCATGTTCTCTCTTTCTTCCCCCGGCTTATGAGGCGCCTTGTTCAAAGTTCTTCGGCAATCTAGGGTTTTCGCGTTTTCATTCCCTTTCTGCTTCTAGCGTCTGACTAGGTACATTTCCTCTCCCTTCTTTCCTTTTGCCCGATGTGGATCCCTTCAACCCTCCCTGGTGGGGCTTCAGGTTCCGTTTTCTGATTTGGAGATTCAGTTACTTCAGGAATCGCTCCGATAATTTTTCTTCCCTTTCGCAATTCGTAGATCACTCTACATTGTTAAAGTTATCCTTTTTTAGGGTCTGGTGTCTTAAACCTTTGTTTTTAACGGACTGCGTTTTGCATTTGCCCTCTCTTTATTCTGGTTTGCAATTTGATCCATTGATGGGGAGAGTTGTAGTTTCTTCTTCCGAATTCGAATTCGATGATCAGGGAGATGATGAGGTTTTTGCGGCCTCCACTAGTGGACGCTCTGAGGAGAAGGCCTCCTCTTCCGCCTCTAGCAATGTAACAGCCGGCGGTGATAGGTTTTCTCTTTCTTTGTCGAAAAATTTAGAATTCCTTCCTAGGGGATCTGCCAAGGAGGCTCTTGGGTTGGCCCTTGAGGTTCCAACTTCGGCCCCACTAGCAGAGGTTCAGGCTTCTCCGGCGTTGCCCTCCTCCTCCTCCTCCTCTGGTCAGTCTAAGAAAAGGAAATCTAAGGCGGCTCCGCCTCCCAAACCCAAGAAGAAAACCCGTCGGGATCTGTCAAACCTGATTTGCTGTGCTGAGTCGACTCCTAGTCAGCTTGATGACGAGGATCTAAAGGAGTTGAGGGAAGAATACCATTTTCCCGATTCTGTGGTATTATATTCTCCTAAGGAGCATGAGAGGTGTAACTCCTCTATTACCGGGCTCACTTGCTTCTTTGAGTCCGCATTCCGAGCTAGCCTTCGATTCCCTGTCCATCCTTTCATTCGGAATATTCTTGTTTTTTACCAAGTCTGCCCAGCTTGTCTTTCTCCGAATGGTTGGGGTCTCCTAGTCGGTTTTCTTGTTCATTGGTTTGAGAGTGGGAATGACTCTCGTCCCACCATCCGAGAATTTGCCTCTCTTTTTCAACTCAAGTCTTTTCCCTCTTTGGGCTTTCTATACTTCGCCAAGAGGGTAGAAGCAAAAACCTTGATCTCCGGGCTCCCATCTTCCAATAAATGGTGGAAACCGAGGTTTTTCTTTGTTAAGGGTGACTCTTGGGAGTTATCGGGGGAGCCGGGTGATTTTCCTCGTATTCCCAGATCTTGGGGGACTCCTAGGAATATTAGTAAGGCCAGTCTTTATGTTTACTCTCTTTTCTCGTTCGCTTTCTTCGTTATCTGCTAATTTCTGACTCATCTTGCAGGTTTTTGTCTGACCCTTAACGTAAAGGAGGCTACCAGAGCCGAGGTTTTTGGCTTGAGATCCTTCTTCGACCTAGTCACCGACGAGATCTTAGCGAAGCACGAGCTTGGGCCACCTATAAACGTTGAATCTACCCCTGAGCAAGTGATACCGCCTGCCCCCCCAGCCTGCTCTTTTCCCCTTTCTGTTGATTCTGTGGGCCCTCATTCGTCCTGCAGCGGTCTCTACCGTGCGGCGCCACTATGCACGCTACCTCTGGATGGTTATGTGCACCAATACTCTATGTACCAGGGAGTACGTGTTTGTTATGGATGTCAGGAATGGTCTCCTTGTCCCTAGGACACGTGGCGTGGTGAAGGCGCTTTAAGATAAGCATTGGGCTAAGCTTCCTTCTTGGGATGGCATATGGCTGAACTGGACCGGGGCTGGGCTGGAATTTAGGTCCACTGGTATTGCTGGGCCTTTCCCTTTGGGGTCGATCCGCTCTGTCATAGGTGTGTAAAGGTTGTGGATGCTCCTCATGGACCAGTGCGCGAGTAATGGCTTCCTGGGTTGTTGGGCTCTTTGATACTGGCCGCCCAAGCCCAAAATCTCATCCTTATCATTTTTAACAATTAAATTCAATTTCATGTACTGACTTTCAAAAGTCTCACTTTATATTGATTTCACGGTTACACATGATATTAGCCAGTCATCCTACCAACAACACAGTTGGCCAGCGAACATGACAGGCTTCTGTCATAAAACACATGTACGATGATTTTGTACGACAACATACTTCCAAAACCTGCAGAAGTAATTTTTTAATATTATACTCAAAGTCAGAGCGATTAAAAGAACCGAATAATTTGGGTAGCGTTTGGAAACCTCAAATATTTGTTTTTTTTTTTTTTTTTTATGGCAAAAACAAAAAACAAAAAAACGTTTGATAAATATTTTTGTTTTTTTTAATTGCTCTATTTTAAAAACAAGGCTAAAATTTAGAAACATCCAAAAGGAAGTTTTTGAAAACATCCAAAAAAAAAAACAAACGCGCGATTTAAAAGGGGGTTTAATGAGATCTTGGTTTCGATTCTCATTAGCAACAAAAAATGGATTTTCTTAGTTGAGTATATAAAAAGCTCCCTTCACTTCTTTTTTTTTTCAGATCTCCTCCCTCGCCCCCTCTCTCTCTCTCTCAACCTTCTCTATTTTGGTGGTGGTGATGGGTTTTTTTTTTTTTTTGGGGGGGGGGGGGGTTTCGATATTGGTGGTGGTGGTGGTGGAGTTGGGCGGTGGTGGGTTTCAGGGGATGGGGGGTGAGTTTTAGGGGGTGGTCGTAGGGGTTGGGAGGTGTTGGGTTTCAGGGGATGAGGATGGGGGTGGGTGGTGCTGGGTTTCAAGGGATGGGGGTGGCTTTCAGGGGGTGGTGGTGGATTTCGGGGATGGTGGTGGGGTTGGGTGGTGGTGGGTTTCAGGGGATGGGGGTGGGTTTTGGGGATGATGGTGGGTTTCGGGGATGGGGGTGGATTTCAGAGGGTGGTAGTGGGTTTCGGGGATGGTAGTGGGGTTGGGTGGTGGTGGGTTTCAGAGAATGGGGATGAGTTTCGGTGGTGGTGGGTTTCGGGGAGGAGGGTGGGGTTTTGCAAAGGGAATGTGGGGGTGGGTTTCAGTAGTGGTGGTAGGTGTTTGGTGGTGGTAGGTGGTTGGTAGTGGTGTTGGGTGGTGAATTTTTAGTATAATACCAAACATATTTTTTATTTTGTTTTTATAATTTTTTAAATATAAATGACTATCAAACAAGTTTTATATTTTCAATTTTTATCACAAATAAAAATAAAAATTTATTTTATTTTTTTTATAAAAGAAACGTAAAAACAAAAACGTTACCAAACGCACCATTGGACTCGACTCATTTTTAACTCCATTTATAAAATGAATCAAATCTGATCAATTTTTTAATTTCATTTTATATTTGAACTGAGGTCGAGCCTAAGCCGAGCTATTCACGAACAATTAATACCAACAAGATTAAAGAAGACTTTCCACCTACGCACCCACCTAATCTCTCTCTCTCTCAACACACACACACACACACACACGATAGAGTTGAATACCCCCAAAATCCCCAATCTCCACTTAAGCACGTTGACTACCATTATCGTCTTTCTAATCTCTCTGATAGTACAGAAATTTTCTTACTCTTTCTTTCTCTCCTTTGTTTCCATGGGGCTCTTCCTCGTTAACTGTCTTACAACTCTTAGTTTCTAGATCTTCACAAAATTAACACAATCATCAAACAGCTCAAACCCTAGATCGAATCAACACCCCGTAATCCCCCAATGGTTTGGTATCAAAAGCTGGAGGATTTGATCACATCATCCAAGGCGTCTGATGTATATACATAGTTGTATGTGTATAATGTATATGAAGTCTATTTGTAAGTTTTCCTCAATTTTTAATTTTCTAAAGTTACGGTTTCTATTTTAATTTGAATTTGTGTAAATGTTACAAAATATTTATGAATTTTAAGTTGCGATTGTAAGTTAGAGACTTGTAAATTAGAGTTTTCAGATATGTGGAGTTTGGACTCTAAATTTATTAGCATTAGAGCTCGGTTTTGGATCAAGCTCGATCGACCACAAAAATTTAGTCTCGGTATCCAAACTCAAGCTCGAGCCGAGCTTGAACTTACTCTTCAAAAACTCAACAAAACCTGAGCATACCCAAACTCAAAACATACTCAAACTCGAAAAACTCAACTCGATTAACACTCTTAGTCTATACCTTCCCTTTTCATCCACATCGATAAACTAAAAGCTAAATATTTTCTGGATTAAAAAAAAAAAAGCATAGTCTCAGAGCTTTAGTAGGTTAAAGGTTTATCAAACATACCTCTAATTTAATTTAGCGATCTAATCAATCATTATCGCGCCAGATTGGTAGAAAATCAAATCTAACAGCACTTTAAAAAACAAACTATCAAAGACCATACATTAAATTTGAGGTCCCAGCATAGCCTTTTCAAACAGCTGCCAGCAGACTAATTCAAGTAAATAAAGAGTCGGATTGAATGCCTCCATCTTTTCATAATGATCAGATTAAAGTGGGAGTTGGGTTGCCAAAAATAAAAGGTAATACTTTCAAACTTGTAATCGTGCTCTTTATTGTAAAGACTAACCATATCTGCAAATTTGATAACGAAGAATCATCTAAATCACGTTTCCTTCACGACTCTCTGATTACAATACAAATTCCACTTCTATTCACATCGGCAAAATAAATCAAGGGTTGGAATCATCGCCAAATTAAACCGGGAGTTGAACTGTCAAATTTTATTACTATGATCATTGTATAGAGTAGCCATATATATAATACATATGTAGAATGAGCATAGTATTAGTAATACATATTGTATGTATATATACACATACACAAAATGAAGAATCATCTAAACAATGATTTCTTTGAAACAGTGACTAAGATGACATTATGTATTTACAAAATCAGATACAATCACATTCGAGCAAATTCATATAAGAGTCATATATTATTCTAGCAGGAATCTAGCAAAAAAAAAGAACAAAATTGTTACATACTCCATATATTAATGATGATTATACCTAAATAAAGTGGGTTCCACTTGAATTTATGATAAGTAACCTACCACTAAACAAAAAGCAAGAAAGCTATAATGAAATAGATCTGAATCAAGAGGATAGTACCAGTGGACTAATCATCAAGACACTCAGACATGAAGGTGTCTTAACTAAATGAACTTGCATTGAGGTGTATTATGATTTCATAAGACTCATTTGACCCCTACTTTTGAACAAAAGAACCACAAAAGAAGATTGTTTTCGAAAATTTGTACGACTACAAAACTCCTTGAATTACAAGGCAGTAGTACCTTTTGGACAGCCAAGAGAGAGATCACAGTGCCTCCCTGAGACTGAAGGTCCGAGATATTGCCCTGGCGTGGTCATATTCATTGAGCTCAACCAGCATCTTCTTCAATCGACGAGCAAGTCCACTGGTCTCGGTCTCCATCCCACCCGAAACATGCTTCTTCTCCAGTATCTTTCCAAGTATCAGCAAGTAATTCACCAGTGGTTGCAACTTCAAGCTGCATATCAATGGAATTTGAAATATAAAAAATGAGGAAGATTCTATGCATGCAACACGTTTTTTTTTTTTTTTTTAATTGGGTGCAACATGAATTTGAAGACAGCACAGAATCTATACTTGATCCAATTGCGAATCAACAAATTACAGCAGAGTAGAAGAACACGTACGTGACAAAAGAACACACAGGATACTATTTTACCAAAAAGGGAGTTCTGATATCTATTCCTGATGAAATTGTTGTTCATAGGGACCTACGTCCCAGTTATGTTATGTGATCCAAATAAAAGTTCTAGGAAATTGTCAGACGGGAAGCTGTTTCCATCACTTTTGTCCAGCATGTTAGAGGCATGTTAATTCATAGCTTCGTTGTGATTAAATGATTCTATGGCAATAAATCATGGTGACTTCAAATACAACTCCCAATGTACTTTGATTTGCAACCATGACCAGATACATATAAGAAATGAATTCACTGCCGAAAAGCCAACTTCTGATCACCCGCCGTTTAAATGTCCTCGGTCCATCTATGGAACAAGAAAGGAAAAAAGAAACCCAAAATAAAATAACATCCAGCATGAAGAAATTGGTAGGAGAGAAACAGCATGCAACATAAAATTTCAAGAAGCATGTAACCATATCACACATGTCTGTCATAGCAAAATCTGCCAAGTTGGGCAGGCCCAACTGTATTAAAAAAAAGCGCGGGCTATAAGCCTCAAATTTTTAGAAGGCCCCATAATTTTAGGTACATAACTAGTCCACATAAAAAATTTAAGCCCAATCACTAATTTCAATAATTTGAACCTACAATTCAATCCATAACATTAGAAACTCAAAAATAAAAAATTTTAAAAACAAATAAAAAATTCAAAAATCAACTGATATTAACTCACATCCTCTCTCTCTCTCTCTCTTAAAAAACAAAAACAAAGTATCACATCCTCCTCTCTCACTTAAAAAATATTAAAAATATTTTTTTATTTTTTAAAAATAATACTAAAAATAAAAAAATCTCATTTAGTATTACCGCTTTAGGCCTCAAATTACATTAAACCACCCATGCTGCCAAGACCCTTCATATCTATAAATTAACTGTTTTCTGAGGGTGGGTGGTTGGGAAGTGAGGAGAATAAGAATCTCATGCAATTGCTTTATTGGGAACAAGGTTTAAGCACACATACCTCAAGCTTTTATCTACACACTGGATGCCACAAGGACCCATGGGCCTGCAGCACTTTGTGCGTTTTCAAATACACTTAACATTTTTTTTTTTTTTTTTTTGATCTCAATACACTTACATTGAGAAAGTATCTTTTTAAAGGCAGAGAGGACAGGAAAAATCAAGCATTGCCCCTCACTTATCCTATCAAAAAGACAAATGAAGAGCTCCTTATTTGTTGTTCAGGGGCGCGCACCACATTATGTGCACCTACCATGCATAGGGAACTTTATGCCCCTTATTGGTGATTGTTCTTTGGAACAATGATTAATGTTTCCTACAGGGATGTCTTAATTGTTCTTTGGAACAATGATTAATGTTTCTTACAGGGATGTCCTAATGGGTTGAGTCATTCAAGCAAAAACAACACTGAGTGTTTTATGGTGGAGAAACCCAAAAAACAATGAAGGAAAAGACAACAATTGGGCTCAAATCACATAACAAGCGGATCTCTCTATCTCGTTAATGTCATAGTTTATTTTCCAAATTCTGCCGTTCCCGGCTTCATTCTCCACACTAATGGCATTGCTACAATCCTTTCCCAAGCATCTGGTAATTCTGGCCGCCTTTCCTCTCCTCACTTTGGTTTCCACCAAGCCAATCAAATCTGCCTAAGTAGAGGGCAAAAGTACAATTCGAATTAGAACCGAAAACCAATCCTACATATTAACTGAACTACAAAAAACTTCTTTGGACACACTCAACTTCAGTGAAGGCAAACGCCCTTAATTTTTGCTTTCAAATATATTTATCTAGTCAAGCAGTGCTTCAGCATTAGGACCTCTTATCTAATCTGTTTGAAGCCCTAGACCAGGGGGAATGAGGCAAACCACAAAAGTAAAGAGAGGAGCAGAAACCCAAGGTATCAGTCAACCTTTCGGCTCAGACATGGTCTAAACAATGAAAGATTACTTGGTCATCCACTATCTACCAGCACATTGACGTCCAAGTTACTAAACTTTAAGGCTTTATTGACCCTCCACCCTCCCCCGGGGCGCAAGGGAGGTTGCAAAAACCTTTCGGCTCAGACATGGTCTAAACAATGAAAGATTACTTGGTCATCCACTATCTACCAGCACATTGATGTCCAAGTTACCAAACATTAAGGCTTCATTGACCCTCTACCCTCCCCCGGGGGGCAAGGGAGGTTGCAAAACCACCCCAAGGTGCAGTTCTGGTCAGTTACTCAGTAATTAAACAGGAATGGTTCCCACAGTGCAAGCACGACTTTAGTTTGACTACAACATTTAAACTTCAAGAACAGAATCAAGAGAAGAAATTGCCTACAGATATATGCAACCTGAAGTGCACAAGTGTAATCATTAATGCCATCACAAAAAAAAAACTAACAAGAAGCAGAGAGCACCATGGTCAATAAGGAATTACTAACTCCAAACAAACCCACAGCACCATAAAATTTTATCCAGCTAATATTGAAAAGCAAATTAACGCTTGAATTCAGTTAGCAACCCCAAGTAATGACAAAGAGCAGCCAATGCCATTCCAAAAGCAAAAGGACTAAATATTAAGCATGCAAAGTGTGAAGCATCCTAACTAACCATACCTGCGCTCCCCTGTGACACTTGGGCCAGCCCACACACCAGATAATGAGGCGATGACCCTTTCAGTTCTGGTGACTGCATCGTGAATATTTGATTGAATGCTCCGAAGATGAGGAAGAACTTTTCCACTCAAAAGGTCATCAAGAGCAAGCTTCTCCAAGACAGGCATCGCGAGAATCTTATTCCACAAGCATATATTCCTCATCAAACGAACAGACATGCCAAACCTATATGCTGCAACTCGTGATGCATTTGGCACAGCCCTCACCACAAGTGTGTTCCATGTTGGGACCTATCAATTTAAATTACAAGAGAGTTTGATTTCCGAAAATGATATAAGACAATCATGGATATTCCATTCACTTTATCAAACTGGTGTGTAAACATGTCCAGGAAGTTTGATTTAAGAGCTTTAGCAATATACCATCAGATTTTCCACAGCATGAGCTAGACGGTCATGAAGAATAGCCACTAAGTTGCCAAGAGCTGCACTGGAAAGTGGAACATATCTAAAGACCAAATTTGTGGCCGAAACGGCGTACTTTGTCTCACGAGTACTGAGCATATCCCAACAGAATTCTATCTGATGATGCAAAATGGGAATTGCAAGCTTTTCTACCAGTTCAGGAATAAGGTTAGCATCGGCATCATCAGGACTGATTTTATTGCCATCTTCCGGAAGGCCATAATTGAATAACAAAGAATGCCTAAACCAAAAACAAACACTATGTATAAAAAAAAAAAAACACAAAACAAAATGGAAAGAAAAAAGGCAAAGAAGACATATTGTACAAGCAGCCACAACATGATTAGCATACAGGGAGGAAAAACCTATCTTTGACTTGACGTAAACCATAATAGGATTGAGTTTCAAGAAAAATAAATGAAAAGAAAGGCCAAAACAGGTATTACGCAGATGCAGATGATAAACATTTTGCTTTTTCCCATGATGGATTCATGCCCATCGTTCAACCATTGACCTAGCCAGCAATTAGTCACCCCATAAACACCTACAAGGTTTAAGATATAAGCTTACGTACCACTTCATATCAATAAAATCAGCATCTTCATGAAGTGGGTCCCACTTCAGCAGCTCCAATCTTACATATGGAGAGATGATAACAGGTACACTTAGCGACATATATGCGTCGTGATAGCTTGATGAATACTCTTTCTTCCATCTTTCAAACCTCTCTATAACAACTGAAAGTTGAGAATATTCCTCTGCTGCATCACTCAAAATCTGTTCAGCAATCTGAAGCAACTGATCACGGTTTGACTGGTATGCTGTACTCTCGCTATCGCTTTCATCCGTGCTTGATTCTCCTTCTATTTGCTGATAGGAATTATCATTTTCCATGGACATCATTCTCTTAGAATCTGATTGGGCTTTCCTGCGTTGTCGTGCCTCTGCCCTTCTTGTCATATCCATCCGTTTCTGCACGTTTACATCTCTACCAAATTCATCTAATTTCACTGGAAGATTTCTTGATTCTCTTGTGGCAGCAGATGCAGCCTGAGCTGCACTTGTTGCTGCTTCAGTCATCGCAGCACTGCCACCACTTTTACTAAAAACTGACATTGCAGCATTTATAGCTGCTTCTAGTTCCATCATTTCATCAGCAATATCAGCCGCTCTTCTTTCTAATATAGCTCCTGCTCGTTCTTCATGAAGTTTCTGCATCTGGTCTTCAAGTTCCTCTATGAAAGGAGCTTTATGCTGAAAAGATATAAACTTACAACTGATTATTAATTCAGATGAAGTAAGTTTTTTGGCAGCCCACAAAGAGAGCAATTGAGCATCAATAGGTTAAAAATAATAACAAATACACACACGAAACCATGTCAATATAGGCACTAAGATTGAAAATCATTAACTAACAATGAATCACTAGATCGTAAATGTCAACAACAGTAGGCATATACAAACAACCAAAAAAAAGGAAGAGGTATCTGATTGAACAAAATAAAGTTTCTATCCAACTAGTTTACAATCAAGGAGGAGAATGTTTTGGTCAGTCTCTACCTAGATGGTGAATGGTTCAAATGCGTACTTATTGTCCCTTCTTTACATAGAAATTAATGTCGAAGCATCAAAGGTTATAAAAAAACTCCATTACGTACATGAATGCAGTATGTATGTGCTTTAATTACAACACATTATTCCTTGATTTTTCTCGATGAAAAAGAGGAACTAGCCAAATTCACATTCATGAACTGCGAGTTGCAAAATGGTTCAGGTGACAATCTGATGCAGCATAGCAACAAGAAACAAACTGCAACGTCAATCTACATCAAACAACCCACATATAAATGCTGAATACCTTTTTGTCAAAACTAGTCCTTCTAAAAATATCAAACTTAAATATCGTGATTAAGGTGTTGTTTCATTAAACTGAAAACTAATTCCTGAAAACTGAATTTTAAGTGTTAAATGTTGAATCTGTTAATTTGTAAACTGTTTGATTTCCACTGAAATTTAAACACTGAATTGAATCAAATTGTTTGATAAGTACACGGAGATGAACTCTGAAATGAATAATTTTTCAATTCTACCCTTCCACTATATAACAAATTAAAATTTCCAATTCGCATGCCACCCAATTCAAAAAAAAAAAAAAAAAAATTCATATAGGTGGTGTAGTATTCGACTCATTAGCACTTAACTTTAGTTGTCAACATAAGTATATAGACCCATCAAACACACCTGCAAACAAAACCCATCAAACAAAATCCAACTTTTAGAACTTTTAGAAATATCACCCATTGATTCCATCATTACCTCTTCAAAACCAAACCCATGAAACGACTGGAAACATCACTACCTGACATTTCTCCAAAATTTATCAACACAACGCCTAAGGCTTAGTTGGAACCACCACCACAGATAACTTAATATAAAAAATTTCACCGCCCACCATGAACACTACATGCACATCATCACATCGCCGCTACCCACAAAGGTGGTGCTATCACCATTGTTACTATATCAACCAAAGTATTGGAAAATTGGAGGTAGATTTGAATGCAAAATACAAATCCAATGCAAACCTAAACCGATGGCCACAAACTAATTGTGCCAATCACCACTATTATGTTCCATGTGTTATCCTTCTATTTCAACAAATTTGCATGGTGAATTGTTTTCTTAGTGGTCTTTCGTGGGGCGCTGGTGATAATTATTTGTAGAGCTTGGGGAAAGCTGATTTCTCTGATGTTGGTTTTCATTGCTGCAATTGAAGGAACCAGATGAGTAATGAGTGAGAGGAGGAGCAAGAGTTGTAGTGGTGATAATATTTGGGGGTAGTTTTGCCAGCTTGGCAAAAAATTTTAAAGAACCATCACTGACCATGTTCAACTATAAGCATTAAGTAAGGTCCCATTAACTTAAATTTTAGTTCATTTTTATGGGAAACTTATTTAATTAAGTGATACTAGTTCTACGCTTTTTTTATAGGAACCATAACTCTTGTATTAAAATAAAAAAGAGGGTACATGAAGAGAGATTGGATAAGAAATCCAATCAAAAACAAAGAAAATTAAATTACAGTAACATTTCAAAAGCAAAACTGAAAGGAAAGGCCTATAAATCACATGAAGTTCTCCATCTCGCTTGTATAACAAAAAACAAAGTTACTTTAAAAGGCCTTTGTAACCGAAGTCTAAAACGATGCTAAAAAATTGAATGTGCTCCCATAGTCCTTCTATACACTCATTCCGGCCTTCAAAAATTCTTGAATTACGCTCCATCCAAATAACCCACATAGTAGCAATGATTGCACAATTCTATAAAGTAACACCTTTATCATGTCTTCCAAACCCTTTAACATCTTCATTAAACAAGAAAGTGGATGTAGGAGGGATCACCCAATTGTAGCCTGCCTCTCGAAACAACCGATACCACAAATTCAAAGCAACATGACAATGTAAAAATAAATTATCAACACTCACCTTCACCTTTACACATCACACACTACTGAGGGGAAAGACAAGTGTAAGGTCTCCTTTTTCTGAAACATGTCATTAGTATTAATCTTAACATGAGCTATTGTCCATGCAAAAACTTGTACCTTTAAAGATACTTTAACTTTTCATATCATCAAAGCAGGATCAAAAGAAGGATAAGAATTTTCCCCCACCAAAGAATCAAAGAAAGATCTACATGAGAAAACTTTCAATGATTCCAACATCCACTCTCTTTTATCACCCAGCTCAAAATTCAACACAATGTTATTAAGAATATCGAGAAGTAAAATGATATCAATGGTATCTCTATCATCTAAATTCCTACGAAAACCAAAATCCCATGAATATAGAGAACTATATGACCGAATTATAGACAGAATGAACGAATTAAGAACACGAGATAAATGATAGAAACGAGGAAACAAATATGAAAAACTATTTTCACCAATCCAAATATCCTCCCAAAATTGAATTTTCTCTGTATTACCCACCACTAACTTCAGTTCTTGGGAAAATCTCGTCATTCCCTAAAAAATGAACTTCCACGGGCATCGGAAACTACCCCTTTCAACCCTATTAGTGTCCCATATGTTAGCATGTAATCCATATTTGCTCCTGATAACTAAATACCACAAAGAATTTATTTTCAAGGAAAACCTCCAAAGCCACTTACCTATCAACAATATTCCTTACATTCAAATTACCAATAGGGAGACCTCCTTTATCCTTAGATCTAGACACCACCTCCTAACTAATCAAATGACCTTTTCTCCCTTCCCCACTACCTTCCCATAGAAAATCCCTCATCATGTTTCCAAATCTCAGCCACTTTCCCTGGTAACTTGAATATAGATAAAAAGTACGTGAGAATGCTAGATAAAACTGACTACACAAAAGTTAGCCTCCCTCCTTTAGATATATAAGTTTTCTTCCACTCATCTAGCCTTTTCCCAATTCTGTCCACCACCTGGTCCCAGATATTATGAACTAACGAAAAATCCATTTTTTTTAAATTTCTTTAAAATTGATCATTTCTCCTCGTCTAACCGTTAAAAACTCTCCTCCCCATTGGTATCAACCTCCTAGACATGTGGTACAAAGGAATCACTTTCTTGAAGCAAGCAATCACTGCGTTGGATAGGCTAAACTCTAGAGTCCCTTAGAACTAAACCCCCTATAACATATTTGCTCCCATTACACATCAATAGATCACACTCCACCTTCTGTTCCACTAAGAAGCCAGAACTGAATAGTTTCCCCAAATCATTAGAGCCATTAATAACAAAGAGTGACAAAGACTTCCCCTCCTGATTACTTAGACTAGTCATAGTCTCCCTCGAAAATAAAAGGTAAAACAGAATCACAATTCTCACAACTCATATCTCTCTCACCTCCCAATTGCCAGAGAGATGATTTAATTGTGCAGAAGGAAGAACATTGGACAGCAATTTAGGAAGACTTAGATGTTGACATGCCCCAGAATTAGAAACCCCACAAGATCAATGACCCCTTTATTTGTTATCTCTGTCTCTTTCCTCTGTAATTTCAAAAAACCCACCCAAATCACAATCTCATGCTACAACATTCTGATTGTCTTCAGTTCATCCCTCAATAAGCTTTCTTCTGATCTGTCCTCGTCACCAGTAGATTCTTCACTACCCTTTCTAAACATGTTGTCCTCACCGAAGAAATTTTCTTCCATATTCAATTGATCTCCATGTCAAATATCAACTAGCACTTCAAACCCATCCAGCATTTCACACAAAATATAGTTCATCTCCCTCTTTACTTTCGTAACCCTCTCTTGATCTCATTTCTTCGATTTTTCCCATCGTTGGCTCTGAGTTCTTTTCCTCGGTGAGATCGCCTTCAGTTAGATCGTCTACGTCGGACGCCAAATTTTCCCTAATCGTTGATAAATTAGCTTCTAGGTCAAAGACTTGGACCAAAGCTTGGATTGGAGCCTTTTTAACCCTGAATTGATCTAGGCTTTTTGTTTTAAAATGGCCCAATTTTAACGAGCTTCTAACCTTAACTTTCATTGGAAGTTGTAAATGCCCAAATGTCACCTTACCCTTACCCAAATTAACCCTCATAAGCCTATTATCATCAAAGCCCATATTAGGATTATAGCCCACCTGTTTCCACAATTTATTAGTTCCTTAATCATTTCAACTTCATTGCTAACTCCTCTATTGTCTCTTTTGTCTTCATTTTCAAACTTTGAATTACCCACCATCAAATCTTGATTAACATTAATTGATCCCTTAATTATTGCCCCCTATTCCTCAATAAATATCCTTTTTCCGTAATTGTACGATCTTTTCCAAACCCACCTTCTTTCTATCTACCTTGTGTTGTATAGAGATTATGTGCTACCTCCTCCATCTCCTAGTAATTCAAAGAAACCCTTGCCACCTCATCATCTTATACCTCCATCCTAGTGTACCGATTTCTTGTACTACCATACAGCCTTCAGAACCTCTATTTGATCAATAATCTACTCTCCAAGCCTCGATAAAGCCCTGATTCAAATCTGATAACACTTTCCTTGGAATTCCACATTGAATAATGCTGGAATTACACCTTTTTCGCATCTACCCACCCTTATTTTTGTCTGAAACAAATTTTGAAATGACAATATTTTGATCCACCTCTTTCAATCCACCGCACTACTCTCCAATATTCCTAATGACTTCTTCTTTCCACAAATGAAAGGGTAATCCTTCAATACTAATCCACCCATCCAAAAACTAGATCATTTCTCTTCTTGCGTTGAACTCAGGATTCCACCAGTATAAACTCACTCTCCTTGTTTCCTCTGTAACTACTTTTTTCTCCGTACATACCTCATCTGCATCCATATCTTGCTCACAAAAAATTATGGCATTGTTCACTCGATATGGTTTCGGCACAAAAGTACGCTTAAATTTATTTATCCAACGCGATGGACAGAAAATACTATTCCTAGAACATACAATAGCATTCTTCCATTTATCAAAACCAAAGGATTCTTGCATTTTAACTTCATTGCTCACCCCTTTTTCCTCTCTATCCGTAATGAGGTTCCCTCCACCATCCTCAAATGATTTCTCTCTCCTACCATTTTTTATAAAACCTTCCAACATACTTAGAAACCTTCTCCATCCAGTAAAATCAACACCTTCAGGGATAGTAATAACAGTGTTATTAAAAGCTCGCCTAGGCGCTCGCCTAGGCGAGAAGCGAGGCGAAGCGAGGTGTTGTCGCCTTGAACACCCCAGGCGAAGCGAATGTGCCTGAAGCGAGGAAAAAGCGAGAAAAGCGAGCGCCTTGAAAAAAAGCGAAAAGCGAAAAAGCGAGCGCTTTAGTTAAGCGAAGCGATCTTGTGTTTTATTTTTATTATGGGCTGTTGGATTATTTTATTTTTATTGTGAACCGTTGGATTGGGGCAATTGAAAAAAAATTTATAAGATGCACATACACCCAATTACCCCCTTATCCCATAAATATAAAAACCCAGCCCTAATTTTGCTCAATCAGACTGCCTTCATCGACTGGACTTCAAGACTCGACTGGACTACAGGACTTCACCGATCGACTGGACTACAGGACTTCACCGATCGACTGCTCCTTCCTCTCCAGCTGCTGCTGCTCCTTCCTCTCCTGCTGCTGCTGCTCCTTCCGATCGACTGTGACAGGTTTGTCTCCTGACTCTCATCTTTTTCTTTTCTCTTCTCTTCTCTTCTTCTTATCTGCTGGTCCTCCTGGTCCTCTTTTTCTCTTCTCTTCTTCTTCTCTGTTCTGGTTCTCTGTTCTTCTTCTCTGTTCTGGTTCTCTGTTCTTCTTCTCTGTTCTGGTTCTCTGTTCTTCTTCTCTGCTGCTGCTCCTTCCGGTTTTTTTTTTTTTTTCTGCTGTTCTTCTTCTCTGTTCTGGTTCTCTGTTCTTCTTCTCTGCTGCTGCTCCTTCCGGTTTTTTTTTTTTTTTTCTGCTGTTCTTCTTCTTCTCTGCTGCTGCTCCTTCCGGTTTTTTTTTTTTTTTTTTTCTGCTGTTCTTCTTCTCTGTTCTGGTTCTCTGTTTTCTGTTTCTGCTGTAATTTTTTTTTTCTGTTGCTGTTCTGTTTTAATGTTTCTGCTTCTTAATGCTGATTTTGCTGATAATGATAGTGCTGAATGCTGATAATACTGCTTCTGAAATTTTTTTTTAATGCTGCTGCTTCTGTTTCTGCTGCTTCTGTTTTTTTTTTCCTGATTCTGCTGTTCTGTTTTCTGTTTCTGCTGTAATTTTTTTTTTCTGTTGCTGTTCTGTTTTAATGTTTCTGCTTCTTAATGCTGATTTTGCTGATAATGCTGATAATGATAGTGTTGAATGCTGATAATACTGCTTCTGTAAATTTTTTTTAATGCTGCTGCTTCTTTTTTTTTTTTCCTGATTCTGCTGTTCTGTTTTCTGTTTCTGCTTCTGTAAAGATGGTTTCTTTAGTGATGAGGATTGATTTCTAAGTCCTTGAGATGATTTCTTTAGTTGCTTGAATTGTGTCTTATGTTTTTAAATATTATGATTTGGGATATTATTAGTGTTTGTTTGAATTTAAATGTTTAAGTTATGAATGTTATTAAGATTTGAGATATTATTAGTGTTTGTTTTAATTTAAATGTTTATGGTTTTAATTGCATTTAAATATTTAGTATATATAAAATTATAACTTAGATGTTTAGAATTAATTAAACTAAAATAAAAATTTTTTTTTAACTGTTCGCTTCGCTTCGGTAAAGCGTGTCGCTTCGCTTCTCGCTTCTCGCCTAGGCGTTAGGAGCCTTGATCGCTTCGGCTCGCTTTACGCCTTAAATAACACTGAGTAATAAAACTTCTTTTACTGGTGGAATTTATTCTAGATATCGTAAGGAATCTATCATACCTATTAGAATTAAGTTCCAACCAGATTTGATATGTTTTTCCATTGAACTTCCTGAAGAACACCTCTGAACTTTTCCATGCCCACACCTCCTTAACGACTTAACCACTTTGCACAGCTAAATGACACCTCTCAACCCAATTGCTAAAGAGAAACTAGCATAACGTGCTATTTCTGTACTATTGATCCTATCCCCCTTTGATTTTTCATCAACCTGAACTAGGAACACTTTTTGCTCAATCTTCACATCATTTTTAAAATGCTTGAAACTTCTGGTAACACTGTCCATGCTCACGTCATTTTTCTTCTTCCCCTTCTCTTGATAGTCTAATCGTTGAACAATTTCGGTAAGCGCGATCTTCAGTTCTCTCCCTCTCTCTGATTAGGAATACATTTTACTACTAGTTCTACGTTATCAAACAAACTTAGTGTAACAATCACTTAATCTTTTAATTGTGAGTGTTGAATTGAGTTATCAAACAGCCCCTAATAAAGGCTTCTTATCAAGAATGGGGTTAAGGACTCAGTTAGCGACATCAATAGAATTGTAGAAGTCTCATAACCGATATGTTTCATGAAGGATGCAAACCTATTAGGAAGAGAAATTGTAAAGAGAATATTTCTTAGTGAAAATAAAAACCATTTAGTCCTTACTCCTTAGAATGTCTCAACTAATCTCAACCACAAGCTATAAATACGTGGCAGAACATATAGTAAAACACATAAGCAAGGACCCAATCATCCTACTAGAATTCATCCCTAGAATAAATATGTACAAGTAAACCAATTACCAATTGCAAGAGCTATGAACTTGCATTCTTTGTTTGTCACTCTTGCTTAATATAGACATTTCGACAAAAATTACAAATTTGAAACAGAAAAACTGATTAAAAAAGACAGAGACATCCGCAATTCATGAATTTAGCAAGTAGGCAGAGAAACAAATCGAATACAATAGTAGGCAACTCATAAATCAAATAATCCATACCTGCAAAAAGTCACATATAACAGAAACAAAGTCACGAAGCTTTTGCATAAAGATGAACTTCTCACCAGCAGCAGACAGAGAATTTTCAAGAGTGGTGACATTCAACAGAGAGGCAGATAGATTTTCATCAGTCCTAGTCAAGGACGCCATGGTTCTGCCATGAGATTCCTGGTAAGAGAACACATAGAAATGCAGCATTATAACAATGAAATGCATATTCCCCCATCAATTTTCCTGCATTCTAGAAATATGATAGAGCACTAATTTCATACTATATAGGATGGCTGGCTACTGCTTATCCAACACAATGTAAAATTATAAGCAACCTTGATTGAATTAGGCAGATGGACACACATATCCATATTTTTTACTCCTTTTACTACCCTGCAGCAGTGGGAATTAAGAATAGGAACCAAATGAATCAAAAGATTCATGTCTGGTTCAGGAAGGAATGGTGAAATTATAGTTTGCTCCATCTATTCTCCATAAAATGTCTCATTCCTATATTACCATAGATACTGGATCCATCAACAAACTGATATTGTTTTACCAGAACTGGAATCACCTTTATTTCCTAAACAAATTTTATAAGAATGTACACCAGGTGCGAGAAACTGATTGGTGAAAAATAAGCGAACAAAAAGAAAACTGAATAGAATTAATCTACCCTCAAGAATAGAGCAACATCAAGAGTTGCCGGCAACACAATCTGATACTACTTAGTAACAGATCGTGGGGGACAACTTTCACCCATAAAAACAACAGCATATACAAGGGCCTCCAAAATAAGGCTCCCAACCAAAAAAAAATATCTTAAAATCACTTACAGTCATAGATCTATGAAAAAACTTTGCAAAGCATAGTAGATCTCATATCCAAAAGTGAAATATTTCTTAGAAGCTTTTACATTCACGAGCATGTGTGATGTGATATGGCATGTGTTACGGCAAATTACCTCTTATGTCTTAAATTTATAAACTTAGAGAAGCATAATGAGATCACAGAAACCAAATGTGTGATGTTAGTTAAAAAACGTAACAGCACAACTCTTTTCATGGCCTAATCGTATGCTATTTTATAGCATCATGACCATTGCTCTTTTTCCATACCACCTCAGAAAGTACTTGTTCTAAATTCAACCCTCGCTCTATTCCTTTTCAAGTGCCATAATTTCCATATTAAAAGCTTGCTTGCTTATTTATGACCTTCCTCATACACAATATAAATAAAAGATGACCTAAAGGAAGAGAAGTAATAGGCAAATGAGGGGTTTTTTCACAGGTAAGTCAAGCCATTTAACAGATTGGTGATAAAGTTTCATTACAACAAGAACTCGCTCTTAATTTGGTATCACACTCCATCCAAAATCTTGTACAACAAATGCCAATTATAATTTCATGATTTGTCTTAAGAACAAGGAAAGATACCTTAAGCCTCCTCACGTTCTCAAGCATGGCTTTCTTAGCAATCTCAGCTTGCTGTGGTATGGATATCACATCCAAATTTGGCATCGCCCCAACTGCTCCCCCAATGCTTGGAACGGCTGCAGCATTAGGAACCGAAGAATAAGCAGCTACCCCAGTTGAGTACCCCAATTTCTGTTGCTGGACAATCTGACTCTGAACCACATCAGCACTACTACTCACCCCTCTACTAGACCCATCATCCATTCTCTTCCCCAACCCCTTCCTAAACTGCTCTTCTTCCCAAATTTTATCCTCTTCATCACCACTATCCACTTCACCATCTTTCATAAACCCTCCATCCATTGCCATTGCCATTGCCACTGCCCTTTCATCCACATCCTCAAACACACCCACACCCTTTTTCCCACTATCAATCTTCTCCCCAAAAAAACCAATCCTCATTTGAAATTCTGGCTCCTCATCACTCAATCCTTCTCTCTCCCCATGATTACTCCCTCCATCCAATGCTATAAAATCTGGTGCCGCAGCCCTGGATTGCCTCAGCCTCTCCCTCTTAGCCCGTATCGCAGCTATCGTTGCCTGATCCAGAATCAAGTCTTCACCTTTCCCTAATCCCATTGAACCCAGCCGGGTTATCGCATCATCTTTCTCTCTCCTAGACAAACCCTCCTTTCTCTCAATACCCACTTCGTCATCCTCCAAATCTTGAATTATTTCCACTTTTTCGCCATCTTGGTCTTTCTCAGTTGCAGGTTTCACGAGCCCTTTCAAGACAATGACCGGTTCGGAGGCCTGTTTAGGAGGGGGACGTGAAGAGGCAAGCGTTCTAGTGTTCTTTTGAAGTTCAAGCAGGGCTTCTTTGGTGTAAGTACCGGCTTGGGGTTGGACATTCGATGGGACAGACGAAGAAGATGGGGCAATTCGGTCTTTTGCAGCGGTGAGCTTATGTGAGGAAGAGGATGAAACGGATTTGGCGAATCGAGAAGAGGAGGAGGGTTTGGAGGAGGGGCGAGTAATGGGTGATGATTCGGTTTCTTCGTCGTCAGCAAAGCTTAGGAGATTTTTGGGGGCTTGACTGGGTGGTTTTTTGGGTTTGGAGGCGGCGGTTTTGGTGCTGGGTTTTGATTGGGGTTTGTTGGTGGAGGTGCTGGTTGTGGTTGTGTTGTCATTATCTTCATCGGTGTCGTCGGTGCGACGACGGAAGTTTCTGGCTCTGTTGTACATGCTCGGTGGCTGTGGTGGAGATACCCCCACGGAGGGGGTGGCGGTTCGAGAGACGGAGTGCGGTGGTTGTTCTGCTCAGAGATGGCCTTGTGTGTTTGGCCCGTTGTTTTACCAGTCTCGGGTTGAACGGCCTTCAGTACCCGAATTACATTGGGAAAGCTAATAAAAAAGCAGAATCAGTAAGGTAAATTATAATGACATCCCCTATAGATTAGATTAATTATACAGATATCCTCTCTATTATCTGAAATATCACTGACCTCCTCTTCAGATTTTATCGGGTAACTACGTTTGACGAAAATTATACTTTTACGAATTTTCTACCTCTTTCTCTTCTTATTCGAAAAATCACCATTACTCGCCACACAGCTAAGTGCGGTCCGAGCTTAATTGAGACCCTAGGTAAAATTCTTAGATGAGGCCTTTCTAATTATTATTATAATAATATCTAAAATATTTGTCCAGTTCTTTAAATATGAAAATATATTCGTTTAAATATTTAATTTGGGAATCTTATAATAGAATCAAACTTAATTAAACATTGATCTAAAAATTAGGTTTTGAGAACAAATTTAAACTTAATTGAAGCTAAATCTTACAATCCTAAAAATAAATTAAGCTTAATCAAACATGAATTAAAAAAAATTTGGAGCCCTTCAAAATTTGGGGCCCTAGACGGCAGTTTCGATTGCCTGGTCACTGGGACGACTTTGTTCACGACACCATCACCCCCGCCACCCAATTCACGATACCACATATTTTTCTCTCTCTATCTCTCTACAAGCACTTCACAACACCATCACCCCCGACACCCACCTTAGATCACGTAAAGTGGGAGGGTGAGAACAGCAAAATATAAAAAAATATGAGTGGAAGCACCTTGAGAATAAGTTTTACTTTTTTTGAGGGGGGAATGAACCTTAACAGTACATGCCACAACTTGTCGAAGGGAATAAGAAAAATTTGTTGGTTTTGGAAAGAGAAATGCATAGACAGATAGAGTAATTGTTGGGTTTGAGTGTATATGAGCCGAGAGAAATTTGTTGAGTTTGGGAAGAGAGACGCACAGAGAGATAATGACGAATTGTTGAATTTGAGGGAGATAATTGAGGAGAGAGACACAGTGTATAGTGTGTTCTTCGCGAATGTGAAAGAGAAAAGAAAAGAAAAGAAAAAAATAGGAGGGAGAAGATTTGTGTTTAAGTGTATGTTTAATATTGTTTAGTAAAGAACAATAATATTTGGATTGGTTATAAAATACCAAAAATGCCTATATACAAATTTACACATATTTGACATATGATATACCAAAGTGCAACTAATGACAAACCTCATAAACTTTTAATGTAATTTATCCTTATACAAATTGGGTCATATTTTTATTTTTGTACGGTCAACCAATAGACAAGTCAAGTCAACCCATTGAGGCCCTGATTAGTGCATGAGTTTGAATAAAATTTAATTGGTAGATTTTATGAAAATAATTAAATGCACATTTTAAACTTATGTTTGATTCAAGATTTAAGACTTTTAAATTTGAATTTGGGCATGCTAGCAATAAATGAGGTTTGATGAAACCCAAGCGGTTGACTTTCAAATGCGAGAGATTAGATTTATAGATAAAAACACTATTTTAACAAAAAAATATATTCTCTTATTCACATAATAATAAATATTTTAATCAATTGAATATTTATATATAATTTAATATAAATTCCTTAATTTTAAATATATTTATGTCATTTACAAAACACGAATTTAAATGAGTTTGATAAATAAAATCCAATCCTCCTCATAAACACCATCCAAACAGCCCCTGAAAGAGCACATTAATCTGACGCGACACCACTCCATGTTCATAGTACTTTTGGTTTATATTTTCGTTTTTTTTATTTCCCTCCTCGTCCCATCGGACAAGAACAAAAACACCTTTTTTTTCAAAATTTAAAATCAATCCACAAACTAGCACCATAAAGACACTACAAAATGGGCATCATCAGTAGATACCCACAGAAGGGGAAGGAGAACTGAAGGAGGGAGATAAATGGTTTTGATCCTTTGATCACATCACTATCCATGGCTGGGTAATCGCTCCTTTCTCTCTATCGCTATCGTTCTATATACTAGTGTCTGTGCGTATTTTACTATATATACAATGCTAAAGAGCCTCTGATGTGTGTATTGTATACAGTAGTTGCAATCTCTCAGTATTAGTTGAACGTTTGACGCAACGTTGACTTGGGTTCTTTGGATATGACGAAATGATGAACTAATGTCCCTTTTTTTGGGTTCTTTGGTTAGGTTTTGTAGCTTAAATGGACAGCTCTTTCAGTTTCTATGTTCACGAATCGTGTTAATAAGATGGTTGGCTTGATCGGAAATTATTTGTAATTAAATAGTCCTAATGTTAACCCTTTTGATTGCGGTTGAGGTTTTTGATGTAATAATTGGTGCTTTTGAATACTCAATTATGCAATTCCTTATTGGGTGGATATAATCTGTCATGATCATGAAAATGGTTTTGTGGTTTTGATTGTTAACACAAAAGGCCCATCATTTTAGCCACAGAACAGTGCTAAAGCCCTGTTCTTATGCTGCTCATCATCAAAGTTTGTGCTGAATTGTGTAGGTGAATGTGTTCCACACTTGTCCTACATCAATTTTGCATCAATGCTGGATAATCCTTCCTTTGTCCAAACTATTTTTTTTTTCTTTTGTCCGGCCACCATGATTAGTAACAAAGACCTTGCATATATGTTTGGAGATTTCTCAAAAGATTTCAAATTTACTACAAATTTCGAAGAGATGAATGTTGGAGGAATCTCCTGAAATGTTTTTTTTGTGGCTATGATAAACTCACCATTGAGGCTGCCTGTGCTCAAGAAATAGAATCTTTGGATTCTTCAAAAATTTGCTTTCAGCCCCTTACCATATTAAGAAGATATTACCTTCCAATTTTTAAGGAAACAATGATGGAGATCAATGAGTTACCAAACCAACAAAGGGCAAAAGTTTTAGTTTTAAAAATTTAGGACTTTGGGATATTGTCTTAAAATAGTTAGACTTCATAGGCACACAACTTTGATAGACCTTGATAGACCGTGATGGCATTGAAAGGGAAAAGTAAGAGCTATTAATAATTTGCTCGAAGAACAATGCATCACCAAACTCTAATGATGAGTTTTTTGAAGGAACTCTTTGATAGGTGATGTTGGAAATGAACACATTGACTTAGCTACAACAATATCTTGAATAAGAAGGGTAATAAAAAAAGCTGTATTCTTGTTATGTGTTGGTTTAAGATCACTAACAAGAAATGTGACAGAATGATTGTTAGCAGTCACTATGTGTTTCTGGCCATGTTTGGTGTTCGTTGCAGGCCATATAATTCATTATTGAGAGGGGGCATGTGAATGAATCCTTTCTTGATATAGTTTTTTGGCAATCTTCTCATTTCCAGCTTGGCATTGGTTTTTCTCCACAGTTGTTTTACATGGGTTCCTGGTATTTATAAGTCCGAGTAAAGGATAAAGGATTCAATCTAGATCTCTTGGAGATAAAATATGTTTATAAGTATTCCTCATATTGTAGTTAGATCAGTTCATCTTCATGACTGTAGTTATACTCCTTTGACTATGCAGACCATCATGGTTGGTTGACAGTAATAGAATTGCGACAAAAATCAGGAGTGCATCTGCTGCATGTGATCCTGGAAGAGTCAATTGGACAAGCAACCCAAGCAAAAGTTGCCCAAATTGCCAACATATTATTGATAATAGTGATGTATGATTCCTCTCTTAGGTCTTCTGACATCACTCCAAATTAGTTGACTCTTTCTAATTGGAGCATGTGTTGCACTATAAATATGAATCATGGCATGCATTGTTGGCTAACATGCATGAAGTTAGATTATGACGAAATGATACCTTTTCTTTACATACTCTTGTTTCCTTCTTTCCATGGAAAGCATACTTTGTCTATCATATTGTTGTTCCACTGATAATTGTTTTGCAGACACTATCAATTTTTTTGGGTTGAACTAGGAGAAACTCTATTGTCTTGTGACTCTCGTCAATTTTGGTTAGAGTTCAAAACTTTGAATAATTAACTACTTATACAGTTTTGTATTGCAGTTTTATACTCCAATCATATAAGCAACTCTTCTCTTCTCTCTAATTCTCGCTCTCTCTCTCTCTCTCTCTCACACACACACACACACACATTGTCCAAATCAACGATGAGAATTTTTTTTGCATACTTAAGCCTCATTAGTCATTTCCTTTGTTTTTGTTGATACTACAAGTATGTAATCAGTTATATAAAGGGAATAGGAGGGTTTGGTCGACCTTTGACACTCAATGACGTTGAGGTATGAAACACATGCATAGTATGTGTGGCTTCCCTCTAATACTTTTCTGAAGAGCTTATAGGGCTGAGAAGCTTGCTTCCCATGTATTGTGCTTTGCAATTTCCAAATGCACCATTCACGTCTGGTATGTTTGCTTGAAACATAAAAAGTCTAGACTTCCACTTTCCACAGCATTTACCTTAAAAATCTAATATGTTTGTTAAAAAGCTACATTTTTTTCACCTTGTTGAAGCTTGACATGAGAAATCTTCTAGCACAAATTTTATCAAAATTGCTATCCCCTTTTTTTCTCTTTTTGTCTGAGATTATCATTTTTAATGTGACTGATAAAATATGAACCTTATTTGCGTTATGAACGAAATTGTATTCTAAAGGCCCCCTTTTTTTTTTTTTTGTAAGTCCTATCGGCTAACATTGCACCAACTATTTCTGATAAAATTCAACCAGATAAAGTCTACAATGAATATGATAAGGTACACCAATCTAAAACTGAAGGCTTCTTATTTGAATTTACCCCAAAAGGAATAGTTACTTTCTTTTTTACGTATGCTTTAAGAAGCACGTAAAGCCAGCTACAAATTTTACAAAGTGTAGATTACAATCATGTCAATCTTTTTTTGGTCTTGCCTAACAAGCTGCAAACACCCCCCCCCCCCCTCCCCCCCCAAAAAAAAAAAAAACAGGCGTTATTATGTGGGGACATCTTGTTTAATTTTAGTGATCCAGCGACTGACTTGGTTATTTATGAGGTTAATAGTTTACAGTGGCCAGTCTACAAAATAGCGATGAGCTTTGTCCATGTGCTGCTGTTGGTGTTCCTTTTCTGCCAAGCTTTGTACACGTGCTGAAATTTTTGTCGTAAAGCAATTTGGTTTACAACCCTTGGTGGGTAGTCACTAAGTATGCACACTATATGTGTTTTTCACCTGTTCCCCTGTACCACTTATTGGGTAAATGTTCTGTCGCTGATACAAACAGTTCAATGAATAATGTATATGGGCTTCAGGAGACTGATTCAGCTTTTCTAATGCCTACCTTTCTGTGAATAGTATGTTGTTTCCTTCTGCTCCGTCGACATTAGTTTGATCTAATGTGAACTAGATGCTTGATGATCCTCCCAGTAAATCACATCTTGGAGGGTTCTGAACCAAAATGTCAGTGATGAGATGCATTGCAGACTAGCTGCTAGAGGTGCGAGTTTGGTTAGTTTAAGTTGAGGTTCTACTTGCTTCCTGATCTTGACCATTTTTTTTTTCCGATTATACTAACATTGGATGTTTTATGATCTGATCAGCTGAAAGTAGGGAATAACTGAGGGTCCTATTGTTTCTGGTTGACACTCAAGTTAATTGACCTGATATTGAACTAGCAAACAAGTGACCGTCTGCACCACTGAAAGATAACATGCTTGGATTAGAAAACTGACCATGCGGATAATTGCTTGACGCAGACTAGCTAAACTGAAGCAAACTGTTTACATATCGGGGTTGGAGGATGGTTTAGTTGCTAATTGGAGAATCTATTTGTTTGCCCTTTCTTGGGCTGACAGATGTTCGTTTGATGCTCTATACCTTTGGGTTGGTCTTAGACTAATTTTATTAGCCTAATTGAGTTTTGGTTTGTTAGACTTTGCTAGGTTGTTATATTTGTGTCTACTCTTTTATGGCTATGCATTGAGTTGCTGATTAGAGGAGCTATTTGTTTTCCCTTTCCTGGTCTGACATATCATCACAAACATTTCTTCATACTTCATCAGTTTCAGGAAGTTGTCCATCATTATGTGGTCTTGACCACTTGTTGCAGTATGTATACCAGGTTTTTCATTTATATTTATATTCAGTATGTTTTCTTGATTCATTTGAGATGAAGTGAAAATTTGAGATATGGTTTTTTTCCTTGCATCGAAAATGTGCATATAGCTTGATCGCTTTTAGTTAGAATGCATGTAGAACTTGTTTACAATGTCTTTAAACACCTCTGTTTGTAGGTCACTCAAGAATGGCCAGGATTACCCAGAGGAGTGAAATTTGACCCCTCTGATCAGGAAATTATCTGGCATTTACTGGCCAAAGTTGGTGTTGGGAATTTGAAACCCCATCCTTTTATTGATGAGTTCGTTCCAACTGTTGATAAAGATGATGGAATCTGTTATGCCCATCCTCGGGATTTGCCAGGTACGTTTAGAACGTTATTCTCTCTCTCTTCCTGCTTTTCGCTCAATTATCTTCATGTAATCAAGTTCTAACAGTAGAAGTTCTTAGGTGTTAAGCAAGATGGCAGTGTGTCTCACTTTTTTCACAGAGCAATCAAGGCCTACAACACTGGAACTCGCAAGCGTCGAAAGATCCATGGTGATGATTGTGGAGATGTTCGTTGGCACAAGACTGGCAGGACTAAACCAGTTATCCTGGATGGGGTTCAGAGAGGATGCAAGAAAATTATGGTACTTTATGTGACCCCTGTCAGGGGTGGGAAACCAGAGAAGACTAATTGGGTGATGCATCAGTATCACCTGGGCATGGGGGAAGATGAAAAAGAGGGAGAATACGTCATTTCCAAGGTGTTTTATCAGCAACAGCAAGTCAAGCAGAGTGAAAAAAGTGAAGATGATATTCCTGAAGACAATGAAACAATTGCAAAAGTAGACCCAATCACTCCCAAGTCTGTGACTCCTGAACCCCCTCATAATGAAAGGCGATTTTCTGATTTTGACTTGGTACAGGAGTCCACTTCTTACATTGGTCAACTGGCTCAGGTAAAATGAACTTGTCTCTCTGTCCTGACTACACATGCCCTTTTGCTTTTCACAACTATTATCTGCAAACTCTTTATTTTTTTGGCTTTTTCACCCCTACTGCCTGCTGAGGGAAGTTATGTGGTAAACTTTACTCAAGGATTGTTTGGTTATTCCTTTGTAAAAAGAAGGGTGCTTATAGGTGTGTTTACACTAGTGTTGAATGAGGTGACTTAAAAGTGCCAATGCTCTCCAGTTCCTGGGGCTCAATTACCAACTTCATTTCAAGTAGCCCTGTGATGAAATGTACAGTGAGTCAATGAGCCAGAAAACTAATGCAAATAATGAGATGCTAACGTTGTAAATTTCCAAGGATCAAGATAGTTTCGGAGAATTTGATATCCTTACTTTTGTCACAGCTGCTCATGCTACAATAGACACTGACATGTTTCATTCCAATTTTATCGGATGTCCCTGAAGGGACGACACTGACATGTTTCTTTTTTTTTTTTCCTCTTTTTCTACTTAGCATCATGAAATGGGTGGTTACATTAAAGAAGAGGTGGAAGCTGCACTTGAGATGCCTAATCATCAAGATCACTTCCCTGCAGAAAATCATGCTGACCAAGTAGTAGAGAATAATGAGAATCAGGTCATTGAGGATGACCCAAAATGGTGGGACAGTGAGTCTCAGTATCTGTTAGACTCGCAACAGCTTGTGGAAGGGCTGTCTTTGTGTGATGAGCTTCTTCAGAGCCAGTCTCCCAACAGGGATGGAAATGAAACTGATAAAGAACTAAAACCCAAACCCCGTCTTGCTGATTATGCTCACTTAGGACCAGAGAATTTAAAGAAGGATTTGGAGGCGTGCCAAGCTTTGGTCTTTGATCCAACAAACCTAGAACTTGATACACCACCTGATTTTCGGCTGAGCCAAATAGTAAACTCTGTTATCCTTTCTGGCATTTTCTTTCATTGTATTGAACATAATGGTTTATACTTTATTGCGATTGACTTTCATTAATTATGATGCCTGCTCATATACATCTGTAGGAGTTCGGATCACAGGAAAGTTTTCTTGGTTGGAGTGGGAGCTAGGTGGTTGACTCGATAGTGAATATGGTTTTGTACATCTTCATTTCGTCCTCTCATGGACAAAATACTTCCAATTTTTGTTGCCACTTTCTGTGAAGACTTGGTCCGCTAAGTTTTCGGGGAGTACTTCATGGTGGTGCAACTACTGTTATTTTGTAATCTGGTGATGTTATGATCTCATGCTTTTGTAAATTATCAACTGTTCACTTTTGCGGTAGATCCAACTGTCATAGCAATGTCTATCTGGTTTTGTTATGCGAAAATATGGCCTAAAATGCTTGATGTAAGCATATCTTTAAGACATAATTGCAGTATGTGCTTAAGATATGCAATCTGTTGTTTTATTTTGAACATTTCTTTTAGATGGGGTTTTTGTTAGTTCCCCATTTCAGGGGAACTATGATTTCATGTGCTTTTTAAGGCTTGCAAGCAGTGAGTTGGTTGTAACGCTTGTTGATTAGTGGACAGATATATAGGTAGACTTTATTATGCTATAAAACTTCATGCACTTCAAAGGAGATGCCTAATTGACCCAGGGGAGGAATGATTATTAGTCATGAGCCCCAAATATAAGTAAATTTCTCTCTCTCCCCTATGATTAAATGCACTTTTTTATTGGTGTTATTAGTTTTTTATACTGATTTCTTAATTTAAATATTTATTAGGAGTAGATTTTTCAAAGTATAGAGAAATAAGGTATTATTAGGTGAAATCATGGGAATATAATTTGTGAGGGTGGGCCTTGGCATAACGGTAATGTTGTTTCATTGTAACTTGAAGATCGCAGGTTTGAGTTGCAGGTTTGAATGGTTGTGTACATTTAACACTCCTTAGACCCCGTAATGACATGAGACTCGTGCACTGTGTACGTTTTTTTTGAAAATATAATTTATGATATGCCCCAAACATAAAATAATTGGTTGCATGAGCCAGGTGATGCAGCATAACTCAATGAGTCATACATCATTAAACTTGCAGAGTCTCTCTGGTCATAAGGGTTGGCCTGAAAACTGGCTTGACAGAAATTTGGGCCAGACCTCGTTCTGAGGTGAGGGGTCCCTAGTGCTTGTTCATCAGCTGCATAATTGCTTTCCAGTGAACACCATGGCTTGCAGCCTGGCAAAATGTTTTAGAAAGTGCACTTGAGGATAAGAATGGGTACCTCTGGTGTATAAAGTTCAAAAAAACAAAAAAACTTTGGTGTATAAAGACAGGGTTAACCAGGTGTTATTCATGCCAAGACATGAGTAATGGGCCATGGTGTGTTCAAAAAGAGTTTGAACTGAGTCTAGCTAGGGTGTGTTCAGTTCACCTACCATGTGCAAAAAAGGAACAGACATGAGAGCCCTGATTTTGGTTTAGCCTTCATACTGAATTTGACAATGCACAACTATGGGCATGAATCTAGTCATGTTTAGAGCTGATAATCGAACCGAGTTACTCGGGTTCGATTTAAATTCGACTCGTATAGGACTTGACTCCAAACGAGCTGATGAGTCGAGCTTGAATAATTTATAGGCTCGATTCGGGTTTGGCTCATTTTTTAAACGATCTGAACTTGAAAAAAATTTTAGGCTCATTTAAAAAGTAAGTTTGATAGGCTCGACTCCAGCTTACAAAGCTCGGCTCGATTATCAGCTCTAGTCATATTATATTCAAATGTATGTTATTTTGGTTTTGTGTCAAGTTTTAGACAATCCTAATTCAATCCCATTTAATGACCCGTGCCGATTATTTTAATAGTAGTGCATCATGTTTATTAATTGTATCGTATTGACACACATAACATTTCATCTCTAAGCTAAACCCTCAACCCATAACCATTGTCATTGGCCACATGATTGCTTGCAGGGGAACTGGGTCATTCCAGTGTGCACCTTGGCTTGCAGTCTGGCAAAAAGTTCAAGGAAGTGCATTTGAGGATGAGAAATGGGCATCTCTGGTGTATAAAGTCAATGTTAACGAGGTGTTACTCATGCCAAGACATGAGTGATGGGCCATTGTGTGTTTCAAAAGGGTTTGAGCTGATTCTGGCACTTCACCCACCAAGTACTAAAAAGGAAGATACATAAGGGCCTCGGCACATTGGTTGGTTTGGCTGTCAAAAGAATACATTTTGGTTTACCCTTCTTACTGAAATTTGACAAGGCATTGTGTTGAGATGTTTCTCATGAGGTATCAATCGAGTCATGTTATATTCAGTTGTGTTATTTTGGTTTTGTTTTATGCCTAACATGTTTTTATTGAATAAAAAATAAAGATACGATACTGAAAAATGATATTTCGGTACCATAATTGGTCCTATACCACGACTACTCAAACCAGGATCAATCTTAATATATGATGGTGTATACACAAGTCTGTATACTATGTACACACATAGTTGTATGAATGTGACGAAGACAGGTGACAACAGATTATTTAGAGCGGGAAGAACGTTACGCATCCAAAGCGCAATAAAAGGGCAAAAAGTGATAGTAGAGGTAAAATGAGTTATACTCGAAATTAAGTGAGACTAGTGTTATTTGATTTGAATGGAACTAACGCTGAAGAAGACTCATGTTTTGCTATAAGCTCCAGCAATTTTATATCGAAGTTTATCGTTTAGACCTTCAAAATTCCATTATTGTTGTTTTAAGTAAAAATTCAAAAATTAATAATAAATAACAAGAAACTCTGAATTCAGTGCCATCAATTTTGTTAGATTCCAGACGACAAGTGTTTTTATGTTAATTAGTTAGATTATAATTTTTTATTTTTGATAGATTTTATATAATTAAGAATTTTACTTTCATTATAGAGATAATTAAGATTTTGACCATTTTTATATATTCCTATCTAATTTCATAGAGTTCTCTTATTTTTCATGTAGATTCAGACTTATTTGTGTTTTGAGAAAATTTCAATCACACCCTTTTTAGTTTATTATATCTTTAAAGACATCTCTTCTATTATAAAAAACATCATTAACACCCTTTCTAATTTATATTTAAACATCACTGACACGTCTTGTCATTAAAACACCATTTATAACAAAAATAAATTATCCTTACATAAATCCCAAACAATCTTTTTACATAAAATTCGATTAAAATTCGAGCCAATTAAAATTTATTTTTCTACATATTAAAATTCGAGCTGATTAAATTTATTTTTCTATATATTAAAATTTGAGTTAATTAAAATTCGATTTGAATTGATTAAATTTTATTTTTTACGTATTAAAATTCTCTTCAAGTCGATTAAAATTTATATTTTTTTATTTATTAAAATTCGATTCAAGTTGATTAAAATTTATGTTTTATGTATTAAAATTTGAGTTGATTAAAATTTATATTTTTTTATAAATCAACATTTAGGCCGATTAAAATTTAATTCAAGTTGATTAAAATTTGATTTGAGCCTCGAATAGAATTATAATCAGCAAAAATTTTAATAAGTAAAAAAAATATAATTTTTTAATTGACTCAAATTTACATAAAAAATAAATTTTAATTAGCTTGGATCGCATTTTAATTGGCCCCAATTTTAATACGTAAAAAAATTTAAAAAATAGAAAGAGTTTTATTAAAGATATGTCTATTTAAAGGGAGTGTGGATGAAGTTTTTCCTAAAATATATCATTTACAATTTAGTAAAATTGTATTTTAATTAACACATTTAATTTGACATAGAGGGGGGTGTCTTTGGA
Source organism: Ilex aquifolium (assembly GCA_951799425.1). Taxonomy (NCBI): domain Eukaryota; kingdom Viridiplantae; phylum Streptophyta; class Magnoliopsida; order Aquifoliales; family Aquifoliaceae; genus Ilex; species Ilex aquifolium. Next base: position 24,634,643 of record OX637407.1, on the reverse strand, counting down.
AATATGATAAATTAAAATTGGTGTAACTGAAATTTTTTCCTGTGTTTTTCACACTTCAAAATAATAATTTTTTTCTTAAAAAAAATTGGGTTTGTTTCCTGAAATGATTAGAAAAGAATGAGTACTTTCCCATGTACTAAAAAAAATAAAGAAATAAATAAAGAAAAGAATGAGAGAGTGATGATGGTGACGAGGGTTGAAGATAGGGAATCCCACGTGGGGGTGGATAAGGCTGCCACTTTGACCAATCACGTTCTGTCGGCTGCCTGAGATGAGATGGCAAATGCAACTCTCTATTATTATTATGGACTTCATTGTAGCAAAAAAAATAATTTTGATATCGTATTTCTATATTTTATTATATTAATAAATTTTTTTATAATTTTTATGAGTTATTTAATAATAAAAAATTATAATTTTGTGAGTGATTTATCACCTTTTGTAATTGCTTTTGTTAGGATTAATCACAAGTACCACAAAAATAATAAAAATAATTATTATAAAATAATAAAAACACCAAAAAAATAATAATAAATGACAATAAAATATCGATTTTTTTTTCCGATACCGTAGACTTATCCTTATCATTATATCACAAAAAATGATAAAAATAATAAAAATACTTATAAAAATAATAAATAACCGTTTTTTTTAGGTACTATAGACTTGTCATTTATTATTATGTGGCCGACAGCACAATATCACATTGCCGATTCTGACCCACGTTTTTGGACTCGAATACCTCTGGCTATGTTGGAGATTTGAATTAAAACTTAAAAATCTAGGTATGTCACATAAATTGGAAATGGGGGTAGAATTTTATATTTTACGATCTCGGATTCGAATCTTGTAAAAAAATCTTTTTCACAAAAAAAAATTGACTTAGATATTGGAGAGTCGATCTCCGATTTCTTTAATTGGCGTGGACCCTCAAAAGAGCCCTCGTAAATTTTTGGAGGGCTGACGTGAATATTAACAGAGTTCAAACAAACTTACTTAGAAATGAATCAACTTCTCCCTCCTGTTAAATCTATGAAAAATATTATTTGAATTTCAAATGCTGGCTTGATTAATAATTATTATTAATTTAATTGTATATCCCAATATTTATTTATTTCTAGTGCTCTAAATCTATATTACTGTTTTTCTGTTGATTGCCTTATATGGAGGTAGATGGCAAAACAATCCAAAGGAGGAACTGTTGATTCCAGGTCCTTTTCTAACCGTACACGTGGCACACGTGAATATGGGCTGTATTCCATAATTTTAATAGGCCCACAAAAGGAGTGTTGACCACAAAACGTCAAAAGATACTCCAGATAAGGTTTGTTTGGATGCCCAATGTTTAGAGGCTTTTTTCTTACCTTTTTTTTTTTTTTTTTTGATCGGAAAAAAAATTTTATTTTTTGATTTGAATATAAAGCATACTAAAGAGTTGAAATGATTAAAAAATTATTTATTTTTGTGTAAGGTTTGGATCAAATTTCACTAGTCTTGTAATAGTTTTTTTTTTTTAATCTTCCTATTATTAGGAATAAAATATACCACGATATATAAAAAAATAATTATAATTTCTATTAATCAAACTTATCATAGATGTCATCAACCCCGTTTCAGACAATTGACACGAAAAATTAATGAAAAGAACGATATTATTATAGTAGTTTTTATTTGCAATTTTGGTAAATAGGTGATATTAACAATATGATACCAAAATCATTAATCATGACTTTTTGTGATTAAGACACTTATAATATTTTTTTTGCTCTTGTCGTATTCTTATTTTTATTCATTACAAGTGATCTAATATTGAAAAAAATTTAAAAATAAAGTAACGATAATCGAGTGAATATGGACCCCACAATTTCGACGCACGATTAAATGCTATTGAAAGATTAGAAAATAATAGGATGGATTGGAAAATTAGAAATGTACAATCATAATAAAAATCCTTAGCATGTTATTTTCAATGATTAATGGGCCTACCTACCAATTAACCTAAAAACTCCCTCTTTTAAGCACCTAGTTATCCTTTAATTATGGCTAGTCATAGGAAGCTGTAGGCTTTATGGAAGGAGAAAGCTAAATGTCTAATGGTAGTGGTCAAAGCTTATGCAATGTATTAACAAAATAAAAAGAGACCCACCCCTTAGGATGGTCGAGTGGTCAAGTTTGTTCTCTTGTAATTAAGAGGTTTTAAGTTCGATATTTTTTACACCTCCTAAGGGTCAACTAGCCTTGTTTCTTGGGGGACATATCCTTAAATTAACTCGAATTACAGTTGTCTGTTCAAAACTCGAGGGAATAATCGACACAAGTCTAAACACCCTATAACAAAAAAAAAAAGACCCAAAAATAAATAATTAGCCTTTTATCTTGGTTTAATATTGTAACATTATCCCCTAAAACAGTTTTCATTTTACCTTTAAACTATTTGATTATTAAAAGAGTTAGGTACTTGATGACACTCGACAGACAATAATTCTATGTGGACCTAATTTACGGATCTAAGTTGTCATAGTCATTAGATTAATAACGGGTCTCAATTCATATTAAAGCTCATTATCAATTAAATAGCAACAAGTAATTAGATAAACAAATTATGTTAATAAATTAGATTCAAATAACATTCTTCCTAGTTCGGTAAAACTGAGTGGTTGTATATTTCAATAATTTTAAAACTAAAAAATTATCTCCATTGATGACACTAGGTGCATCTTCGCCAGTTTCAAGTGGCCAACATTATTAATGACTTTCCACATCAAAAATGACTCAAGAGTCTCTCTCTCTCACACACACACACGCACACAAAAATTTTAAGACAATTTGATTACTCAAATGACTAAGCTTAGCAATTTAATCTTCAGCTTAAATTGCTGCATCTATCAACTTCTATGTTGATGTGCTTATGGAAAATCTCAAAGTTCTCTAGAATTGAATCTTATTCTTCTAATAGGATTCAAATAGAGAGGAAATAACAAAAGCAGGAGGAGGAAACCAGCTGAGAGAAAAAAACACACACAGTATGATGAAGGACAATCTAAAGAAGTTCATTATGGAGTATGGACCAATCTTCAAAGCTCCATGCCTAAGTCTATGCACACACATATACATACAGTAGCTCAATCTTCAACTTCCACTTCTAAACTTTTGAGACCATGCTCATATTTAAAACTACAAACTAGTCATAAACCTGAAAAAAAGGCTGTCAAGTACAAAAGGCTCCTGCCATTGTGGTAATTTGACCCGTTAATGGCTAAATGTATGCAATCTTAGACATTTATACGTTTGTACTTGAACCAAAATCAAAGTTTTAGATCAAAACCTATCCAATGTATAAATCAAGGCCCCTGAGGCCAATTAGTACAAAATTGTTGAGTTCATATCTGCCGTGGCTATATACACTCTAAGAAGAGAAAATGAAAATAAGAAAGAAAAAAATGATGGTTGCCATTGTTGAGGGTATCAGTCATGCCAGCAAAGGAGCATAACCACACATCTTCTTATTATGTAGAGCTTAGCCCTTTGCTCTCTAAGGACACCTCCAAGTCCTCTGCTTGAGATCCTTCTTTTTGAGCCTCCCATGTTGGTGCTGTTCATCTTCATTTCTATTTCTAATCACTCTTTGAATTGCAAAAACGAATTGAGAGAGAGAGAGAGAGAGTGGTGTTTTCTCTTGGTTTCTCTTGGTGAAGGTGTTTTGTTTTGAGTTGTTGAAGGTTATGGTGCTAGAGGTGGTTCTTCTAGGAGGTTGAGGGTGTGGTCCTGGCTTGTATTGGTCTAGTAAATAGCCAACTATGGGGCATCAAAGGGCGTGCAGTGCCCCCTACCTCACCAGATATGGGTCCCACCCCCACTTGGGATTCCATAGTAAAAGATTCCAAACAAGCCCTCCTCCTCCTCCTCCTCTCTCTCTCTCTCTCTCTATATGTGTGTGTGTGTGTATACATATACATATGGAGCCTCGTGGCTATGTCGTGGTGTATATACTAATTTGTGTAGGCATCACCCACCAACACAATGGGTCAGCCATTACTTCAATAAGGTAGCACATATCCATAGTTTATGAGCATCCCTACAGTTAGTTGATGATAAGTTGACAATTAGAGTCATCAAACCTCATCTTTTCCTTTCTTTTTCATACTTTTTATTTTTATTTTTTTTTGGGTAGAATATATGCATAGTTTATGAGAGAGCGAGAACCTCTCCAGTACAATTTTTCTTCAAGATACATCATCCACCATGCATTTAAAAGGAATTCAATCCATTGTATACAAGTGGATCCCTCATTCATTAATAATGAATGACGTGCCTTGAAGAGAAAGTGAACTGGAGAAGATCTAAATCCGTTTATGAACTACCCTACAGTTAGTGGATGATGAGTTGATAATTTAAATTAGGTCATCAAACCTTATCTTTTTCAATATTTTCAAACACTTTTTTTTTGTTTTTTGTTGGATCCAACTAAACAGGCAATATATAGAGGAGGCTTAAGTTGAATCCTACTTAACAATGCACTTCTTAACTAACTTTTTATAAAGTTTAAAGACTATAATCAGTGCAGCTTATCTGGCTTTTGACTTAATATCAGCATCCATCTTTTTGCTTTTTTGGTTCAAATGTCATTCGGGCCAACTTATACGCACTTCAAATAATTCTTTTTTCAGTTTGATTAAAGACAAGTCATTCACACTAGAATTAGAGTATTCATGTGGGATAAATTCCTCATGACCTAGTCTCAAGGGGTTATCAAAATTCAAATTCAATACGTTTGAATTTATAACTCGTCTCAGTTATCACTTGAATCCACACCAGAATTAGGGTGTTCACGTGGGATAAATCTCTCATGACCTAGTCTCAAGGGGTTGTCAAGATTCAAACTCAATACGTCTAAGTTTATAACTCGTTCCTGTTATCTCTTGAATTACCTTTAAAGTTTATATCTACATCCATCGTCCATGCAAGGACATGGAAATAAAGCTAGGGTTCTTAACAAAAAGGAAAAAGAAAAAGTCTATGGTAGCTGAAATCTCAGTACTTAAAAAAGGAGTTCACAAAGCCAGAATTTATGCCTAGTACTGTTGATGTAAAGACATGGTAAACAGTGCTTACTGTCAGACCCAGTAGCTACATTTTAATTTCGGATAAGTCGTAATCATACCGAATGTTACAATTATTTTTTGCTTCAAATTACTTAAGAGAAAAGTTACGATCAATTCTAAAATATCATGATCAATCCCAAAAATCGTATTTTGTTGTAGTCTTATACCGGATTGAAGAACCGTAACACATTGGTAGCGATTATGAGAATCGAAAGGCCAATAGAAGATATGCAAGAGCATTTTAAAGGGAATTTCATATAATTTTTTTTTTTATTTGCGTGATAAGATATAAAAATTCGAAGTTGAGTTGTCCAGGTGGTCGTTATGAAACTTCCATGAATGTAAAACTATTTGCTAAAAGAAATGGATAGATAAGAGCCTGATGGGAATCTTCAATGCCATTGCCAGGAGCCCACTAAACTAATTTAAGTCTGGAAAACAATTCAGTGGAGATAGGGATGAGTTGTAAATTTAGACGAAGTTTGAAATTTGGTAAACTCCTTTGAGATTAGACCATAAAAGATTTATTCCTCATAAATTTCTTAATCTCGATATGGATAATTTGACTTTGACCAAACTAGAAAGAAGATTAGTCGAAGCGCGTGTAACTTGGCTCGTACATCGATCCCTCACCGCAGTACAAAAAAAAACTAATTTCAAGGTTATGACCAAAGACTAGATTATTGTATTACAGCAACAGGCTTTAGTGTGGTATATAAATACAAGAGCTCAAGACCCAATTAATTAAGTGATTGATTAGTTTATATTATTGCACCACTTGCTTCGTCTTGTGTTCCTCCCATTGCACTTAGGGCATCAACTTCCCTTAACCCCAAGTGTAATAAACAATTATCATCCTCTCCCTCTCCCTCTCCCTCTCCCTCTCCCTCTCCTTCTCCCCTCTTTTGGGAACAACTTTTCTATCACTGGTAAATGTCTTGCTCCCCATGTTTATGCAAAAATGGCATGCCACTTTTACCTAATTGATGATTTATTCCACCCATTTCTCGAAATGTCTCTTTTGCCTTCGGGATAATTTGGATGAGAAGACTTGATTGAAGAATCTGAACCTTGTGAGTCCGGTTTATGGGTAATTATGTACACTCCAATTGTAGATTATAACCACGATTCCAAACTAAGGGCATGCGATTGAGAGAGTTCTACCTTGTCGGTCAACAAAAAGTCAACGACGACTTGATTAGTGAGTTGTAGGGGTTTGATCGAGGACCTCATAGATTGAGCGGAAAGACTAAATTTAATATTATTAACATCTATATTTTAGTAATTATATATGCATCCGATATTCGATTTACAAGTACTATCACTCTGTGGATATATTATTTATGCAATGCATTCAAACCAACATAGTTGACTCTCGGGGTAACGAAAGTTAAGTAAGAAAGTTGATTTTAGAATTCGAACCCGTCACATAGTATTTGTGCGGATGCATACTTGTTTTTGTTCTAAATCCGAACTTTAACCAGAAGCACAATGTGTACATGTTGAGTTTAAGACGCCCAAAGCATTGGGAACTGTTCTAGATTAAAGAGAGACAATGAAATGCACTATAATCAAAGTCTTCCAGGCTAAGTTTGAAGTGTCCCAGCTAGGATTGTTGTACTGTTTATGTTTGAAAAAATGGCTTAGTTGTACTGAACAAGAAGGTCAGGGTTGCACGTGAACCTCTCGTGAATGCTACGGTTGCTGCCTGTGGTATACTCGACATTATCTGATATACTTTACTTATCTCTAAGCTTTGAATCTTATACTTTAATATCTTCTCCATCACTGCACCTCTTCTTGGTGCTTTATAGCAAAGCAGTAGGGGTGCACCATGCACGTGGGTAGGTCAATTCAAACTCAACCCGAGCTGAATTCGAATATATTAAATTTTTTGAAAAAAATTTCTAGTATTTGAGTTGCGTTTGAATGAAATTATACTATTTTTTTGAGTAAATTACATATATAGTTCTAAAACTATGATCCTTCTGTCAATTAAGTCCTTGAACTTTTTCTTTTTTTTGTGTCAATTGAACCCTTCTGTCTGCCTTCGTTAGAGTGTACCACTAACGTGACTATATGGCACAAAAAGACAAAAATGTTCAATTGAGCAAAAAAAAAAGTTTAGGGCTTAATTGACACAATATTCATAAATTAAAGGTCATATATATAATTTACTCTAACCATTTAACGGAAATAGATAGAAGAGCTCAATTGACAAAAAAAAATATCAAGGACTTAATTGACACAAATATCATAATTTGAGGACTATATATGTAATTTTTTTTTGGTCAGAATGAAATTATACTAACGCCATATGAATTTGGGCAGCATTTGGGGTCTCGGGTTTTTGCACCTCTATCTTAAATCTATCTCAAATTCACTAATTCAGGTTCAACCCGAAATTCAGTCTGTTTAACTTGAATTGAACTTGAATGACAATCTTAATTGCGTTATACGAGTTCAAAACTCTAAACTAATACAATACTTAGATTGATGGGTTTGAATTAAAGATCTAATCCGACTACTCTCTGACAAAAAAATTATATCTAAAATCGAACCCGAATAAATCTCTCAACCTGTCAAGCTGCACCTATTTTTTTTTTTTAGTTCAACGGTAAAGAGTGTCCGGTCATTAGGTCGTTAAGCTTTGCTAGTTTCCCACTATGTTTTGCTTCTTCATTTTGCAGGTCAAAGCTTGAAGTCTTTTTATTACTCCACTGATCATAAGTGAGCTCAGACAGGGTTTTGACTGACTTTATTAATGTGAAAACATCTGTGAATTGTACGATTCTAATGGCAATACAGTTGTATTCTTAATGTGTATTGGATTTGATGTACTTTCCTGACTATAGGCAGCTTGTATGAACGTTGTAAACCTGTGGATTATGAGTTAGTGACAGTGTGTTTACTGTACTAAACACCAATTAACACGTCACTGTGTCCGACCTATTGACTCCCAAGACAGCTAATATGAACAAAACACGTGCATCCGAAAACTCGAAAATGCGTATATCACTTTACTGATCATGAGATAATAATAGTCTGTCAAATCAAATCACGTGACTCAATGTACTTATTCTTTTTAGAATAAGTAGTAGCAGAGCACAGTAATTTGAACGTTATTATGGATTTAAGTTACGAAAATAATTTTTCTAAATGTGAAGGTATATTGGTGTACATCATATACTCGACAAGACTCTACAATAACAGTAGTCCGATGCACAAGACAACCCACTTATGTAACATCAGGTTTTATGAGACGGATGACCATGTAGAAACATGTATATTAGGCAAAAATAGCAATAATAAGTACAAAATGACCGACAAAGTTACAATTAAGCGAGACTTATATCATCTGATTTTCTTTAAACTTGAAAATAACTTAATGATCAATACTCAACCACTTTGGCCCACTTTGTCCGGACTTATTTTTTTTTTCCAGCTAAATTCTATCTTTTAGGCCTTCAAAATCGTCATTTTTTCATTCCAAAAAATTGAAACATTCATAATTTGTCTTATATCTTCTTTCTTTTTTCGTCATGAATTTGAGATAATTATATGTATATTCTTCTATAGAGAAACACAATAATCCTGCATTTGTTACTTGTGCATTTTTCATGGTAGCACTCAGCTTATGTGCCAGTGATAATACCATAATAAAGGTGGTGTTTAATAAAACTGAAAATTAAGTACTGAAAACTGAACGATAAACTTTAAGTATTGAATGCTAAATTTTTTAATTCACAAACGGTTTGATATCCATTAAAATTTAAATACTAAATGGAATCAATGTGGTTGACAAATGCAATAAGCTTGAGTCTAAAAATTATTATTATTCTAATTTTGTCCTTTTTCTTTTACCTTCTCACTGCAATTATCTTATTCCTACCACCACTATTATTTCATAATCTCACCATTGCCCTACCATCGCTACTACCACCATGGTGATTGACGTAAGGTAGTAGTGGTTAGACTGATGGTGATGGTTGTAAGAGCAAAGTTGGTCACAGTGGTGGTGGTAGGGGTCGTTGTGATGGAATATTGACAATGTTGAAGAGTGATAATGGAGGATAAAGATGACAATAAATGTTGAGGTTGGTTGGTGATGGTGGTGGGGAGTGGTGAAGTGATATGTAGGCATACTTGATGCAATAATGGAGGTGGGTAGGTGTTGAGGAAGGGTGATGGAATAGCGGTAGTGATGATGGGGGCGAAGGTGGGAGGTGGTTGTAGGGCTATTGATGGTAGTACTAGCGGTGGGTGATGTGTGTAGGGGTGGCGGTAGCGGGGGTGGTTGGTGGTGGTAGGGTGGTAGTAATAACGATGATGGTGTTGGTGGTGATAATGTGGTGGTGGTAATGGGGGCGACAATGATGGTGGTGATGGTGACAGTGGTTATGTGGGTGGTGAGGGGCAATGAGGGTGGTGGTGGCTGTAAGGTGACAATAGTATTGGTAGTGGTGGTGGCAGTAGTAGGGTGAAAGCAGATATGGTGTAGTGGTCGTGGAGACAAAGGTTGGTGGTGGTAATAGGGTAACAATGGTAACAGGGTGGCGATGGCAGCAGTAGCGATGATGGTGAGTGTTGGCAACGATGGAGGAATGGTGATAATAAATGTGACAAGGATGGTGGTACACGTAGTAGAAGTAGTGGTGGTGTTGGAGTTGGTAGTTATGGCCGTGTTGGCAAGAATATATATATATATTCATACACTTTAGTTTCCTCTGAAGTGTGTATGAAACATTCCAAGTACATTTCTCTCAGATACACTCTTAATACTTCTCCCTACTAAACATCATTTCATTCCATCAGTTTATTTAGTATTGATGGCTGCACAAAATTTACACAAAAGTATAACTTACTTGTGTATATTTACAAAAACAAAAACACTTCATTCCTCTCTGGGGATCCACCTGCTCCACCATAAGCTCTTCCTGCGTTGGTTAAGCTCATCCACACTCTCATTTATTGTCCGTATAATCTTCCTCTGAAGGCGAAGGACTGATGCCAGAGCATTCCTCTGTGCACTTGCCTTCTTCTTGGGTACGATTTCCTGCATAAGATAAGAGAAGCGATAAGAAACACTTTGTATGAACAATGCAAATGAACGTTACTAAGGGTGGTTTTGATTAGATACAGACTCTGAGCTCCTGAAGCTGTGCTTCAGTGAAGCCACCATCCTTCTTTGTTCCTGACTTTGCCATTAGCCGAGTAATCCATATAGCAGCTTCTCCATAATCCTGTTGTGTAGCTCGGAAGAATTGCAGCCTTAGGTTCTGCATGATGGACAGAGCCAACAGACCTTCTCGATCGAAGTAAGGATGGGCCAGAGCTGCTTTTGCACTGACTCTTCGTCGTGCTTTAAACCGAATCATTGATGTTAGAAGTTCCCATCCGATTCCACCATCTAAATCTAGCAACTCAAAACCCCTACGGAGTTCAGGGCTGGCACGAGGCTCTACTGTCTTCCTCCATGCAACCAAATCATACTCGCATCTCTTTAGCTGACGGTTGAATTGTATGAGATTACTGTCTGTGCGTAGTCCTGGGAACGCCTGTCAGAAGAAAAATGCCACAGTGTCAACACAAATGATTGCATAATCCTTAGCAATAAATAATGCAGAAACAATCAATATTTTACCAGTTAATCCTAAAAAATAGCACTTAACAATTGTTTCAAGTTTAACCGAAACTTCTAGAAAACTGTCATCTGACCGTAGCCATTCCAGGCTTCCAACATTTTAGCTCTACTTTTGAATTTTGCCGATATAAATCTCCCTATACTTGAATGGGATAAAGTGTTCTGAATTTTAGGACTTAATTTGAAATTGGACGAGGTTGTAACAAACAGCTTATATGCTAATTTTACTGACAGTTAGAAAGCCCTATAGTAATGTTCTGATGACTTATCCGAAAATAAGTTGATTAGTGGTGATACTCAGAGCCAATGAAAGGTTTTTGCTACTCACCATTTGTAGGAATATGAGACCTGTGCTGTAGATATCAAATCGATCTGGTAGATTCAACTGTTAAAGAGTTATATCATCAGAACCATATAAAGAAAGCTAATTCTCTAAGAAGTCAACCCAAGGATAGTTTGTCGATAAAGCATAGCACCTGCCACAGAACTGGGGAAAGTGCTGCTGCCACAGGAGCTGAGGGTGCAGAGGGAGTTTGTGTGCTCATAATGTATTGCTCAGGTGCAGCATATCTGTATGGGAATGTACAAAATGTTCAGAAAAAAACGATATGAAATTTAATTGAAGTAAAATACTGAATCTCAGTCGGGTTGGAAACTAAGAATTATGTTAACAGTCAGTTAAGGAAAAGAGGTTCGAGCTAGCATGTAAAAATTCTGAAACAATTTGAGTATGACATGCCAGAATCCAGATAAATAAATACTTCTAACTACAAGGGTTATATTTTTACTTCAATGGTTTGGCTTTTTACGTCAATCTGAAAATAGTGCCAACAAGGTTTCCACCAGGACAAATGGTTGACTCATGAATCGAACCAGATCCTGGATTTTGCAACTTTTTAAGCTGCCAGATCATCCCGTCAAACTAGAAGAAAACTGGATGGTGTAAAACATGAACTTCCAGGAGTATTTTAGACTAATGCTGTGTGTAAATGTAACTATGACATATTAGTGGTGTCTTCTCTAACTATAGCCCAATTTTTCTGCTTTTGCTGATCCTTCTAATATAAGGGCACTTAAGAATTGTAATGAATGCCTTATACTTCATTTTGTTTCAATATTGTGCAGCTCACTGCACTTGTTTTTCTGGATGTGACTACTGCTCCGAAATTCGTCTTGAACGGTTTTTAATAGATATATTGCCTAGGATTACATCTGCAGGTATTCCAACTAGTCTATATCTGTGCTAATGTAGTGTAAAATTTTCATACTGTGCTTGTCAAGTACTTACTTACCTCTTATCAGGACAACTGATGTCAGAACTCCTGCCCTAAAACTAAGTCAATGGATAAGATATGCTAGTTTCCAAAACATGCCTTTAAAGTGTACTCCCCCAAGTACTCCACATAATGAGTTGAAATAAATGATTAGAATTCATGTACATTCTAAGTATTAACACAAAAAGATGGAAACAATCAGTGATGACAATACGATAGCACTGGAAAGAAAACAGTATTCCATTATCCTATGTCGTTATTGTTGTAACTTCAAGGCAGTTGGCTTCAAAATCCCACTACTCGTTTATTTATTCAGCTCAAAGATGATGACCTTGAGGATGCAAATACAGGCAAACCTAGATTTATTCAGCTCAAAGATGATGACCTTTGGGTAAGAAGTTGGCTAATCTCGTTCCAGGGGAAAAAGATAGATACCTTGGATCTAATAGAAACTCTTTTGGAATGTAATTAATGCCCACTCGCAAATCTGTTGCAGCTCCAAGATCAATGATCTTGAATATGCGAGAACCTGCTTCAGTTTTAATCAGGAGAGAGATCATTCACTCTGTTAACAGAAGATATCAGCTAACATGTTATCAACTTATTATGAACATGCTGCAATTACCTTCAGAAAAAATAACATTTTGTGGTTTAATATCTCTATGGACAATCCCCGTTGAATGAAGACCATCCAATGCAAATAGGAGTTGTCTCATGATTGTCTGAATGATTCTATTTTCCCTTTCCAACCCCTTCGGCAAGTCCTGGACCTCTCCAAGAATAATTGCTTCAACCTGACAATATGTAGTCATCATGAGATTGGATTTTAAACCAAAACCAGCCCATAACATTTCTTAGGAATTGACTACAAAAATAAGGCAATCAAAGAGCAGCAAAGAATGGAACTTTAGAGCGATCCAATGCCAATTGATTAACATACCGATCAGCGAGTGACTGGGTGATACATTTGGCTCTGTCTCAGCTTTGTAATTGATCAACTTATAAAACAGTTTCATCACATTAATAAAAACAAACTTGACCATATAAGTCTCCAACTTTTCAAAGGAAGCATTGGTAGTTCAATTTCAAAACAGAAACTGTAATTAAGATGACAGTGAAATGCAAAAAGTAAGAATAATATCCGAAATTTTACCGAAATCGCTAATGAGAGAAAGTACCAACATTGTAGGGAAACTCTCTACTCTGAATCAAATCTGCCAGTGTTGCTTCCCCTTCAAACCGCCATATGAGCCAATATTCGTCTGCTTTCTTTGAAGAACTCTGATATCATTTCATGAACTGACTTTAATAAGACAGCAGTAACCAACTCATGTTTATTATTGGTTTGTGAAGCTAATGTCTTCATTTCTTGAGAAAAAGATACCCTTAATTCGTATGTTAACAGTACTAGACAATATAGAGAAACACCTCAAGAAAGCCGTACACGAAGTCAGCACAGCTATTCGCACAAGCCCTTCGCACACGTTCATTCATCCATATCTCCACTGCACCATATTCAGTAGCCTTTTTCAAGACTAAATCACCTTCCTTTAGCAACCACCAGAAACCATATATTACTATGCAATCATCAAATTCCAAAACAACTACTGGGGATGTTAACCACGCGTTTCACAAATACACAAATAAAGCTCATATCATATATAGCTATTAATCCCTACTCAAACATAGAATTGCCCAAGTTGAAACAACTAACTAGTTGACTGGATTATTGAACTACGGATAAATAGTCCAAACATTTAAATGACTGAAGTCCCGAATGCAACCTTATCTTCATTTCAGGCACCAGTGCTAATCCATAACATATGAGAATAAACCCCAAAAGCCAAAAAAAAAAAAAAAACAAAACAAAACAAAACAAAAACAAAAACAAAAAATTGAGCAACTAAAAATTCAAAGAGGAATTTTGTCAAACACAGCATACCTTAGAGGGCTTCTTAGCCAAGGAAACTTTATAAACCACTCCAAAAGCTCCCTCCCCCAACTTCTTCCCCAATACAAAATCATCCTGTCATCACACAACAAAACTTAAAATCCAAAGCACCACAAAATTCCCATTACAACAAATGAAAGATACAATAAATGACAAACTAGAGCAATTAACATACCTTCCTGTAAGTGGGTCTGAAAAATCTCTCAACAAAAGCAAGAACAAACATATCAAAGAAGCCAGGAGCCACACCAGGGGTAGCCCAGAGGTAAGACAGAGTACCCAAAGCTAAAATCGTTCCAGGAACAGTGACTGTGAGACCATTTGATTTGGGCAGTGTGCTTCTGTATATTATATCCCCACACTCCATAACTGTACATGGAAGTCCAACCCCAACACCCACAAAAAGATCATGAACAAAATGGGTCCATTCGACTCCAGAAGCCGAAACTACAAGTGATTTGGACTTTGAACTGGAAATTTTTCTATATGGTATTGATTTTGGTAAGGTTTTGAGCTTGAGCTTCTTGCCCAGAAATGAAGATAGTGGTTTGTGGTTAAGAGTGTGGAGCTTCACTCCTCCTAGTCCCCCACCTGTGGCAACTGTTGCCATAGCAACAGCTACAATCTTAACAGTTACAATTGGAAGAAAAAGCTATCAGCAAACTCTCACTCTCTCTCTCTCTGAGACACACAATTTCAGACACAGTACACCCTTTGATTTTTATTTTTATTTTTGTTCTTTTCCGCTTTATAATGACGGTTATTTTAGGTATTTTTTGTGGAGGGAAAGGCTTGACTGGATTGGTGGATAATGTTGGCCACAAATGACACGTTAGTCTCCCCTTATTGGGCCAGGCCAGAGAGAATAGTAATGGGCTGATTAAAAACAAGAGTTAACGTGGCCATGTATCTTCTTTTGATACAAATTCGTTTTAAATTGAATCTAATTAGTTAAATATTAATGATTATTTTAATAAATAATGTGAAATAAAATCCACTATATAGTATTGTAATTGGAATAAAAAAATATAAATATATAAATATATGATAAAATTAAGTAATAAATGGGTGTCAATCCTATTTACGAGACTTATAAGGCTTATAGTCCAAGCCTTAAAACATGTGTTATTAGGTCCTGTATTAATAATTTTATTTGGTAGTTAAGTCCATTCTGAATTTTTTATTTTATTTTTATTACTATTTTATTTTATTTAATTCGAATTCGGGTCACACAAAATGGAATGTATTGACATAACTAGTCACCTACTATCCTCGTATGCTATGCATGAGCCACTCACGGATACAAAGACTAATTTGGTTTCTGCAGATTCTATAATTTTGGGGGTCTTAAAATGGGCCCAAGCATAAATTGCATCAACTACTGGGTTTGGGTTGGGAAAAGTCTGGCTAATGACTTACAACATTACATAATGTTTAACCTGGGCCCAATGTAATTTATGGTCCACTTTGAAAAATACATCTCAATGCACTTGTGGCATGTTTGGTATGTGGATTTGGGGGGGTTTTGGAACATGGGTTGGAAAATAAACTCAATCAAACCCATGTTTAGCAAATACACATCTAGCCCAGGGTTTGAAACCCAACCCGGTTTAAGTCCGGTCATGAAACCCAATCTGATTTAGGCCCGGTCATGAAACTCAAGTTCATGAGTTTCATGAAACCCATGGGGATGGGTCTCATATGTAGGTTAATAGGTTTAACATTCAAATGACATTTATACCCCTCATATATCCTATATACCCCATATTAAATTGGTTAAGAGACAAAATAGTTATTTATAAACAAATATATTACCATAATAATCATATATTCTTGCGCATACCAAACACGGGTATGAACCACATTAAATGTTGAATTCCATCTTTGGGTTTGGAAGGATTTGGACAAGTCAATTCAAACCCCTCCCAAAAAACATACCAAACATACCCTTGGTGTGATAAAATTACTATTAATTTGCATGACTCTTTTATATTAAACAGATATGCCTCTCTACCCAAGTGATTGTTAGAAAAGGAGATTTCATGTCAATATTTAAAAATTACAAGTAATTGTGATATTGGAGGGAACTAAAGCAACTATACAACTAGCTGCAAGACAAAGAGAAGACTTTTGATAATAACTTGCAATTCTTCGAGACAAATTGAATTAGATTTGGTACGAATTGAAGTTTCAAAATATTTGATTTAGATCCAATGAGTGACGTTCGAGAGCTTTCCAAACTTCATGAGAAGGAGTATTACCAATGGTACGAGAGATTGCATTTGAAAATAGAGTTGCATTAATCAAGGTCTTGATCTTGTACTATCCAAGCACTGTATTTAGGATTAATTTCAGCACTAACAATTGCTCGAGTATCTCGAGTATCATCGTCGTCTTCGATACCCTGTAATAGTGTTTGACAAAAAAAAAAAACTGCACAATTGGAAAGCTACTATTCAGGGAAATAGACTAGTTGGAATCCAAGGAACATCAGAGTAAACAAAGGAGAAAAAGTAAAATTACAAATATTAATCAAACAACATGAATATGATGAATTAATAATAAACAATATCAACAACAAAAGTAGTTGAAAAAGTAAATGAAAGTGAACCCAACACCTTGGACAGCTTTCCACCAACAAATAACAAAAAAAAGTAGTAACACCATGACAAAGATTGGCATCGAATCTTAACAAACCCAACCACCACAATGTTACAATGCACCACCACCGCCGCCGCCGCCCACCGGAAAATCAACTTTAATGGACAGTAACATTTCCCACAATTTTGTGAAATACAAACCCAGACTGAAAATTCCAAATATGTACCCACATTCTACCCTTTACCCACATCACCATTCCGCGTTATGTTGTCCTTTTGCGTCTTTTCACCTCATCACTTTTTTGTCTCCTCAATTATTCTGAACAACTGGGTCCTCATGCCATGAGTTGTTGTGATCCTACGCATCATCAATCGTCGGAGAACAACGGTGCATGCCGGAACAGATCGTACGGTGTCCAAAGACTATCCAATGGACACGGTCTCTTGGAGTCAAGTCTCAGCCATGGCTTGCCCTTCCCACTCCAATGCAACAAGCTCACCGGACCAGGGTGTAGATCTCTACACAAACCTTCAAGATTATCACCACCAAGCCCATGTTGGTTCCACCTATGCTCAACCCCTTTAACATTCCCAGCAAAAACTAGCAAGAATGGTGGCAAAGAACCCAGTTCATATATTCTATTACTCTTCTGAATCCTCATCCATTGTTCGAGCTTCTGTGTGTATCCATGGCTTCTCCATTTTAGCAAATCTATTACCATCACACCCGTGTTGAAATAACATGGTTTTCGACCTTCAAAGGTTCGGGAAAATTGAGGGATTGACCAGAATTTTGAAGTGAAATAGTGGGTGAAATTTGCGTGACAGTACTCTGGAGCTCCGAGGACGTGGTTGTTGAGGTTGATGGTCCAGAGTTTGGCAATGTCGTCGACGACGATGAGGTCGGAGTCGAAGTAGATGATTCGATTTACGGTGGAGGGTAAGAGGTCGGCGAGGTAGATGCGAGCGTAGTTGAGGGGTTGGTCAAGGGCTCGGCGGATGGATGAGGAGATCTTGCCTTTGACGAGGTTGGTATCGAAGTGGTAGAGGTGGAAATTGAGGTAAGGAAAGGTGGTGAGGATGGTGTGGTGGAGGTCACGGCGGCGATGGGCGGCGAGGAAGTGGAAGACGGTGTTTTCAGGGCAGGTGGCGTGTTGAAGGACGGAGAATACGCCGGCAACGGAGCCGCGGAGGTAGGTGGTGTCGAGGGTCATGGCTATGTGGATTGTTGATTGGTCGTTTGGTTGGGTTGGCCATGTGGGTTTGGGACATTCCTTGCCGTTTCGGAATGCCGGAGCTTCTCTGAATTTTGGCAGGTCTCCGGTGGTGGTTGAAGCAACTTGGGAATGTTGGGTAAGGGCTATGAGGAGGAGGAGGGTGGTGGCTAGGTGGTGGAGATAGGGTTGCATGGTGGTGGAGTATTTATCTCGGTAATAATGTGGTCATGTGAAGATAAGAAGACTTGAAGTCAAATGAATTCATGGGATGGTGATTGTGTAGCTTAAGGAAAAAAAATGATTTATAGCACTGTCTATTTATTTATTTTTTTGGGTAAATAGCACTGAGTATTTATCAAGAATTATAATTTAAAAAGACACACAATTTAAATACTAGTATTAATAATTTGAAGAGACACATGATTTATTGTGAATAAAATTATGTTATTAATTTTTTAAAATTTTTAATATAATATTAAAAATTATTAGAAAATAAGAATGAAGCAACGATTTAATTTAAGTAAAGATATGAGAATATTTGGGCTCCATCTTTTAAAATCGACCCTATTACTTTTCTATAATCGTAACTAAATCTCATTGACTCATACCTTATCATCATGTTTGATTGAAATTTAACGTCAAAAGACTTATAATTATTCTCTATTAAGTTGCAAGTTTTGATTTAATATTTACCATGATATTGTAGTTTTTTCCATTTCTTTTGCATGGTAAAAAATCTAACCACGTAAATAAATTCGGACTATCTTAAATTTTTGAAAATCTTTAAAAAATCTTCACATTGGGAAGGAGAGGTGACTAAAATAGGGAAAAATGTATTAGTATCTCTTGATATTTTTTTAATGACACAAGGATAATTGGGAATTTAATTAAAAATTAACATATTTGTTTTTGATAAATTTTGATGATTACATGTTGGTCAAGCTTAAATAAAGGGTATAGAGATGGGATGTGCATGTTTGAGATGAATTTGATTTGGTGAATTTTTACTATATTGTGAGAATTTTAATTGGATTAAATGGTGTGAATTAGGAATGTTAACTTGATTTTTTTGCTGATTTAATTAATCATTGCTATTGATTTGAATGGAATTGTAATTTTTTTAGTGTCGATAATTAAGTTAAGTTATTCGAGCTCAGTTCATATTCGATTCGTATAAGGCTCACGGGCCGAGTTCGAATAATTTTTTAAATTTGTTCAAAAAAACGAACCTAAAAAACGTCGTTCGAGCTCATAAAACTTGATTTATTTATATGTAAAATAATCGAACTATTTGAGTTCGGCTCGAAAAATGAATCGTACTTGAATAATTTTTTTTGCTCATTTAAAAAATAAACTTAACATGCTCGATCCGATTTTATAAAGTTTGACTCGATTTTCAGTCTTATTATATCTGTAAATAAGAAAAAAATTTAGGAATTATTCCATTGGTGACATGAATATATACAGTTTGGGGGGTGGGACCATGATATTGATTGAATGCGATGGGGCAATAATATGAGCTGATGCCAGGCTGGAAGGGCCCGTCCAATGTGTGCAATGTTTGTCAAGTAGGCGGAGATCTTGTGGTGACGGTTGCATTTATGCGTTTTGTGTTTCCGTACCTTTTGGCCGTGTAACCCGTGTTAAAATTACTTGTCTCAATCAATTCTACGGTACAGATTGATGCTGATACTAAACCCGTGAGCTGCGATACACGACATTATAATATATGGAGAATTTTTCTTTCTCAAGCGCATCCTAAGCGCGTATAATTAATTGTACAATTTACTTGGACAGTGGTTTCCACGCGCTAAAATGAGTAGTGGGGACCAGAGACGAATTTAATGATGGGCTTGAGCGAGACGTTGACCAGAAAAAGTTGGATATTCTTTATCAAATCCCAATACGCGGAATTGGTGTGTTTATTTAAAGTTGTTATTAAATTGAGAAATTAATTATTTTTTGACTTTTTATTTACGGACCGCAGAGTTTATTAACACCCCCCTAATTAAGGAGGATGCCAGAAAATTTCCCTACCATTTGACCTTTTTAAAAACTGACCAGATATATTTAGGGGGGGGGGGGGGGGGGGGGGGGGGGTGGGTCTACGGTACCACTTGTCAAAAATTCGGTACCGTAAACTTCCCCCCATTTAGGATATCAAAATATTACACAACTTATTAATACAATAAAAAATTTGAATTTTGTTTAAATAAATAGACTAGGCACGATACGACACGACATAACTAATAAAAGAATTGAGTATGTGTAAAATTAATCAAAAAGAAAATATATGACACGACTTATTTATTTATTAGTTATACACGATTCATACACGACATAAACACTATTCGTTAGACACGAATTAATAAAGAAATTGGATATAAGTAGAATATTTTTTTGCACGAATCCGCTAAAACCCGACACGAACCCACCTCACTCGACACGATTAATAAGCCTAGGTATATCGCTCCGATTCAAATTTCATATAATATAATATTTTTTAATATTTTTTTAGTGAATCGCGACCATTAATTAGTGAGAATCCATTTGTATATACAAGTCTTACTTGAATTTATGGTAAGTGATTTGTCAAAACAAAAAATTAAAGAGATAATATATTGTAAACTTCATTCACACCCCCTTGTAGATTCTACTATTGAATTAATGACACATTCAGTCGTTAACATTGGTCTCTAAGAGCATCTCCAACAATAGTAGCTATTTTAGCTACTCAAAAAACAATTTTTTCTATTTTAACTACTCACTTTTTCAATACACACTCCAACAGATTCTCTATATTTTTAACCACTCCTTTTAAATATTATTTATCATCTTTTTTGTATTATATTTTTTGGGAATAGTGAAAGGGAGAAAGAGAGAGAAAATGATATATATTTATGTTTACATATTGTTACAGTGATTTTTTATATTTAGAGAATCACTATAGCAAAAATGTATTATAGTTATTATGAAGAGCATCTGTTGGAGCATGAAAAATGGCTTTGATTAGCTAAATTATACTTATTTTGATGATTTACAACATTTGTTGGAGATGCTCTAACAAGCTAAAAAGTGGAAATCATGACTTAAATTTTGTATTTTATGCTGAAGATACCCTTTAATTGCACCAGCTTATAACTTGGTCACCTGCTTGAAGAAAACCAAGTCTGTGAAGAAATAACGAAGCTATGAAGATGTATTGAAGTTTCCATTTCTGCTAGGTAAAACCTCTGCCTCATTATTTTTTTTTTGTTTATAATATATCCTAATTTTGTGGAGTTTTTTGTTTTTTTTTAGCTTAATAGACTGCAAAATTTTAGGATGAATTTTAAAATTATTTTTTTTGTTTATAATATATCCAGATTTTGTGTAGTTTTTCCTCTCTCTCTCTGGCTTAATCCACTGATGGATTTTAGGATGAATTTTTAGTTTTTTTTTGTTTGTTTATAATATATCCAGATTTTGTGGAGTTTTTATTTTTTGGCTTAATCCACTGATGAAATTTTAAAATATTTTTTACAATATATCCAGATTGATGACGATGTTAAAGTTAGGGCTCAATGTCTTCTTCATCTAGTTTTGGTGGAAGCAGAAATGTAGGAGAGGAAAATATCGATATAAGATTTGCTTATAACTAATGTTATTGTCATAAAAAGACTATGATTAAGTTTGTCAAATTGGAGAAGCCCACCAAATGACGATTGTATTTTAACTGTGAGAAGGGATCATGTAAATATTTTGCATGGTTTAATCCCATATCTGTTGTACTTGTACCAATGCTCCGTCAAGATGAGGAATATGGAATAAAGCATGTCATAAATGAGTTGTATATGGATTTAATTGAAATCAAAGACACGGTGGGGATGGGAATGAGAATGGTCAAGAGTCATGGGTTAGGTTGGGCTTATTAAATACGTCCGACTAAGTAACCTAACTACAGTTAATTAAGGGTTTCGTGAATAAAAAACAAGGAGTGTAATTGAATATATGAATAACTACAAGGGGTGTAAATGAAGTTTACCCAAAATTAAATATGTACTTATCGGATATACGTAAGGGCATTTATGTAAAATTGCCTTAGCCGTTAGCAGACAACCTCTAATGAGGGGTGTCAGTGAAATTTCAGAAGAAACAAAAGGTGTCATTGCATATATGAATAACTATAGGGGGTGTGAATGAAATTTACCTAAAAATATATCGAAGAAAATCCCACTCCCTTCATTCGCGTTATCTATAACAAAATAAAGGGAATGACAGCGTATAACCCAAAAGATATTTAAAAATTTTATTTACATGCTTGAAAGATTAAATTTTTTTATTCAACTGTCAATCTTAAAAAAAAAGTAATGTAGTCCAAAATTAAATATCTGTTGTTCTGTTCAGTATTTATTTTTTGTATTTTTATATTTTTTTTGTGTACCATTACCTACATAATACCCAATTTTAAGTATTTTGTATGAAAATTTTATACCCTACTAGATTGGATTCTTGGTCGTTATTATGCACATATTCTAACTATTTTTGATATGGAGAAATAAAGGAAAAAATAGTTAGGAATAAGATGGTATTTGATAACACTGAAAGTTGAACCTTGAAAACTGAATGCTGAATTTTAAGTGCTGAATGTTAAATTTTTTAATTCGCAGACTGTTTAGTATCAATTGAAATTTAAGTATTGAATTGAATTTCAATTGAACAGTTTGAAAAATATAAATAGCTGAAGTTTAAAAATTATAATTATTATAGTTTTGTCATTCTTTTGAACTATCTTTTCGCAACTACCTTATTTCATAATCACCATCACAATGGTGGTGGTGGTGGCAGCAGCGGCGACGTTGGTGGCGACAACACAATGGTAGTGGCGATGGCGACGACACAATGGTGATGGTGATGTCGACGACACAATAGTAGTGGTGACGACGACATAATGATTATGGCGACAACACAATAGTGTTGGCGGTGGCACAATAGTAATAGTGGTGGCGTCGACACAACAATGGTGACAGTGATGGTGGTGGTAGCGGTGGCACAATAGTGGTGATGGCGGTGATGACACAACGATGGTTGTGGCAGCGGCACAATGGTGGTGGCAGTAGTGACAAGAGCAACGGCAACATAATGATGGTGGTAGGTATTAAAAAGTTGAGTGTAAAATGTATTAAGGATATATTGTCCATTATGAGAAATTAATAAAATAATTACTGAATAATATTTTTAGCATTAAGTGATAAGTAAATGACTTGCTATTTAAAATTTTAACCTATTTTTAAGAAATGCATAAAACGAATGTAATTCATTAAGCACTTAAAGTATGAACATTTAAGCGTAAAAAAGTGTTATTAAACAACCACTAAGAATCCCCAGCCGAAATCAAAATAGAGTTTATCTCACATATTTGAAAGGCCAGACACCATGTATATTTTGGTCATGTACTATTTAGGAAAAATTTCAGTCACATCCCTTCTAATTTATCATATCTTCAAGGATACCTCTATTTTTTGAATTTTCACTAACACCCCATGTTAGATTAAAAACTTAAACTAGAATATAATTTTACTAAATTGTCATGATATATTTTAGGAAAAACTCAATCTACACCCTTCTAGATAAGCATATCTTCAATGAGACTTCATCTATTTTATGAATTTTTTTACGTATTAAAAATTGGATTAATTAAAATTCGATTCAAGCCGATTAAAATTCATTTTTAATCAAGCAACAAATTTTAATCAACTTGTATTGAACTTTAATTAGCCTGAATTTTAATACGTAAAAAATATAAAATTTAATCGACTCAAATTTTAATACGTAAAAAATAAATTTTAATCAACTTAAATTGAATTTTAATTGGCACGAATTTTAATAAGTAGAAAATATAAATTTTAATCGAATCGAATCGAATTTTAATCGGCACTAACAGTTCAGGTTGAACTCAAATTAGCTTGAATTTTAATACATAATTTTTTTAATAGACTCGAATTTTAATATGTAAAAAAAATAAAATTTAATCAGCACGAATCGAACATGAATTTTAGTTGTAAAATTTAAAATATATGATATTCTATATTTGATTGAAGTATTTTTTTATCTAAGTTTAATATCTTAAACTTGAGGGGTCTAAGAATTATACGTTTACAAATTTTAGGGGGTCTAGGTGTAATTTACTAATAGATATACTAACCGACATTAACGGCAGGGGTTTAAGTGTTAAGCGCGTGCAAACCTTAAAGGGTTTATGTATAATATTTCAAATATTAGGGGTATTAGAAATTAAGTGACAAATTTCAAGGGATTTGAGTATAATTTTTTCTTTTCTATTATTTATTTTTAAGAAAAAGGTGTGTAATCTTCCACGATCCATTTAAACCTTTAGGGGTGTAGTTCAGTGATTGAATTTGACTTTTCTAATAATCAATAGATTTCAAGTTCAACATTTATTATACTATTAAGGGTTAACTACCCTTATTTCTCA
Organism: Ilex aquifolium; assembly: GCA_951799425.1. NCBI lineage: Eukaryota > Viridiplantae > Streptophyta > Magnoliopsida > Aquifoliales > Aquifoliaceae > Ilex > Ilex aquifolium. Next base: position 24,610,380 of record OX637407.1, on the reverse strand, counting down.
TGGATATTTTTTAAATCTGTTTGAATTACGATGACTAATATTTAAGCTCGAGGGACCATTGAAGCAGCTGACTTAAGTTACATAGCCAAATGGGTGCCTTAAATTACGGCTTGATATAATGAGGCTAAGCCTTCCATAGTCAATACAGCCCACCCAATCTATTTTGACGGTCCAAGTATGGCACGATGAAGAAATTGAGGCTTGTTTGGCGGTCTCATGAGTTTTGACTCGTGAACCAGCTAGTCTCAATACAATGTATTTTTTTCCAATAATAGGAAACTTGTTTGAAGCTAAAATATAAAATCATGAGAATATTGGATGCATCGATATCTAGCAAATTTGAAGGTATTAAGAGGAGGCCGTGTGGCAAAATCTAAAGAAAAACGGAAAATGATCGGCCACAACTTTGTTTCGAAAGAGGAGATAATTGCTTGAGAGTTAGTAATAAAGATAACCGTCAATGGAGGCAAAACAGTCGAAATTAATGGCTATACAAGGTGGACAATGGAAAAGTTAAAATGAGAGACTCAAACTCTCACAAGACCCATGATTTGGACATTTTTAAGAATAGTGTTATGTTAGTTTTTAGAAATAGTTATTGTTATAATCAATAGTGTTAATTCAGTATTTCTGTAATTGAAATCTCTTCGATTGAATTAATAGAGAAGTCCTCTTTTATTAGTTTATTGTTTTGTGTGTTTATCGATTTAAAGTTAATTCAAGGAAGTCCTGAAATAAGGCAATTGAACTCATCACAAACAATCACCTGAAAGTTGTATGTCGATTGAGTCTCCTCTGTCGATAACAACAAATTTTGAAGCTGATGGAGCAATTTCACGTGAATGAGCACCGAGTTCGATATGAATGGTTTGGAATAGATCAGAGCTACAAGGCTCGTGGATGGATAAGTGAATGTTCTAGTTATATGAATTGTGGTGTGTGAAACATAGTGGAAATATAGTGGTTCACCGGCTGATGAGCTCGGCTAGTCCACTCTATAATGGAGGATTTTGCTCCTGAGATGTATATTTATTCAACAGAATGTTTACAGATTGCTCTTGGATGTTTCTCCCTCCCCCTTTTCCCTTTTGGTTGGGGCTATATATATAGTACTTGTAACGTCATTCCTAACTCTAGAAGATTTCTGTCGAGATTGTCGCCCTTCATTCATGGGATTTCCCTTAAATCTGAGAGGATCTTGGTCAATTGAGTGTTTTATGCTTGGAATGCTGCTTGGCTTATTGTTTTGGGGATGCCAACTGTCTTCCAGCTACTTCCTTATCATTTCGGCTATTATTTCGCTTGGGATGAGCTCGGGTTCTGGTCCTCTGAGCTCTGAAACTTCGAACCATCATCCCTAACCGATCTTCTGGGCTGAGCTCCCACTTAGGATTAATTTTGGGTACCATCAGAAGTCATACCAATCATTTGTTTTATACATTTATTAGTAATTGCAAGTTTCTAAAAATACGGAGTAACAAAAAATAATATATTGTACCTCCAAGAAATTTCATAGAAATCAATATATTACACAAAAATTTCAACCTTACCAAGTATGGTACGTAATAAACCATGGTTATCAAAGTTGACAATTGGATCTCAGGTCCTCAATGTTTCCTTCTAATGGTTGTTTGGTACGGTGGAAAATAGATTGAATGGAAAAGATGGGAAAAAAAATATAGTGAAAATTGGAAGTGAGTCCTCTTAGATGTACTTGTTTGGAGATAAATCTTGTAATGAAACTTATAAGTGGCTAAGTCCATGTTTAAAATTATATGTAATGACTTAAGTCCACTTTTTTTTTTATCTCAAAAATACCCTTCCTTGAAAGGAAGTTAATTAATTTCTTATTTTGGAAATTGTTATCCCTTAATTCAAGGTCAATTAAAATATGTCAATAAAATCTCCATCATAAATTTAAAATTCAAATTCAAAGCTCTCTCTCTCTCTCTATATATATATAATCTCCGTCATAAATTTAAATTTAAAATTCAAATTCAAAACTCTCTCTCTCTCTCTCTCTCTCTCTCTATATATATATATATATATATACGCTGAATTGTTATGGAGATGATGCAAATATAGTGGTGGCGGTGGTGTGGAGTAAAAACAGCTATCGAAGTGGAACTTGAATGGGCTTTTGCGTGGTGGTGAGCGTTGTTGTGGAAGTGATGACAATGTGATGGTTGGCGTTCCTCGGGAGGTGACGATGGTGCGATGGTGGCAGTGCTATGGTGAGGAAAGTGGTAACCGAATATATATATATATATATATATATATTCAAATTCATGTTATTATTTTTTTTATTATATTACTGTTCATATTACTGCTTTTGTTGAGTATGTTACTATTTATGTTACTGTTATTTTGAGCATGTTACTATTTTTGTTGATCATGTTATTACTATTATTTTACTAAATATTAATATTCAATGTTACTATTTGTTTTGTTTTTGAATATTACTATTTTTTGTGTTTGAATGGTACTATTTTTTGCGTTTAAATTTGAGAAAAATAATTATTGTTAAGTATGTTATAGTTTTTGTTAAGCATGTTACTATTTTTGTTGAACATGTTGATATTTTTGTTAAACATGTTACTGTTGTTATTTTTTAAAAAATATTAATATTGAATGTTTCAATTTTTTTTTATGTTTATATGTTACTATTTTTTTGTGTTTAAATGTATTATTTTTTGTGTCCAAATGATAACTTTTTTTTGTATTTGAATGTTACTATTTTTTATTTTTAATGTTACTATATATATATATATATACACACACACCTAACCTATATATAGATATAGATAGATAAGAGAGAGGAAATTTTTTAATGTTAGTCAAACTCTTAACCTATATGGGTGTGTTTGTTTTGAAGGATATAGGCGGATAACACTTGTTGGATTGGATAAAACTAGCCGGGGGCCCACAAAACCCAGCTTTGGATCCTCCACATAGGATGGGATATTCGTTGGGTTGAAATAATCGGCCCGTATGTTTTCAGGGCACTTATCCCCTCTGAATGGGATCCAAATATCCCACCTGGACTTTGGGATATCTAAGCCCACCAAAAGGATTGATGGAGTAATTACATAAACACCCTTCTAACAGTAACCAAATCTAGGGTTTTTAACCCCTTTTGTCTTCATTTCAGCGAAACTGGTCCCCTCCACTTCGCTATCGGCGCCCACTGGTCCCCCCTCACAAAGCCGAAGGTCTCTCTCTCTTTCTCTCCTGCTTCTGTATTTTAGGCATTTTTTACAATGCTTCCCATCGCCTCCATTTTTTGCGTGAAGCAGGAGCTGCTTCCAGGAAGTCCCAAAACAGACTATGGCTTGTCCCTCTCTCTGTGTGTGTCTATCTCGCTCTCTGTTTCGATCTCTGGCTATGTCTTCGTCTGTGTTCAGATCTCATAGCAAGCAACAAAACATTCATGTTATTTGCATATAAACATTTTTCTAGAATAAAAATTCATGTTATTTACATATACAAATTCACGTTCATATCTCAAAGCAATAAAAATTTTGATTTGATATTTATGGTTGATTGAGTATATTGATGTTATTTGCCCAGGATGAAAGATTTGTGTTTAAATAGACCCATTTGAGGTTCTTCAGCTGTTCATCAGAGAACGAGAGAGGGAGAACTCGTCCCGAACTCTAGCTCGAGCTTGATGGATCATGGATGTGTGTTGGTTAGAAAGAGAGATGTGTTGGGTCTGAGGAGTTGAATTAGAGAGAAGGAAAAGAGTAAAAAAAGAAGAAGACGATTTTTTTTGTGGTCAGGGGCAAGACTTGTGTTTGGTTTATTTTTTTAACTGGACTTATATTTGGTTTATTTTTTTTAACTGGACTTATATTTGGTACCATAAATTATTATACAATACCAAAAATAGTCATCGATGATTGACTGCATCCACGATCTTTACAGGCATAGTTCGCACTTAATATGCATATTTGTATGTAGTTGTGAACTAGTGGTGACGGTTTGGGACGGTGTAAACCGAATTATTTTCGCATTTGTGAACTTATAATCATTGAAACCGAATTAATGTGCTTGCATAACTTTTGGAAAAATGAAAATCGAATTATTTTTAGTATTTTCTCTTGGTGACACAGATGTTACATTTTTATGAAATATAAATGTGGACAACATGAATAAAATTCTATAGCCAACATTGACTTTGGCTTGGATAGGATTAAAGGTTAAAATTGTAAATTTATGTGAAAGTAAAGAGATTTGACCCAAAAAAATAATAGTTTGTTCGCGGGTCCCATTATATAAGAAATTCCTTTCCAAATGAGGGATAGGGTTACACCACTTCATTGGTATCCTAGTTATTGGGTTTTCATTGGATTGGTTTGGATTAAAAATCCAAACCAATCCTATCCCCGAAGCTTTGCCAAACACACCCTATATGGATATAGATAGATATGAGAGAGAAAAGATTTTAATGTTAGTCAAACTCCTAAGATTTAAGAGTTTTTAATTTTTAATTTTATTTCACTTCTAAAGGGAGGGGACAGTATGGTAAAATTGACAAAAAACGGACTTCATAACAAATAAGTTTCATTGACGGACTTAAGTCAAAACAAGTCCATATAGGGGGACCGGCCTCTAAATTTCCCAAAAATATAGGGGTGTCCATGGTTCGGCCTGTAAAATTTTTTTTGGATTGGTCCTAGATAGGGGAGGCTTAAGCCCTTACTCAGGTAAGTTATGGGACTGGCCAAGCCGGGCTTCGAATAGGGGTAGTTTATCCGTAGTCCAACTCGCCACTCACTGGACAAGCTTGCAACGACCCTGTTGGGTGGGCCTGCGAACGGATCTACTAGATGGATTTTTTATATATAACTTCATTTAAAAATAATGAATATTTTTGTAAATTACATTTTTAAATTAAAAGTATAATTAAAATGGACAAAAATTAAATAATGAATAATTTTATTTATAAATACAGGAGGAATTGCATCATAATAGAATGAACATATCTAAACTAGATTGACACCTATCCATCTATCTATCTTTTTCAAATTTCAAATTTAATTTGTCTATTTTTTTTTCAAAGGAAGGTGAGCGGGCTGTTCGGGTTGGATTGGGCCAATGGGTTCTTGGCCGAGTTTTAGCGGTCTTTTTTTGCGGACGGGCTATTGGGCCTACTTTTGGCCGGGTAATGAGTTTGGAAATAGACCCAAACCTTCTCTTATGCTCCGTTTGGTACGATGGAAAAGTGGAAGGATGGAAAGTTGGAAGGATGGAAAGTGGGATGGATAAATAAAACATTATGTTTGGTAAGGAAGGAAAGTAGGAAGGATGGAAAAGTGGATGGATTAACTTTCCTTCCAACTCACCAAAATCAATCCCTCTAAAATCGGAAGGAAAGTGAATGGAAAGTTAATTATTTGTATTGAAATGTATCTTATTTGTATATATATATTTTAATATATACATATATATACATTAATTTCATATAAAAATACAATGATAAAATATGTATTTATATATATATTTTTTAAAAAATTTTAAAAATAAATTTTAAAATAAAAAAATAATAAACAGGCCAACTCGTAAGCTGACACGACACAATTAATTAAATGAGTTGAGTTAAATTTTATTAATGTTCGACATAAATCCGTAATGACTCAACACGAATCTGCCACGGTATGACTCGATTGTCACCCCTAATCTTATTCAACAAAAAAAAAAAAAAAAATTTAGTCATTTTTATTTTCCATCCATCCTACTTTCCTTCCTTGAATGATAGAAAGTGTATCCCTCCTACTTTCCATCCTTCCTACTTTCCATCCTTTCTACCAAACGGAGCATTAAAGAATATTAGGTTAGAGTTCGGACAGACCAACTATCGAGCCTATCGAATTTTATGCCTATTTTAATTTCCATCTGATTTTGGGTAAGAGTTAAGAGGAAAATAAGTTTGGTTTAATAATTTTTTTTTATCAAATTAACGTGGAGCTTTTCATCAATAAATCTTATTAATTTTCATTTTTGGTAGGAGTTACTAATCCAACCACTTAATTCATTTTGCTAAAACAACATTTGGTAAAGAAGTTGATAAGCACATCTTTACACATTTATTTCCTTCCTCTCAGGGTGAAAAATCTACTCTCTCTCTCTCTCTCTTAGTTTTCTTTCTTTCCTACCAAAGGGCCATAAAATGCCATGAACTCTGCTAAGCAACGCGGGGACTTTAGAAAATTGGCAGAGGACATCATCCTTCCAGGGCAAGCAACTCAACCTATAGGGGTGGTTCAGTACCTGATCAGCCTGATCTCTGGTACATTCGAGGTATTAGATTTAATATTTTTCATATTTTTAAGGGTTAGTCATCATTATTTCTTAGGAGATATATTCTAAATCTACTCGGACAACGATAACTATTATTTCAGCTCAAAAGAGTAGTAAACACAAATTTGAATACCCGGTAAAAAAAAAAAAGGATTAATAGCTCTTTTGGTCACTAAAGTATGTATTTTTTGTTAATTTAGTCCTCAATGTATTAATTTTGTCAATTTGGTCCATAAAAATATTCAATTCGTGTCATTTTAGTCTCCACATAGACAGACCGTTAAGTTTTTTGACAGAAGTGACCACGTGTCATTTTTTTAGACGGTATCACGTGTCCAACACGTGATGATTCTATCAAAAACTCAACGGTCTGTTTATGTGAGAACCAAAATGACACAAATTTAATACTTTTGAAACCAAATTGATATATTGAAGATTAAATTGACAAAAAATATATATTTTAGGGATTAAAAATGCTATTAATCCAAAAAAGACAAGTAGCTCACACAACGCATTTTAAAGTGATGTTTAAAGTGAAGATCTTATTGGCATATTATATTGTGGTTGGTAGTAAGAAAAAAAATGTTCCTTTCTACACATTATTCTGTGTCAGAGGTTCCAACCCATGAATTCAGAATCAGAAATAAACAAATCTTCATGGAAGCAAACAACACAGCAAAAAACAAAACAAAATGGGACATATGCATGTCACGGGTGACAACGTTACTTCAACCTGCTACCTCCACTAGGACAAGGATGGAAAATGCATTGTTTAATTACCAATTAGTTTAGAGTTTGAAGGATGAGGTTGTAATATTAAAAATTAATTTTTTAATATCATATCGAAAAAATAAATCTCAATCGTAAATTTTAACTTGAATTATCTGTAATTATTAATTACAAAAATAATAACATAAAAAACATAATAAAATTACCAAACTTTCCATGAGTTATGTTGTGATTAAACAAAAAAGAGGATACGATATTGAAAAGTAAGTGTAATCTATGTATTTTAACTATGTATTGAAAACTTTCTACGAATTATTTTAACTATGTATTTTTTGAATTATTATTAGATAAATTTAGGATGTGCAGATATATTTATAAACTATGTATATCAGGCTAATCTAGAAAATGGACCTTTTTGGAACTAGTTTAAATAGGTAACTTTTAAGAGCTTTGGAGTAAAATAAGGCAAATCCGTTTGGAGTTTGGCTTTTTTCCCGGCTTATGCAGCAATTTTTTGGACCCAAAAATGCTTATTTAGACTGATTCAAGAAGCTAATTTTCTGATTTTTTCTTCCAGTTTTTTAGAATTTTTTCGCGAGTCCCGCATATTTTTTTAGTTTATTATATTTATAAAATATTATTAGTGATGTAAAAAAAATTTAAAATTCATATTTTTAGAATTATTATGTATAATCTATACATATATGTAATTATTTTTTTATTTTAACACGAAAAAGTAAAAAAAAAAAACTAGAAAGTCACTATAAACGGATTTTTCTAACTTTTCAAGTTATTTAAAAAACACTTCAAATATTTTTGAAAGATTTTTTTAACTTCGATTTTTTTTTGCGAAACTTTCAAACCGCAATATTTCACCTAAAAAAGTCAGTTTTAAAAAGACCCATTAATAACTAACTACCATCTGATATATCCTAATTGATTATTTAACTAACTAAATAAATTTTAATCACAATTAATTAATTTAGTGAGAGCAGTGAACATGTGGCTAACATGTCGGGCCAGAAAAATGGGACCCGATTTCGAGGCTTTCCCGTTTCCCAGGTCGTCCGGAACTAGGATATGGTGATCCTGGACCATTTATGTTCCTCATTTACTCACACAACAGGTTTTTTTTTTTTCCCATCCACGGTAAGAGGAAGGTAAAATAGATCATTTACACTGAGATTAAAATATTTACGAGGAATAAATCTCTCATAAATCTAGTCTGAAGAGATTACCAAGCACACAAATGCTCTGAAAATGATTGTATTACGACGAGAGATGTTCGGGTTAATATTACTGTCTTAATTTGAGTCTTTTTTTAAATGTGATTATTTTGGCATGACTCTAAAACTTTTTTTTATGGAGGAGTGTGAATGATTGCCAGCTGGATGCTGGTGTGGTTACCATAAAGTAGACAACTGTGCATCTAATGGGATCTATCCTTTTCGTGCTTGGTTGATGGGAATAAATGTACAGGTTTCATTTTTTCTAAATACTTTTTAAAAAAAAAAAAATGTTCTGAGATAAAATATATTATATTAAAAAATAAGGGACCTTTTTTTTTATATATATAAAATAGACCTCATTTCAATTCATGATTTGTAATCTATCCAGAAAAAATGAGAAAAAAATAAAAATATATATATTAAATGAGATTTGACCCTGTCTATTCATCGTCGCTAATTCAAACTAAAACCCCTTCCTCTTTTGGGTAATTCATGGAATTAGACAGAAGAATGTAAATCATGTCGGGTTTTAGTAGGTTCGTATAAAAAATATTTTATTAATATTTAATTTATTTATTAATTTGTGTATAATGAATATCGGATTTGTGTCATGTATAAATCGTATATAATTGGTATATACATAAATTGTGTCGTATATTTTTTTTTATTAGTTTCACTTATATCCGATTTATTTATTAATCATGTTGTGTCAAGTTCACTTGTTTATAAAAAAAATTAAAACCCTTTAATTTTATATCGTGTTCATATCATATGACCGGATCGTATAATATTGTGACATTAGTTATTGTCTGTGTCTGAAGACACAGTGTAATAAAAAATGGTAAATAATAAACATATTTTTATTCATATCTAAAATCAAATCACAAACATAGAGAAGAGATAAAAGAATTTAAATATCGGTTTGTAGTGGGGGTGAGAGGTGGTGGGTGGCAGTGGTGGTGGTAGGAGACGGTGATGGTTGTGGTGGGTGGCAATGATCGTGGTGGCGGTGATGGCGGCAACGATGATGGTGGTGGCAATGGTGGTGGCGGCAACAGTGATGGTGGCGACGGTGGTGGTGCAGTGGTGGCGGCGGCGACGATGGTGGTGACGATGACGACAACGACGATGGTGGTGGTAGTGGCGGTGATGGCTGCAGTGGTGGTGGTGGCAGCGACGAAGATGGTGGCAACGACGACGACAACGACGATGGTGGTGGTGATGGCGACGACGGCTGCAGTGGCGGTGGTGGCGACGGCGGCGGCGATGGTGGTAGAGGTAGTGGTGGGATAGTTTCAAATATTATTATTTTTTTTAAAGTACTTATGATAAATAATTTTTAGAAATAATTTTAAAAAATCACTCCAAATACACCATTAGAGACCTATTTTTCCTATTAAATTTAGGGTGTTAATATTAGCCGTTAGATTAACTTTAAAGTAAAATTTAAAGCGATCTCAACCGTGAATAATAAAAATTATTTTATTTATTTTTGAGATTTGAATTATAAGTTACTTTTTAATATAGATTATCTATTTTCCTACCGCCTGGTTTCATCTCATTTTCATTGTCAACGCTTTCTTTCCGTTTTGAGAGAATATAAAGAGAGTTGTGAGATTTTAATAAAATATTCACATTAGGGGTATAGAATAACAAGGCAACACGTCGACATTTGACTTTAATATGTCAACCTTTTCAATAAAAAAAATTTGGTTGAACCTTATTTTATATATTTTTCGATTCTCAATTTGTATTCTTAAATATTAAAAATTTTAATTTATACTTTTAATGTTATAAATTGGTAGCAATGTGGATTTGACACAAACTATCATTCAATTTTCCGTCATAAATTAAAGCACATAAAGTACAAGTGCTTTAAGCATGAGGATTAGACATGTCTATCATCGTAAATATTTGTATGCGATCAATTTGACATCGTTTGTATATCAAAAATAAGGTCTCGTTAATTAAATATTAAATGCAACTCAAATTAGGTGCTAATAGTCTATAAATTTACACATAAGCCCATGCTCGAAGCACTTTCAATTCACGTGCTTCAATTTTATGACGAAAAACTAAACGGAAGTTTGACTGAGGTCCACATTGTTACCAATTTATAACATTGAGGATACAAAATGATATTTTTAATGTTTGAATGTATAAATTAAAAATTAAAATATCTTTCAAAATACAAAGTGAGATTAACCAAAAAAAATATATGTGACATTGTATGCTTGTATAACCTTATCCAGGGTAAATATGCATTATTACCGCTATATCTTTTAGTCATTAAATATTTTTCCACAAAGTTAAAAACAATAAGGGTTATGGGAGAATCACATTTTGTACATAGAATGATTTAATAATTATCTCTTTATATTTTTAAAAATTAAATTTTTTTTTATACTTTCAATATATTAAAATTATTATAATATGACATTTTTAATAACTTTTGTTGTGTATTACGGCAAATACTATTTCATTGTCATGGGCTGAATGAGTCACAGAAGTTAACAAAAGAATTATATTAAAACACTTTTAATATATTAAAAATATAATATAAAAAAACAATATTTAAAAATATAAAATAAAAATTGTTAAATCTTTCTTATATAAATTATAACTCACCTTTAAGGTTATTACAAAAGTTATTGTACTAATTGGGAACAATAAGGCTCGTCACCCCATCCTTCTAGATCGGTTGCCCAGGAAAAGCACACACACTCTAATTCAGGAGGACCCACATACAGTAAATAATATCAATAATTCAGCATTAAAAAAGGACCCACTATGTAGGACCTACAAGGTAGGACCACCCACCTTTGAACTCCATAAATCTAAAAACAATTTAGCCCAACCTGTCTTCTTCAACCCGTTTACTTCCCTTTCATCACCCCCACTAATCACGTCTCTCTCTCCAGTTTTTCACTGATTCAGTACTACACCTTTTCCCCTCATGTCCAAACAACAAACCAACACCTCCAACAAAACATGTCTCCCTCTGCTCTCATCTTCTTCCTCCTCCTCCTCCTCCCCCTCCCCCTCCCCATTTCTCATTCTCTCTCCTATCCCTTCGGTAAGCTCTCCTCTCTCTATCTTCTTCTCATTTTCTCTCTCTGTATACTCTGTATGTACTTATGAGATATCTTTAGCTAGCTCTTTACTTTCCACTTAATTACTCTTTAATTTTTTCACTTTCAGACACTGTATACCACATAGATTGTGGAAGTCCGATCAACACCACCGACAAATTCAACACCATATGGCTCTCCGACCGATTCTACACCTCCGGCTCCAACAAAATCGTCTCCGAACCCCTCCTTTTCTCCGAACAAGAAAAGACCCTCCGGTTCTTCCCTATTACCTCCGGCAAAAAGAACTGCTACATTATCCCCAATCTTCCGATCGGCCGCTACTTCATTCGTACCTTCACAGTCTACGATAACTACGATGGAAAGTCCAATTCCCCCTCTTTTGATGTCTCCGTTGAAGGCACCTTAGTATTCTCGTGGCGCTACCCTTGGCATGAAGGCATAGTCCGCTTCGGTGCTTACTCAGATCTTTTTGCTTTCGTGTCCGATGGTGAAGCTGATATCTGTTTTTACAGCATAGCTACTGATTCTCCGGTTATTGCTTCCTTAGAGGTTATTCAGGTTGACGCAAAATCATATAATGTTGTTGATAATAGTACTATACTAGTGGATTATGGGAGATTTAGCTGTGGTTCAGGGCAATGGGGTCCGGGGTTTAGCAATGATACAGATGTATTCGGGAGGACATGGCAGTCCGATAGAGATTTCCGGTCAACAATTGGTGTTAAAGCCATTTCTGCCATTAGAAATGTTGTCAACACAGACAATAGTCCGAATTATTTTCCCTTGAAACTGTATCAGACGGCAATTATGGTGACAGGGAATGGGGATTTGGAGTACCAATTGCCAGTCGACGCGAAATTAGACTATTTGATTTGGTTTCATTTTGCGGAAATTGATGTCAGTGTGACTAAGGCCGGACAGAGGGTCTTTGATTTGGTAGTGAATGATGAAAATGTGACTAGGGTTGACATTTATAAGAAAGTAGGCGGTTTTGCTGCATATGATTTGAGTTATATTGCAAAGAATTTGAGTAGTACGATGTTGAGTGTGAAACTTGTTCCTGTGGTTGGTGTACCAATTATTTGTGGACTTGAGAATTACGCGATTATTCCGGCGGATCTCCAAACTGTTCCCGATCAAGGTATGCCCTATGTCCAGTGTACACATGAAAGTAATATATTTCAAATTATGCCATGATAGTGTCTCCAAAATTTCTTATTGACCAGGTCAGCATTAGACAATAGTTAACGATGATAGAAACACTAAGGAAAATACGAGTGAAGAGTCTAAAAAAGATTAATGTTAGACACTCTGAACTGAGGTAGTAATTTCACTTTAATTTCAAGCAGAGTAATGCAGATATCATATTCATTTATCTATGTCCATGGAAAAAGGATCTACCTATGGTCGAATGGAGTTTATGTAGATATCATCTAATTTTGTAAGTTCAGAATTCATTTACGATTTTTGGAAATTGATTTGTGGGGGGCTTGCTAATATAGGGAATTGAAATAGGATTATTTGTACATGATGTTTTGGAGGACATCAGAGGGTCTACTGTTTAATTGTTGAGAAAATGTAAGGGAAAGAAAAGATGTAGGAAGTTTACACCTTAAAGCTTTTCTTAGTTGAGACCAGAGCTTTATGAACAGAATACTGTTTTTGGTTTCGTTGAGGTAACATTTTTTAGTCAACACAGGACTGCAATTTCAACTTTCTTTTCTCATCTATGCATTCCTGGCCAGCTGATGGATTGTTATGAATTCTTAGACTTGGAAGGGGTAGTATAGAGAACAATTATTGTAGATTCGTGTGTATTTTCACTGCTAAATGTATAAGTGATGTCGCTAATTAGGATTGTTTTTGCAGTGGTTGCTATGAGAGCATTGAAAGAGTCACTACGCGTTCCCGATAGAATGGGTTGGAACGGTGACCCTTGTGCTCCTACTAGTTGGGATGCTTGGGAGGGTGTTACTTGCCATTCTAACAAGGACGGCTCTGCACTTGTGATATCTCAGATGTGAGCATCATCTTCTCACTTATTTGCTAGAATCACTACTAGCGGTGTACAACCAAGTCGCTCTCTATCAATGTAGAAATTATGGCAGCATTTGATTGCTAATAGTTACACAATTAAGCTTTTATGCTCCAAAACACCCATTTATCTGCAGGGATGACATATAAATTTGGCACATCTCTTTGATATAATAGCACTATTATTTAAACAGTGATGCTCTCTTATCATCACAACATTCTCACTAGTAGAGGAACGTTAAGCAAAATGACCACATGCATACCTGGAAAACCTAGTTAATTAGACTTGAATATGCAAGACAGCAAGACTAACATGCAAGGTTGAACTCGTTACTTTGAGATGGTACTAGTAAATGCACATGTGCGTTGCATGTAAACTATTACCACAAAAAATGGTAACCAAATTTCACTTTTTAATAAAGAATCAAGTAATCACGTTGGTAAACTTGTTAGAATATTATTCACAGTATATACTTATGCATCAAGGTAATTCTGTAAAACCATACAAACCTGCATTGGAGTACAAAATAAGAAAAAAATTATCAAATCTAAGCTTTATTCTCTAAGAGAAAACGACATATAGGGAGATGCTTGAATACCACAAATTAACTAAAGAGAATAATAAAATAGGAAAAAAAAGAGGTTTATGTTTATGATGAAGTTTCATTGTCTCAAGGCATTTGCTTTCATGGTAAATTAGTAGTAAATGAGAATGGAGAAATGGCAATGGGAAGAACCACCAAATTCAAGTGTAAGAGCATTTACTTTGATTGTAATCAATGAAAAATAAGAAGTGGGAGAAGGAAAACCACCAAATCCAACCTGATAACTGATGAGTATCATCACTGCCTAGACGTTAGGATTGTATCATCAGAATCAAACTCTTGTGGTTATCTTGTATTGAATGCTTATCCATTGTATACTCAAAATATAATATGAATATAACTCTCCAACTCACTTTGAGTTGTGTAATTCCAAACAACTATTCTTCTTCACTTTTATGGTATCAGAGCCTTATACGTAAAACCCAGCCTTGTTATTTTATTTCACACTGCCATGGCTTCCTCCACTTTGGCTTCTTCACTACAGCCCACTGGTTTTCCCATTACCAATATAACAAATTTTGTTTCCGTCAAGCTGGACGGCAACAACTACCTCCTTTGGTGCGACCAACTCGAATCAATTTTTATTAGCACAGACTTACTTGGCTTTGTCGATGGCATGATTACTTCTCCACCATCCACTATCACATCCTCCATTGGTCAAACTACCTCTAATCCTGAATACGTTACTTGGCGCATATCCGATCAGTTTGTGAAGGCATGCATCAATGCTACACTGACTGAATCTCTATCTGCACATCTCCTCGGTCTCAAAACAGCCAACGAAGTGTGGGATGCTCTCGATGCACTTTATCAACAACAATTCACTGACCGTAAATCTTATCTCCTCAAAGACCTTCAAGGCATCACCAAGGGCAGTGACACCATTACTGTTTATCTTCAATGCATCAAATCGCTACCCGACTCACTTGCAGCAATTAACGAGTGTGTTAAGGACTCCGATCTTCTTCAGTACACTCTTAATGGATTGGGTCCGGACTATGCTCCCTTTATCACAACGATTGAGCATCACAACCCATCAAATCACTTTTCATGAGTTACGGTCCGATGTACTGATACATGACCAACGACTCGCTTGCGACTATCACACATCTCAATTGCCTGTTCTTGATCCTCACATAGCCTTTCATGCCTCTTTGCCTCCACCCACTCATGGAACTATAAGGTTTACTTCTAAGCATGGCAAGAACAACCATTTCGGTTCCTCATCTTCTCGACAACCTTTTTCAGATCAATTTGTTCAGCCTTCTTCATCACCATTTTTCAATGGCTCACCATCTGGACAAACCCCTCCCTCTGTGGTCTCTTCTTTTGTTGGCTACCAGTCACTTGATTTTAATGGCCATCCACCCATAAAATGCCAAATCTACTCCCGAAATGGTCACGCCGTCATATTGTTGGTGCACTCCAATATCTTACCCTCACTCGTCCTGACATATGTTATTTGGTAAACCAAGTCTGCCAATTTCTACATTCACCGACTACTGAGCATTTACAAGTGGTTAAGCTCATTTTACGTTACTTCAAAGGCTCTCTTAGTTTCGGCCTTGCCATTCGTCCCGGCCCTTTTTCGACCATCACCGTCTCCTCTGATGCCGATTGGGCTAGTTGCCCTACCACTCGGCAATCGACCACTGGTTTTTGCATCTTCTTAAGTCCAAAATCTTGTGTCTTGGGGCTCTGAGAAACAACCCACGGTCTCTCGATCTAGCACCGAAGCCGAGTATAAAGCCTTGGCCATTACTACTTCAAAAATGCTATGGCTTTCCTATTTACTACGAGACCTTCATGCTCCACCACTCTCCTTATGGTTCTCCACTGTGATAATATGGGCGCTACACATATGACTTCCAATCCCATTTTACATACCCGCACAGAACACATTGAAGTAGACTATCGTTTTGTTCAAGATCTTGTTGTCAACGGTGCCCTTCGCGTTCAATTTATTCCATCCACACCTTAACCGATTGATATTTTTACCACTAGAGATATTTGTGAGTGAATGATATACTCAAACTAAGAGTAGAGTCCTGTATATATAGTCAAATAATAGTACAAAGTGACTTAAACATCCTTGTGGTCTAGACAAAATATAAAAGTCATAGTAAGGGTAAAAAAAGGAAAAAGAAACCCTAATAAACTAGACTATACTTCAACACTCTCCCTCAAGCTAGGCGCAAAAATATCAACTAAGTCAAGCTTGACAACGGAGTCTCGGAGAATGGATAGAGTGACAGGTTTGGTGAAAACATTCGCAACCTGATCACTGGTCCTCACAAACAATGGAGTGACAATACCACAACTAATCTTCTCCCGAAGAAAGTGAACATCGATCTCTATATGTTTCGTCTTCTCGTGTAGTACAGAGTCAGAAGCGAGCTAAATAGCAAATCGATTATCACAATATAATGTAGATGAAGAAGTCACTGGAAATTTCAACTCGCCGAGAATCGATCGTAGCTAGATAATCTCATATGTGCCAAGTGCTAGTGCCCGATACTGTCTCTGCTGACGAATGAGAAACAACTGACTGTTTCTTGTTCTTTCAAGAGATAAGATGAGCCACTCGAAAAGCACAGAAACCCGTAGTAGATCGACCATCACACGCTCCCCTATAATCTGAATCTGAATAACAGGCTAGAGAACCAGTCTGAGATCCTGATGCATAGAACAACCCAAGTCCAGGACAAGACTTGAGGTACCGAAGAATATGATAAACTGTATCAAGATGAGGCTGACACGACCTGTGCATGAACTGACTAACTCGGCTGACAGCGAATAAAATGTCTGGCCTAGTGTTGACTAGATAGATAAGTCTACCTACCAACCTCTGATAGATAGTCGGATCACTCAACTCCTCACCTTCAGCAGTAAGCTTTAGGTTTGGAATCATGGGTGATGATGCCGGTTTGCACCCCAGCATCCTAGTGTCTGAGAGAAGATTCAGAACATACTTCCTTTGAGAAAGAATAATACTCCTGCTGCTACGGGCAACCTCAATCCCAAAAAGTATCGCAGAAATCCAAGATCCTTCACATCGAAGGCCTTCCCAAGGTCTACGTTGACCTGTGCAATCCCAGAAATATCATCTTCAGTAATAATAATATTATCCACATATACCAAAAAGATGACACATTGCCCAGAAGTATTCCGTCGAATAAAACATGTATGATTAGAATGACATCTGGTGAACCCTAAACATACAATTACACCACTAAACCGAGAGAATCAGGCTCGTGGTGACTGTTTCAGTCTATAAAGAGACTTACGCAGTCGACCCACCTTCCCAGCATACTCCTCCTCACCACGAAAGCCTGGTGGTGCATCCATATAAATAATCTCGTCCAGATCACTGTGAAGAAACGCATTCTTCATATCTAACTGATGAAGAGATCAAGAGTACTTCGTAGCCAGAGAAATAATCAACCGAACAGTACTCAATTTTGCCACGGGGCAAAGGTAGCACCAAAATCACGACCTGGTACCTGAGTAAAGCCTTTCGCTACAAGCCTAGCCTTGTGACGATCAATAGTACCATCCGCAAGAAACTTCAGGGTGTAAACCCAGCGACAGCCGACAGGCTTCACCCCTGGGTGGCTGGGTTCGTTTGGTTTATTGGGTCGGGTTCAATTTTGCTGCTGATTTTGTCGCTGGGTTTTGGATGTTGGCTGTCGCTGGTTCTGATGGGAGGCTGGGTTCTGGTTCTAATGGTTGTTGGTGCTGATGGACGTTGGTTCTGGTTCAAGTTGGGCAGTGGGTTTCGCTGGTTTGCTGTTGGTTTATGGTTACTGCAATGAGGTTGGCTTGGACAGTGGATTTCACTGGTTTGTTGATTGTGGTGCCATGTGGTTTGAGTTTTGTCGCTGGGTTGCTGTCGGTGGTACTGTAGTGGTTTCGCTAGATTGACGTTGGCTTGGACAGTGGGTTTCGCTGGTTGCGATGATTGGCGAAGGCTAAGGAGAAGCTTAGGGTTAGGGTTGGTTGCTCTGATACCAACTAGAGATATTTGTGAGTGAATGGTATACTCAAGCTAATTGTAGAGCCCCGTATATATAGACAAATAATAGTACAAAGTGACCTAAACATTCTTGTGGTCTGGGCAAAATATAAAAGTCATAATAAGGGTAAAAAAGGGAAAAAGAAACCCTAATAAACTAGACTATACTCTAACATTACCAAAGGCTTGCCATCACATACTTTTTTCGGCCACATATCCAAACAATTGCTGGTTCCCCACATTAGTTTGCGGGGGAATGATAACTAATGAGTATCATCACTGCCTACTGCCTAGATGTTAGGATTGTATGATCAGAATTAATCTTTAGTTCAAACTCTTGTGGTTATCTTGTATTGGATGCTTATCCATTGCATACTCAAAATACAATATAAATATAGCTCTCCAACTCACTTTGAGTTGTGCAATTCCAAGTAACTATTCTTCTTCACTTTTACAACCGTTGAAGTGAAAAATGGTTTGGCTGGTTGGTTTTAGGATATTACTTTTATTAAATTTTTTGTTAAGGATAATAAATGGAAGGCAAAAGAGTTATTCTGTGGATGTATACAAAAATTTAACATGAAAGGAAGACCAAATGACATGAGGTATATGATTGACATTATAAAAGTAGTTAGGGGTAAAATTGAAAATCAAAAGTTTTTCATCTTAGCATATTTTTATTAGTAGTATAGATATACATTGAAAGGGTATGTAGCACTTATGTTATTTTATTTTATTTTTTCTCAGACAAAAAATATTGCATCTTTTTTTCGAGATGTATTTGGAACACTATGTAACAAGAATATTACAAAGAAAAATATAGCAAATTTACTTCTATAGTTCTATGCCACATAGAACCCAAAATGATACTCTCTAACATGACAAAAATGTAATAGTTCATCACAATCCAATCAATGGGGGTGTTTGTTCCCCATGATATATTAGCCTTGATTATGAGTTTCTTTGACTAGTTCCATAGCATAATACAGCCATTTCTCAAGTCTCTAGCCTTTTGCTGCGAGGATTGTAGAGTTTCTATTGCTTTTGGCAAGGTCATATTTAATATAGTCTTCACAATCTCTCACTACTAAACCCTTTATTTCCAGTCTTATGACACAAAGTGCATTTCCAAATGAAGTGTTAGGTGGTTGAAGCTCACATGCTTTAAATGCTTGAAACTTGTTTGATGGATGGTTATATATTTTGATACGTAGACACTAGATCCAATATGGGATAGCTTTATACTGTGTCTTTTGACACTAGTTTTGTTGGCTTTCTCCAAAACTCTCTCTGATGAGTTCTTGGCCTTCGTAAAAAAAAATTTGATTTTTTCAATGTCATATTTGGAACTGAGGGATTTTTTCTGCAGTGCTTTCAAAAATCATACCAAAATTCCAAATCCTTGATTCACAAAGATATGTTGATGATGAGTTAAAATACATTATACGAGCCTTTTTTTTGGGGGGAGGGTGGGGGGGGAGGAATCAGAAACACTATTCGAATAACTTTTGGTTATTATGCGCTTTAATATTACTGCTTACTATATGACAGTATGTGTTAGATAGCCAAGGGTGGAAGTACATATACACTAAGGGGAGCATTATCATCATTTTTCTTACTAAAAAAATTAAATATACTAAGGGGCCCATGGTGTCCCTTAGGGTGGGAAATTCCTTCTACTACCTTTAGATTTGAGGCCTCTCTATGAAATTCTCAGGGTAGTACTCCACACTCCACAGGCAACAACTGTATCTACTAATTCTTAATAGTTTTTGTCTTCAATCCACTGGTGCTCCCCACTCCAACTCGAAAATCCTTGTTTTGCCCTTAATGGGCTGTAATCATTACTTGCTCCCATCCATTTTATAAGTTAAGTCCCCTTGAATTTTTTTGCATCTTTCAAAGTATAGGTTTTTCACTGCTCTTCATTTTGTTTTGTTAACAATTTATCAGGCTGTAATAAAAGTTGACAACCATTAAGTATGTGTTTATTTATTTATTCATTTATGTTTATGTATTTTCTTCATAATTTTTTCAGTGATCTTGGGAGCCAAGGCTTGAAAGGATATATTAGTGACCAAATTGGTCTTTTGTCAAACTTGGTAAGCCTGTAAGTATCATCCATCCAATTCTTAGTCATCAAACTACATTTTTACTTATGAAAAGCTTTTGCATATTTAGAGATAGCTGTTTTCTTGTTATACTTAGAAAGGACTGTCCAGCTATGTAGATATATGGATTGATCCAAGTGAAAAATCTCTTGTGCAAAGCTGTAGTGGATAATCATAATTTTTTTTTACAATTTATGAGGACTTGTTGCTTTGATTTGTTGGGTGTATATCCAGGTGCTTCCAAGCCCCCCCCCCCCCCCCCCCCCCCATGAGGTCAGAGTCTGGCGAATGCTCCTTGCATACTAAGATTTTTTATATTTCCGAAGAACATCCAATTGTAGCTACTTAAATTGATTGTTTTTGTCGAAAAATCATTCTTTCTACTATTTCTGTGAGCTACATGGACCCTTATATGCCATTTTGCTCCATGAAAGACCACGTTTAGATTGGGCACAGTCCGGCATGATTTCTTAAGCCCCCACCACATTGGCTTTGTGCTTCTGTTGATTTCAATTGAAACCTTTAGCCACTGATTTTCATTTTGCACAATTAAGCTATCACCTCAGGTTTGCTTTTATTTACATCAAGGCCACCTCTGACTTCTTATTTGTAAAGTCATAGACTCATATGTGCTCGCTTTTTTCTTAATTGTCCATCTCAGCATTCTTTTTAACTGCACTTATTATACTAGCATGCGTGATACTATCAGGCTTTATTTTCCGGCTCAAAAAACTTAGATTCTAAAGCATCTTTCACTACTTTATTATACTGTCAAGTTTTAGTCACATGCATACCCAAAAAGATTCTGTCTAGAAGCAAAATCTTGGTGTTTTGGTGTAGGCTGTCGTAACTAGAACTGTACTTGTCTTTGCTAGTTATGGCTCCTTCATAGAATTTTTTGGTACGGTCTTTGTCTCATTTGATAATCCTTCCCATTCATTAATTTCGTCCCATAATCTATCTCAGGACTTTAATATGTGTTAATGACTCAGATTTTAATATTTATACTCTTAAAAGCTGTACTTCTTCAATTGGAGCTTCATGGAGTAAACATATTTTTGCTGCCAAGTGTGAATTCTCATGAATTACAGAACAAAGACCCTCAGTTTAACTCTCGCTCCGGCCCTGAATTAACTGCAATTTTGAGGAACCACAAACAAGGGGATGAAACTGAATAGTGAGCCAGTGTCAAAGCACTCAGTATCTGCGTTTGGGGTGGCATATTCATTGAGCAGTACCAATACTTTGATCTATAGAGAGTAGTAGTAATGGTTCTTTCTTAGTTTTTTTCCAACCATAGCAATTTTTGCCTCTTGAGATACCTGCATGATTGGAGTGATTGTTCATTTGTATTGTCGCTCTTAGTAATTCTTCTTGTTTTCAACTACTTTTACATTGTCTTCTTGTGTTTGCAATTCATTCTTCAAAATTTTATTCACTTTCTGTGTGCTGCCTTTTATACTCTGAATGTTGATTATATACTGTTCTGGATTGTTCTTACCTTTTAGACACGTTTTTCAACTGCAGGAACTTAACTACTAATTATTTGGGAGGTACTTTGCCCTCAGAACTAAGTATGAAGTCGCTTGTAAAGTTGTAAGATTGCAAACTTATGCTATGTTTTGAGTTGCAGCTTTTCTTACTTTATATGAGATTTTCGTCACGATCCTCTCGGTACTTACTAAGAATTGCTTTTTCTTGTTCTCTGACTTGATTATCTATTAAATTGCATCTATCTCAAGAGTTCCCTATAGCAGTTGAGAGAAAATTCTTTTGTAGGTTAGCCTCCTACAATACAATCTGTTGTCACTTTGCCTGATAATTTCACTTTAACTTGCTCGGTTTTCACATTTGGTTAACACCCCCACCCTCCAGCTAGTTTACATTTTTCGATGTCTTTCTTTTGTAAATGGGAATTATGTGTCTCAAAACATCCAATGGCATGCAAATTATTTATCTTCTTTCTGAACCTATTGTTTTGCTTACATGTTTTTCTTTAGTCTTCTTAACATGCTGTCTATTTATTGTCCTTCCATGTGATAAATCACAAAAGGGATGGAGCCACTCTAGGGTTGAGGGAGACCCTATCCTCATGGCAACCCCAAAATTCTTGCCCATCCTTCACTGTCCAACACACTAGCCTAAGCGAATGCCGACTGGCGAATGACTCCCAAAGGAGAGAGACTTGTTTGATCGAGTCTGTAATGCTCGATTCCTTTAATTATAAACATAACTTTCTTTTACTCAAGTTTGATAAGAATTAGTCTTGCTTCTCTTCTAGTTTCTTTCTTGTTTTATGTTGTTATGCATCTGTAGATCATTTCCCGGAGTGTACAGTGCTTTTCATTTGGTTCCAATTTTTCAAATCTTGCATTTTCATTATTTTGGTTTGGCGAAATGAACATGTGAGCAGTACCACACTTATGGGAACGTTTAGTTCTAAGAATCAGAGGCATAAAAATCATATTTATGTGATTTGCATGGAATAGTTTGGAAATCAAAGTGTTAATTTTAGCATAGCTTTAGTAGAGAACCAAGATTAGAGTACGAGTTAGAAAATCTGGGGAAGGATGGCATTTCATTTTGTGGTTGCAAATAACAAATCTGTTCCCGCCCCATTCTGATTGTCAGAAAGAAGAAAAAGGAAACGAAAACCGACAAAGGATTTTCCTTGGATTTACTCTCGTACACAATCGTTGCATCCATATTTTCAAATTTCATTAATCATTACTCATTGCCTTCACAATACCTATTGTAGGGATTTGTCAAAGAATCAGATTTCTGGGTCTATACCAGATGGTCTACCTTCGTCAAGTCTGCAGCTTGCGTAAGTTTATGCTTGTTCCTGTTCCAACTTTTTTTCTGCATTCTCCTCCTAATCTTCACTCTATTGTTTTTTTCTTGTTTTGTGTGTGTGAAATATCTAGATATCTTCTTTTATATCTGTAACAAGTTTTGACTATGCTGAACCTTGATTATATAACTATTTGTTTCTCTCTGTGTATTACCTGTTGCTTCTGCATTGTACCAAACTATGAAGCGTCTAGTTGTTTAAATGGACAAAGGCACATGCAGTAGAAAAAGAGAGAAGATATTTTACCAATTGACATCAAATTAAATGATGTCTTTATGATGTGTAATACTTCCTATATAGATTTATGATAAAACATGGTTTAGGTTGCTTTTGATCAATAATTTGCCTTTGAACATATGTCAGGCTGTTGAATGATAACAAATTGGAAGGGCGAGTACCAGAGGAACTTTACTCAATTGGTGTCCATGGTGGAGCTATTGAGTACGTCTAATTTTAATTCGATGGTTTTACCTATTTTGGGTTGGTTTTTATAATTTGCTGTTGAGTAATCGTTGGGATTTCAATATCTGCTGCATTTCGAATTGAATGTTAGCTATGTTTCATCTATTATTGACCATACATATTAGCTAATTTATGTCAATATCTGCTGCATTTAGAATCAAATGTTTGCTGTGTGTTTATTTCTTAGTTGCCATATATGTTAGCTAATCTTGTAGCTCATTATGAGGAACATTATTTGCACTTTCTAGCAGTATATGACCTTTAGTGTAGTATATTTTGAAATAAATGTGAACCTTAGTTTACTATCATTTTGCTGTGACTCCTGTTAAATTTTATGGCGGGGTTTGATTGAAAATTGGGGTATTTACGTTTAAATAATGATACCAGCAATCTATGGATACTGATGCCAGCCCAAAGCAACTCTAGTCTGGGTGGTTTAAGGGCAATCTTTATTAGAACTTAGCTTTAAACCAACTGTTGCTGGTGGGTCCAAGACCCTTTTGAGAACTCAGTCCATGCTACTGAGATTGTTAAGTTTTTTTTTGGAATCATGGACATGGACCACAAATGCAGTTGGATTGAGAAAGTAAATTGTATGTCAAGTTTTCCATCTGAAAGCAAAATTCAGTAGCTTTCTGAATAAAGTTGTCTCATCTTGTTTTCTTTTGCCTCCCGATTCTTCTTGCCGCCTTGTTCGTTATGAGGCCAGGTTTCTTAGGTGCTGCTCACCAATTCCTTTGCCTCGATAGCTGTGTTTTCATCTGTCTTATATTTATTTCTTATATGACTGAACATGATAAAAAGTGCAAAAGTTTGGTTTGTCAAATTGATCGTGCGAATGGTGGACAAGGGATCAGATATGCACCATAAAAATGACAGTTATGCTCTTCCGAAGTTATTACTGATGTTGATTTGCTGCTTTGATTGAATATCGTTTCTACTAATAACTATGCCAATACACTACTGTTAAGTTGTCTACATGGAATCTCACTTATGGATTTGGAATTCATGCTATTTTTTGGACAGATAAATTAATTTTTAAACTTTTGTTCTATTTACTTAGAAATCACACTCGTAGAAATTGCGTCTATACTCGTCAACGACTCTATTTTTTTTTTGGTAGGGAGTCATCAAATCCTCGGCATTAACCTCAAGGTGAGGTAAATGGCCTTAAATGTAGAAGGAGAAAAGGGTTCATCCAAATTGCTTGACCCTTGTCTCCTTCGAGCTCTATCTAAAGACATCTAGCCTCACCTTGAGCTTCCTTCTAACCACACTCATACAGGAGTGGGATGACCTTGCTAACTGTTTTAGCATTCACGTGCTGTTTCTATCTAAACTTGTAGCCATTATGATTCCTTATCTAATGGGCTTCAGATTTTTTTCTACAGCCTTTCTGGTAATAAAGGCCTATGTGGTGTACCTTCTTTGCCGGATTGTCCTCTATTTTGGGGAAGTGGTGGATTGTCTACCGGTGGTAAAATTGCAATAGGCCTGTCTTGTCTAGTTATCTTCTGCACGCTGTTGTCGATGATATACATATGCTGCATTCGGAGAGGGCGTAATGATTATGACTTTGGTCTACCACAAGAGTTGATGTGTAAGTGTGATCTCACAATTATTAATCTGATATACATTTTTTGGTTTTCTTTACATTGTCATATCTATTTGCCAAAATCTCATTTTGCTAAAATTTGACTTACCTTATCACCTGTTGAAACTATGTGTTGAATGTGTCTTTCTTTGGAAATTTATTTCGAATTCAGAAGCATGGGTACAACTTTTGCTTGGGTTTGACTGCTTATAGTGCGCTTTAAAACCATGTTCTTATTTAATGCAAGTTTTCCAGGTCGATCCAAAATCTGGTTCCATAATGATTTATTGAGGTCGATGCTCCCAAAGAAACTCATTTTTATTTTCTCCTCTTTCATCTATTTAAATGCCACTGTAGCTAATACGTGGTTTGTTTTCCCTTCGTCTGTTGATTGGAAGTATAAGTTTCCTCATGCTCTGGATCATACAGATTCGTAGCTCTTCTTTTTGCCGCATGCTCTCAAAAATTATTGTTTGTGCTCCTCAACAATGGTGATTTGTTTCCCTGAACCGTTGTTCTAGCTAGCACTATGCATCTAGATTGTTTACTTCTGCTCCCTTCAATAATGTGATTCAGTTCCAAAGCTCCTGAAGTCAATGCCTATGCTATCCATCTGAGAAAAATGATAAACCCTTCAAATTCTACAAAGAAGGCCTAGTTGAACCTTTATCCAATGTTTACAAAAAAAGAAAAAAACACGAGACTGCAAAATTGTGAGGGTGTTTCCCACTATCAGTAGCCATACAGCTACCAGTATCTTCTGTATGGCTTCCGATTCTTAAGTCCATGTGTGGGGTTGCCAAATTGGGTCTAAATTCGGGTTTTGTAATGGGTACATTTGTAATTGTCTGGTACTATAAAAGGCGATATTTTCTGGTGTTTCTATTCCAGAGGCTGAGGGAAAGATTATGTCTCCAATTGGCTGATAAATCATTGGGTGTGGCTTGGGAGTGAACTGGGCTATTGTCATAACTTGGTTTTGAGTCTTTGTTGCTCTCTATGTGTTTTTTATTTGTTCTTTATTTCTTGCATCACTTGGGCTTCTGGTCTAATAATGTAGCTTATTGTAAATAGTTTGGGCAGTTTATTAGTTGAACTAGAGAAAGTTGATGGTGACATGAGGAGCTTTCCAAGGTCCACTGCTAAGACAAACTTCGATTCAATTCAGGCCCATGCCCAAAATAGCTCTAGTATAAATAAATTTTTGTTCTTCAACTTTCCAACTGGGACTTTACCTAAGGCATGCAATTGGTTATGGAGTGTGATTAACTGATAATGCTCTGTAATTTCTAATAAATTGGCAGATTCAGCTGCCAACCACATTATAAAAAATTTCACTCTATTGCATAGAATTTACAATCTCTTCTTTTGCCGTGTTAATAGAAACAATTGGGAGTTTATCGGTCCTTTTTTATTTTTTTAGTTTTATTTGGTTTATTCTGCAACAGCATAATATTTAGTTTGTATAGTGTATTTTTAAGAAAATGAGAATAGAATTCTTATGGTTTTGTTCTTCTTCATTAAGTATTAAATACTGTGCTTTAGTGAGGTATTAATTTTAGATATATTTATGTTGATTATATTATGTTCTGACAACCATCAATTTTAAAAAATAATGGTTTAGATAGTTAGGAATGAACTGACTCTATTAGCCTTAAATGTTGCAGCTAACATGTTACCTCAGTTCGATTTATGGATAATTTTTATCCCTTTTATTTCAGTTTTGATCCTTAAAATCTCTTTTGACACTTGAATGATATCTTTGTTATTTTTTCTCCAGCTCTAGCTGCGAAGAGAAACAGATACCACAGGCAGAAATCCTTGATGGATCTTGAAATGGAGAGCCAACACGCCAAAGGATTTATACCGACTTACAATTCAAATTGACAAAGTCTGACAATACAGATTTTGATACACTTCGACTTGCCCAAGAGGGGGTAGAATTGTTGATACAAAGTGGATGTATGCAATATGAGGTAAGGAGTGGCAACAAACACTGCATTTGAAAGATGTGACTTAAAGATCTTTGGCTTTTTCCCAACAGTTCTTATCAAAGATGGGGTCTTCGAAAAACCACGTTGTTAGTAGAATCCATTGTATCTCATTTCATTCATGAATCACCAAACAAAGGCAAATGCCTGCCCCAATGTATCATAACCAATTTTCGGCATTTGATGAATATATGATGTGAATCGAAATCTTTATGCATATAGATAACAGCTCACAGTTGTACCTGCGTGGTCCCTCGACTTTTATCATTGCATCATGTACTTCTAGCAGATCCTTATCTCAATATCATATATCGACTGTTTCACTTCAGATTAGGCTGCATGCATGTTGTTTTATCAATTTCCTTAGATGAAGATTGAAATTCGAGAATATTTGCAGGACTGTACGATGATGATTATTATTATTATTGTTATTATTTCGACCACGGTGCTGTGATGGGGGTGCCTTGATTGAACTGGCATGCTAAGGAGTTACCATTCCATCATATTCTCTATTTGCCTGAGCAGAGCATGACCTTGTGTGCACAATAGCATCAGAACCAGATAGGTTAGAAGTGTATTTGAAAGACAATGTAAAGAACATATTGACTTTGTTTTATGCAGAGTAGAGAGTCTTAATATACAATTAATAAGGTTACTCACTACCTATAGAATTAAACTTTTAGGCGCGTTTAAGTTTCAGACATATATATTGGGCCTCAATCTTGAATCCCACATTCCTAGCAGGTTGTAGTATAACTATTTTGAGGTAAACATGATTCAAATTTTATCCTCGGTCATGAAGTACCTCAACTGAGATTCATTTGTTAACGAGTCGTGTCTGGTTTAAATTGTATCGTATTAAAATTTACTTAACTCATACTTGATTTATTTATAATTGTGTATAACTGAGTTTGTATTACGTTTAGCCATGTTTGTGTCTATACCTTTTATCTGATATGTCTAATAGGTTCACCTATTTAGCACTTAAACCCACCAAAATTAAACCCAAATTAACTAATTTCATGTCGATTTTATATCGAATTCACAGGTTGTGTTTAGAATTGTCAGGGGTACACAAAAGTGTAAAAAAATATCTGTATTTCAGTGTATAATGCATATGCTGAAAATTGGACCAAACCCTTTTACCTCTGCTGTTTTCCACAGATGAAGAGAGAGAAAATAAGTCAGAATTTTCAAAAAAAAATCTAACACGGTTAGGGTTTGACAAACATGCAAGGTCAGAAGGTTTGCAAGTCCCAATTATAGAAATACTAAAGCCAAAAAGAGCAGCAACAACTTGTCTATTGATTAGGAAAAATCGCATGCAAATGCTACAAGTCGGTGGTACGTAGACGAAATGTGTGACCTAAGAATGGAATCTCTATGGCTTCCCATTGGATGAGTTGAATCATGAAATGTTGCTAAACTCTTCTAGTTCTAAGATAGCACTGAAAATTTAAATAGGGATAATTTCACTTTGTACCCCGAAAGATGTATTAATTCTCAATTTATACCCTTAAAGAATTAGATTCTTAAATTATACCCTCAATGTTATGAAATAGGTGAAATGTAGCCCCATTTCAAGCTCAATTGCACCCTTAATCTTAAATTTCACCCTTGAATTGGGCTATATTTAGGGGTGTTAATTGAGACGAGTTACTCAGGCTCGGCTCAAGCTCGACTCGTGTTCTAAACAAGTTGAGTTTGAATAATTTTTTAAGTTCGTTTAAGAAAATGAGCCTAAAAGACTCGGCTCAAGGTCGCAAAGTTCAACTCATTTATATGTAAAATAGTCAAGCTATTTGGGTTTGATTCGGACTAGACTCGAGTTCTCAACAAGGTAAGTTTAAACAATTTTTTAGACTCGTTTAAAAAACCAAACTCGCCAAGCTTGGGTCTAAGTTCGCAAAAGTCGGTTCGATTAACACTCCTAGCTATATTGTATCTATTTTTATAACATTACGGGTGCAATTTGATAATGCAATCCTTTTAAAGTACAAACTGAAAATTAGCGTATATTTCAGGGTGCAAAATGAGATCAACTCGTTCAAATATCAGTTGTTTGTACAGTTTGGAAAATCTGAAAGAAGAGGTCCCCACGTAGTTTATTAACTTTTTCTCCAAAAATGAAGTTTATTCTCGTATTGACTAGTTCTAGTTGATGGAAGAGTTTACTATGGATTGAATGGTCGTGATCAAATTTCATTCCCCTTGCATGCCCATCAGCCAACTCATTTGCTTGTCTTCTTCTCCATCCACCTTCCTACTTTGTCAACTTGGAGAGAGAGAGAGAGTTTTTGTTTTGTGGTCGAGGGTGGGGGTGAGGGTGGGGGTGGGGGTGGGAAGACTTGGTCAACTGGGGCAGTAAGGATGAGAACACTGTTCCACCAAATAAGACTGAACCTAACTAATGGCATGGCGTGTGCAATAATTACATATATACAGGGCGGGCGGCTCAATAATGTTATCAAAAAAGTTTGGATTTAGGTTCTATTTTTAAAAAAAAATTATAAATTTTTAAATATTATAAATAATCCATGTAAAAAAAATTAAATCTATAAATATTTTAAGCCCTACAAAAGGCTTTATAAAAATACAAGTCTAATAAAAAAAAAATTTAATGCCTCGTTTCAAGGAAGACCTATAATTTATAGGTGTATAGTAATAATTCAAACAAAAAATTTAAATCCATGCCTAAACAAAATATTTCAACTTAAATAGATTGAGCCTATTAATTCAGTTGTAAAATTAAAAGGTCCTAAAATTTATTTTTTTAAATAAAGAAAAAAAAATTAACGGTAAAACTAAAACTATTAAAAAATCTAGTTTTAACCCCAAAAAAAGTCAAGTTTAAACATATCATCATATTTTTTCAATTATTCTTTCTCTCTCTTACTATTAAGTTCAAATATAATAACAAAAACTTGAATATAAAAATTTAATTAATATTTTTGTATTTAAAAATTAAATTTATTATTAATATTAAATGGAAAAGGGCGTCATTTATCATTTCTGCTTTAGGTCCCAAAATATATTGGACCACCCCATTATACACAAGATGGTCAGTGGGAAAGATTCCAATAACAACCTTTTTAACTCATAATGACAACACATATTTTAGATACACGTAGTCACGGACTATATGCATCGTTTAACTTAGCTAGAATGTGGCTATAGATCGATCGATCGATCGAACTCACCCAGATGAAATGTGGCTAGGAAGACTCGGACTCGGGACATACGAGTTTATGGTTTTCTCAATTGCTTAATTTGTAAAGATATATTGGCTCTAAAGAAAATTCTATAAGTCACATTGATGACTTGTATGGAGTTTGACTCAAGCAAGTTGGCATTGAAGCACAAGTCGTCCGTTATAAATTGAAACCTTATGACGATATTCAGATGTTTATAACACAACAATGACTTTCTGAGGCATTAATGCCATTAATTTTTATGTCCTTGTGAGCAATATTTTCAACTTCCACCGGCAATGCCGAATAATCAATATGCTTTTTTGACTTTGAAGTTAGAATTCCAATTATAAAAAAGAAAAATTATACTTTAACCCACTTAATTATGAACTAAATTTCACTTTACTCCTTGAACTATTGCATTTTTTTCTCATTACCCTCTCAACTACTTGAATTTTTTTTTTTGGTTCAATTGTTTGGAGTGTCCAAGTTAGCTTATACGTATCTTGACTAATCCCCTCCCCGGTCTGGTTAAAGGCAGGTCATCCACGCTGGAATTATGATATTTATGAGGAATAAATTCCTTATGGTCTGACCCTAATGAGTTGCTAAGATTTGAATTCAAGATGTCTGAATTTACTGCTTGTCCTTGTTACCATTTGAGCTACTCTTGAGCTTGAATTGATTTCATATTATCTCAAACATAGATGTCTGTTTTTATTTTGGACAAAAATTACCAACTTATCTAGGGTAAAATAAAATAAAACATATGATAGGGGGGCAAAGTAAAACATTTTTTTTACCAAATTTGTAGCCGACGATAATAATAGGGATAAAGTGAGACTAATAACATAGTTGAAGGTGCAATGTGAGAATTAAACATGATAATAGATTAGTCAATGTGAACAAGGATCACCGTTGAGTGGGTCAAAGTATAATTTATCATAGAAAAATTGTAAAGCAACCTGACTTTTAAGCTTTAATAACATACAGGTGGAGTGTACATATATGTTATAATCTGTTGCTTAAGCTTAATTTAATTGTTTATTTGTTAAATGTTTACTTACGGAGTGAGCTAAATCAAGCCACGTAGGAGTTGAAGAAATTAATACCTCGATTACATGGCTAATGTGTATTATATTCGTCCCAATGCAGTGTTTAGACCAAGGAAAGAGAAAAAAAAAAGGGGGGGGGGGGGGGGGGGGGGTTCTCAGAATCTCAGTGTCCTGTGTTTTGTTCATATCTGCCAGCAAAGACATTGATTTTAAACAGATAACATGCAAGTTGTAACATGATGTCTACCTACTTTTTTTTGATGTACAACGATGAATTTAGCACAAAAAAACAACTACTATGCAGCTCCTATAATGAAATTAAAAAAAAAAAAATGAAGAACAAGAAATACAAGAATTTACGTAGTTTGATAAAATTTTATTACAAGAACAGATATTTTCACTATATAAGAATCTCAAAAAAATTACAACTTATTTACTTAACTTCGCTACATCGTGTTTTGAGTCTACTCCGCTACCCTTCGCTCTTGCCCATTGGTCATTTGACAGTTGGGCCGAGCTAGTATGAATAATTCACTAATTTATGATGACCCGTATTTGGTGTGCTCCAAATCTCATCTCGGAAGTTTGCACAAAGATTTTGATAATATGAAACAACAATAACCCGAAATGACAAGTTGCTATGGTTAATTACCCAACACTAAATTGAGAGAGAGAGAGAGAGATGATCATTGTGATCATGTCCAGAGAATGGTTTTAAGAAAATCAAAGCCATTCAAATAGTTGACTTTTTTTGCTGTTTCATGCAGAGCCACACACACATAGACCAAGTGATTAGTAATTACTTTTTGAACTTTCAACTTGAATGTAACGCTCAGCTTTCAAAACCTGAACAGTGTAAACGCGTATTATAATTAGTGTAGACTTGGCATTTTCTTGACTCATAGACCTCGTTGTACGTAAACAAGTCTACTCTCAAAAAAGCAATGACTTTCCAACACTTTCCTCCTGTTTTCCTCTCTGCGTATTTTCCACTCCAATTTACCCTCTCTTTCACGCCTAGCCAATTATGCATACATAGCATGGCTCTATAGCTTTCATCATTTTGAGGTTTTGTAAATACATATTTTTTTGTTTTTATTTTTTCACCCATAAGTTATCGCAAGGCAAATTTTTTTATAAACGAACGGTTCAGTGTGCAATGCCGATTCTGCCAATATGTTATCTAAAAATCAGAGCAAAACACGAAGACGAACCAATAGTCCCTCAAGATTAAGCGAATTTATGTCAAATGTTCTTTTTTTGAGAATTACATGAAATTTTTTTAACCAGATTGAATCATTGAGATTTTGTTTCCGAAAAAAGGAAAACACTCACTCTTTTATTTTAAGAAGAGAATCGCTGGTTTGACCGACGAACTAAGTGGGAAATATGAGATCTAGGCAAGCTGCTATCGAGAAGATAATCGAAGGATTCTCTAATTATTCCCTGAATGACACGTTTCCATTCATATTAGCCAATTATATTTTATTTACAAAGTAGCATGAGTTTTTGAAATTGAGAAGTGGGAAAAAAACAAGAAAAACAGAATATGATATTATGTGCCAACATGTATATAGTGCCAAAAGACTTGTGCAACTAGTGGTGTGGTGGGTGTGGTCATATGAATTGACTTGAGGGTGATTGAAGGCTTATCTGCAACAGAGAAGAAAACAAAACTAACTAATTGGTAGCCAACTGCGATTTGGACTTTCTAAACATTACGTTTTATGCTTGCTTGCCATGTCGGCAACATAGCCGCCCCAGATTTAGATTTCCTCTATTACTTTTTTCCTTCAATTTCTCTCAATACAGTGTTAGATGAGTGACATGTGTAAAATTTTGAATTTCAATGGAAAAGATATTTCCTCATTCATTTTGTTGTTGGTAAAATGTTAACTATTATTAAAGAATTTTCTCACAAAGAAAAAATTTTATCCATTGAAATTTAGAATCTTACACATATCACTCATCTAGCACTGTATAGAAGGGAATTGAAGGGAATGAGTAATGGAGGGAATCCGAATCCACAGCCCCCACCCCACC
Organism: Ilex aquifolium; assembly: GCA_951799425.1. Taxonomy (NCBI): domain Eukaryota; kingdom Viridiplantae; phylum Streptophyta; class Magnoliopsida; order Aquifoliales; family Aquifoliaceae; genus Ilex; species Ilex aquifolium. Next base: position 24,577,069 of record OX637407.1, on the reverse strand, counting down.
CAATGTACTATATATGCTTTTCATTTTAATCTCCAGAAATTATTTATGAGACCCATTTGAGATGACCTATGGACTTGCCTAAGAATCCATCAAATTTGATTTTATCCATGTGATTGAATATACTAAAAAGGGACATTGATATAGGTTAGCCATTCATAAATTTGTTTTTAAGATATTTTCTCTCATTCTTTTTAAATTTATGGCACCCATCATGTGTATTATTGTAGAACTCAATTATATAATGATTTCATAGCGAATGCTGAGTGACTGATCACCGCCTTGGTAAGATATATTGTTTACCAACTATTATTAATGAAATTAAAAAAAAAAAAAAAAACCGTACTTGAGAAAGATCTAAATTTTGTAGGTTATTTTTTGTGGAAAAATTTTGTTTTGGGTTTGGATTTTTTTTCCCTGAAAAACCTAACATTTTTGTGAGGTTTGTAAGTGAAATGTCCAAGAGTGCATTTTTTTTTTTTTTGGTAATGGGGAGATCTTTGGTTTGTCCCCTGACAAATAGAGGCGCGCTTATGTCGCTCAGGTTCAAGAGTCAGAATAAAACCGAAGGCAAACCTCGGGTGCATGGATTAGTCTCTCAACTTATACACAAGTTAAATCAGCACTTGTGTTTTTTGTGGGGCTTCGAATCGACACCAGAGACTTGGATACGGTTCGTTCAATTAATTGAGGTTTATCCTATCAACTAACTACGTTTTTTGTCGCCCAATAGACTTGAACCACTAACTTTAAAAAGATAAATTTTTTACAAGATAAAAAATTCCATTGAACCAAAGTCCTGTTCGAGTGCATGTCGGAGGATGTGAAGGATGGTAGGCTGTCTTCAATTCTGTGGGTGATGGAGCAAACCACCCATTTGGTCCAATATTTGAGAAACTTCTGAAAAGTCCATGGTATATCTAACTGGCTAGATTGTTGGGTTCCATTGATATGGTCAAATAAAATGAGACCCCATGAATTGATTTGTTGGGGTCTCTGATTCTGACTGTAGTCTAGAAGGGAAGACTATTCAGGGTCTTCTAGTAAAATATAGGAGAATTATACTCAAATTTTTCGAAATTTGTCACTTAATTACTTACATTTCTTGATGTTTGAAATATTATATATAGACCCCTTAAAATTTATACGGGCATAACACTTAGACCCCTGCCTTCAAATGTCCGTTAATATATCTGTTAGTAAATTACACACTGATCTCTTGAAGTTTGTAGGCATATAATACTTAGACCCCTTAAGTTTAAAATGTTATATTAAGACAAAAAATACTCTAATCAAAGATAGAATACCAAATATTTTAAATTTTAAAACCAAAATTCATGTTTTATTATATAATTTATTGAAATAAAAATAAAAAATAAAAAATATACAATTATATTATCTATTGTAATAAAACTAAAAAATCAAACAAGGGGTCTAAGTCATTTATAATAGACATGAATTTGACAACCTAAATTCATGTTCTATTATGTTATTTATTAAAATAAAATCAAAAATAAAAATTTAATTTTTCTTAAAAAATCATAATTAGTATATAATTATACTATCTATTGGAATAAAACTAAAAAATTAAACATGGAATCAAACTGTAACGGAAACAATATATTCTAACTTTAATTGGGATAATTTTGTACTTTAATTTGGTCATTTAAACGACCAAATTAAATTGCAATAGATAGTATAATTGTATATTAATTATGATTTTTTAATAAAAAATAAATTTTTAATTTTAATTTTATTTTAATAAATATCATAATAGAATTTGAATTTTGGTTGTAAAATTTAAAATATTTAATATTTTATCTTTGATTGGAGTATTTTTAGTTTAAGTATAATATTTTAAATTTGAGGTGTCTAAATATTACACGCCTATAAATTTTAGGGGGTCTGGATGTAATTTACTAACGGATATATTACCAGATATTAACGACAGGAGTCTAAGTGTTACGTGCGTACAAACTTTAAGAAGTCTGTGTATAATATTTTAAACATCAGAGAGTCTAGGCGTAATTCTCCCTAAAATATACTAACTATGGGTAAGTGGCTGTAAATTAGGTGGTTCCATTTAAATGTGTATAGCTTACCCCAATGCTGCCCCCTTCTCTCATTTCTGTTGATCTTATGTTGTATAAGCTTCATTCTTTTCTTTGCTCACGTTTCACTTCCCTTCATTAAGATCAGAAGCCCTATAGGGTAATCCTCTTGACTCCAAATCAGGTTGCCATTTTTTTGTGCTCCAGGGTAGAGCTCTTGTGACTCGAGTCACAGAATCTAAAGGAAAGTGCTTATTAGCACGTAAATTACAAAGTGATTTCATGTACTGAGATATTGCTATGTTCACCCGGACAACCAATGGGCCTTTAGTTCAATGGTACTCGTTCTTGTTTTATAAAAATTTTGTCTTCTTGAGATCAAGAGTTCAAGTCCTTTTTTTCCTTCCCTTTCATAAAAAAAAAAAAAATGTTCACACTGACACAACTTCTCAACCAATAGGGTGAGTTATACATTAGTGGGGCCCTTTTCAAGACCAAAGGTGATAAACTTTCAAGGTTTTTTCTGAAAAAAGATAATCAGAGGTGAGATGTTTATAGTCAACAAAAGCAGCTTAACAGCAGAAGAGGGCGTCCTACTAGTGGCTCAAAGTAAACTATTATTGTTGTTTGATTCACTTCCTTCAAGCAATGGTTTGGCCAGGCTGTGGTTTGATTTAATTCCCATGTTAGAAACCTCACATGTGTTGTTGTATAAGGAGTTGTCTATGGTACTGAAAAAATAAATTTTGGTGTCGTATTGATTTTTATTATATTTGTGAGTATTTTTATTACTATTATATGTATTTTTATTATTGTTGTGGTAACTATTTTTATCATTTTTTACCATTGTTGTATGTATTTTTATCACAGTTATGGTAACTATTTTTATCGCTTTTTTCGGTACCACAACAGTGATAAAAACACCCACATATGTAATAAATCACCGACAAATATGATACATTTTTTTATCATAAAATGACCTATAAAAATTATAAAAACACTCGTTAAAATAATAAATTTTAGAGATATGGTACCGTAATCAAATCCATTGTATAATTATGCTGTTTTGGCCAAGTTCTTTACCACTTCTGTTGTCATCATTAAAGTATGGATTGCTTTTAGGCATAAATTCAAGATCTAGAAAGAAAATTTCCTAATGGGTAGCAAGAAAAAAATAATACCCCAATTGCACTAAAAATATAAGCAGGTCACACCAATACTTTTTATAAGTCGTTTAGGGCTGCTAAACAAACAATATCAAGTTCATTTGGTTTAAAGAATCACTTAAATACTATAATATTTTAAAGCTCATTTAATATTTAAATTGAATCTGAATAATGAATCCCTCGACTCATTAGACTCGAGCTCAATTCATTTTCAATATAATAAAAAAAATATGGGTTTTTTAATAAGTCGAGCTTGAACATATCAACATTTGATGAAAGCTCAACTTGATTAATAACCCTGAAATGATCTGACATGTCAACTGTTCATCAGACCGATATAAAATTTTAATAAGTTCGATAAAGTAATGCATAAAAAATTGAGGACATTTTAGTAATTTAACGATGACTAACGCGTTTTGAATAGCTTCAACAGTAGTTAACAGCCACCACATTACAGTAAGTAACTAGTTAACATGAGTGTACTTAAAGATTGTGATAGTTTGTTAATTATGTTCTTAAAAATAAGGTCCACACAGCTTATGCAGTCACATGGGTTGACCCGAAACGGTGGGTCTTTGTTCACGTCGGTAGAAGGTGATGAAGCAACAGTCAAAAGATCTCCAATCTCCATCTACCACTTTCTTTGTATTTTATGTTAATTGATTTAATATTTTAAAGAATAAATGAATTGATAGTGACGATATAGTAGTTACGTGTGAATGGACTGGCAGCAAGTTGAAAGGATGAGAAACAAACAAAAGGCGTAGAATAATTATTCGTGTTGTTGACGTAGCAGAACAAATTAAACGTTTTTTTTATTTGTTTTCCCGAAAATAAGAATGAGACGACGCGTAAGTAGTTTGGAGAACATGTTTTAGTGATTACTGTATCCAGATTTTTTAGTAACGAATGAAATGGGTCTATGTGTTTGGTTTGTTTGTGAGATATAAAAGACATATAGTCAATTATATATATATATTAGTTATTTTTCGTGCCTGAAAGTACAGAATAATAAAAAAAAATAGTCAATATATTTGTATTCATACCTAAAATTAAATCACAAATATAGAGGAGAGATAAAAAAATTTAAACACCGATTTTAATGGGGTGAGTGATGGTAGTGGTGGTGGGGGAGAGACGGTGATGGTTGTGGTGGATAAGACGACGACCGTTGTGGTGGTAGCAGCTATGGGTGGCAATGGTGCTGGTGGTGGTAGGTTTTGAGTGACGATGATGGTAGTGACAGCCGTGGGTGACAACGGTGGTGGTGGACGACGGTGATGGTGGTTGACAGTGGTGGTGGTGGGTGGTGATGATGGTAATGGTGGGCGACGATGGGTGCTTCTAGGCGATAGTGTGATGGTTGGTGACGAATGACGACAGTGAAAAGTGTGGTGGGGATATGTGATAGTGGGTGGTTACAGTGGTGGACGATGACAGATGGTGGTGGTTGGTGGTTGTAGGTGTGGTGGGGTAGGTGACAGTGGTTGATGACGATGGTGGGTGACGATGGGTGCTGACAGTGGGCGACGGTGGCAATGAGATGATGATGGTAATGATAATAAATATAACAATAAGATAACGATGGTAGTGAGTGGTGGCCATGGACGACGATGGTAGCAATCGGTGGTGGGTGGTGATGATGGTGGTGGCGGTGGAGCAGTGAGGGTGGGGGTGGTAGGGGTGATGGTGGGATAGTAACAGTGGTGGTAAGGTGCGACAACGGTGGTGATGATGGTAGGGTGTGGCAACGGTGGTGGTGGGGCGGTGGAAGTGGTGTTGGTGGTGGGACAGTGGTGGTAGTGGTAGTGGAGCAATGGAAGTGGTGATGGTGGTGGCAACGGCAGTGGTGGTGGTGGGTATGGTAGGGTGGCGATAGTGATGGTAATGACGACGGTGGTAGTGGTGGTGGAGCGGTGGAAGTGGTGGTGGTAGAGGTAGTGGTGGGGCGGTTCCAAACACTAATTTTTTTTTAAAATACTAATGAGAAATAATTCCTAAAAGTACTTTTAAAAAGTCACTTCAAACACACCTTTAGAGACCTATTTTTTCTATTTAATTTGGGGTATTAATATTAGCCGTTAGATTAACTTTAAAGTAAAATTTAAAGCGACATCAACCACGAATAGCAAAAGTCATTTTATTTATCTTTTGAGATTTGAATTGTATTGTATCTTATTATATAGACTAGTTATTGTCTGTGCCTGAAGGTATAGAGTAATAAAAAATAGTAAACAATAAACATATTTGTATTCATATCCAAAATCAAATCACAAACATAGATGAGAGATAAATGAATTTAAGCATCGGTTGTAGTGGGGGTGAGATGTGGTGGTGGAAAAAGACGGTGATGGTTGTGGTGGGTGGCAATGACGGCGGTGGTGGCAGCGGCGGTGGTGGTGGCGGTGGTGGCGGCGGCGATGACGGTGGTGGCAACGACGACAACGGTGGTGGTGGCAGTGGTGGTGATGGCGGCGATGGCGATGGCGATGGCGATGACGATGACGATGACGATGACGATGGTGGTGAGGGTGGCGACGGCGGCAGTGGTGGTGGGGGTGGCAGCGGCGGTGGTGGTGGTGATGGTGGTGGCGGTGGTGCTGGTGGCGGTGGCGGTGGTGGCGATGGTGCTGGTGATGGTGGCGGCGACGACGGTGCTGGTGTTGGTGGTAGAGGTAGTTGTGGTAAAGGTAGTGGTGTAGGGGTGGGGGTGGGGGTGGTAGAGGTAGTGATGAGGCGGTTTCAAATACAATTTTTTTTTTTTAAAGTACTTATGAGAAATAATTTCTAGAAGTACTTTTAAAAAGTCACTCCAAACACCCTTAGGGGTCTATTCTTTTTCTATTAAATTTAGGGTGTTAATATTAGCCGTTAGATTAATTTTAAAGTAAAATTTAAAGCGATCTAAACCGCAAAAAGTAAAAGTCATTTTGTTTATCTTTTGAAATTTAAATTGTAAGCTACTTTATTATATAGATATATATATATAAGTAAGAAACACATGTCTAACTTTGAAAAATGGAATTAATTTCATGTCTATAGAGTTTGAAACTTTGGTTAACAACTTGTATTATTGAGTCCACTTCTCATCTAATTTAGGTTTCGAGCGATGTCAAGTATTTGGTCATCAAATACATATGTTGTAGGTTTGAGTCTCGATTTTTCTTTTTCGGTTTAATAGTCAAAGATGTTCAGACCAGCTAACGCACAACTCGACTAATTTTCTCATCAATCCGATAAAAAATAAGTCATTCACATCTTGACTAACGTATTCATGAGGGATAATAGTATTAATTGTGTAAGAAGAAAAAAAACCGTCCCGTGGAGTCTTATTTGTTGTGCAATTATTATTATTATTATTTGGATTAAATGTTTTTTGGGGAGAGACTTATTAGCAAGGCTTCATTTGATTAGTGAGAGATTGAAGAAAAATGCGAAAAAGAGAAAAAAACCCTGATTTTTTTGGTGTTTGTTTAACATGATAATACTAGAAACTAAATTTTTGAACCCATAAAAATTTCTAGTAAGCTGCAGTTTTTGTTTCCTACAGATTGTGCAAGGTTTTTGTTTTACAAATGTTTCCTCTCACGTTAGTCATTATCTATTGGATATAAATCTCTTTAATATAGATAAAGATAATATTGACATTTAAAAATATTTTCTTGTAACTTTCTTACTTTTCAAACTATAGAAAGAAAATTTTTAAAAATTTTCTTATTCATATTTCATGCTAACCAAATACATGAAAGAAAATATACTCTTTTTTTTTTTTCACTTCACTTTCTATCAATATTTTCTTCCTAACCAAACGGATCGCAAGGGAAAAACAAAGTTTAGTATGATGCATTGGCTTCACTATCGGATCTTTGAAATTTTAGAAAAGCAAACAAAAAAAGCTTACTTATCCCTATGATTAATCTAATCCTACTTAATTAATAATTTGGTACAACAAGAAACCTTTTTTGTCCAATTCTTCGTCATCTACCAACACATGTGCATAAAGTGACTTTCAAATTAATCTCTGTGTGGACTGTGGTTGTATACAATGTTATCTTTGTCACCTTAGGGACAAGAACGTACGTTTTCAGTAAATTAATTACCTTAAATTAATCAAATGAAATCTTAATTTCAAAAGCATACACAAATGAAAGATTCATCGTATGTCATCACCGACGTGTAATGTTTTTACTAATCTTTTTTGGGTCTCATTAATGTATCGTAATATCACTTTTAGGTACCATACCTTAAATTTTCATTTAAAACAAAAAAAAACGTGTTAAGTGTAAAGCTTTTTTATTTTATTTTTTCTTAATTACTTTCTCATTTTTTCAATAGTTATAAATCTTTGAAATTAAAATCAATAATTAATATGATTGTCGGTATCGTAATCTTATCCATCTTTTTGATTGAATGATGTGACAGTAATTGCATATGCGTCAGTGATTATAATGTGGCATATCAATCTTTAAGTCATATATTTAGTCATCTCCAACTCAAAAGTCCTAGTATGGGGAGTTGGAAAGTGAGATTGTGGACTGCAAAATAGTAGTTAAAAACTCATTTAAGATAATCACAAAGAAGTTTTATATTAGGGAAAAGATATGGGTATAGATAGATAAATGCATTTTTTTGCTTTTGAGGGCATACTAGGCACTTGCTCAATTGGGATTGTTGATAGGAACTAGGGTTAATAAATTACCATTTTTAAGCAGGGCTTTGTCCCAACATGCATTGAATTCATGTTTACAATATAAATCTCAGATGTAAATAATTATTTACAAGCTATGTATATCGATTAGACTTGAGTTTTATGCGACTAGTAGGACTTGAATTCTCGACATATGTTTTTATGTTTCGCCCCTTGTTCGACTACTAAAGCCACCCATGTAGACTTTATCAACTACTTAATTTGCATATGAAGGTAAAAGACCAGTAATATCTATTAAATGGAAAAATAAATGGGGTGGAATATGAAATAAATGTAGTGATATCTTGAATTGGATTAGCTTCAACTTGTTGAGAAAGTGGTGTCCCTATGTGTATGCTTTAATGAAAAATGCTAAAGAGGCTTCAAAAACTGACTTAAAAATTTGATTTGATCAATCACTAACATTGAATAAATAGTGAGTTTCAATAAAAGCTGAGACTCAGAGTCAAATTAATGAGAAATATAACAGCCACATCATAAAGTCAAGTTTTTAAGCCTATATAACATTGCCCAGGCTTTAACATGATGCCAAAAGTTCGAAAAGTTACTTTAAAATAAATGTTAAAGAAAGAAATAAAATTTATTTAAAAGGGTTATATCCAAGTAAAAGGTGACAGGACTTTAGGCGACTCAGCAGTCCCAAGTTGACACGTGGACAGTTATAGTCGTTATGGACCTCAAAGGGCGCCTGGAGGAGGCGCCGAGGAGTTAAAACCTCTGGGAAACCGAGTACACCTATCAGGGCATAATATTAAAGGAGATATGACAACTCATTAAATAGGATCTTGAGTGGTTGCAAGTCATTAAACACACATCTAGGTCCTCGAGAAAAGTGAAGACAGTCATCATCACAAGGCATTAATTACCGTAACGTCGACTCCATGTCCTCGGTGAAACCCAAGGGGCGTCAGGAATTGCCCTATTGAGTAATAGGAAGATGAAGAACCTAAACTTTGATTCTCTTTAGCTGTTGGAATAGGGGCGGTTGAAGAAAAGTCGTTTGGGGACTAGAACGCCCGCCCTGATCAATGCGAGGGGTGTGTATTCCCGAGCAGTGAACCCTCGGGCGTAGGTGTCAAGCACCGAACAACGGTATTTAATGACCGGAGATACAACCATAAAGGCTCGGCGTGTCCCGAGCAAATGTCCGATCGACCGAGCGAATCAGTCTTGAGGGGATTTGATGGGATAACACTCATTATGCATAGATACGAGTGTAAGCCATTAAATGAAGAGATGAGACTCAAATGTCCTTCGATCATTGTTAGCTTAGGTATAAATACCCCTTAGAAAGTTAAACAAATGTATACAATTTCGAAACCAGAAAATATACAACGCTAATGATTTTCATGCCAATTGACTTGGGCTTCGGAGGGGATTAGCCGAGTGTTCATCCGGCCCCTTTTCTAATCCTTAAATTATTTTAGATTCATTATTATCTAACGGATCGCTATCTCAATATATTACAGGAAAGCACCGTCCAAAAGGGATAGGCATGGTCATAGACAACACACAAGTGATAAACCATAATGAGTAGATGCACCATTTATAGAAGAAAGTTGTGGATGAAAATGATGTGTTGATGATTAAGAGAAGGAAAGTAGGATTAGTAGGAGGACTACCAAACAGGGTCTAAGTTTTGTCGGTAGTGATGAAGTGCATCAGCCTGTTGCTTTTTGCAGTTAAAGTGAATTATCCTCATGTTAAAAAAGGGTTCTAGGAGTTTAAATTTGTACCAACAAACAGAACCTTCAGTGGGTATCGATCGAGCAAGTGATTACATTAAAGATAATATAGATTATTAGTGAAGATAATTACTCTCTATTTTAATTAATCTAATAGAAAAGATTCCTGACATGTAATGCATGTTAATTGTCGCATCTGATAAATTGTGACGTGTTTGGGTACATCATTGTTGGAGGATGATCAAAAAGTTAATGTCCTACCACTTTACTGGACTCAACCTGATGAATTCACACACAAAGATGATCACCTAATAGAGAGAGAGAGAGAGAGAGAGAGAGAGTCTTGAAATACCAGTACTATGAGTCCCAATTCTATGTTCTTTGTATTAACTGCTAGAATAAACCTCTAGACATGAAGAATATATATATATATTCTCAATAGAAAGAAAGTTCAAAAAATTAATGGATGGTAGACGTACGTCTGTCAATCGTGTCGGATGAGCGAGTTCGTGTTGAGTCTTAGCAGGTTTATGTCAAAAAAATATTCCACCTATATCCGATTTATTTATTAATTCGTGTTTAACAAATCTTGTCATATCGAGTTTGTGTCGTGTATAACTTGTATATAAACTAGTCATGTTGTATATTTCTTCTGATTGACTTTACTCATACCTGATTCGTTTATTAATCGTGTCGTATCAGGTCTACTCGTTTACTAAATAGGTGGTTCAAGGAATACCCAAACTCTCTAATTTCATGTCGTGTTAATGGATCGTATCATATTTTGACACCCTTAAAATGACGTATATATCAATAAGTAATGTGTGTGTGTGTGTGTGACCAAAGGAAGCTGATAATTCAAATTCTACTTGATATATCTGGCTTGGATTTGCTCAGGTTTAATGATTTATGCATATCAAAGTGAATCCCATTAGTTTTCTAGTTAGCTAATCAATGTTAAAGGAAGATAGTTTTAAGCATTGATATAAAGGATTACAGGTAGGCACGCAAAATGACCTCATTCTCCATTTTCTTTTAACAATTCTGGTTACATCTATTCAAATGACCTCATCTTAAACTAATTGCCTTCAGTCATGAACTACTAGTCACTATACTCTCTCTCTCTCTCTCTCTCTCTCTCTCTCTATATATATATATATATATTTGTGCAATAAGTTCCATCTTTTTCAACAGATCCTACTCCAACACATAATGATCCACTTAATCAAAACAGAGACGTGAGTAAATTTTTCTTTCCACAGTAAATTTGTTCAACTTTAGATTATCGATCATACAGTTAAAAATCGAGTATATACTTAAACACGAGTAAAACGATATAAATTTTTGCCTAACTTAGATAATACTTAATAGTGAAAATTCGAATACAACTATCGGATCAGTGGGCTAAATTATCCGGAGGATAGTTGAAAATCAATGACCTACTCTCTTTGATCAATTCAATAAGATGGGAGTATCTCCACAGAAGAAGAGCATGAGGTAGAATCCATTGACTATGATAGACTCCATGCCCATCAGATAATGGTCTCTCTCTCTCTCTCGCTGTACTATGACAAACCAAGATATCTACCAGTTCCCACTTATGGGGAGTGGAAATAACAGAAATACGTCTTTTCCGTATCCACTACCGTACATGTTCGGTTCTTCAAACACACAAATACATACAACAACTATATATCAATTATATATTTCAAATAATTAAAACAAAAAATTGGAAAACCCTCTAAGATGAAACTATCAACTTTTATTTATTAAAAGGAGGGAGAACTACTTTAACTATACTTTGTTTAGATCCTTAATTATTATGTAAATTCAAAATATCCGCAATTCGATAAACTCAGAATATCCGTAATCACCCACACGCAATTCGGATCAAATCAATCGGGGTGTTTTTTACTAGAATAGAGTTTTAGATTTTTGAGATGTTTAGTAATTGAAATGAGCAATGTTATTTGGACTTAATGTATTAACCTAATTTATTAATCTAAATTTTTTTTATTTTTGTTGAACTAATTCATTATGATTTTTAGATTGACTTTGAACCCTATTAAATATTAAAATTTTGTGTTGATCTAATAATTCTAATGAAATTATATTATTAGATCAACAAATTAATGAGACTGTTTAGAGCTAGCTGAAAACCTCAAATTTTTTTTTTTTTTTGGTTTCAAAGAAATAGAAGTCTGGTCTGTTTGAATTCAGACTTATTGGGCAACTTTTTCATCAATTTTTTGGGACAAAAATAACTTTTATTAGCACTAATGAAAAGTTGAAAAATATGACTTATTCAAGGGTTTTTAAGTAAAAACTAATTTTTTTTGAAAACACTTCAAATGGTTCTAAGAACTTTTTTAACACTTATTTTTTTATTTTATTTTTCAAATTTTTAATTACCCAATATTTAAAAAGTTATCCCCAAAATGGGACCTACACATCAAACCTACCTACACCAGAGCAAATTCTTAAAAGGCTAATCTACAGTCTAAAGCGCCCGGTTTTATCAACTTGCAAGTGGGCCCTCAGTAGACCGAGGACTCCTCCGTACAGAATCACTCAATTTATTTTCCTTCATGCTCCATTATAGGACAAAACAAAAGAGGGTTCTTCTCCATTATACTCATCATAGATGGATAACTAAATTGTGTTTTTGACCAATCTCGACCTTGAATCAATTTTCATGAGGATCATTGAATCAATAATCACACGGTATGCTATAGATCGAATAGGTCAAAGTCGTAAAAAGCGTATAATTTTTTAAAATTTAATATATTGATTAATCTGTATTACCTAACTTCCGTGTAACTTTATAATAATGTTAAGAAATTATGATTCTAGCTATGATTAGTATTGTGACACCGACCGAAAAACAAGTTGTGCATAGGCTATGAGGTTGATTTAAGTTCATGGTAAATCCAAAAAAGAAAAGAAAAAAAAAATAAAGGAAATTCCCACTTGGAAGATGAATGGTAAAACAAAACAATGTTCTCCCCACTTGGGAAGGAAATATATTGTCAATGTTGGTTGAGGAATTATGCAGTGATGGATTTTTTATTTATTTTGAGAGATATTAAGGTGAACCTAGCCAATAAGACAAACAAAAGATAGAGAAGTCCAATCAAATCATGCCAGGTAAGACTTATGGGAACTTCTTGTTGGATCATCCTTGTCCTAAAGTCTATCCATCCCTCATTTACATTGGCCCATGACCCCCCATCCTTGTGGAAGTACATCACCCCTCCTTTTTTGCTATCTAAAACTCAAAATATGAATTATGAAATTTGGGGTGGTACAATACTCTTGATAATGTAGAGTTTAAAAGAGTTAAATATATGTATTTTTACGTTGTATTGAAAAAAAAAAGTCATGCACAAATCATAATAAACTCGAATTCATGTCTCATGTCTAACAAATTATAATGAAATAATTTTATTATTGCCAAGAACTGTGTGGATATTTATTTTCTTTTTATCCTGTCTAGTACTGATCTTGATCCTGATGCTTCATCAAAATCTTATGTATTATTTGTTGCTACTTTTCAGAGACAAATTGTTTTTCAGATAAACATGGGGGAGAGGAGAGAGAAAGCAAGGCCATTCTGATGGTCAGAAGTAGCAGCAGCAAAGCTCAGGGGGGGATGAACTTACTAAAACACGGTCCATAGTCATGTGAACCCCATCCACTTGCTATTGATGCCCTACCCCACCTCACATACACAGCCCACAACACACACATACTACTACTAGGACTATAGCCCCCCAACCTTCTCTCAAAAAATATATATATATATAGAGAGAGAGAGAGAGAAATATTATGTAGATATACAACCATCCATGAATCTTCCTTGTTCCTTACCATCTCTTTGGGTTGACCCACCTTACCCACATCTCCATATCTCCATTCACCAAAACTACACAACTTGTAATATATAAAAAGTATCAACACACCACACCAAGACTTGGGCAGCGCCTATATATATCCTACCTTCTAACAGAATATACATCTAACTCTATCTCTTTCACTCTCTTGAATCCCTTTGTTCTCTCTTTCTCTCTCTCTCTCTCTCTCTCTCTCAAACAACAGAAATGGACGGAAGTTGCCTAGATGAGAGCACAACAAGTGACTCTATATCAATTGCTCCGACCTCGGCATCGAATTTACCGGTGATAAAGGCGCCGGAAAGTCTCTGCCGAGTCGGAAGTGGCTCGAGTGTGGTGTTTGATTATGAGGGTGGTGTGGAGGCCGAATCTCGAAAGCTCCCATCATCGAGATTCAAAGGAGTAGTCCCTCAGCCTAATGGCCGATGGGGTGCTCAAATCTATGAAAAGCACCAAAGGGTTTGGTTGGGTACTTTCAATGAAGAAGATGAAGCAGCTAGGGCTTATGATATTGCTGCTCAACGCTTTCGCGGCCGTGACGCTGTTACAAATTTCAAACCGTTATCTGAGACTGAAACTGATGACACTAAAGCAGCCTTTTTGAATTCTCATTCGAAAGCTGAAATAGTTGATATGCTTCGAAAACACACATACAATGATGAGCTCGAGCAAAGCAGAAGAAACTATAGCTTCAATGGCAATGGCGAGAGGACTTGTAAAAATGGCTTCATCAGCTCAACCGGGTCAGACCGGAGTCTGAGAGCTCGTGAACCGCTCTTCGAAAAGGCGGTGACGCCAAGCGACGTTGGCAAGCTGAACCGGCTCGTTATACCGAAGCAACATGCAGAAAAGCACTTCCCTTTACAAAGTGGAAACACTTCAAAAGGGGTTTTGTTGAATTTTGAAGATATTGGGGGGAAAGTGTGGCGTTTTCGATACTCATACTGGAATAGTAGTCAGAGTTATGTTCTAACAAAAGGGTGGAGTAGATTTGTGAAGGAGAAGAACTTGAAGGCCGGTGACATTGTGAGCTTTCAGAGATCGACCGGGCCGGATAAGCAGCTTTACATCGACTGGAAGGCGAGGACCGGACCGGCAGTGGTCGGGGGGATGTTGACCCCGGTTCAGCCGGTTCAGATGGTTAGACTCTTCGGAGTGAACATATTTAAGGTACCAGGAAGTGGTGGGGTTGATGGTAATGGTAGTTGTGGTGGGGGTAAGAGGATGAGAGAGATGGAGTCATTAGCTTTAGAGTGTATTAAGAAGCAAAGGGTTATTGATGCTTTGTAGCATTTTGTTTCTGTTTTTTTGCTTTTTGTTTTGGAGTTTTGTGGAGGATCAGAAGGGGAAAGGGGTGGGAAGGTGGAGGAGGTGGTGGTGGTGCAAGTTGCAAAGTTCAATTGTATATTATTAGGCTTAAAGGGCTGAAGAGAGCTAAACTTAGGTGGAACAAATGGAAAAGAAAAAAATGAAATAGAAAAAAAAATGTCTTTTTGTTGTGTTCAAAGATTTGAGCTCTCTTAGATCTTGTGTGTAGTACTGAATTGGTTGTTTGCTATGTTAGGCAGTGTTGTTGCTTTCCCCAAATATCTCCATGTTGACATACTATGCCACACAGATGTGTGTGTGAGAGAGAGTTTTTTTGGTATTTAAGTTTATGCCGACTATTTTTTTAAACTCAGTGATTGGTCACCGTGACTTAAACTGTGTTAAAGCATGTCCCCTTTAGAGACAAGGGTGATTAGCCCTTAGGGGTAAGAAGGAATTGAACTTAAGATTTACCAAAAATTTGGCTCAACCGCTAAACCACGTCTAAAAATTGAGAGAGAGTGTGTTATTATACAAACAGGTAGGTCATTTGGGCACAATAGGCAATTTTCTAATGAGGAGTAGGCCATTGGGACTTTAGGTAATTGTTTAATGCAAAAGAGAAAGTTTGGCCTTATGAAGTGGAAGACTATGCTTTTTTTCCCTACTAGAATTTCCTTAAGACTTTTGAATAACGTGTGTGGTATTATTCTTAATATAAAGAGCACTTGCATAGGATGAAGGAGTAAAGCTATCAAGGATCATGTTCTAGATCTAGGATTACTTGATATAATATTTTTAGGAATTGGCCTACAAATAATATTTAAGAATGAAAAGAAGATTCAACAGATGCACCTGGTTTAGTGGTGAACAAGGATGGACACCCACTGAGTTAAAATCTGGCTAGTTGCATAAAATTCGGGTTTAACCGATACAGGTAATTCGTAGATTATTGTGTGTATTTGAAGTTGGCATTGCGATCATTAACCCGAAAAAGCAATGATTCTCTATTATCTTAACAGCACAATTGCAGCTACAAAGTTGACAGAATAAGGTCATCTTTTATGATACATCAAGCTGTCAATACTTGTTTGGTTATTTTTTGATATAGCCTTTAATTTTTGTTACTTTTGAACATATTTTCTTTTGCTATAGTTGGACATGTACTTTATCCATGTTTTTTTTTTAAAGAATTCTTAATGGTAAAAATGACAAGCAGATGCAGCAGCCCAGATCCAATGCAGAAATGGATAAGCATCTAGACAGATCCCTACCAGGATAAATGCTTCTGCATGAGCCCAATGTTTATTTATTTATTAGATCATCTTGGTTGTATTTGAAAAAAAATTACTT
Source organism: Ilex aquifolium (assembly GCA_951799425.1). NCBI lineage: Eukaryota > Viridiplantae > Streptophyta > Magnoliopsida > Aquifoliales > Aquifoliaceae > Ilex > Ilex aquifolium. Next base: position 24,560,908 of record OX637407.1, on the reverse strand, counting down.
TTTATAATTTTTATAAATAGTATGATTAAAACTAAAGTAATTAGAAAATCATAATCCACATGAATTGATATTTTTTTTGTTTTTTTGAAAAAAGGAAAAAAAAAAAGAAAAAGCAACAACCCATTGCATTGAAATGTTCTGTAATCGTATTTGATCCAAGTCTTTTCCAATATATCAAACCATACAACTTCGACCCACCCAATTTATCAACACAATTTATTAACGAAATCACTATTATCGTTAGATTGGTAATAGGCCTCAATACTTTTTTTTTTGCCTCAATACTAGATAAGGTTTGTTGTCCATCGAACAATATCAAGATTTCGGGTCATCAAATTATGTTGATAAATTGAATTAAAGTAACACTATCGATAAAAATATGAAAATTTTTATTTCATATATATAATTTTGGGCTGCGAATTGTACTATTCGCATTGGCTTGACAAAAAATCACAACCCGATTTAAATTTTGGACAGACTCGGATTTGGGTCTTGGATTTTCACGACCCAACTTAAAATAGTGAAATTTCAAGTAGATTTGTGTAGTGTAGGATCAAACCTGATTTGAATCCAAAATTCAATACAAGTTGTATAAGCAATGGGCATAACATCACTCATGGAGGTTAGTTCATATTACTCTACTCTAATATACAATGATATTTCATACACTATCAATGACAAGTGCCCTCAACTCTCAGATAAGAACCCCATACTGGTTTTAATGGGCTCAATTTTTATAGATAGATCAGCCCACAACCTTAACTGACCCAACCCATTTTCTACCAAAATCATCATTATCATATCTAGCTTTAGACCAATAAAGGAAGGGTAGAGTTGATGGATGACCTACCAAAGGAAGAAAACGGAAAAAGCAAGTCATTCTGTTTACTGGAAAAAGAACTCTATCATAATTTCGTAAAAAAAAAAAAAGAATATGTTGCCCTCCTTCTTCAAGTGATCAGAACCACCCCATCTCCACATTTAGTGTCCAAGAATGGCTCTTGGTCCTTCTGGGTGTTCACAGTGTTTCTGACATACTCATCTTCCTTCCATGGGGAAATTAAACCAAGCCTTTGACGTTTGGCTTAGATTTAACTCGTTCAAGCTTGTTCATATTAACAAATAGATCGAATATTATTAAATTTTTTAGTTCATTTAATATTCAAGTAGAGCCCAAGCAATGTGCCACTTGGGTCTATGAACTTGAGCTCGATTTGTCTATTAGATAGCTTATTTTGTTCTCAAATAATAACAAAATTGCCCTCCTAAGCATCTAACTTTTGATAAAAATATTGTGGGTTCCCATCCCACTTGCGCTATTAGAGTGAGTCAAGTTTAGCCGAATTTGAGCATACAATGGTATAGAGACAAGCCAAAAATTGATTTATAATCCAAGCTGAACAAACAGGGTCGAGCCTCTATAATTTGAGTCGAGTTTGAACATACTAGAAATCAGAAGGCTCCACTCATCTTCCCACCACCTTCAAGTGATCAGAACCACCCCCTCGTTCATCTACCTCTTTTGCAAATTCCACATTTTTATTGACTAGATTCTTCATTTAATCTTCTTTCAAAATTTTATCTACCTCTTTCTCTCGAATTTCTTCCTCTTCTTAATCTTCCTCTTCTTCTTCCAATTATTCCTCCTCTAAAAGATTCACTTTTAAATTGATTAGAATTCAATGATTCATGACTTTTGGAACCAACATTAAACTTGGATTGAAAAGTACTTTCAAGTTTCAACAGATTTTTCGGCGTGCTTACTCAACCTTTGCCAAATGCTTTAATGGAATTCAATAAATCTTAAACACCCAAAAGAAGAAATATATTTGGTTTTTTCAATGATGAAAACAATAGAATCAAATTTTTCGATAAACTAATTAAAATTTTCTCAAAAATTCTTGAATCTGAAATTTAATCTTCACAAATTTTCATTTGATTTACAACCTCCATAAGTCTAGAAAAGTAATTTTTCAAAGATTCGTTATCTTTTATTCTATTATTCTCAAAATCTTTTCTCAAGAATTGTAGTTTCACGACTTTTACCTTGGTAGTACCATCATACTCATCTTATAAAGTGTCTCATGTTACCTTTGACTTTATTGCATTGATAAATCTTAAAAAAATGATATTCGTTCCTTCGTATTGAATCAAATGAAGAGTTTTTGCATCATTTTTCTTGGTTTTCTTTAATTGATTTTTTTGAGGTGTTGTCATCTCTTCGTATGGATCTTCATATTCATTTTCAATCAAATCCCAAAGATGATAAGAAAGAAATGTATTTTTTCATCTTCACACACCAATAATCATAATTTTCACCATCAAAGAAGAAAAAAAAACGATTGTTGTGCACCGGTTGACATGTTGATTTCACTTGTCATTTTGATCTTCTTCACTAGGATTTTGTTTATCTAATGAGAAGTTTCACACCCAGCTGGTTAATGTCGAATCAGTTCTAATACCACTTATTTTGACTGTAATTTCAATCTTTATATATTTATAATAGAGAAAAAACAAAGAAAATGCAAACTAATTTATAGGAGTAATTTTTTCATACTTGTAATTCAGAATTTTTGGCATACATAAAGATGTATCTTGACCTCTCACTCCTCTAAAATAGTAGCCACACTACAAGTCTCAAGATTTAACCATTTGTATTCGCTAGTAGATAAAATTAAAAACTCAGCATTATCTTTTATACTATTTTTAACAAAGATGAGGGGGTCTAGGCTTGAAGGAATTGAGTAAATGGAATAAGGCCCTAATGGTATATTTTCAGTGATGTTGAAAACCTTTGGACCAAATGGAAGCTTCTAGGAATTGAAAATGTCCCAAACTTGCTCTTGGAATTGGATGAAATGGATGAGAATGAGGGAATTCGACAGGCCACTATTCCAGTATACTATAGGTAATGGTGAGTCAACCTACTTATGGTATGATAAATGGCACCCCAGTTGACCACTTAGCATGAAGCTTCAAAGCAATGTTATTGAGAACTCTGGTCTTCCATACTAAAGTTGTGAGTATCATTGCTGGAAATCAATGGTGTTGCCTTATTCGATGACAACGGAGTTGTATGATATCCTAACATCCATGCCTACTTACTCCCCTAACAGCCTGCAATCTGATACGATTCGATGGTTACCATCTGCAAATGGATTGTATACAACAATATCTGTTTGGCCATGCCTTTGCAACCTAGCCATCAAGGTACTCTGAAACAGACTAATCTGGTTTCCAGAATCAGTGCCCAGGATGGCTTGCAGTTTTGGAGAAGTTGAAAACCAAAGACAGCTGAAGAACTTCTTGCCATGGTTAAATACATAATGTTTCTTCTGTAGAAGAGAGGAAGAATATATGCGCAACATCTTTTCTTTAATTGTTCATTTACAGTAGGAATTTGGAAAGAAATACAACATAAATATGGGTTGAATTGGCATCCTTGTCCATGGAGTCAGCTAATATATCTAAGGCAGCTAGGGAATGGAAGGGCAAATCCTTAAGGTGCATACTTTGTAAACTTAGTTTAGCTGTTACAGTTTATGTTATATGAGAGGAGAAACAACAGGAGATTTAAGAATGAATACAGGGATATATGTTCGAACAATGCTAAGGAAGATCACAAATAAGGTGAGATTCAAGATCTAAACCATCAAGATTAAGGACATTTCAAATAATAGAGGCATCCACCAAGCATGGCAACTACTTTCCCTGGGAATGCAACTGGAAGATTAGTGATCTGCTGGAGTACCATGATCATAATGCACTCCAGTGAGACTATCCTATCTAAATGCTTCTATTTTTGTATTTCCTAGACACATCATTGTAAAATGGTTATGTAGGAGTCTAGTGAATCTATGCTCTTTTAGAACATTGTGCAATTTCTCCACTTTTGTAGTAAGGAAACTCAGGCCCTATTTGATTTACGTCTCAAAATATAGTATTCGATAATTATTTTTAGAAAGAGTTTTAAAAAAGTGTGTTTTGATATTTTTTGTGTCGCATAACTTGTTTGGTTATATGATTCTAAAAACAGTTTTACAGAATAGAAAATAGTAAAACTTGTTTGGACAGTAACCCAGAAAATAATGAAAACAGAAATATGGTGGCGGTGGAAGTGTGGTGGTGGCAGTGTACGTGGTGTTGGTGGGAGTGAGGTGGTGGTGATATTTTCTAAATTCTGAAAAACTTGTTCTCTAAATTTATCCACCTTTTTGTTCTTAGTTTTCAAAAAATAAAAATAAAAACAAAAAATATCTGGTCAAACAACTTTTTTTTCCAGAAATTGTTTCCGAAAACAGAAAAACAGTTTCTAAAATGCAAACCAAACAAGACCTCATATTTTCGAATTTTGTTATTTCAACATGAATCACCTTGTATTTTGCACACTTACGCAAAGTCATCAATACATTTTGTTCATTTGCCCCCAAAAAAATATATCCAGAGTTTAATATGTGGAGTTTAGTCCAATATTATTCTAACTTGAAGGGATTTTTCGGGAACGGATCCTCTGCTGTTCCAAAAGAACAAGAAGTTGTGCTGTTCCAAAAGACGGCAACGTTTTGTGAGTTGTGACACTAGCAATTGTAATATTGCCCACCGATTAAAACTGAAAGTTTTTCAAGTTAAAATTTTGCATTGGAAAAACATATGGTTAAAGTTTATATCTAATTATGGTATCAAAAATTTATTTTTTGGAATTAATTATAATATAAAAAAAAATTATTTTTTACTACAATATTTTAACTTTTCTAATGAAAAAAATGTGAAGCATTCAAAATTTTTATATTTTATCACAAAATGCAGAACTATGACAAAATATAGTGCCATAATGTAACATTTTTATATATTATTTTCACAATTCATATTTAATCCGTTAAAAATAAAAAAATTAGATCTAATCTGAATAACTTATCCAGATGAAAAGTGAAGGCATTATATTTCAAACTCAATTTCGAACATTAATCTTGATGAGGATAGGTTTTTGGGCCTGGGCCGCCATGATAGCTGAGCCCAAAACGCCTTGAAAATACTGAATGTGGATTTCGAAGCCCAAAGGAAATAGTCTCAACCGGCCCACACCGAGAGCAGGGGGCCTAAGAGCCCGAAGAGCCAACAGCCCAGCCCTGATCCGATTCTCAGTCCATAACTTAAGGTATGCCCTATTGCGCCACGTGCTCCAAGGACAAAGGGAACCGGCTCTGATTCCTCAGAGTTACACCCTGCAAAAGGTAGAGAGAAGTGGTGCCGAACGAACCCAGGTGGTCGTGGGCACAGTACTGCCGACGGACAGAGAGGCTTGCAGGGAAAGGACGAAAGGTCTCCACCAGATCAGGGAATAGAAGAAGAAGAGCAACAAACCCTAAGGGGAGACACGATATAAATAGAATAGTAGAAGCAAGGGGAAAGGGGCCCAAGAAAAAAGAATCGACTCCTGAGTCTTCTTCCTAACCTTCATTCTGGTAGTTTGCCCTTGTTCCTAGACGACCCAGATAGGAAAGAATCCACTACGGCCCTGCGCCTATAATTTTCTTATAACCATTTGAGATTAATACATTTCACCAAGGGCCAAGAGCCTTCATTACAGTGGATGTAACCCAAGTCCATCGGCTAGGGTGAACCACTTACATTACTTGTCTATCATTGCATAACTTTCATTTTCTTAAAACATACCTCGTAAAACCCAACAGAACCATATCAGGCTGGGGCCAGGGAGATTAATTCCGAGACTCCATCAAATCTATTATATTATATTTTATGATTTTGGATATTCAATATATCTAATTTTTATTGGGATCCGACTTGAATTATACGTTTGCACATACAAGCATATGATGAAATAAAATGATTATTTGATGAGATTGAATCAAAATTACGATGTAATTTTCTAAAACTCGATTTCAAAGTTATTCAGATCATATTGAATTTTTTATTTTAACAAGTTCAAATATGTATTGTGAAAATAAAATATAAAAATTTTACACATATCATATTTTTATGTGATGAAAAGTTGATGTATGGTATCATATTTTGTCATAGTTCTACGTTTTATGATAAAATGTGAAAATTTTTAATGCTTAACATTTTTTTCATTAGAAAAGCTAAAATATTGCATTGAAAAAAATTTGTTGGTACTATAATTAATTCTAAAAATAAAATTTTGATACCATAATTGAATATAACCATATGTTTTTCCAAAGCAAAGTTTTTACTTGAAAAACCTCCAGTTTTGAACGGTGGGTAAGGGGATTAAAATTGCTGGTGCCACAAGTCACAAAACATTGTCCTCTTGTGGAACAGCACAGTGTGCTGTTCTTTTGGAACAGCAGAGGATCCTCTCCCCTGCATAGAACACATTGGATCTTAAACTTAAAAACACTTCACTTTTATCTTTATTGGACACATTTCCCAAGTTTTGCACCCTAATCACCACCATTTTTTTTTTTTGATAGTGAAACGAGAGTCAACACCAAATCACCTCTTAAAAGAGGCAACCTGGTGAAGACTTATACACACACACACAGCCCCAAGGCTATCCGATGTGGGATAGCCCCAGTCCCGCCCGGTGAACATTGACGCACCCATTGGTTTTGGAGGACCGGGACCTAAAAAAGATCATTGAAATAGCATAGAGTAGCTACCTATCGACAGCAATTATTGTTTTTAAATATAAGAAACAGGAAAATCTCTGTTGTGCATGCATGGCAACACGTATTTAGAGACAAAAAAGAAGGCTCAAAGCAAAACAAAAAGATAAAAAGCTATCCCAAAAGGCCATGGTAAGATCGTGCAACAGAGCAGGTTCTGTCAAAAGACCATGCAGATTTAATAGGATTAAAGAAGGTAAAGAACAGGCCTCTGAAACATATTATGGTGCGTCTATTTGTTGTTGATCTGAGAAGGAAAAAAGGTAACACCTTTGGGTGAAACCCCAAAAACAGAAACTCTCAGTGGTCCATTGCTACCTCCTGACAAAGGGCTCGATCAAAGTGTTAGTAGTGATAGTCGAAGCTCAGACGGTACTGACTACTGAGCCTGAGAAGGACTCACTCTCAGTCCCTCTTCTGTAAGAGTGTAGTGTTTGTGTGTGTGTGAGAGAGAGAGAGGCCGCGGTATCTATGGCAAGTGCATAGCTAATGCACAGTTGAATCTGAAACTGTACTGTCCACATGTCTGCCGGTCTACTGTTATTCTGCAGTGACTGAGTTTTAATTGACCACCCACTTTCTAAAGGGTCTCTCTCTTTCCTCTCTCTCTGTGAAGTATTTCTATCTTAAAGGACTAAAGCGACTTTAATCAGTAATCGAACTGGCACTTCGAAAATTAATGCATTAAAACAATGGCTTTCATTATACTGTTTGTCTTCTTCCTCTCTCACTCTTTTTATCTCTCTCTCTCTCTCTCACACACCACAAAGAGACAAAAAGCCAGTAACCAATCTTAGTTGCTTAATCTTCCAGAAAGGAAAAAAACCCTAGCCAATGCATCAAAACATTACAGAACCTGAACTCCATTTCTATGCTCTTCGCCATCATCATCTTCTTCAACCTCATACAGGTCCTCACTGTGTGGTGCATGGCCATCTCCAAAAGCTCGAACATGATCTTTGAGGGATCTCTTATGCTTAAAGTCAGAACCACAGATACAAAACCAGAGCTTGCCACAATTCTTCTCGTGAGTCCTCCAATCTCCTCGAACTGCAAAAGGCTTCCCACATTTTCGACATCCAAATGGCTTCGCTCCATGCTTTCTTTTGTAATGTGTCTGAAGTGTCCTAAAGTCCTTCAATGGCTTTGATCTGGGATGGTCTATGTTGTTTTTGCAGCCTTCAGCACAGCAATAACAAGGCAGTCTCAGCATGGACGAAGATGGTTTTGTTCCTCTTAGTGAGTCTGGACCTTTCCTATACTGTGATCCGTGTCCCCACATATGCATCTGGTAAACACGAGAGAGAGAGAGAGAGAGAGAGAGAGAGAGAGAGAGAGAGAGAGAGAGAGAGAGAGAGAGAGAGAGAGAGAGAGAGAGAGAGAGAATAGACCAAAAACTATAAGCAAATATAAGAATTTTATGGCAAAAGTATCAAATTATCAATGTAAGACCCCGATCACTTTTCTAAATGTTCTGGGTATTCGTATAATCATATTACGGCAGAGCACCCAACTATGGCAACAAGACATACTTAAGGGTTAGGTTAGTCAATCTCGTCCGACACTTTTCAATAGAGCAAAAGCTAAGTACTGATCAACTAGAAAGAGGCCCTATTTACTACAAATAAAATTCACACTGCTTAAATATAAAAATCTCACTTGGCTCCTTGCTTATATTCATCTAGAAAAATACTATAACGAACAGAAGAATGGAAAAAGAGAAGAAAATAAGTGAGAAGAATCATGATATTAAAAAAAAAAGTAGAATAATGTATACACACACACAATATTGGAGTTAATTGTATTGTGTATTTGTATTATAAATGGTTTCTAATATAAACAATTATAGAATTATAGTCAAAATTATCCAGAAAGATTAAGTACTGATCGATGAACATGACTATTGCCTAATTAAGCACATAAAGAAGAAACATTTATGTAACTCTAGATTGGTCAATTTGTTGCATAGTGATAAAACCTGCATGTTGTTGTATCGATTGAATGTTTTGCTGCAGACAGCACAAGGGAACTGCGTTGGGCCGACAAGAATTTGAGCTGGCGTAGGAATCCAAAACTGTCTTTCGGCATAATCGCCATTGTTTTTAGGGTTGCTAGAGCTGGCTCCTGGAGTTGGTGGACCAATATGAAGTGCAACAGTTACACCATCTAGTATTGTAGAGTTTTGATAGTTCTGAGGCTGATTAGAGGAGTATTGAAGAGAGTTGGGGTGTTTTGTTGTGTGTTGTTGACCTGGAGGGCCAAGAGAAAGTAGAATGGAGTCCTGATCTTCTTCATCAGCCTCCAAGCAAGCACTCTCGCTCGAGGATATGTATGTGAAAGAATGAGTGTGCATGGTGATAGTTATACTTTTGAGAGAGAGAGAGAGATTGGGGAGGAGGGTTTTGGTGGAGAAGGTATGTGGGGACGAGAAACGGAATAAATAAAGAAATGTTATGAGCTGATGGGTTATGTGGGTTTGGAATGTGGATTTTCAATTGGATATTGTGTGTGTGTGTGCGCGAGGGAGGGAGGGAGAGAGAGAGAGAGATTGATTGGGGGGTGTTTGTGTGTGAGCATGAAAGTGGTTTGAAAAGAAATTCTTATATCCGGTTTGAGTAATGTTATTAGTACATAAAAAATTGATTTAATTTGTTGAATGTGTCGAAGTTAAAGAGTTATCGTCATAACAATAATATTACAATCATTGTGTCAATAAAGAAAATTAATTTTTTAAATTCCAATAATATTACTCAATTAATTTTTGCGTGTTTGGATATGGAGGAGACAAGGGATCGGCAAAGAAGGAGAGCTGGGGGAGAAAATGCATAGAATGGTCCACCAACACTATCTTACTTGTCCCTACAATGCTCATTTCCCAACTAACCCCTTCTACTACTTTTCTGTCTCTCTCTCTTTCTTTCTCTTTCTCTCTCTCTATATATATAAGTATATAGGTATGTATCAAACTGAGGATGATAGAGATGTATGTCGACACTGGACATGGAGAAAACTGTGGAATGTAAGGGCGTGAGTGTCTCTCTCTCTCTCTCTTCCACTTTTGTTATTAAAGGAGCTTGTGATAGAGATGTGCTGTGATAGAGATGTGCTGCAAATTGCAATATATATAGAGAGATGGAAGATGTTACACTGCAGAGTGAAAACCGAGAAGTCATCTCCATCACATATACAAAAATATACATCAAAAACAAACAAACAAAAGCCCTTTAATTTACCCGCATGATAGCCAATTCACCAAAACGTCACACTTTGATTTGACGGCTTTGCAAGGTTTCACATAGTACTTCATGTGTCATCAAAATAGCCCAGCAATCAAAAAACTATTTGGTCCACAAGACAGTGTGACAAGGAGACCTTATGGTACTAAATAAACTTTCTAAAGTTTCAAACTGCAAGTGTTTGTTCTGTATCATCTTTCAGTTCACAGTATGGTTCAAACTGTAGGAGAGAAAGTGAGAGAAAAATGAGACGATTCTAAGCAAAAAAACATGGATCAAACTTAATGCATGAATAGTCTGATTCTGTGATACAACACTGTTTTAATTTTGTTGGATTAAATCTCAAGTGATAATAAAGATGAACTGTAAATTCACACATTCTGAGATATACATTTTGTCAATCTCTTGAACTCGGGTTATAAGGGATTTATCTCTCATGAATACCTTAATCTTAGCGTGAATGGTCTGCTTTGACTGAACCGGATAAAAAATTAGTCGAAATATACGTAAACTGGCCGAACACCCTTGACCGTTAAAAAAAATTATAGTATTAGACTGTTTAGTTTTTACTGCATGCCCATTAGACTAACTAAATAATTATTTTTTAGGTATCGCACTTCTATTTTTCATTCAAAATTAAGAATATTGACACATATAAAAAAATTATTTTATTATTTTTTTAATTAATTGATAGAAATCATTTAAATAAAAATAAACGACTAGAGATAAATTTTAATCAATTACGAAATTAGAGATATGCTATCCCAGAGGGACACACGCACTAAATGAGTCCCAGCTATACACAAATTGGTGGACATCTTTCGGAAAGAACATAGCCTAAAGACCTTAATGAGTTTATTTTTTTCTTTTTCTAATGGGGTGTTTGAGTTAATTTACTTTACGTGTATTTAAACTAATCTTTTCTCTGGTTTAGTCAAATGTAGTTCATCAATGTGGAATTAGGGATATCATAAGGGATAAGTCTCTCATGATCTAATCCTAAGAAATTGTCAAAATTCAAACTTATAATGTCTGAATTTACAGTTCGCCCCATTCGAGCAACGGTTAATGAGTTGTTTCTAATTATTCCATCAATGTCAGGCAGTGAAAAAAAGGGAGGGGGGGGGGGGGGGGTTCTGCCCATTAAAATGCTAATAGGGTTTTAGATGGTTGTTTAATTTAATCACGTTAATGGCCCAAAAAAAAAAGGGGATTTGAATGCATGGCTAACAATCCAGGAGTTGGACGAAACTGTTTAACTTTTGGGTCAAGCTTGAACTCTAAGACACGCCATGCTGAAGAAATTTAAAGCACAAGTTTGCAACTTCATTTTCAGTAAGAAACTGAAGAGTTTCATGGCTATTTTCATCATTTTTTCATGGTGAAAGATTGACAAGAAGGAGGAATGGGCATATGCTGGTTCGAGCCAAGGAAAAACAACCACTGTTTGGTTTTGACACTCAATGCTAAACATCAATGCAAAGGTTAAATTTCACCACCTCTATCTACCCAACTAGTCCTATTTGATCTAAAGAATCTAACCTAGAAACTTGATCTCTCCCAGAAAACCCTCTATCTCCAAGCCCCTTTACTAGGTTGGGCAAACTTTGATTTCCCTACTCCCAACAAGCTGCTGGTCGGGATCATGGAACTATCTCTTCTTGTCAATTTACCAAACAGTTGTGGGTGTTACATGCAAAGTTAAGTTAGACATAAATTGTAATAATTTCATATTAGTCCAAAAACATAAGACGGTTTAAATAATCATATTTAAACGAGATTTATTCCTTAAGATTTGGTCCAATATAACTCATTACCCAAACAAAGGTAATAGGTAAGATTTAATATGCCAATGTCATTTACCTTTGATGTAAACATTTTTGTCCCCACTTTTGTTTTTCTTCAACTTCTTGCCCCCCCCCCCCCCCCCCCCCCCCCAATAGGAAAGCAATTCAAAGAGATAAAGTGAAGGAGTCAAACAGACTGCAAGGGTACTGTAGTACACGTATGCGTTTGATTTCAGATTTTGGTATAAATGCAACACCCAAGTTATAAAGGAAAAAGTAAAATTAAAGGTGTCTAGTTCTTGCAACTTGTATGAAAAAGGAAACTTGAGAAAGGCGACAGTGGGATATGAGACCTCAGGCAACCTGTTGATCTGCTAGATAACAAGTGCCAGAGAAACCATCACTCATGCTTGAAGTTTCACCCCCTCCCCACATCAAATTTTGAAAGTAAATGACCTTTTATGACAGAGAAAATCTCTCGTATGGATTCGGTATAGTACCAATAAAATAATGATCAATTTATAACTCAATAAGATCCAAAAATCTGGATTAATCCTAAGAAACTCGAGGTCAATCCGAAATTTGAATCGGTTTTAAATTGGCCATGTTAGTAATTTAGCATGATTGAGTTGTAACTTTTAGTTTCAGCAGAAATCCCCCAATGATATTATGTTTTTAATTCCTTTCCATTTTTACTTATATTGTTGGGATGACAATGGTAAAGTCTTTTCGGATTATTGATCTTTCTTGCAATAACTATAGTTTTATTTATTTGAAGTAACATACTATGACCGAAATACCATATGAGGCTAAAGTCATTGTAATACAATGGATTAATGTTCTGTTTGGTAGGAGAGATGAAAATTTGGAAGGATAAAAAAGTGTAAAGAATAGATTTTTCATCCTTGGAGGAAAGAAAAACACTTTCCCTCCTTTGTGTTTGGCCCGATGGATGGAAAACTGGAAGAATTAATTTTTTATTGTTGGATATTGGAGGAAAAGTGGAAGAAAAAAAAATATATATAGATACTTAATTTACCATTTTACCCGTAAATAATTACCAAAAAACATACATAGAAAAAATATATGTAATAAGATATTTAGAAGTGTTTTTTGAGAAATGTGCAGGTTTTAATTTGAAATTATGACAATGTTTAGAAGTATATTTAAGGGCAAAAAAATTAAATTGTTCAAAAAAGTAGGTCGTCTTCAATTTTTCTCTCACTATCCTCCCACTTTTGGGAGGAAAAAAAAATGGTGGGCAGGAGAGAAACACTTTCCATCCAATTTTTCTTTCCCTCCTATTTTCCTTTGTAACCAAACAATAAAAAATCTTTTTTCGTTCCATCCCATTTTTCTTTCCCCATTTTTCATACACACAACTTTCCATCAAACCAAACGCACTATATGTGTTAACTTGCATCTTCAACGAGAGGAAGGATCATAAATATCAAAAAAACATTGCTAGAATATGAAAAATTACCAATACAACTTTTGGAAATGAATTATTACCCCCTTTTTGTACATGGGATTATTATATAAATCTTATACATACCTTTACTTTGTAAGTAACATAAACATAAGCGGGACTCACGAATTAATAACAATTATAACTAAAAATTGTCATGTAATTGACTATATTGTTCATTGATCAATTCAATTCATACCCATATTTGTTTAAGTGACTGGGGGTTAAGATGTGATTTGGATAGATATGAAACTTTATTAGGTATAGAAGAGTCATTTCACCTATTTATCCTGAGCTAGCAGATGTTAAACTCACAACTCTAGGTTTAGTGAAGCCCATGTATATGGGTATGGCCAGCAGTTTTCATCACGGGCCAAAATTTGATCCCGAGCCCAAAATCTGTTAATAAACATGGGTATAGCTTGTCTATTGGACTTACAAACCAGCCCAAACCCTTTAAACAAACAGGCCCATTTTATGTCACATCCTCCCATTAATCACAAATAGGTGAGGATATTAAGATTTTTTACAGAACCCAAAAAACTTTTTGGATGTCATGTAACAGTTTACAATCTGATTAAATCAAGTTACGACTCAAAGTAGTCGACTTGGGATCGATCCCAAAAGAAACTTGCGATATCGTTTTCTATTTTTCAGAATTGACCCCAAATTTTTAAGCCTCATTGAATTATAATTTAACTTGATTGGATCGTAACTTTTTTTCGTATGATATCAAATTGGTAGGTTACATTTTTTTATATATATATATATATGGAGAAAAGGACTTGAAAAAACATAGCAAGAACTTCCTAAAGAGCTGCTTTAAACCCCCTCACAAAGCCAGATTGGTTTCCTTGGTGCATGACTTGGCCACTAAACAGTTTCTAAAAGCTCTTTTTCCATCAAGTGGCTAACTGGTGGGTCAACTACTTTCACAGGGGTGGTTGTGGGACCAGCCCAATTTTCACATGAAGGCAATGCATTTCGGTGGCAACATTGGCATGAATTTATTTTCAATTGGCAAGTTGTTTGGTTACTTTTTGGTGAACCATATGTTAGGAATAAACAACTGGGTAGTTCAGTGGTCTAATCTTCGGTAATTCAGAGGTATCAGATTCAATTCTTTTTTATACCCCTTAAGAGTTAGCTACTCTTGTCCCCTTAGGGATATGGTCTAAGCCTCTGACCCAGGTCAAATCACAGTGACCAGACGTTGAGCCCGAAAGAGTAGTTGGCACAAGCCTTAATATCCTGTAGCAAAAAAAAATATGTTAAACATAGACTAAGTTCATAAAGAGTAGGGTAATTGGCAAACATAACCAAATTAAAAAAAAATATATCAATCTTTTTTTTTGGGTAAATATTATAATTAATTCTTAAATTTTGTCTGTTGATTTAAATTTGTCTCTTAATTTTCAACTGTCTCAATTTTGTCCCTCAAGTATCGATTTTTTGTCAATTTAATTAAGTATTTCCATCAAATTTAGTCGTTAGTACATATAGAGACAATTCACGTGTTTGTCATATGTCGACGTTTGTTCTAACGGTTGAAATTGACGGAATGACTTAATTAAAAAAATTGATTATTGGGGACTAAAAAAATTAATATGTTATTAGATTTCAATAGCGACCATTATCATGTCAGATTCTACCGACAGATGATCTTACAAATGACAACCCCCCCCCCCCCCCCCCCCCCCCACCCTAATAAATAATAAAAATCATGAACATTATTTCTTAAGCAACCCAACAACATACCCCCAAATTTTTTAACAATTAGATCAATATTTACAATTTCATTCTTGTAATTCACTCCAATTGAAGTCACACTACAGTGTCATACTATGTATCCCCTCTATATGAAGGGAAAAACCACAATGTTTGAAATGTATTCATTTTTTATTTTTTTGAATTCACCTTTTTAGTTGGCATGATTGCGGATATGTATTGCGTCTTTATGACATGGATATTGATGTGTTAATTTTATGAAACTACTTTATAAAGTCACATTGTCTATGAACACTTTGGCAACATTCCAATTGAAGTCACACCATACTGTCACACTATATATACACGAAGTCAAATCCACATATTTGTTAAAATGTGTTTTTTTTTATTCAATCTTTTAGTTACAGACTGTAATGAGCATTTTCCTCGACACACAGGACAAAGTTCTACCAATTATATCATGTGATAAGTGTCCACAATAAAAACCAAGCTCGTATGTAATTACCATATTATTTTCTTGTTCAAAGCCACATAGAATGATATTAATTCAACATATAAATATAATACAAGGGTCGACTGTGGTGTCTTCATTTGCTACACAATGAAAAAACTTGCAAAAAGAGAAGAAATAGAAAGAAAAAAAAATAGACGCTTGCACAATTGAGAGATTTTTCAGGCAGAAATGGTGTTAATGTTTTTGAACCATCGAAGTTCTTGAACTGAAGAAGATTTCAAAAAACGAAAAAAAATTGGAGAAAACATTTGTGGACAAATAATTAAAAATCTCATATGCATTTGTGGACCTTCAATAAAACATTAATGAAATGCAACTTATGGTTATTATCTTACATATTGTTCATCTAATTAGTATTGTTTTCGTATGAATTGGATAACTTGTTCATATTGACATTGAATGAAGAGTTTGGACATTAAAACTACACACACTAACTTGTATTTTAATAGAGAGAAATGACAGAGTGGCAACATTGGTATAATGGTTTGGCCACCACAATTACACACACATCACGTTTATTTTTCGAAGAGTGACAACATAGTATGACAACAATTGTTGAAGGACTTGGACACTATAATTACACACACTCGTTTGTTTTTTAATAATTGATAACATAATATGACAACATTGTTTGAAGGGTCTATGTATTAAAATTACAAAGCATACACATTTGCTTTTTGATAGAGTGATAAGATAGAGTGACAACACACAATTACACGCATACACTTATTTGTATTTTAATAGAGTGATAATATATTATGACAACATTGATATAATGGCTTGGCCACCATAATTACACGTACACTCGGTTTGTTTTTAATATAGTGTGACAAAATTGGTATAATGGTTTGGTCATCACAATTACACACACTCTTTTGTTTTTTTATAAAATGGCAACTTAGCATGGCAACATAGTGTGATAACATTGGTTTAATGGTTTGGACACTACAACTACGCCCCACACACTCACTTGTTTTTCGATAGAGTGACAAGACAGTGTCAATATATAACAGCTACTTGAAAAAGTTTATTAAATAACGATGATATATCAAAATGATAATAATAGACAGAAATATGCATACAATAACGAGAATCGACCGGAGAAGAAAAACCTCTTCCAACAAAAAATCTAGACAACCACCGATCGTCAATGGCTGATTGGAGAATAAAAAAATCGTTGGCTAGCAAAAATATTGAAGATATCCTTTCAAAATTTAAACGATTAATTAATACTTTAATTTAGAAAACCCCTTATCTAATAAAAGAGAATCATAGAACATGGAAATGGTACAACTTGAATTTATTCGTTAACATAAATACAACTTGAATTTATTATGACACAAATTTTTGAAAATGGTACGATCTAATAACCCATATAATAATTACTATTATACAAAAGAAAATAAATAATTTTATTATTTTTTATCCAATATGATGTGAATTATTTTATGATAGGATTAAAAATATAACATAGATGGAATGAGACATGTGAGAATTACATTATGTATCTTAAAAAAAACAGAATTTTTAATTTATACATTCAAAAATTAATTTTTTTCATATTACAATTTCAATAACATAAAACAGTTATAATAGGATCCTCAAGTTAACTTCCATTAATATTTTGAGAAAATCTCATTTTGCCCGTTGAAAGATACAAAAATTTTCAGTTTGTCCCCTAAATAATAAATTTTTTAAATTGTTCCCTGAAAGAAATAAAAACGTTACAATTTGATCCACTGATTTAATTTCATTTGCTCTTCCGTCTGTTTTGTCTCAAATCAACTAATCAAAAATCACAAAACAGACAGACAAACAAACGAAAATAAAATGATAGATCACATTACAATATTTTTATTTTTTTAAGGGAGCAATATAAAAAAATTAATGATTCAGATATCAAATTAAAAAAATTTATATTTTTCAGAGGGCAAAATAAAATTTATCCTAATATTTTTCGTCAAATTAAGTTGTGAGCGACACACTAGTTTTGGAAATTAGTGATCGGGCTATATTATAATTATTTTATCAAAATATTTTTTTATTTTTTATCAATCACTATTTCAAAAAAAAAAAGAGAACGATAAGATTTCAAGCGAGTCTTACATGACAAGACAACAGCACAGGGATAGTGATTCATCCCGATTGGATAGAAACGTTGACACGATCCACACACTTCGAAACAAACGAGTGAAGCCATTTATCTACTCCTTCAATCCCCACCGTAAGAGAGAGAGAATATTCGTACCACACACCGTACGATTCCATTTCCTACACTACTGGTCCCACACAAGACTATCGTGGCATTATCCCAGTCGTACGTCAAAACACTTGCCTTAACTCACAAGTGGGAAAAAACATTTACACCTAAAGAGCAGGTCGTTGTAGTTGGCCTTAAAGACAGCGAAAAGCCAACATGATTTTCAAAACGGTCCATTTATTACCAAACCTAACCATACGCGGCGTTAGTAAGCGTGTGCCACCACGCTCTCTCAGAAAGATTCCACACCTTAAACGATTTTGTGATTCTTCAATTCCCCCAACAAGAATATGCCAACCAATGTAGTATGAGAAATCTGGAGAGAGAAGAGATTGTTTGTATTAAAGTCGAGATATTCCTATTTGATACTAATTCAGATTCATTAGTTATTCGTATTAGTTGATTCTTGATTGTATTAAATATTAGTTATTACATATGTCTGAAGGTATAGAGTAATAAAAAAATGGTCAATAATAAATATATTTGTATTCATATCAAAAATCAAATCATAAATATAGAGGAGAGAAAAAAAAAATTAAACTCCAGTTGTAATGGGGGTAAGCAGTGGTAGTGGTGGTAGGCGACAGTGGTGGTGGTGGTAGGAGACGGTGATGGTTGTGGTGGGTGACGACGATCGTGGTGTTGGTGGCGGCTATAAGTAGCAACGGTGATGGTGGTGGTTTGTTTTGGGTGACAATGGTGGTAGTAGTAGTTATGGGTAACGACGGTGATGGTGGTTGGTAATGGTGGTGGTGGGCAACGACAGGTTCTTCTTGGCGATAGTGTGATGAGTGGTGGCGAATGACGATGGTAGTGATGGTGGTAGATATGGTGGATGTGGATGACAGTGGGTGGCGGTAGTGGTGGGCCATGACGGTGGCGACAGTGGTGGTGGTGGTGGGGCGGCGATGGTGGTGGTGGTGGTGGTAGGGTGGTGGCGACGGTGGTGGTAGGAGTGATGGTGGGGTTGTAAGAGTGGTGGTGGTAGGGGTAATGGTGGGACAGTAGCGTTGATGGTAGGATGGCGGCAACAATGGTGGGGCGGTGGTAGAGGTGATTGTGGTGGTGGGGTGGCGGTGGCGGTTATTATGGCAAAGGTGGTGGTGGTAGTAGGGGTGGGACGGTGGGGGTGGCGGTGATGGTGGTGGGGGTAGTTGTGGTGGTGGGTTGGTGGAGGTGGTGGGACGGTTCCAAACACTATTTTTTTTTTAAAGTATTTATGAGAAGTTATAAAGTACTTTTAAAAAGTCACTCAAACACACACTTAGGGGCTTATTCCCTATTAAATTTGAGATGTTAATATTAGCTGTCAGATTAACTTTAAAGTAAAATTTAAAAAAATCTCAACCGTGAAAAGTAAAAATTATTTTGTTTATCTTTTGAAATTTGAATTGTATTATATTTTGTTATATAGATGTTTGTTGTATTACTTGATCTTATTTTATTTGAATTTGTATAGTGTCGAGTGTATCGTGTAAAAAATTGACGACACTGAAAAAAATCTACATACATTGATAATGAAAAAGAACCAATTAGATTAAATAGGCAAGTGGAGAATTGTGTGATGTACGAGATTTATATTTCTCATCTTCCTTTTACCCTAACCCCAACTTACACCACCCTAACACATCTTCATCTCACTCTACTAGTCTCAAACCCCAATTCTAATTATAGTTAGAAGTGTGATTCGGGGTAGATTAAGAAGTTAATTCAAAGATAAATCTTTTATATCACTCATTTGAGTTGAACTAAAAAAACCAAATTCAATTTCAACATTTTTAAATTGTGTATTGTTTATGCTTTATTTTAGAAACTGGGTTGAAATTGATTGAAAATCGGGTTTAATCCTTTGGTTACACAATTCAAGTTGAGCCAAATTTTAATTCTCTGATTATGTAACTCAAATTGAGAACTTGAGACCCTAACTATGATAAAGTCTAAATTTAGATCGGATTAAGATTTATATCCTCAACCATAATTCACCCAACCCACTCACCCTTTGTTGTAGTTGCGCCTAGTCATACAAATTCTTCCAATGACACACGATGGCCACCACACAACAACCACGGATGCGCCACAAAAACATCACCCACCACCACCTATTGACACCCACCAAATTAGAGATGAATTCACAAACATCATATCCCCCACGCAACACCATCACAAGTTCACAACCATCTCTAACATATAAACAACCAAACACAGCCCCAATTTACACACATTCCTTAAAAATTGGATCCCCAAAAACTCATAATTTTCAAATAGAAATGCAATTTTCCCGAGGGGTGTTTTGCAATATTTGCAGGAGAGAGAGAGAGAGGGTCTTTGATCTTATCTGAAAATAATGGGTGACGTCATTGATCCCAAACATAGGAGAATCACTCTTGCGAATATTCAACCACTATCTCTCTCTCTCTACTTTCTCTCTCTATAAAACTCCACCAGAGATTCGTTCTGTACGCGACGCCCCGACTTTGACATTCAAAACACCCACCGATTTTTCCTAAGCAAAAAGAAAAAGAAAAAGAAAAATTCAGACTCTCTCTCTACAAATAATTTCTCTATCTCTCTCTCAATATATATTTTTCTTGTCTGCCAAGTTTATTCCTTTTTGTGATTCTACTTAGATCCCTTATTCTATCTCCAGTCCGGATCTCTCAATGCTGAGACAAAACCTCTTAAATTTAATCTCTTGTTCCTCCTACCTTGAAAAAGTTCTCGGTGTTTTCAATCACTGAAGAGAGAGAAACAACAACCATGTTGATCAACAACGATAACAACAGTGATTATGCAGAGAAAATGCAGAGATGTCGACAGTATATTGAAGCTTTAGAAGAAGAAAAACGGAAGATTGAGGTGTTCCAACGAGAGCTTCCTCTTTGTCTAGACCTTGTAACTCAAGGTAAATATAAAGATTTCTACATAAATACCCATTTCGATTTTTTTGTAATTTCTTTATATAGATTATGTTTATTTTGATTCTTTTGATGGGTTTTGATTATGGGTTTTTGGGGGATTTTCAGCGATTGAAGCATGTAAGCAACAGTTGTCTGGGACCACTGAGTACTTTCATGGCCAATCTGAATGTTCTGAGCAGACATCAAGTGAAGGTCCTGTTATGGAGCAATTCATTCCTATCAGAAGGCCTTCATCTTCTGATGATGATGAGCAAATATCAAAGAAATCGAAGAACAACAGCAGTGAAAATCATAACAACAGAGATAGCAAAAACAACGACAAATCGTCCAAGAAATCAGACTGGCTTAGATCTGTTCAGTTGTGGAATCAAACCCCAGATCCACCCACCAAAGAGGTACTTCACAAATTTATCTCATATAATTAGTCTAATAATGTAGACAGCGATTTGACGAAACATGATTCATGTAGCTGATCAAAATAGTTGGAACAGGACTTTATTGCGGACAATCTAGTAGGTTTTAGGGGTTCTATTTTCTGGGTTTTAGCTAATTTGATTAAGGTTCGAATCATGGAAACAGTCTCACTGCTTATGGGTAAGGCTTCGTACATCTAATCCTCGCAGGCCCCGCAATAACGGAAGCCTCGTGCACTGGTTATCCCCTTCAGTTAATTTGATTAAGGATTGGAAAATTTTGTGGTGCAGGAATCACCAAGAAAGGTATCAGTGGTGGAGGTGAAAAGAAACGGTACTGGTGGTGCTTTTCATCCTTTTAAGAGAGAGAGAAATGTGGAGACTACACCACCATCAAAGGGTATGTCACCTCCTTCGGCAGCACCAGCGGCCGCTGCTAGTTCCACCGCAGAAACTGGTGGCAGTAGTGGTGGTGGTGATGATGGCTGTGAAGGTAAGACAAATGATAAGGAAGGACAGTCTCAGAGGAAGGCGAGGAGGTGTTGGTCACCGGAGTTGCATAAGAGATTCTTGCAAGCCCTTCAACAGCTTGGTGGTTCTCATGGTTTGTATCCAATGGAACTCCTGATTGTATTGAAGTTATATAATTTGTGTTCAAATGTAAATTGATCTGAAATGAATTGAATTTGTATTGAAATTTTGTTCTGATTGTAAATTATGCAGTTGGTACGCCTAAGCAAATTAGGGAGTTGATGAAGGTTGATGGCCTTACTAATGACGAAGTTAAAAGCCATTTACAGGTTTATATGCTTGGTTCTCTTCTTTTTTAATCATTCCTCTCAATATTGCTTGTTCACACACTGTCACGTGAGAGACTCGTGCACTGGGCCACTATTTTTGTTCAATGTTACTTCTGCATCGATTACATAGGATTTCACTCCATGTAGCAAAACTATACCTGAATGTGTCTTCATCTGTTAGGTATACATCTTGATTATGGATCCAAACTTGAAAATAGTGGTTGTTGTTTGCTTGTTAGAATGGGAATTTCCATATATGGATAAGAATTTCTTTAGTTTCATAGTACTACTTGATCATCTAATTTGTTTTTTTGGAAAAAAACATCAAAAGAAAACGCATATTCGGATGAAAAAGCATACCAAACATATAGAGGAATCAACAAACCTTTTCTTACATTTGGCAATTCGATTGATTGATCGTATAGCTTCAGCCTAGCTGCAAAGACATTATTACTTAACATGTACTCGTCCAAGATGTTCTTTGGTTATATATTGAATATGAGATTACAATATCAATTTTTCTATCCCCCAATCTATATTGTTGGCTTATTGGTGAATTTTTCTTCTTCGAAATTGATCTGAGATCAAGCATGGCCTGAAAGTTTCCTTTCGTTTTTTACAGAAGTATCGTTTGCACACGAGAAGGCCAAATCATTCAATGCAAAGCAACAACAATACTCAAGCACCCCAGTTTGTAGTGGTGGGAGGAATATGGGTGCCACCACCAGAATATGCTGCAATGGCTACAACACCAGCATCAGCAGGGGAAGCATCAGGGGCTGCCACTTCTAATGGAATCTATGCACCAATTGCTGCACTACCACCACCCCTCCAAGGTGGTTCGACCTCTCTAAATCGAAGACAACAACATAAGCAACAGCATTCTGATGATAGAGGCAGCCATAGCGAGGGCGGTGTTCATTCCAATTCCCCAGCTACCTCCTCTTCCACACATACCACCACAGCTTCGCCTGCATAGTGATGATTTCCAAGAAGATTGATGTAGAAATTTTGTAACGAAACCTGCTGTAATCTTTCAATAAAATAATAGAGGTGATTTTCTGTTTTTCTCTACCTGAATTTTACCATGACATGTTTGTTTTGTAATATTTATGTTATCTTTGCAACATTTGACAGTGACAGTAGATATGAAAATTGAATAAGTTTAATTTTAGCTTCAGTTCCTACCTTGCTGGACATCAGAATAAGAAATCAAAATCAAACATGATTTTGGCTGAAATTTTTTATTTTTTAGTATTGTATGGATTGTCAAAGACTTATTATTTTCAATCATACCCTCAATCTTGAATTATATTCTTTGTTATTGCATTTGTTTAGCATCAACAACCGGGCGAGTATGAAGAGAAAAAAAAATTATATTCTGTCCAGAGACCCGGCAATGGCGCGAGTCTCGTGACGCCTTTTTATGTTGTGCCCAAATGAACACTTCTTTATCAATTTGAGAAAACTAGTCAATATAACATTGATTGAGAAAGTTTTTTCTTCAGATTCACATTGGCAGCCATGGACATGGTCCCTGAGACTTGAACATGAAGTTTCTATCTTTTGCAATATATTGGTCTTTTTATACTACCTCTCATTAAATATTGCTGGAATAAGCAAGAGAAGACTCCATGTTTTGCCCTTAGCCAGGGTTGACCCAGGAAGGAGGTGGCAAGAAGTCTTTCATACCTCTAGAAAGTTTACATTTCTCCATCCAAATCCTGTGAATTCAATTTTTTTTATTTTCGATTTTGATCTTGTTTAATCATTCATTGGTAAATTTATCGAGCCCTAATGGGTTTTTTAAAGTCTACAAACAACCAGTGAGGCCCTCCATTTAAACGAAAAGATTGAACTTGATCGAAAATGATATGATTTGCAATTGAGAATATCGAAAATCATACATTACCCCTCTAAAATAATTAGATACTGAATGCAATGCACCATATCCTTATTCCATCTTTAACCCAAAAAAAAAATATCCTTATTCCATCAATGTAAAACTATAGATAGTATTAGCTGTTATGAACAGTTTTCAGCTAATATGGTTCACCTTGTGGGATCCACTCCCACTTCACGAGAACATTTCACATTAGTGTCTAGATTCATCCTCCACTTAGAATATGAGAATCTTAACCATTGAAATTGTCTTAATTAAGTAGATAAGATTACTCATCAAATCACAAAGTTCAGATCTGATGAAAAACTTGTAGTTGTCCTTTACCCAGAAAGTTTGGTTGCCAAAAAAACAAAGTTTTCACCCCAAACAGCTAAAGAACACCATATGTTCTAGGGAAAGGCTAGGTTACCATGGCAGTACCGTACTAAAAATTATAATTTTTTAAAATAAATTATATTTTTTTTGAGGTATAAGTTATAACTCTTAAAGTGTATGATCGATAATGGGAGATTACGATCGATACTGAAATTATAACTTTCAAATATTAGATTATAATTTTTAAAGATTAACTCAGAACTCATAAACGAAAAGTTACAATTGATCAAGGGAAATTCATGATTGATAATAGAGATTTGTGATCGATAATGACCTTCTCTTGAATAATTATAACTTGTTTTTCAAACGTATAACTTTATTATAAAAAGTTGTAGTGAGCGATTCCTATAACCTAATGTTTCTTCCTCATTTATGTACTAACGTCAAACAAATACCTTAGTAGTACAATTTGTACTATTTGAAACAATAATGAAGTTTCATTACCTTAGTACAATTTGTACTGGTGGTATTGTATGAAATAATTTGTACAGAGCCGGTAAGTTGAGAGAATTAAGTGTGATCAACTAAGTTAAGACGAGACGAAATAAATCCAAAATTCATGTATTAATTCGATTAATTTGGTGGAGAAAATTGTCCAAGTCTTTTTCAATGCATATTTGTAACAACACTCGACATAATATTGACAAATCTCGGCACGATCAAGTGCCCCGTTGCCGTGTAATTTATACACGGCAACGGGACACTTGAAAATTACCCATGTTAGTTGAGGGATCTACTTGTGGGACCCACAAATGGGACCCAATCATTCGACTAAACCAAAGAGGCCGGAGAATAATATCAATTGACTAGTAATTGCCCGTGCCTGAAGGCACGGCGTAACGTAAAATTAAATTAAAACTCGAAGAATATTACATTGTCTAAAGACTCTTTGCAACCTAAAACAACATTTTAATTTGAAATCAAGGTAGTTCATACTATTATCTAGAAATTTCAGCAAAATTTTCTCTAAACCTATCTACAGAACTTACAATCATACATAACAATCATCATAATTCACCATACCACCACAATAATCAATACATACCCAATCATCAACACATATCCATTCATACAATAATCAATACATACCCAATCAAAAGTTAAACATAAAAGACAAATATATTTTATAATTACATACAACCCAATGGACCCTCATCCGAATATTCGTGGCATATGAGGGATAATCATGAGGATATTAAACAAATGTGGATGTGGGTTATCATCTCATTGGTCAAGTATATTCTCCATTAGTTTAGCTTATCTTCTAGGCAAAGGATATAGAAGAAAGATATTCTTAATTTCTTATCGTCGAATCTTGCCTCGTCCATGATTCCATATGTAGCATTTGACTTATATTTTTGTTTTTGGTGCATGGTCCATACCGTTTTGACGTTTTCATTCCTATAAATAATTTTATCACCTGTAATTATTTGTTGTAATTCACATGATAATCCCTTGATATTTGAAAAATAATGCAGAAATCACATACCAAAATAGTTGTTATCTAGGGAAGTTATGAGAGAGAGAGAGATAGAGGAGAGACGAGCTAGTCGTCCATTTGTGTGAGTGTTTATCATCGATCAGTTGTGATTCATGTGATAATCAAGTTATTTGAGGGAGGAGTGAGGGGATTGAGATGAGTCGAGATAACGGTGGGGGTTGATCAGGATTTGACATTTGAGATCGTGAATTTGGGTGCGTCGAGAGAGGGAGATGGGGCTTGATAAGTAATCCAAGTACAGAGTCAAGGGGGAGAAAGAGGGAGAGAGGGGGGAAGGGAAAGAGAATAAAAATGCCCAAGGATAAAATTATAATTTTAACAAAATGCTTGAGGGTAAAATTGTCAATCAATTTTTTTTTTCTGACTGTAGTACAATGTAATTTTAGAAATAAGGAGACTATATTTAAAAGTAAATAGAACACTAGGGATGTTAGTGTGATTATTTCTTCACAAAACATAGACTTTAAGTTTAAGAATGGGACAAGACATGAGGAGTATTTTGTTTTTCAATCCAAGATAGATCGACAAGAGATAAACATGGAAGGTGGAGGAGAAGAGAGAGAGAGATTTGATGTCCCTTCAATGAATCTAAGGCCAAATGTCTCTTGTGGCTTCTAAAAAATTAACCTAATCAATTATAAGAGTCCTAAAAATCCTCTTTGTAACGTTTTGTTTGGTGACATAAAGTCAAATTTGGGACCTTCCTTGTAGTTGGGCACTAAGTTACATGCCCTAAACCTTATCTTTTGGATCATTATTTTATATTTTTATTTTGTTCAATAGTCAAGAGTGTTTGGATCAGTTTATACATATTTTGACTAATTTCTTCTCCGGTTTGATCAAATGCAGGTCATTCACGCAAGGACTAAGTTATTTATTAGGGATAAATCTCTCATGCCCTAGTTCCAATAAACTGTCAAAATTCGAATTCAGGACGTCTAAATGTCTTAGTCCCAATAAACTGTCAAGATTCGAACTTAGGACATCTAGATTTACATTACCAATATACTTTTATACGTAAATAATTCTCTCTAAAAAAAAATTAAAAATCTACATTACCAAAAGTCATTTTGGAAAAATATTACACCCAATAAGATCTAAAAATTAGAATCAATCCCAAATTTTTTGGATTGATACTAAATCGATCTCATAAAATCGTAAATTGGGTCATTTGATTATTAACATGGTTTGATTGAATTGTATATGCTAATATGATTCCAAAAAGTTGGTGGAAAATCCAATATCACAATAAGCAAGGCATTTTTTCCTCTTTATTGTTATGATGCTCTCTATTACTCAATTTATTTTCTGTTACAATGATTATCAAAAGAAAAAAAAAGGAATATTAGCCAAGCTTGAGGAAATATTCTCATACATATATAACCATGTAGGGAATTTCTTTCCAATTTCTTTCTTTAAGGAATGTGATTCACTACAGCCTTGGAGCTTTATTCCAGCTATTGAAACAAGTCGAGATAATCTGTGTGCCATAATTTAATCATTGTGTGTGCAGTATGTGTTTGTAAATCTGTGTGCTTGTGTGTAATTTATGTGGGTGTATGCGTGTCATTCGATGTGTGTGAAGTGTGTGTGTCTGTGTTTGCATGTGATCCTATGTGTGGTTGCGTGTGGAGTGTCCTTGCACGTGATTCTCCTTCTTGACTTATCGATGTCTAACAACCATTTGTTGAGTTAATGATATGATTGCATTGTAACTGTTAAATTAACATCATTGTGAGATTCACAATCAAGTCAAGGGTTAATCAGCAAATCAAATCAATA
Organism: Ilex aquifolium; assembly: GCA_951799425.1. Classification (NCBI taxonomy): domain Eukaryota; kingdom Viridiplantae; phylum Streptophyta; class Magnoliopsida; order Aquifoliales; family Aquifoliaceae; genus Ilex; species Ilex aquifolium. Next base: position 24,533,576 of record OX637407.1, on the reverse strand, counting down.
AATTAAGGATGAGTTTGGTAACATTTTCGTTTTTATGTTTTTTTTTATAAAAAAAACAAAACTAAGTTTTATTTTTTTGTAATAAAAATTAAAAATATAAAACATGTTTGGTAGTCATTTATATTTTAAAATTTGTGAAATCAAAAATAAAAAACTTGTTTAGTATTACCAAAAATTCACCACCCAACCCCACTAACCACCCAACCCCACTGACCACCCAAAACCACCACCCAACCCCACCATGGAAACCCACCACCCAACCCCACCACCGAAACCCATCACCACAACCACCGAAACCCACCACCATCGAAACCCCAACTCCACCACCACTGAAACCTATCACCACAACCACCGAAACCCACCCCCACAACCAACGAAACTCACCCCCAATCCAACCCCCATCATCGAAACCCACAACCCACCCCCACCACCTTAACCACCGAAACCCACTACCCACTCCAGAAACCCACTAACCATCCCTGAAACACACCACTACCTACAAAACCCAACCATGAAACTCCCCAGCAGAACCCATCAGAGAAGGGCGAGAGAGAGTGTGTGTGCTTGCTTGAGAACTAAGAGCTCATTCATAGCTCTTTTGTCACTGGCCTCGTGAGAGAGATGAACGAGAGAAGAGGCAAAAATGGGTAAACAACGCTTTTATAGTGGGAATGAAAAAAACCCTTTTTTGCTGCTAATAGAGTTCGAAGGCTAGACCTCGTTAAATGATTTAAAGGGGCACGCGTGTTTCCATTTTCCCGTGTTTTTAAACACCTCTTTTTATGTTTTTAAAATTTGGGATTGTTTACAAAACAGACTAACCAAAAAATAAATAAAAACACTCTTCAAGCGCGTTATTGTTTTTTTTTTTAACAAAAAAAAAAAACACAAACAACTGGTTACCAAACACTACCTAAGTCTGTAAGCATAATAAAATCACCTACTTATATTTATCCCTTTACCCAAATATATTAATCATACTTATCTTTTAATCATAGTAAATATTTTAACCACTATAAAAGAAAAAAGGTGTTTTGATCGACCTACCCTAGTTATTAAAAATGGAGCTGTTAAAGAGTGGACACCGGCAATTGGGTATTCCGAATCCGTCACGAAATTCAACATGAAATTATCAGATTTGAACGTTCAAGTTATTTTGATAAAATAAGTAGACCCTATCAAAACATTTTGATAAAATAAGTAGACCCTATCAAAACATCAATAAAATGAGTCAACATGAACCCTCTTTAAACATGATAGGAATTCAAACTAAATACGGGCATATCAACTGACAACTCTACACATGACTAGTAAGGGATCGGATCTGAGTCGAACGACACGACTTACATAGTTTTATTTAAAACACGACACGACACAACTCATTAAGAGCCCTCTTACCAGCCATTTTCAACATTTTCACTACTGCCCTTGCCACCTGACCACCATTTGACAAGAAGCACAAATATAAACCATTCAATTTTCATGAGTTGCCCCACCCAAAAGCACCACTGACCTTCACCATCAGAACTACTTAGCCCAGCCTCTGGCACTTAACTGCTGCATTTATTTACAAACCAACTAAATATAGATACATATTTTACTACCTTTACATAAAAGGTCAAAGAACCTGATAAGGGGCATGCCCAAACCAGTCACTTTAACTGAAGTTTTAGCAGACAGCCTTGTTACATTCTGTACCAATGTCTATCTTTCTAAAAAAAAGGTAATGATTTTTCGGTATGGAGTTTTGTTTTGTTGTTACGACAGGCTCCAGCAGTGCCCGCCCCCCTTGTGTTTGGGGGAGTTGGACTGCCATTTTGCTCTTCGAGACTGTATTTCTTTTTTTCTCATTAAAGTTAATACAATTAAAAAAGACTGCAAGGAATTTAGACTCTAGGCATACCCGAGCACTCATGCCTGCAGTTGTTCCATCGTCATATTGAGATATCCATATTGAGCAATAACACATTTTTCCAATTGCATATTCTATCACTGTCTGAGAATCGAATCACGATAATGTGAACGTAGTGGAGCAATATTCAAAAGCATTGGATCACAGTTCCAAAGTACAAATATATGAATCAAATGTTACGGAAGAATAGGTTAATCCAACCCCAACTGTTTTGTTAGGCATTGTGGCAATCCTATTTTAGTTCTAACCAACAGACTGTTAACTACAGATCGGTGCAAGTGCAACCCTATCGTATGTCAGCAAACAGGGTAGGATAAGCTAAGCATGCACTCTAGTTAACTAAGCAATTCTGCAACTGTCTAGAGACAACTCCGTAGCATTCTAGTAAACAAATTTACAATAACTCCTTCCTTGGATATGTTCCTGTAACATGCAATGGATTCTTTGAAATGTAAAAGAGACACCTTTGTAGTTGTAGTTACACTCTAAGAAACGCTTAGCTATGCTGCTACTGTTAGCTAATATTGAAATACAAGGAATATATTTCAATTTGTACAGAATTTTAAGAGTAAAAGCTGTTTGAAATCCAGATAAACTATGTTCTATGGATAATTTCCAGGGGGTGAAATTTCTAGTGGTATACCAGGGGTTGGCTCTAGTACTGCTGCATTCGGTAGTTCCTTTGACACGAGCTCCTGCATTACAAACCAACAAAGCCTCATCTACTTGTCCCAGATGCACTTTCAGGAGGAAGCTAACATATATAACAAGACATTGTGATAACAAAACACATATAGTTGCACAAGTATTACCAGGCGAAATAGGTTTTAAGGAACCAAGTCAGCAAGTCGAAGCTCAAGGACAAATAAAGGAATATAGATTACATTGTGACGTACAAACAGAGGAGTTTGTACACTATTTTTTGTTCAACTCATGAGAAGATATAGAGCACTCCTTAAACTTGGGAGTAATTACCTAGTATTCTTGTGACATGCAGCCCTGGTATGATTGTTCAGCATGTCACCGTGTGGACCATCTAGCAGGAAGCAGCTAATTCTAACTAAGGCATTCATCAGCTCTATAAACATTATAGAAAACTCCCGCCAAAAAATTAAATGTAAGTTTTTTTTTTTATGCTCTGCAAAAAATAAATTTGCACCCTTCAACTTCACTTCCACGGGATCAAATCACTGAAGAAATCCGAATCCCTGATATGGAAATATGAAGGATATAACATGTAAATAGCACACATTTATTCTGTGAACTGAATAGGAAATCCACCACACTGTTGGCTTCCTTATGAATGTGCTTGAATCCAAACCAACTGCAAAAGCACTCATGGCCAACTACATTCTGGACTATAAGCACATTGTCAAACCACGCAAGAATCTCTGTAATTGCGTAAAGCAACCTCTATCTGAACTCCTTTACATCTCAGGTGATAAATCTGAACTCCTTCCACAAAGTTTTCGGCCTTGTTATGTATTTTCAGAATAATTTATCCACTCTTTTCCTTGCTTAACATACTGGAATATCAAATTTTATCACCCATGTTTATTAAGAGGATTTCATCATGTATGTTTCAAACTCTCCAACGGAACCTGAAGTTGAAACCAATGTACTATACCTTATACATCCTCTACCCTATATTCATCAGCATGAATGTTAAACTGAGTCTATATTGTATTCAAGTGGTGGCTTTTACTGTATCTGCCAGAGAATTAACATGTTAAAAAAATATCTATTTTCAGCCTTTGCTATTGTAAGAGTCATCTTAAATCCTTTAGCAACAAAATCCCTTTTGGCACGTCATATCTACTTTGACTAGCCAAATTGTGAAATTAAGTTAACCAGTTATGAACATCTTGATGACATTGTCACAAAATTCTCCAATTCTATCAAGACCCACAAATGTCAAATCGATTGAATACTGAATAGGCAACCATTGTTTCAACAGATTTCCCTAAGAAAACTGATTCTTTACTAGAAGCGACATAAAATTACTGATTCTAGGGGTTCATAAGTAACAGGAATTGTACCTTGAATGACTCTACTGTTCCCTCAGACTGAATTAAACTCGCAAGAAGCCCTTTGCTATCAAGGTCACCATTTTTCATGGGCACGATAAACCTATAAACGAGGTAGAGGCCAATCACTTTCAATGTTCGCTCAAAATAATATATAAACTTAGCGGCTAAGAACAAGGTTATGGCTGCATACTTGGCAGAAAGGATCTTTGCTAGTTGCACTGCATCTTCTTGTCCTGAAACCAATGTAAATTTGGGCAAAAGCTGCTTTACAACAGGTGTGATGACAATGTCAGCCTGTTCCTTCTCCACAAAGCTCTTGTTGTAGACACAGTGCGGTTCGTAGTAAAGAGTCAGCTGGCCTTGTGGAGAAGTAACAAGATACCTGGAGCATACGACTAGTTAAAGTAAACAAGTATAAGGTACCATTCATGAAAAATGGAGGCAGCTAGAGGACAGTGTTCATAACACAGGAAAATCTACCCATTCTCAGGCCTCTGCCAAGGAGGACCCAGAATTGGCCCTGCAGTAGCACAAACTTTAACTTGAGAACCATTGCTCGCTTCAACTACTGAGCTTTGACCAGGTTCTAAATATTCAACCTAAATATATGTGAAAGTAATGTGAGAATCCCTTTACTGTATCACAGTATATTAACAGAAAAAAGTAAAATATTAAGTTTAAGCACAGTTTCTTGTACTATTTTGCTCCAAAGAAGCCACAAGGACAATGAATTGGAGTAGTAATAACAGCAAATATTCTACGAAGTATATGGAATGAAAACTTCATAAGTATTTCTATGCTGAGCAAGGGGAGCAGATGGCAACATTACTCTATCTTATACTCGCCTAGGATGCTAAGCCAATATATGGAACTTAAAAGCTGTTCAAATTGAAAAAAAGTTTATCCAGAGGTTCTGGACTTAAGGTTGAAAGAGACCCAATAAAAAAACAAACTGCACACTTTTTCGAGTCCATTCCTTGCATCCTGTATCCACACTAACATACACAAAAATAGAGAATGAAAAAGAAAATTATAAAAAACATTCGCTGAATGAAAGAAAAAAGAACTAAGAAATATGGCAGAGCCACTTCAGGGAAATGCAATCACAGAAAATTTGTTCTTCCTCTCCTGATGTCCAAACTGATAAGTAGGGCGGCCATCGAATGATTCTTCATCAAACCAGAAGGATAAATTCTAATGTCTAATCTTTAAGCTAAAGTGAAAAATCTACAGGCATACTTCTAATGTCTTGGGAGAATCAGTAATGGGTAGTTTATCCCCAGTAACAACCTTGGACTTCTTTGCTGAATCTTTCCCTGTCACGTTTGATTATTTTTTATAGTTATAACTCATAGTTACCAGAATTCACTAAACTGCTGACGACCCACGATCTAGGTACATCGATCCCGAATGGGGTGGGTTCGCGATTTAGATCACCAAATGTGCGATCCCAAATTGTACACATAGCACAAATATAAAATACATATTATTTAACTATGTGTATATAGATTTATAATTGATGATGCACAAAATTATCTTTGACAAGATCAACAGTCAAGTATATGAATAGGTGTAATTAATGAGCAATCAATGGCAATCAATGAGTAAAAACTGTAAACAGAGAATCAACACAGAGATTTATAGTGGTTCGGTCCGGTTGACCTACGTCCACTCTCGGGAACGGCAGCGGTGACCTAGTGTTCTTTATTGATGAATAATGGTACTCCGGAGAGTTACAGCGCATTGAGGGAGACAGACTTGGTGTAGAGAGACAAAGCTCTCGGTGGAGAGAGGTGTAGTGTGTGTAGAGAGCTCAAGGTGTAGAGGTCTCAAGGAGGTGATGAACATCAGATCCCTCTCCAAGTGGAGAGAGCTTACATTATATAGGTTTACTAAGGCGGTGGGTTGAGGCGGTCACCACTATTTTGGTAAACATAGTTATGGTAGGATTCTACCATATTGGTAGGTACAGTTATGGTAGGATTGGATCTCTGGTGCGTATTCCAATATTTTCTCCCTCGTGTCCCTATTCCGTCGGAGGAGGTCCTGAGCTGGACTAGGCTTGAATTGGAGTGGGCTTCATTGGATCCAGGAGACAAAGGAGGAGGAGGAGGAGACCAGAGGGGTAGGCAGGCACCCACATTGGCGGCGCCCCCTTGGGCGTGGCCAAGTGGGTGGCCTCCCATGGGCGGCGCCCCTTGGTCCCTGGGCTTGGGTTCTTTGGACTCCGTATTGATTTGCGGCCGCCTAATTACCTTTATGCCCTCCGTATTGTTTTACGGCCGCCTAATTCCCTTTATTCCCTCCGTATTGTTTTACGGCCCAGCTCCGAATAGTATCTCCTTTGGGCTTTCTCGGTCCGTTCAAGTTGGGCTTGATCTAGTCAAATTTGAACTCGTCAATAATTATATATTGTTTTAGATAATAGAAAATCAAACACAAATGTAAGATAAATAGTAATTGACTTAGTATTTATGGATGTTCTATGATATAAAATTTTGTATAGTAGTGAAAATAATCTCGATAAGAGTTCCAAAACGAATTACGACCTAAAATACCGTAATAGCTAATCCTACCCCTATCATACCGCGTACTTAAGAAAGTGTTGTACTGCGTACGCGTACCCGTATCACATACTAAAGAAACCCGCGATCCAGGTAACACTAGACTTATAACGTTGCATCAGGCAGTGCTAAAGATTGTATTCCTAACGCTGTGGATCTGGAAAGAACCAATAGAAACTTCGTTCTATATCATTTATAAGTGTAGATCAAAGCTCTTTTATCGAAAACAATCAATATCCAAAATTTTATAGACCAAATTTTCTACTAAACTCGTCCCCTCCTATATTTAGTTTCCAATTTTCAAGTTGGTAATAGTAAGAATGTATCTACATCATTTCAACGAAAGAAATATAATTTGACATATAATCTATATGATAGCCACACTCACAAAAACAGAGGATATGAAATAAATCAGCATATAACTTACTTTGCTGAAAAGAGGATCCAACAGTGCCTTAGCATTGGGAGTTGCTATAACTCTAAGATTTGGTAACTTCTGGGATAGTGGCTTTAAGGTCTTTAAATGACAGTGATCATCAAGGCTTTGCGTAATAAGCAAGCAGTTAATTTCAGGTAGATCACTTAGCTGCACTAGAAGTACATAACATGGAAAATGTTCACTAATCATATTAAAAAAGAACAAAATGGCAATATAAACTAAACAACTAGTCCATTGCTGTATAATGAGAAGCAGCAGTTACAGCCGTTGAAAAGTACCTGGAAATTCTTCAATGTCTTCTTTGCAGCATCATATAGCCAGGGGATTCCAAAATCCAAGTTACCCACCAAGATGGGATCAACCAGAATTTTCAACCCACCCACTTCCCACAACCAACTATTGCCCTAAACCGAAAATTCAACATATAATGATCAAAACTTTACAAACAACTCGGCAAAACCAAGTCCCAACTATTTGCGATCTGTTGCAAGAAACCTGTAATACCATTGTGATGTGTCCATGGATAACCATATTTTTCTTGCACTATTATAGGCCACATTAGGATCTACCTCTACCCTTAAATAACATCTCCAAATTTCCCTTTACTTATTCTCACTGGGACAGTTAATAAGTCCTCTCCAAACCACCTTAGTTAATTCTTGCTTATTGTATTGTTTCCACAATTTGACAAATATATTAATTCCAAGTTCTATCATACCGTCCTCATTTCAAGCAAGGTTAGTTTTTGAACATGTTTGTGTATTGCCTAAAATTCTTATAAACTTCATAGAGTCCAATGAAACACAAAAACCCACCTCCAAGTAAGTGAGTTTGAACACATCAGTGCCAGAATAACCGGACTCCACCGCATTTTCTTCAGAAACCACAGCAGAAACAACCCTACCCAACCTGTAATTGTGTGCCACAGACCATATCATAATATAGAGCATGATTTATATTACATTATACATACATATACATATATACAAATGTGTAAATGTATAAATTGATTAGGAATAGTAATATACCTGAGTTTTGAGAGCTTCATTGCATTGGACTTGATGAAAAGTGGGCATTTCTGAGTTGAGCTGAAATGGGTATTTGAAAATGAGGCCATGGACTTGGTTGTACAGAGTTTGTAGGTGAAATACGAAAGTGGATTGCACTGAACACCCATGGATGCTCAAGATTCAACCACACTGAGAATAGGCTCGTTTTCTTGTTTGTTTACAAAAACTCTTGCTTCAGCTTTTACCAAATAAATCTCCGAAGTATTTAACTGCTTTTTGGTTGATCATGCACTTGAATGGTTTTGAGCTTGCCACTTGGCAAATGATGACTCACTTGTCAAAATGATATATACTTCCCAAATTTTTTTGAGTAATTTTAATTAAGAAAAATGTCAGTCCCACTCTTTCTAAATAGACATATCTTCAATGAGAACCCCACTATTTTCTAAATTTTTTTACATATTAAAATTCGGGTCAATTAAAATTCAATTCAAGCTAATTAAAATTTATTTTTTACGTATTAAAATTCGAGACATTAAAAATTATATTTTTTTACATATTAAAATTTGAACCGATTAAAATTCGATTCGAGTCATTTTTAATCGGCTCGAATTAAATTTTAATCAACTCACATTGAATTTTAATTTGCCCAAATTTTGACACATAAAAAATATAAAATTTAATCGACTCAAATTCTAATACTAAAATAAATTTTAATCAGCTTAAATCGAATTTTAATACGTAAAAAAAATAAATTTTAATCGACTCAAATCGAATTTTAATCGGCGCTAGCAGCTCAGGTTGAGATCGAATTGACTCGAATTTTAATAGGCTTGAATTTTAATAAATAAAAAAAATTAATCAATTTTAATCAAATTTTAATATGTATAAAAATGAATTTTAATCAATTTGAATTTTAATATGTAGAAAAATAAATTTTAACTGGCTCAAATTTTAATCAAATTTTTTGTAGAAAGATTGTTTGGATTTATGTAGGAGTAATTTTGATATTTTAGATATTTTATTTTATTAAAAACGGTGGTTTAACTGCATAGGGTGTCAATGATGTTTACATATAAACTATAAGGGATGCCAATAATGTTTTGAATAATAGAGGTATCCCATTGAAAATATATCTATCTAAAGGGGATGTAGATGATAATTACCCTTTTAATCATGTCTACCCTATTTTTTTTAAATCAATTATTATAAATTCATACCTGAACAATTATCAATTTTCGGACTTGTTTCAGACTTGCCTATATAAATATTCGACATATTGAGGATATGTGATAGATTTTCTAAAAAATAATAAATATTATTAACAATTGTATCAATATTAATGCTATGAGACGTTTGACAACTATACAACCCTCCGATAATTATACTATCCTCAAGTGAATCGTGAGTTATCTTTATTAGATATCTTATAGTTTATGACAACATTACGAAAGTGTGTAATGCTTGGTATTTTTTGAAAATTATTTTCCAAACCTAATAGAGATGGATGAACTTGCTCAAAAAAATGGTTAAACTAAAAAATGTGTGAAAATATGCATTAGTCTACTTACTTGTTACTTAGATATTAGAGATATTTATAGGAAATTATATTGTAAATACTCAGATTGTATAGCTAAATGGATGATTGACTGATTACATAATTGTGGATATAGATAAAATCTGATAAAGTGATAGGTGACCGTCATTCATTGAGAATGTACAATATTGAAGAATAGGTAGGAGAGAGAGACCTAATAGGAGGGCTGAAGTATAGGTTATAATAGGAAATTGAAGAATATGGGAGTTATGATCAAATGACATGTTGAGATATAATTGACTTTATAAGAAATTCAAAGTCTTTTGAGTTTACTGATATTTATAAATAAATAAAGATATATAGTGTATATATACTTCTCCCCTGCCCATCTTTTGCTTCAATAACACAAACTGAGGCATAATACATCGAACCCAATTGATACTAACCCTCAGAATCCTCATCTTCTGAGGGCCTCCTGAACAGATCCTGGTGGTGTTTTGCACACTGCCACCAATTCCAAAACAATGACAACTTCTGAGAAATATGAACAAGTCATCAAACTAGTATCGCTAATCTTATGGCGAGAGAGAGAGGGAAGGAGAGGAGGGAGAGAATAGCTTAACCAATGTATGCTTGAACTCACATAAATAAAAAAAAAAAAACTGTAGTCCTTACAAGTTACAACTCAACAATACCTCAGCAAATCTCTTGCAAGTATAAAGGAAAAAATTTTAGTTCCAAACACAGATGCTTATTGTACAGTTTTGTACATTTAGATTTTAAAAACAAGTGTTCTCTCCCATCTTTGGGGCTGGTAAGGAATAAAAGTAGCTACTTTTACACCTTGGGGTAAAGGCAGTTCATCATGACTTAAGATTTTCTCATGCCAGACAAACTCGTTCTCGTGTTCATACTTTCGAAGCAATCCATTTAAATCGTCAATCTCCTTCTTGATAATCAGTCTCCATGACTCCTCACCCGGTATATTCTTCTGTGCATTATTTAATGCATGACGAAGAACCCCAACTGCAGCACCAATCTGACCAGCATTCTTTAGATCTTCAGCAAGGTGTTTGTAACTTCTTATTTCATGTAGAGCTTTGCCAGATAAAATGAAATCCTGCACAGAACAAAAATCACCGTATATAAATCCAGAAAAGATTAAGAAAAACTCCTCTTCCCACCCCAAAAATACTAATGACGATCCTCCAATGAATGAGATGACAGTAACCAATAAGGAAACAGACACAGACAAGAAGGGAATGATGTGCTTGCGTTTGTTGCTGAAGGAGCACAAAGCAGCTAAGAAAATGTAACAAGGCCAAGAAAAGCGTAAGAAATCACTAGCTGATGTTGTCACATTAGCTCATCAGAGAAGACCGCAAGATTAAGATGGGAATAAAACTCGTGGTATTCTCTAATTTCCCATCTCCATACCATGCTTTTCTCTCATCCTTCTTTTGGATTACCCCTTGTTGTCTTTTTTTTTTCCTATATATTTTTTGAAGTACATAGATTTTCATGTTTCCCTTGTTACTTTGTTATTTAAGATAAATTGGACTATTGAAAAGGGGACAAAAGGAATGGTCCATAGTTCAAATTGACACCAAATTACCAGAAGGTCATATGTATAAGATAGAGTTAGGAGTGAAGAAGAGTAGAAAGCAAAGAAAAGACTACATCCCAGATTCCCAGTATACCCCCAGGTATACGTTTCACCGAATTCAGGTTCTTCACAGACTAAGGTTCTAATAGAAGTCAACTGTTATTTTGATAACATTTCTTCTCAAGAGTAAGATTTTTAGGACATGTATAATAGAGTATTCTATGTGTTACTCGTGTTATTTATGACTTTCTCTTGATGCATCACTCATTTTGAAAAATAAGGGGTCTCTGATATTCCCATACAGGATAGCGGACTCTGCTTCCCCATCCATATTCTTCTATGCATAAAGATTTACAAGAGAAATCACATCTATATATTCTTTAATCTCTCCATTACAAATTGGACCCTACATATAGTTTGTGTGTAACATACACACCAAACACATAAAATAAGTTTACATTGATTTAGTAAATTTACATATTTCTCAAGCACAATACTTGAGCTAGACAGACTATCACCACATTTTACTATAGTTCACTTCATTAAGTGGTACATCAGACACAAAGGAGCATATTACTAGTTCACTACCATTCTGGGGGAAAGGAAAGTAGTAAAAAAATTGAGCCATTGATTACAACTTTAACAAGAAAAGCTCTTGGAATAAAGCAACTCCAGTGTGGGGACCTTCAAGAACAGGAGGGAGGGAGAGACAAAAGGGAAGGTATAATCATGTGTCTATTTGTATTGAGAATTTTCACAAGTTCATCAATTAACTGAAAGAAGATAACCAGAAACATGACAAACTGACAGAAAGTGATCAAAGGTTAAAAAATATTTTAAAGAAAGCCAACCAGAGCTTTTCTCTGAACGAAAATTATTTTCCTGGTGCTCTTTATACTCACGGAAACAGTTAAAAAATTCTGTCAAACAGCAGAATAATGATATCATCACAATTAACAATGGGCAATTATATATGTGTAGTCTCCATGCCACACTTGCATCCCCCAACCCCTGGCAAAAAGGGTACAATTGATAAAAAAAAAAAATTCTATATAGGGATCACACAAAAGGCAAACATACCACAAAGCGCGATGAAATGTCTTTGAACTCTCTGGTTGATGAATGTAAAATACCAGTGGCTTCATCAAGTAACTGTATGACACCATAGTGGAGCTTTGCCAAAAGACCTCCACTGTTTCCTTTTTCTTCAGCTTTCCTTATAGTTACAGTCTAGAAATTTTCAGGGAAAAAAGGCCATTCAAGAACAAACAGAATTGTTATCAACCACCAAAGATTAAAAGAGTAAGTTGGTGAAACAGATGATGCAGGCAATTTGTAGCCACAAGGCAGTAAAAGCCTTAAGGAGCATACTAGAGATAACTGACACAGACCTGGGCCTCAGCCAAGCAAATGAGGCTCATAACAGAAGACACACTGTATGTAGCTTCAGGCGGCCGCTCTGGAGTCAATGCAGGCTGTAAAGAGGGAAGAACCTCATAGGCGAGATAGTGATAAACTCCTGCAGCTTTTCTAAAAAGTGTGGCCGATTGCACCATATCTACAATGATGCACAGGAGATAGATAGAACCATTATCAATTCAAACATATTGTGTAAGATGTGTTTGATAAATTACTGTTACCTTCTGAAAGAACTTCTGAAGCCCATTGTCGAAGCAGTGCACCATAAAGGAAAAGGGCCATACCAAGCTCAAAGCGCAAACTATCAATCTGGAAAAACTTTGGGCCCATAAGATTAAAGAAAGGCGACGATGCAAGAGCACTGCTCCATCTTATTTTAAGGTCCAAAGTACAGTAAACCATCCTGGAGTTGTCACCAATCAAGTCAACATGGTGAACCAAATTCTCCAGTAATGGCAAGTATTGTTCCAACCTTTGGACGTCCTGAGAAATTTTTAAGGAAATAAATAGAATGAGAACAACATATCATATGTTGTCACTTACTGATCAGATTTGGACGCAGTAAGCAGTTAAATGATGAGATCTGGAAGTCAAGACCATTTAATTACACAAGTTTATCTGGTAGATTTAGCATAAATGATGATAAAAAGACTTTCACGTGTAGTTTATTGGAATCAAGCAATGGCCCAAATAGAAAAAGGCTGACAAGAAGCAACATTGAGGACTTTCATTTTTCATGGAGTCATTGCAAGATGTCGGCTAAAGAAATATTACCTGTTCACACTGCGAAGTTAACCCCCCAGACATTTCCCTAGCAATGGCATCTGTAATGAAGCTGCTCTTGTTAATAGACTCCTCAATTACTCTACGCTTGGAGCTCAACTCTTTGAGTTGCTCCAGTGTGCCAGAATCACGAGCAGGGAATATGCCTTCAAACACAATCTGTCACAGCCAAAATCATTGCACTAAAACCCTAATGAGTGAAAAAAAAAAACCCAGCATAATGCAGGTAGCAATACAAAAAAAAAGCATTTGTTGAGACGATTCATCACATTGCATCCTTTGGATGTCATGCTTGAGTTTTCTCGAGGAAATATGATTCATATAATAGAGAAAACAATACTACAACTTTGAATATAGAGATTTGACAATTTATGCTACATATGGTTGCATTGATTGGACTTTAATGAAAATCCCAACACCATGAATAAGAAAGGAGTCCTTTCTCTCCATGTGTGTGTGTGTTCTCTGGTTATTCCTCCCCCTGCCCCTGGAAGCACTTGGGGTCTCTGGAATTTAGCATCCATTCCAATTCTGTTGTTACATTAAATAACCAAAAGAGAAACTGGAACATGAGCAGCCTCCAAAACCTAATTCCAAACCCCCCCATACCATATAAGTGAGAAAAAAAATCCTTAAGAAAGCAGAAAAATCCCTCATAAAAAGAGTTTACTTCTATGGATTCTTCTAATATCCAGACCGCCCGAACAACCAAGCACCATTCACTTCAGAACACCACAATAATTACATCAAAGGCAGTACAACCATCCTAACACACGCCAGCTTTCTATCGAAAGGATTCAACCTTTCCAATTACACCTTTTTGCCGTCCTTTTATTGTTGGAATTGATTGGTTGTACCTATCTGATAATCCAATATGAGTGAGTCACTAGTCCTGACAAACCAAGATACAATGCTAAAAGAATACTCGATTAAAAAAACAATTCAATCATACCAATGTGAACATTCAGAGACAACTGCACAAGTAGTAATGCAATTAGATCACCTTTGACAAAGTTTCTACCCACCCAAAAGAATCCAATAAGGGTTCCTCAACTACGGACTGTACACTATTTTCCCAATCCCAATAACCCTTAATGAACAAATTCCCATTATACACAAACAAAGTTGGAACCCTACTATGAATAATCAAATAGACACAAACCCAACGCAACTAGCAGAATGATACACTTTGGAAGCAATTCAACTGTACACTCTTTTCCCAATCCCAATAACTCTTAAAATGAATAAATTCCCATTATACACAAACAAAGTTGGAACCTTACTATGAATAATCAAATAGACCCAAACCCAATACAACTAGCAGAATGACACACTTGGGAAGCAATTCAACCTCAGTTCTACACATCTTAGAGCTTAAATGTGAATCAGTACATAACGAACAACAGACTACCTGCTTGGTTTTGAGTTTTGAAGGGTCCGGAAAATGCATCATCATCTTTCACAATCCCAATTAGACGCTAACAAACATAAAACAAAATGAGTAGCAAATCTTTCTGTCTTGATCTTCACTTGGATTTCATTACTACAATAAGCATCTCTCTCTCTCTCTCTCTCTCTCTCTCTCTCTCTCTCTCTCTCTCTCTCTCTCTCTCTCTTTTGAATGATTGCGAAGACTAGACAAAACCCAGGTTCTAATTTGATCCCAAATAGGGAAACAAAACAAAATATGAATATTGGAATCCAAACCGGGTTTGTAGGCTATAATTCAAACAAGCACTAAAGCAAAGAAAGAGAGTGGAAATCTGTGATGAACCCACCTCGAAAGAGGGTCTTTAGAGTTTGAAAACTACGAGAAACACTGACTATTGTGAATTTCTACGCCTATTAGAGCTATAAGCAGAGAATTAATGCCGTCCTTCACTATCGACGCTTATTCATGGTAGTTCTCAATCTCTCTCCTCACATTGTCGTTTCCTTCTTCGCTAAGAATACCGATGGCGTTGAGAGTTGAATTATGTGGACCACACTGTGGGCTCCCGCGGGCCCACTCCTTTGTCTTCCACTGAGTTTGGGCCATATGACTTCTTTCCAGCCCAAATTATTTCAAAAAATCCTCAATTTTTTTATTTAGATTTTTTTATGCAAATTTGGAGGCCGGTCCTCATAGATGGACTTGTTTGGAGATAAGTCCTGCAAGAAAACTTATTTTGTTTGAAGTCCATTTTTTGTGACTTTTACTATTATACCCTTATTTATTAAAAAACCTCAAACGGCATGTAACTTGCCGTTTGTACAGTAGACGGAGTAACCCTTCGGTGTCGACTAGGAACACGAAAACTCCCCATCCATTCCAGGCAACAAATCCGGCAAAAATCCATCAAAATCTATATCATCTTCCTTCTCCGAAAATCATAAACTATCATTACCTAAAGTGATTTGGTTTCAAACTGCCATTACCCCAATCGGCATTACCCATACCGAACTGGTTTCAAACCTCTACTACTCAAATCGCCATTACCCAACTCTTTCACTTCAAAATTTGTACTGGTTTCAAACCATAAGACCGAAAATCGGTTTTACTCCTCAAGTTTCATTGTTGACGTTACAGTTGGTTTCGGCATTCAAGACTTTTTCGTAAAAGCTTTGGGATTCTTAAAAAAATAGAGAGGTATGTTTATTTACATGATATTTGATGTTTGTTTTAATGTTTTATATCAACATTGACAAACTATATCGTTCATATTGTCGTTTTTTTTTTTTGAAAATAAAATTGAGATTTCTTTGTTACTATATAACAGATTTGGGTATTATGAATTTTTTTTTTTTTTTGCTTTGTGTTATACATTCGAAATTGATTGGAACTGGAAAGTGACATTGTATTTCGGCAATAACAAAGGAAAAAAAAAAAACGAAAACTAATCAATTCTAATTCTAATAAAATCACGAACAGTAACATGAAAAATAAACTTTGTACCTAATTTCAAAATAAAAAAAATAATTCCGGTGAAAAAAAGTTGCAATACGAATTACCGGTAAGTAACATAGAATTTCCGGCGAATGACTATCAATTTACGCTAAAAAGTCCAAAACAGTACTAGTATTCATATTATATAAATCAGCAAATTACAATGAAAATACCTCAGCAGATAATAGTTAATCATATTATGTAAATCAGCCAATTACAATGAAAATATCTCAAGAAATAAAGAACCAGTAAGTTTACCTGGAATCACAGCAAAATTCGAACTCCCAATTGATGCTTGTATCACCTTCGAAACTCCTATCAAAGACAAGTGACGTAGCGGTATCATGTGAAGAAGAAGGACACCGCCTGCTTCCTAGAAAAAAATAACGTTCGAATTTCCTGTGAGACAGAAGCTTGACGTAATAGACAATGAACTTCCTATGCTTCAGAAATTGAAATTTGAATTTGAATCTGTTAATGGAAAATTTTGAACTGAATTTGAGACAATAGCCCATTAATTTTGACGTAATTCATGCAGTCGAATATGATATATTATATTTCCATAAAAAACTGAATATATCTGTTACCATATATATCTCAAAATATCTAACCTATAACTTTCCATAATTGTCCAAGATTAACACCGTTAGGGGTATTTTTGAGATAAAAAAAATGGACTTAAGTCAGTATATATAATTTTAAACATGGACTTAGCCCCTTATAAGTTTCCTTGTTGGACTTATCTCCAAACAAGTACATCTAGGGGGACTCACCTCCAATTTTCACATTTTTTTTCCCAGGTAAAAAAGTGATCTGGGATGACAAGGTGTAACAACCCCACGACGTTACCTTGAGATTTCTATCTGTTGTAAAATGTTCGATTTGAACCATAGCTACTAATCTGGGGGGTTCAAGCTCGTCAGCAACACCACAATTTTTATTACTATGCAGCAGTATCTGATTTACAGGGACTACTACCGTAAGTAAGATCAAACCCACAACCATCGGAAGAGGGCGGGACTTTCACATTTTGCAGAATTTTATTGATTTACTATCAAAAAAAAAAAAAAAACAACAACAACATATTGGTTGAAACTGAAAAGTCACCTCCTGCCATTTGCAAAAAAAAAAAAAAATTGTCACTTTTGCTGGTAAGCGACAGGTATGGATTTATAATTTCTTGAAAATGGTTTTCTTAATCTATATAATAAAACATAAGAGAATTGAATCTTATACCCAACATATTTTCCCCCCCAAAACTATCACATCCAACCTAACCCAACCCAGAGCAACGGCTCCCTGGCAAACACAGAGCAACGACTCTCCCTTTGATGTCCCCTCTCTCTTGCCTCCTCCCTCTTTACTCTCATCTCAGTCTCTTCTCTCTCAGTCTATTCACTTCTCACTCACTCTATGTCAAATAGACAGGCGGCGAGTCACTTCCCCAAATCCATGTCGGACAGGCGGCGAGTCACTTCCCCAAATCCATGCCGGATAGGCTGCGAGACAGACACAACCACTTCAGGTAATCCCCCCATCCTTCTTCCCCCTGCGCAAACACCCTCCCCTCCATCCCTATTCTGCGCAAACATCATCTTCTCCCCTCCCCTCTTTCTGTTTCTCCCTCCCCTCAATCACCACCTCCTCACTCTGTCTCGCGCGCGCTAGAGATCAGCTCCCAGCCCCAACAGCACTCAGACAGCCGTTCTTTAATAGTTCTAGAAGTTTGAGACCCCAATTTTGTGTCGCCGTCCAAAGCCAGCCCTAGTATAAAAGTCGTTATGTAGTTGACCTGGTTTTTCTGGGTTTGTTTGGTTTTGCTCATGGGTTGGTTAACTTGGTTTGGAATCGTGCATGGATTTTGGTTTAACTTTTGTGGTTGATGGTTGCATTAATTCGAGAAGCTTTTAAGACTCTTATAGTTTGGTGGCAAATTATTTTGCTCCGCTACTGTAAAATAAGTTGACAACTTATTGTGCTCCGGTACTCTTTTTTCTGAAATTTGTTAAAACCCTTTCTCTTTCATATAGATTTGGATGTATATGTGGTTCTTTA
The DNA here is from genome assembly GCA_951799425.1 of Ilex aquifolium. Classification (NCBI taxonomy): domain Eukaryota; kingdom Viridiplantae; phylum Streptophyta; class Magnoliopsida; order Aquifoliales; family Aquifoliaceae; genus Ilex; species Ilex aquifolium. The sequence goes on along the minus strand of OX637407.1, from coordinate 24,515,295 downwards.
ATGATCTTTTTATGTAATTTGTTAAAACCCTTTCTATGTTCAAGTAAAGAAATTGAAAGAGAACCACAAGTGGTTTTTTGGAAACTGTATCGCTGTTCAAGCCACTGAATCGAAAATCAAGAGAGGCGTTAGACTCTAGCCAAGTTAAAATTGGGTTACATCAGTTGTTTGTTGAACCTCAATGGAAAGCTGCGGAGTTGGAAATTAGTTCAATTTTAGCTTGTGGTATTTTTTTTCCTAATGATTTAATTATGATCTGCTACAAAACTTTGTTCAAAAAATAAATAAATGCTACAAACCTTCAAGCAGTTTCTGTATTATATTTTTGTACAGTTGTACTGTGAGGCTAAAATAATGACTGTGAAACTATCAAATAAACAGTGTTTAACATGGATGTTTGTCCAGTTCAGTGTGAGATTGGAATGATTCAGCAATTTTTTATAACTTCACGGAACACTTGAATAACCAGTTATTGTAATAGAAAAATATGTCTTTTTTGAAGGACTGTTTCTGTTTGAATCCTTGAATTTTGCTGAATACTCCAAATTTATGATGGAATCTTCCCAAATCTTGCCAATTCAAATTCGAGCATCTAGGAATGTTACCAATTCACATCACCCACCCACGTTCCTCACATCCCTAACCCACCTACCCATCCACCCACCCACACACGCACACTGCACAAGAAGTGTTCGTCAAAATGCCTAAGAAAAATATTGCCCCAAATGAACACCTGAAAATGTGCGTGTGTGATGATGAATTTATAGTGAGGACATCATTTCTACTGAGATTATAGAAATTCTTATTTATTTGTTACGAAATCGACCATAGATCAATTTTCTCTTTTATTTGTGAATATTGAATACAGACCCAATTTTGAGCTTCATGTTACTCCTCTCAGCATAGTATCAGGGTAATCGCTATAAGGTGGCCATTGTCCTCATTTCCACTAAGATTATGCATCGTATCTGTGTAATCGCTATAAGGTGGCCATGTAATAAATTATTACCTTTTGCTACAATATGATTTGGAGTGTGGATAAAATTTTTAACTTGAGGATGTGTGTTAAGTTGTTAACATTGTTCATACTTTCCTATGAATGACACAGGTCTCAACTATTGTATATATATATGTATGTATTTATAATTTTGAAATTGTTCTCACAGGTGCTTTTTGCATGATTGGTGGTTGAAAAGAAACTTACTGTTGGGCTTACCTAAAATTCATGTAGTTACCTCACATCATTATTCTTAAAAATTATTAATCTAGGTAGTTGCAGTATTGATTTTTCTGCTTTTAGGTTTGTCGTAACCAGCTGTTACATGTAATAGCCAATGAAATGCAATTCCTATGAATTATGTGTTGTGTATATAGCAGTTATAACCTCACAAAAACCACAACGAACAATCACATAAAAACCAGCAGCACAATCGCAAACACACATAGAGTTTAGTACGTGTCCGAGTTCAGTGCTTGATTATTTCGCGTTCAAATTCAATGTTTGATTTTTTTTAGTTGTACCGTATCTTCAGGCACGGGTTATCCCTAGTACATTTATAAAACTAACTAAATTATTTTTTGTTATACATACCTCTATTTTACTAGAAATTTATAGAGTGGGAACATACTAGGAAGTTTCGAAAACCTTTATTCGTCAATTCCTAAAAGAGTAATGCTACATGAACTTAAAAAGTAAACTTAATAATTATAACCATTAATTTTACTGTGGATCTCAGCATTTATTGGGACCCACTATCTATTAAATAGTTGGGATTATCAAGTCTAATTTTAAGTCTATCTAGCATTACTCTTCCTAAAAAAAAATTTGTTAGGAAAAATTTTAGCAACACCTCTTTTAGTTTATCATATCTTCAAGGACATCCTCTCTATTTTATGAATCTTCACTAATACCCCTGTCAGATTAAAGGTGTTAACTAAAATGTAATTTTACTAAATTTTTCATGATATATTTGAGAAAAAACTTCATCCACACCCATTCTGGATAGGCATATCTTCAATGAGACCCCTTCAATTTTTTAAATTTTTTTACCTATTAAATTTCAGACCGATTAAAATTAGATTCAAGTTAATTAAAATTTATTTTTTACGTATTAAGATTCAAGTCGATTAAAAATTATATTTTTTACGTATTAAAATTTAAGCTGATTAAAAAATAGTTTTAATTATTTTTAATCAACTCGCATTGAATTTTAATCAGCCCGAATTTTGATACATACAAAAATATAAATTTTAATCAACTAGAAGCAAATTTTAGTCAGCGCTAAAATCTCAAGTAGAGCTCAAATCGCCACGAATTTTAAAAAGTAAAAAATAAAATTTAATAGGCTCGAGTGTTAATATGTAAAAAGAATAGTGAAAATTGGTGTTGAGTCTTCCTTAACGGACTTATAATGAGTTTAGTCCATCAAGAAAATTTATTTGGGGATAAATCTGTTTTTAATCTTACTAATAAATAGTTAAGTCCACTATTTTTTTAAAATTCCAAAATACTCTTACTTGAAAACAACTTTAAATTAGTTTCCCAACTTTGGAATTGTTATCCATTAATTCTCTATCAATGAAGATATGTCACTAATTTTTTTTACATAAATTTAAAATTCAAATTCAAAGAACAATTGATATTCTCTCTCTCTCTCTCTCTCTCTCTCTCTCTCTCTCTCTCTCTATATATATATATATATATATATATATGACTCATATGGACTCGTCGAAGTAGATTATTTATTTTTGATTTAAATGTTACTATTTTTATTTTTGAATGTTATTATTTTCAATTTTTAATGTTCTATGTCACTGTTTTTTTTACCATGTTATTGTTTTTGTTTACATGTTACTGTTTTTGGCGGACATGTTACTGTTCATATTACCGTTTTTGTTGACCATATTACTATTGTTATTTTTTCAAATATTAATACTCAATGTTATTATTATTTTTTTTGTGTTTAAATGTTACTATTTTTTTTTTTTTTGAATGGTACTAGTTTTTGTGTTTAATGTTACTATATGTGTGTGTGTATATATATATATACACACACACACACACTAGGGATAACCGGTGGTTGAAGGCACTGTGCAACTAAAAAAAATCGAACATTGAATTTGAACGCGAAATAATCAAGCACTGAACTCCAACACGTACTAAACTCTGTGTATGATTGCAACTGTGCTGCTGGTTTTTATGTGATTGTTCGTTGTGGTTTTTGTGAGGTTATAGCTGCTATATACACAACACATAATTTATGGGAATTGCATTTCATTGGCTATTACCTGTAACAGCTGGTTACGACAAACCTAAAAACAGAAAAATCAATACTGCAACTACCTAGATTAATAATTTTTAAGAATAATGATGTGAGGTAACTAGCTGGATTTTAGGTAAGCCCAACAGTAAACTTCTTTTCAACCACCAATCATGCAAAAAACACTTGTAAGAACAATTTCAAAATTATAAATACATACATATATATACAATAGTTGAGACATGTGTCATTCACAGGAAAGTGTGAACAATGTTAACAACTTAACACGCATCCTCAAGTTAAAAATTTTATCCACACTTCAAATAATATTATAGCAAAAGGTAATAATTTATTACATGGCCACCTTATAGCGATTACATAGATACTATGCATAATCTCAGTGGAAATGAGGACAATGGCCACCTTATAGTGATTATCCTGATACTATCCTGAGATGAGTAACATGAAGCTCAAAATTGGGTTTGTATTCAATATTCCCAAATAAAAGGAAAAATTGATCTATGGTCGATTTCGTAACAAATAAATAGGAATTTCTATAATCTCAGTAGAAATGATGTCCTCACTATAATCTTAGGCATTTTGACGAACACTTCATGTATAGTGTGTGTGTGTGGGTGTGGGTGGGTGGATGGGTGGGTGGGTTAGGGATGTGAGGAACGTGGGTGGGTGATATGAATTGGTAATATTCCTAGATGCTTGAATTTAAATTGGCAAGATCTGGGAAGATTCCATCATAAATTTGGAGTATTTAGCAAAATTCAAGGATTCAAACAAAAACAGTCCTTCAAAAAAGACATGTTTTTCTATTACAATAACTGGTTATTCAAGTGTTCCGTGAAGTTATAAAAAATTGCTGAATCATTCCAATCTCACACTAAACTGGACAAACATCCATGTTAAACACTGTTTATTTGATAGTTCTACAATCATTATTTTAGCCTCACAGTACAACTATACAAAATTATAATACAGAAACTGCTTGAAGGTTTGTAGCATTTATTTATTTTTTATTTTTTGAACAAAGGTTTGTAGCAAATCATAATTAAATCATTAGGAAAAAAATACCACAAGCTAAAATAGAACTAATTTCCAACGCCACAGCTTTCCATTGAGGTTCAACAAATGTAACCCAATTTTAACTTGGCTAGAGTCTAACACCTCTCTTGATTTTCGATTAAGTGGCTTGAACAGCGATACAGTTTCCAAAAACCACTTGTAGTTCTCTTTCAATTTCTTTAGCTGAACATAGAAAGGGTTTTAACAAATTACATAAAAAGATCATTAAAGAACCACATATACATCCAAATCTATATGAAAAAGAAAGGGTTTTAACAAATTTCATAAAAAAGAGTACCGGAGCACAATAAGTTGTCAACCTATTTTACAATAGCGGAGCACAATAATTTGCCACCAAACTATAAGAGTCTTAAAAGCTTCTCAAATTAATGCAACCATAAACCACAAAAGCTAAACCAAAATTCACGCACGATTCCAAACCAAGTTAACCAACCCATGAGCAAAACCAAACAAACCCAGAAACCAGGTCAACTAAATAGCGACTTTTATACTGGGGCTGGCTTTGGACGGTGGCACAAAATTGGGGCTGACTTCGGACAACAACACAAAATTGAGGTCTCAAACTTCTAGAACTATTAAAGAGCAGCTGTCTGAGTGCTGCTGTGGCTGGACACTGATGTCTAGTGCGCGCGAGAGAGAGTGAGGAGGTGGTGATTGAGGGGAGGGATAAACACAAATAGGGGAAGGGAGGAGATGGTGTTTACGTAGAAGAGGGATGGGGGGAGGGTGTTTGCGCACAGGGGGAAGAAGGATGGGGGGATTACCTGAAGTGGTTGTGTCTGTCTCGCAGCCTGTACGGCATGGATTTGGGGAAGTGACTCGCCGCCTGTCTGTCTGACATAGATTGTGTGAGAAATTAAGAGACTGAGATGAGAGTAAAGAGGGAGGAGGTGAGAGAGAGAGGACATTAGGGGGATAGTCGTTGCTCTGTGTTTGCGAGGGAGCCGTTGCACTAGGTTGGGTTGGATATGATGGTTGGGTTGGGTTGGATGTGATGGTTTTGGGGGAAAAATATGTTGGGTATAAGATTCAAGTTCTCTTCTGTTTTATTTTATATATATATAAATACTAGCAATGCGCCACGTGCGTTGCACGTGAATAGTTTTCGTACATAAAAATTGATATACTATATTAGTATACTAGTAATAACCCATGCCTGAAGTCACGATATAACACAAAATTCGAGCCCAAAAAAATCGATCTCATTATATTAAATAATAAATTTATTTTCTTAATTTCTTTGATTACATCATTCAAAAATTATTTTTACCCATTAATTTCTTTAAAAAATTGACAAAATTTTCTCAAAATACACAATTCGATAAAATTTTCTCAATATATGTATACTATCATGTATGGATAATATCTGAAATAAAAATTATGTTAAACTATAAATTAATTAAATATTAAATGATTGAACATTTGATAGAAATGAGTGATGTGATGGTTTTGGAGGAAAAATGTAAAGGGAATAAAATTCAACTTCCTATGTGTTTTATTATATAGATGTGTATCTGAATTAAATATTATCTCAAATTTATCAGACTAAATTTTTCATTACTCATGTTCTATTATAGGATTATGAAAACTTGATATATTTCTAAAATTTGTTATTCTAACTATAAGAAAAAAGAAAAAAAAATAGTTAAAGTTCATTTTTTTTTAGAATTTTGTGATTCAGAGTGATTTTTTAGTAATGTTTGAGAAATTAAATTTTTTGAAATTCATTCGATTAGGATTAGGATTTCACTTATAATTCCTTGAATAAAATAAAAATAATTGTCAATATACTACTTATTTTATTGGAACTTTACTGTAATTAAGAATTAGTTAGGTCAATTAGGATAATATTTAATATAATACTCTATAATATATATTTTAAAACATATCAAAATTTTAAAAATTTTAAGTTTTACTTAAGAATACACTACAAACTATTTTCACATAAAATCTTAATACAACTTAATTTTTTTTTTTGTAAACTGAAAAATTATATTGATGTAGCATAAATTAAATTTTAAAAAATTATATATATATATATAATTATTTTTTATCTTAAAAATAAAAAAGTTAAAATTGCATATAATGTTATCTTTGCATATGAGATGAATAATGTTAGATTGATGAAGTTTTTAAAAGTTTTTTGAATAATTTATTGAAAATATAATGATGCATATTTTTTAAAGATAATATAGTCAATAAATTTTTTTCAATGAAATTGATATTTATATAGAGAGAATAGATAATTAAAATAGATGTTAGAGGTAATTTAGATATTTAAATACATAATAAGATAATGGATAATTTAGATTTTTAATTGTGAAATAATAGAGTAGTCTTTTTAATTTTTTATAAGGGTAAAATAGAGAATCAAAAGTTTTTCATGTTAAAATACTTTTATTATTAGTGTATAGTGTATAGTATATGTATATATAGATATAGATAGATATGAGAAAGAGAAATAAATAGTCTTATTCTATATATGGATATAGATAGATATGAGGGAGAGAATTTTAATGTTAGTTAAACTCATAAAATTTAGGAATTGTTAGTTTTTAAATTTGTTTTAATTAAACATAACTATTGGGGGTATTTTGGACAATGAAGATCAAAATGGACTTATTATTAAAAAAGTTTCATTGATGGACTTATCACCAAATAAGTTCACAAAGGGGAATGACCTCCAAATTTCTCAAAAGAATAAAATTTAATCAGCTCAAATTTTAATACGTAGAAAAATAAATTTTAATCGAATTTTATGTAGAAAGATTGTTTGATGTGTATGTAGGGGTATTTTTTATATTTTAAATGATTTTTTTTTGGTTAAAAATGGTGGTTTAATGACATGGAGTGTCAGTGATATTTTTTATAATAGATGGGGTGTCCTTGAAAATATAATTAATTAAAAATGATGTGGTTGAAATTTTTCCTTTTTGTTACAAATATAAGCTTGACATTTTGTATAGCTACCATAGAGACAAATAAGATGAAATTGTTTCCTAAGGAAAGAAGAATAAGTTGAAGGAGGAGTATAATAGGAAAAAATAGGGAAAAAAATGGACAATTTGACAATGGGAGAGGATAAAGATTAAAAAAAAAAAAAACAAAGTGCGAGGAAAAACTTTAAAAGATTTATTTTTACATTTTGTCAAATCTTACAATAAGGACGAATTGTAAAACTTAGACGCCTCGATTTCGAATTTTAACAACTTTTTGCCCCCAGGTCATGAGGGATAAATCTCTCATGAAGTCCTAACGTGGATGATCTGTTTTTGACCGAACGGATGAGGAATTAGTTGACATGCACGTAAATTAACCCGAATGCCTCTGACTGTTAAAAAAAAAAATAGTCCTAAATGATTTCAATATACAACTTTTTAATATAATGTCATTAAACAACTGGTATGCACCAAATATTTATATGGTGTTTCAACATTAATATGTAACTACCAAATTTGGTTTTATTATGACTTTTTTATTTTTGGAAATTTCATTTAGGAAATATGATATTGCTATTTTTGTCTTTATTAAATAATATTACTCCACAAAATTAATCTCTTCAAAATTAACAGGTCACATACTATTCATTATATATCTCATAATTAATGAGAATCTATCTTGTAATAAATGAAAATCTCGTGTATTTAAAATGAGCGTACTCACCCCAAATAGGTAATCCAGTGGAGAAAGGGACGAGCCAGATCATATAGAGCAGGAGCGGGGGTGAGAGTGCAACAACATCAACATTCAAAAAAAAAATTGAGAGTGAGAGCATCTTAAGAACATTATATTATATGCATACAGACATGCATTTACTCATCAAAATTTAATATAAATAAATTATAAAAAATTAAAATTTCATGTACAACTATGAAACACTATTTAATTTTTAAATATATGTTGGTTATAAAGTCTTAAAATGACAATAACAATTTACAAATATTTTTTTAGTTTGATATGTATCTCTTAGGTCTAAGTGAGTACTTCATAAATAAAAAATTTAGTAATAATAAGAAAGTATATAATGCAAATTAGTTGAATTCGCAAATTAAAAAAATGAAATTGCTATAAATTGAGAATGCGAATTCGTTCCCCGAGCTTTAGGAGTTTAGAAAAATTATGTAAATAAAGGAACGAGTTTGTAAATTCAAACGTTATGAGTTCAAAATTTGATAATCTCTTAATACTAAGTAAGAAGTAATTTATCCCTCGTGAATTTTTTAATCCCGGTATGGATGACCTGTCTTTAAGTAGACCGAAGAAAAGATTAATCAAAGTCCGCGTAATTTGAATCAAACTTACACCACTCCAAAAAAATAGAAAATGAGTGCACCTGTCCCGGTTAAACCAGCCTCAATACCAACCTCTATTAAACCAGCCTGCGTTGGACCCCTATTACTACTTATACTACATTTGGATCATTAATAAGAACATCCTTAAATATTCATGAGAATAGGAGAGAAGGCAGATTTGAAAGCACAGTAGTTCACCCTCCATCGCAGAGCGGGTTGAATACTTGAATCTGATTTGAATCTAGTGGGAGAGAAAGCGTAAAACCTGCCGAAGTTTACTGTTGATTGGCATAGAGTACGGGTAGTCCGCCGACTTTCAACGGCAGTAGTTGAAAATCGTTTGAAAGAGCAACAAAAACCATTTGATTGGGACATTTTGACGAACACATGGCGAACAAACAGTTGATCGTGGCCGTTGAAGGCACCGCTGCCATGGGTCCCTTCTGGCAAACCATCGTCTCTGATTACCTCGACAAGATCATAAGGTACTCTCGTATCATCTCCCTCTGACACTTTATATAGACAATAGATATACACACAGGCATATACCCCTGTTTGTTTTAATGAGGTTGGATTGACTGCTTTACAACGTTAGGGCTTTGTGTATTTGCAGAATTCTCGGAGTATGAACGGGATTAGTGTTTGTTATGGTACCCTTTTTGGTTTTTAATGTTATGATGATTTATGTTTTTTGATTTTATATTTTTTTTGTAGTGCCTGGCATTGCAACAGCTTTGTTTAATTCATGAAATTCGCTCCATTGGTGGAAAAAATTTGAATGGGGTTGATGTGATCGAGAGGGTAACCGTTCAAGTTCTATTTCTAGCTACGGGTAGGGCTATTGCTTGGTGAAATAGATAAAGCATGGGCTGTTGAGCGTGGGAATACTGGTTTGAGTTGTAACTACGTTGTGCTAACATAATTCGACTGTTACTGTCAAAACGAAAACTTAAGAAATGTTGGGGTGTATGGTTTCAACCAGTCCCAGGACATCTTTCCCAACACCCTGAATTGGTGGACAAAATTGGGTATTGGCTTCTTATATATGTGTTGAAGAGAACAATTTGGTTTGATGGCCGTCCAGTAAAGGAAATCAAGATCACGTTAGTAAATGAAAGATTTTGACCAAAAACCGTGTCAATTTAGAGTTTTGAATAAGGGATGGGACAACCCATTTTAACTGTTACATTTATTCTCAAAATTTTCTCTGCCTGCTTGTGTGTCTGACTTTTGCATTCACTTTGTCTTCTTTTTCTAAGTTTGATTGTCGCTTCATTATCTTTCCAAAACCAAGTTATCAACTCTAAATGTAGGTTATTTGTTGCCTAAGTATAGGTAAAGTTAATTTCTCACATATATGAACCTAAGTTCCAGGTAGCAATTGGGTCATTTAAGGTTACGGGTTACCCCTTCTCCTGTGATATAAAGTGGACATCTTGGTGAATTTGTGCTTTTTACAAAGATATCACATAAAGGTCAGCAATTCTTATACTGATGGATCATGGATGTGTTAAGAAAATGGTGCAAGCCTTAAACAATATCCATGTCTTCCCAGAGTTACTCCATATGAGTGTAGAAGGATATATATAGGGAGAACCAGACACATATAGGAAGTATCAGATGCAGATACGAGATTTATTGATAAATACGGTCCTTTAATAGCCCATTCAATATGGATGCTATTTAACAGGTGTTTGTCCTATTTAACCTAGACATAACAACGAGGTTGCGATATACGCCTCCTAAAGTTTGCCTTCCCTCACATTTCTTTTTCACAACATGATGCCAGAAACCATATCCAAGAAACAATTGATTGTCGTCATTGAAGGGACGGCTGCCTTGGGTTTCTTTTGGCATACCATTCATATGGATTATTTGAAAAATATTGTTTGGTCACTCTGCACTCGATTTACAAGCATTGCAGTTTCTGTTTGCAGAACTCCCCTTTTAATTGCTTTAACTTTCTGTTTTGATGCAAGCCACTTTTCCTTCCAATAGTTTATTATCCATAGTTAAGTATCCAATCTCAGTCAACTGTTGTCACTCAAGTGCTTGTGATGCCTGCATTTAAGTCTGCTTGGAAGAGACATGTGTTCTTTCTGTACACCTCTTCCATTGTCTGTTATTATCTGCCATATAAAGTGACAACTCATCCTATTTTATGTTGTTTTGCGTTGCTGTAGTTGTGTGTGTTTTTGTTTCTGTAAGGCATGATAGTTTCTGTCTAAGAAGATTATGATATCTAGTAAGAGCACTTGCATTCCCCATCAAATAATTAGGACTACTAAGGTTGATTTTTTTATGTCGATTTGGAGGAGATATGTCCATTGATTTTGGTCACATGACCAAATAGCCATTGGAAAATTGTTCCCCGGTAGAATTGGGAGGCTGTGAACTTCTTCTTTTTTTCGGGATTTTGATGTATTCTGCAATGTTGAAACTAACATCACATAGGAATTGTGGTTAATTTATTTCAATAATTTCAGGTATTTCATTTTTCTTCCTTGGTATCATATTTCTGTTGGTCATTCTTCTTTTTTCCCCCTCTATTTTTTTAAGGGACATTCTGTGGTTGGCTTGTTGTTTCTCTGACGATAATGATTTTGATGCCCAAACAAGGGTTATTATATTTTTGAAGAATTGTCAGGCCTGGGGTTCTTGTATTGCTGAGTGTTTTTTGTTAAACAACTTGAAGGATCTCCATCCTTCTTTCAAGGTGCTACTAAACCAGCAGCATGAAATTTGTCCTGTGTTAATTTAAGAAAGAGGGACAAATCTATTTCATATTCATCTGAGAATCGTGGCTCTGACAATTTTGGTGTTACCTGTGGGTGAACTGCTGCATAGCAATAAAGTCTATGTTATTTCCTAGCCTTGCAGATGAGAGGTAGTAATTGGTGTTTCTTCATTCTCTGCATGAAGTTCATCACTGTGTCGAAATTAGATGATTATATATGAATTTTTGGGGTATGATGTGTTGAGGATCTTTGTTATTTTGATCATTATTAAATTTTTACAAAGTGAAGTTGCAATCTCTTGATTTTTTTTCTCTGTTCATGCTTTTCTTTGTTATACACTTATACTGATAAGAAAATGCATTTTATATTTGTTCGTTAGTTTCGCCTAATGTGGCATCAATTTATTTTGACAGGCCTACTAATGAAAATGGTTATGTAGTGGATGTGGTGATTACTTTTTCTTGGGAAAAACCTAATGTGCTTTATCATGTCAAGTAACTAGTTTGTGCCTTAAAATAATTGAAAATTATCCCGCACTTGTAGCTGTACGAAGTGCAAGAATGCATTGAGCTTGTAGGTTATTCTATTTGTTGACTACCATGCGGTTTATACTTCAACTATAAATATTGTCTATTTGTCATCATCTTATAAATGACGTTTGTGGTCAGTGATATATTTGTTTCTGAACTCATCAACAAATTTTAGGTACTTATTTCGCTATTTGGTTCTGAATTATTTTCTACATTGTGCAGGTATTTTTGTGGAAATGAGTTGGCAGGGCAGGTAAGCATATATTTATTTCATCTGAAGTTTTGTGAAATTTAATTGTGCTATTTTTTTTCTGTATTCTATTTAAATCCGAAAGCTGGTTGTGTATCTGCGCTGTTTGTATATTAGATGTGATGATATGGTATTCATACAAAAGAAATGTTCTTAGTGCTAAAGTAGCTGTTTTGATGTTTAAAAGAGTATCATGTACAATATGTAATAGGATTTTTTTTTCTGCCTTCATTTTGGATTTTGGTGACTATGGAATTTTGAAGTTATTTTTCATTAGATTGTCTTGAAGTATCGGATAAGGATCTTTTTCTTTTCGAAAAGCTCTTGTCTTAGGGAGTCAATTCTTTCAACAAGATCCATTCAGATCAGATCAAGATGAATGGGATTGGTCTGACCTCTCTCTCAAATGTAAGACTCCTGCCACAGATGTTCCATGCCACATTGCATGAACAGCTATGCCTGAGGATAAGGAATTGTGTTATAACTAGGGGTGCAACTCGGGCGGATTAGACAGTCAATCCTAGTCCAACCCTAGGTATATAATCTTCAACCCTAACCCTAACCCTAACCCTAACCCTACCTCGGATTGAGGAACTCAACCCGAGCACTGCCCGAGTTTCATTCGGGCGGGCTCGGGTTAAATTCGGGTTCACTGCAAGAGAGACAGAGAGAGGGGGAGAATAATTACAAATTCATAAAACAATCCATATATTTTCATTCGTAACAGTGCACGATTATTGATCATCTGCTTTCACACCAAAAAACTAGTGATCTCAAAGCACAATCCCAGAAAACATAGAAATTAGGCCCATAAAAACATTAAACTTAAAACATCACACTATCACCACTAATCATGCATAACAGAGTAGCAAGCAACAAAAAACAGAGGACGATGGAGTAAAAATGAAAAAAAGTGCTAATGCTTTATATATATATAATTATTTTTTAATTTGTCGGGTTCGGGTTGAAATCGGGTTGCCGATGCCTCAACCCGAGCCCGACCCAAATTGAATTCGGGTTGAGGTTTTTTGACCCAAGCCCAACCCAAATATTAAAAACTCTAGCCCAAGCCCTAATTTTTTCGGGTTGGGCTTGGGTTGAAATCGGGTTGCCCAACCCAAGTTGCACCCCTAGTTATAACGCAGTATAAGCCATGGCTCTATTCCCCATTTGAAATCCATAAAGTGCTTTTATGGTAGAGTAAATAGGGGGCCCTATAATTGGATAACATAATTTTATGTGATGGACTATTCTACATGAGAAAAGGCAATTTGTGAGAGCATCAAACTTAAGAAAATGCTAGTAGATTCTGATGCATTTGGTAGTCGGTAGATATAATTCTGCTCTGACCAGCCTTATACATACAGTCAAGGACCATTTTCTTAACAAATTGTTGTGTTAGAATGAAAAATAGCCCTTTTGGCATGGTTCTCCACATTGATTAATTGATTGAAACCCCCATCCCTGCACTTGCACACGAACCCTTAATCCTCGAAACATATGCCAAGTGGTACTTCTTCTAGTTCTAATTCCAGAAACGATAAAGGACAGAAAAATGGCTTTTAAGACTAGTTACGTTAGTTTCTTTGTGGCTAAAGGTCAGCCAACAGGAGGAGTTTGTTTAGTCTCTGAATTCATAAGAAAGGGCTGCATTTGGTTCTAGTGTACATGAAGAAAACGTATTTTGTTGATGTTCTGGGTCATAAATAATACTTAAAAGCATCTATAACATACACATTTCGTTTTTAGGGTTCTTGGTCTGCATGTGTGAAGGACAGAGATGACTGGCTTGTTAAATAGGTCTTTTTGGTGCAGGGTGAAATTATTTTAGATACTAGGAATCCTTTCTAGAATAGGTACACATCAACTAGTTTAGGGTTGCATCAAACAATCTTGAGAGAGCTTCAAAAGCTTTTAAAATTTGTTTAAGCGGATTTTTATTGCATCAAAAGACAGGTTGCTGGACTTTTTGGATCTTACTAGAGTTATGACTGCAAAATTACAAACTCAAGAACTTCCATTTTAAAACCCGTTAAACCTACTGAAGGCCCATCGGTTGGCCAGGGGCCTTTTTTTTTTTTTTTGCCCGGGGAGGGGGGGGGGGGGGGGGGAGGGGTTGTTGTTTGTAGAATGAAGCTATGATAAATTTATAGATAAGCGCCCAATGACATTGTTTTTTATTAGTAAAATTTTCATTTGGGGTGCAAACCGTGTATACAAAAGTGTCCGATGATGTTACCTGACCCAAAATAAGGTTCATGGATCACCACAAAAGTCCATTACCCGAAAAGTGAAAACTGCCAAAATACCTTGACTCGTAAAATTTTAACCCAAAAAAAAAAAAAATGCTAACATATTTAACTTGAAGAAAACTTAAAGAAAGCATCAAATGGTTAATAGCAATCAACAATATATTATACATTTTTACAAGCTTGGCAACCCTCCTTTTTGATTTGATGTTGCCTATGCCTCTGATATTCCACAAGAGGTTCTTTCTTAATCATGGCTAACAATGAAAGAAGTTTGAGAAGAACGATAACCCTGCTGGAGCTCTTCAAGTTTGATTCTTGTACTTTGGCAGATGTATCTGGCTACTCCTTGTAGGATTCAGAAGCTTTAGATTCCTAAGTGAGCTTATGTTCTATTATGTGCTCAATAGACGTATGGACTTTGGAGGCATCCTTGTTACACATTCGAGGGTTTGCTTAACCACGGTGTCAACTTCTCTAAATGATGCCCATAAACATTTCATTTAGGACCCTAATGCATTCCTATGAAATGTAAGACAACACTTCCTTACTATATGGGATTTTGAAAACTGATGTTACAAAGATAATTGATAACTGATGTTACAAAGACAGTTGAAAATTGATGTTACAAAGGTAAATGAAATTCTAGAGAAAATAATGTCTAGTCAAAATAAGAGCAGGAGATGATTAAAATGTGTAATATTTTCCAGGATCTAGGGTTTTGGGAAAGGGGAGAGAGATGCACTTAGAGGAAAGTAAGGTAGAATGTTAATGGTGCCTGACTTGAGCTTGAACCAGAGTTTACATATCTTTGTATACTATGGATCTTACATGGAATGATCTGAATGTCTTACTTTATATTGCACATGCATTTGTCACTAATCTGTATATTTGTGAGCAACAAATGAATGCTCAGATGACAGCGCCTTTTGGCATCTATTTGCAACTATCAGCAGATTTTGTTTCGTTTAAGTTAAGAGTTCACTGGTTGATGGCATTATTTACTTCTGTAATAATTAATTCTGTATCTTGCCCTGTTTTACCTTCTATCATTTTAATCTATCTGTTCACGTTTTTTGGATAAACAGAAGCAATCTGCTCCCATTGTCGAGCTGTCTCTGGTCATGTTTAATGCTCATGGATCTTACAGTGGTGCGTTTTTCCCATTTTATTATGGATTTATGATACATGGATTTTTGATTGATGTTATTTTGCTCTTTGCTGAGTAAACTGGTTTGTGAAAAAAAGAAAATGAGTTGACATCATGCACAGCCCCCACCATGCAGAAATCCATCCTTCTCACCTGTTGCCCACCTCCTCTTTCATGTAACAGTGTGTAGAGTTGAAAATTTTATATGAGGATTCAAATGTTTTTACTATTCAAAAATATCATGAATCAGTTTCATTCTGTGGTTTTAGAGTTCAATCAATATCAAGATATTTAGACTTCAATCTTCCTGAATGCTTCATTAACTGTTTGTATTTGTGTGGCAACTAACAAAGTTCTTTTTTATCCTTTCCTCTCTTTTTATCTTCTCCCGATCTCTCCTTTACGTAGGTTGCCTAGTACAACGGAGTGGCTGGACAAGAGATGTTGATATTTTCTTTCAGTGGCTTTCAGCTATACCCTTTGCTGGTGGTGGTTTCTGTGATGCCGCGATTGCAGAAGGGCTTGCTGAAGCTTTAATGGTATGAGGTGTTTATTATGCCCTTCTCCATATAGATTTGAAATTTCAGTTCACAAATACTGAATGGGCCCTGGTGTTGCGTTAATTATGTTTGCAATTAAATTTCTTCTGTTCATTTTCTTCTTTTCATGAATTTCAAGCTCCTCTTTCTTGTTAACATGATCATTTTGCTTGATTCAAGTTCTTTACAACTTGGAACAAATCATATTTTGTTTAGAATTTCTCTACAGAGTATAACTATTGCTTATTTTAGGCAGGCTTAAATATAGGAGAATTACATAAACTTATTAGCTGATCAAATTCTTTTGCTGATACTCTCTAGGAGTGACTTTTAAAGTAGCTGGAAGAAGGAGTTAATGATGATCATCGTGACAGTTATTGATGGATTTATTATGACTGTTACTGTGGATTTTCTTAACTAAAATTAGGGCGTGCTGAAAACTCGCACTGAAGCTCTTTAGGAAGTAGCAACAACAGCTGGTAGCCTATGATAGGATCAAATTATTTCTGCCAGTAATAGTGCTTGACCAAACACGCCTTTCCCTAGTTATCTAGAATTGGCTACACGAATTCCTTTCTTGCCATTCCGCTCTATTAGTTCCAGGCATCCTGTATCTTCTAGAAGACTAAATGAATTTACCTACCCGTTGTCGCTGCTGCACATTGAAGGTGAACGATATCATTTTTCTTTCCTTCAGTCCAAGGGTGTACATATAGCATTATCAGATCATCTTCTGATATATTAAAGACTTATATATGTGGTGTTTTAGGACTCTTTCTTAATCTAGGCTTTTATTACTTTCTGTTTTGATATTGGTTGTCATTTAGATGTTCTTTTAAGTTGAGCATTTCCGATAACAAAATTTAAAGGGAATTGCAATTCACTGTTTATTTAGAACATGCAGCTATAACTGGAAACTGTGGTTAAATTACATGTGCAATCATATAAAAGTGACGTAAGTGGACAAAGTATTGATAATTATAATTAAAATACTTTAAATGTAGTGAAGAAAGTGTATACTGAACTCTACCGAATAAGTATGCAGACCTCTTGATGAGTTGTTGGTTTAGAAGTGTGAAAAGACCACCGGGTTATCCGTTTCCAGTTGATGATACTTTAGATGAGCAATATTTGTCTTCCTCCATTGTTAAAATTGTTAAATGATTCAATGGATGCGATGTTTAGTTCCTTGTTGGACAAGTTGAAGCTAATGCCTTCTTATAACTTTTGAGTATGTGAACAACTTTTGCCATAAAAATATTTGTCCTTATAACTTTTGTTGGTGGATGGGACCATATGGGACCATTCTAGAGGACGGGTTCGTGTTTCAATTGCAATGCAACATAATAGAATCTATTACATTACCAAACATACTCCTTAAATCTTAGTGGTGAAGATTGTTTTTTCAAAAAAAAAAAAAAAAGGAAAACATACAAGTGTGCACCTCTATAACAGTATGTCTATTGCTTTTGACTAGGGGTGACAATTTTTAATAAGATAAAAAAAATGACACGGCCCACTAACTTGGATAATAAAAAGGTCAGTTTAGTGTCAGACATGAATAACCCAATTTGACATAACAAATATGTTTAGATGGTATAATATAGAAAAGAATTGATGTTTTCTATTTTTTTTCCTAGTTTTTGATCTAGTATTATATGAATCATTGTAAAATCAAAGAACTTTTTACTTAGTCTACCAAACATATGGATCGAGGGAATTTATAGATTATGGATAACGTATGAAGTGATTAATTTGGTTGAGAGAGAAGGGAGACTTAAATTTGAATTTCTGGTTCACGTGTTATGTTTGTCAATGAACATGATTCGTTTGATTAACAGGTCGGGTGAATGTCAGATCATCTTGACACAATTAGTTATACAGGTTGGATTGGGGTTGACAAGTAGTCGACACAACTCGAAATGACACTACCTAAACTAAACACAAATAATACGACTCAATTGCCACCCCTAACATGCTGTCAAGTGATATGGGCAAATCTTAAGATACTTGTGACTGAAAAGTAGACAAACTGTCTAATCACAATTATTCTGATGCATTACGCAGATGGTCTCTTCTCCAAATGGAAGCCATGCTCAACAAAATACAGATGGGAGGCATTGCATTATTGTCGCTGCAAGTAACCCTTATCCCTTACCCACACCGGTTTATCGACCACAACTGCAGAACTCAGAGCAGAGTGAAAACATAGAATCACAAGCAGAAAGTCGACTATCTGATGCTGAGGCAGTTGCTAAATCATTTGCACAGGTACTAGTATAGAAGTATCTGTTCCTTGTTTTCTCAGGCACTGATGTTAAGGTAGTTGCTAAATCACTTGCTCAGGTATTAAGTGGCAGAGCTGACTATTTACTTTTTGGCCTGCAGTGTTCTGTTTCTCTGTCAGTTATTTGTCCAAAGCAGCTTCCAAAACTTAGAGCAATCTACAATGCGGTAATATGGCATTGTTTATTTTATGTACTTAATCATTTGTCTTTTTTTGGATGAGCTTATTGAAAACATACTCAACTAGTCCATGTGTTTAGTTGTAGTGATGTTTCAGCACCGATTTCTCACATCAACTTTGCCCGGCCTTTTGTATTGATGCAGTTTTATTAGTTAGAGGGATAGGCAATAAGAATACGTTGGTTGGTTTGTCGGATCACATCATGACGAATTGGATAAGTTTGGATTTTCAAGATTGTAGATTTAGGGGAAGGGTGTGAGAAAGTCATGAGATTCATGGCATATCTCATATTCTTGTTGGCCTACTGTGTAGATATAGTGCCGAATGCTTCTTTTGCTGCCAGTTTTTTCAAAGAAAATATTTAATGATACAGCATGTTGGGCAATTAAGTGTGGCAGAAATGAAAATTTTAAGATAGAAGTAGCACCAATAGAAGATAAAGAGAATTGACTTGCATGGTTTGAAGATGTTTATAGAAAACTTATTCTTGCACCAACGATTGAGAGTGATATAATATATCTAGATGGTAATGCAAGTGGTAGAGGTAGACAGAAATTAACTCTGAATGAGATAGTAAAACATGGTGTAATAACTTTCAGTTTAACAAAATGTATGAACCTTCATAGATGAGAAATAGAATTCATGTAGCCATCCCCAATTAGTAGAGACAAGTCTTAGTTGACTTGAGTTGGGTTAAGCGAAACATGAAATGCTTTCTGTAATAGTAATGCCATAGGCCTCCAATACTCAATTTGGAATTTTTTTTTCTTTCTACTTGCCTCTTAAGGTCCTTGCCCTCTAATTGCTTACACTTGACTCATATTATGTACATGGTTTTCCTGTTATTTGTTTGTTTACCTATATATAGATTTGGTTATTTATAATATTGAAGTATTATTTTGTGTCTAATGCCCTAAAATAGAAAGAATTTATGAATACTACTATGCTTTTTTGACACTGGGCATGCTAATAACTTCATCACTTTGGCATTTTAGGCAAAACGCAATCCACGGTCAGCAGATCCGCCTGTTGATAATGCTAAAAATCCTCATTTTCTTGTCCTAATCTCGGAGAATTTCATGGAGGCTCGTGCTGCTGTAACTCGGACTGGATTGACTAATTTGACATCCAATCAAAGTCCGGTAAAAATGGACGTAGCTTCAGTTCCTTCGGTTTCAGGGCCGCCTTCAACTACTATTCCATCAGGTGGTTTGCACATTGAAGTTATTTTTCCATGTCTTTTATGCCCTTTTGTTGTGTAGGATGTTCACTCTGGCTTTAAAAGTTGTGTGTGGTCAATCAACTAATGTGAAGTATATATGAGGTTTTTTTTACTTCATTTATTTATTGGATTTTTTAAACTATATCAAACTAGATGGGTCTGAGAAAGAAAAAGGAGGACAAGAAGTGGATCAATCAATCATGTTTATTTCGCGATTCAACCTGTTCATATGTGCAACATAGAGGATACGTGTTTTAAATTCCGTAAATGTCCCAGCATCTTTTCGTGTTCTCTTTTTGTTTTTATAAGAATCTAAATTGAAACTAGCAGCTCAAGATGCATCGTATGTTGAACAACATTAACAGTGTTAGAATTTTCCATTAGGTTTTCTGTTCTTGTTGGCAGGATTTTCACGGACCTTGATACACACATAAATGTAAAATCTCTTCTATGAAAACCATTTTCTTTTTTCTTTTTATTTTTTGTGAAGTTTTTTGTAGTGGTTGATTTACAATGGTTTGATCAGAACTGGTATTATATGTCTTCAAGTGCTCCAGAAGTTATTTGGAAATTCGGGGAAAGAGTATTTGGAACTCACTTTTAAGAACAAATCTATTCAAGTTTCAGATTGTGGGTCATAGGACTAAAAGCTCACTTGTGAAATAGGGCCAGTGAAACTTATTGGTTGGATAACAACATTAATGCTCATGAATAACTTATCTCGATAATTTGAAATACTAATACTTTTCTCATTTTTCCTTTTCAGTTAATGGATCCATCGTGAATCGGCAACCAATTTCCATTGGAAACATTCCTCCTGCAACTGTAAAACTTGTACGACTCAAACTCTCTTTTTTGAGTTTCTTTGCTTTTGTAGTTTCCCGGATATTTCAAGATTGTGCGAGTGCTGATGGTCTCATGACATTTTTTTCCTCAGGAGCCAAGCACTGTGACTTCCATTGCGCCTGGACCCGCTTTCATGCATATTCCATCTGTTCCTCGTGCTGCTTCTCAAGGAGTTCCAACCTTACAGACTTCTTCACCAATATCGGCTTCTCAGGAGATGATCTCAAATAGCGAGAATGTGCAAGATATGAAACCTATGGTTAGTAGTATGACACAGTCCTTACGTCCTGTGGGTGCTGCAGCAAACGTGAGCATTCTTAACAACCTCTCTCAAGCACGGCAAGTGATGAACTCTGCAGCTTTGACTGGAGGAACTTCTATAGGACTTCAACCAATGGGTGGAACTCCTGTTGCCATGCACATGTCAAACATGATATCCAGCGGAATGGCATCTTCAGTGCCTGCTGCTCAAACTTCATTATCATCTGGACAATCAGGGATCCCATCAATGGCTGGCTCAGGGACACTAGCAGGGAGTGCACAGGTTGCACAAAACTCAACTCCTGGTTCATTCAATTCCTCAACTACTACTATGTCGGGGAATTCAAACCTTGGCATGTCACAACCATTGAGTAATCATCAGGGAGGTGTCAGTATGGGGCAATCGGTACCTGTCATAAGCCAAGGAAACCTTCCAGGGGCACAAATGGCACAAAGTGGAATGGGGATGAATCCAAACATGATGAGTGGCCTTGGCCCATCTGGTATATCTGCCGGAACAGGCACAATGATTCCTACTCCAGGAATTCCTCAGCAGGTGCAACCAGGAATGCCGCCTCTTGGGGTGAATAACAATTCAGCAGCTAATATGCCACTGAACCAACAAACATCAAGTGCATTGCAGTCAGCACAATCTAAATATGTAAAAGTTTGGGAGGTAAGACACCATAACTGCTAGAAAGGATTGAAGTTGGATTTCCAAACTGCAGATTGCAATGCTTAGAAATTTACACATAAAACATGGTCCTTTATGGTTAAAATGCCGGTGTGCAATTTTATATCATTAATTTTAAAGTTTTTATAGTTTCTTACTATTGGAGAACATGAAGTATAATTGGTAGTAGAGTATTGGCATTTGGATGCATGTTTTGTACACCTAGGGATGGTTAATCTGTGATACGGATACCTGCCATCATTGCAATCCCTGTTGAAAGACCTTATGGGGAGGAGACTATGCGTCTATGCAATATTAATTTGTCGTTTGTGGTTGATTACTCCTCGGGAACTTTTAAATATGCATCAACAAGGATTTGGCTCCATCTCTACTTTATTCGCTTATGCCTTTTTTCACTAATTTACTATTTTGGAGTACTTCTACATGATGTTTAGATAGCATTTGATACTCGAGGGTAATGATTGAAGATATGCTGAACTTGCGTAATCCTGTCAATATTCCATGTTGGAAAGGGAGATGTTTTATGTAACACAATCGTTTCAAACATTCAAACGGAAATGCTCTACTTCCAAAGATGAGTTGTAAACCCTCCAGGTTCCTAACTTCACATAAAAGTCATAATGACTTTCCTCAAGAAGACACAGGAGAAGTGAACACTTTCATTTATCTGGAGTTGTTTGTTTAGAGGAAACAGTTCTTGCGAAGTATAATGCGATGAACACCTCACTATGGACTTTGAAATGTGTAACTAGCAATAAGATCTGCGATGCCTACATTCATAAGTTGTGTGTGGCCATAATTCAGAAATTGATATGGATGTTTGTTTAGACAAGGGAGGTTAAATGAGAGATATCAGGATCTTGTGATGGTAAAATAGCACCAGTTGGGAGTAAGAGAAGAATAGTATTCAAGATGCTTTGACCATAAGCAGAGTAGAACAGTGGCTGACTAGTGAGACCACATGGTAGAATGTGATTCAAGGGTAATAGATATACTATAACTATAGATTGGGCGTAATGGGGAAACATGTGCTGGACAGATAATTACATACTAGGGGAAACCCTAGGATACCGGTTCATGGAGCAATAGCTGTAGCAAGAGTGCCAGAGGCTGAGAGGCAAACTTTAGAAAAACCTATAGTGCAAAGCTTCTCTGGAGTTTTTGTCTATGTATATATATATAATACTAGGTTGTCCTTATAATGATAAGAGTCTCCGGAGCTTTTGTCTTTGTTTTTGTTTATAAATATACATATCTATAAAAATAATACTAGCTTTTCATGACAGTGACAGGATAAGTGTGGTTTAATTAACAATACTAACACAAACACTAGTATATACCTAGCAATCCTACAATTTTTTAATTTTTAAAGTCACACATCTCGTAATTGGCTGCCCAAAAACAAGTTGATTTTGGGCATCCGGATTGGATTGGAAAAGTCATAGAACACATGTTTACAAGAAGTTTTTCGCCACCAAAGTTCTCCATTTTTTCTTGTCCTTTCAGAAAGAACTAGATCGAATTTCCTACTAATGCCCTTATAATTCCCTTTACCAGTGTTACTGAAGGGAATAAAACTAAATAACCTCCAAAATTTTGGAATGTAACAATGTTTACTGATTGTTGTAATAGTGGTTCTTAGTGAATTAGGTTGAAGGTCTCTTTGTCAGAAACAACAAACTAACAGTTTGGGAAAACAGTAACATTTGCAAACAGGATCAACCTGTCTCCCAGTGGGAGTTACTTCCTGGAACTTGTTTGGTTGGGTTTTACGCTAGTAAGAGCAAATTATTTCTGATATGATCGGATGTGGGTTTTGTTATGTTTAGCTTCCTTTTAGGTATCGTATTTTACGTAAGCCTATTATTGTTGTCACTCAACACAGTTGCTTTATAATGGGTTCTACGGCTGTCCACTAATGCAAATTCCTAGTTTAACGTGAGAGTGTATTAATAAATCCCTTCAGAAAATTAATACGTCTTAAATTGTTTAGTTTTTTCTTTATATTTTGTAGTTATGCAGTTACCTAAGTTGTCTTGAATGATCTAACTGGTGCAGGGAAGCTTATCTGGGCAGAGACAAGGCCAGCCTGTTTTTATCACCAGACTAGAGGTATGTTTCTACACACCATATAAGCTATGTTGCAATTAAGAGAGTTTTATTTTCCACTTATTTTAACAAATGGTTCATTACAAAATAATGGTTATTCTTGAATTTCCATTTCATCTCTTCACATTTAATATGGCATAATATTCCAAGATTCTCCTACCTAGTTAATTTTAGTGTAACCTCGTTACACATTCATCTACTTTTACGTAAACATTTACCAATAATTTCATTTCACTGATTGCATAAACCTTATTTTCAATTATAATTGCTGCAGGGTTACAGGAGTGCATCAGCGTCCGAGACGTAAGCCTATGGAGTGTACTGACATTTGATAAGTTGATTTTAAGCTTCATTAACTGACCTCGTGCTATTACTTGGAATCTACTTTACTTTCTTTAATACATGTCAAGTAGGTGTACTTTATTAATAGAAATAAATTGATTTTAACGGTAACCTGATTAGAGGCAAAAACTGGTGATTTGTAAGAGGCCTTCGAATCCAGTTGAAGTTCTGACCATCTGTCAGAGAAAAGATCTTGTAGGATTTCCAAAAAATTCTTCAATTTCTTTCGAAAACAGATGATTAATCATCTGCTTCTCACGTTTTGGGACATTGAGGAATATTCTGAAAGGCATTTCGGGAATCGGTCTTATTTTATCTCTGTTGACTGTTGGTTCCGTTTGAAGAAAGGAAGGATCCCAAATAATCGATCTTTCTTTTAGTTGTTGAATCTCTCTTTGATTGATCAATGGGTGATAGTCTGAATTCTCATTACTAATGGAATCCAAATGATCTCTGGATTGATCAAAAGATCATTTCAATTGGCTAGAATCCATTACTTGAACAACACTAGATCTTGTAGAATCATATTGAATATTTTTGTATGCTTGGCTCTCTTCTTGTTCAGTTTTGAACAAATTTATCCCTTTATTCATGATGTAGCATTCATTCACAATTTTAGTATGCTCAGATATACCGAATGCAATTTTAGGGCATATCAGTGTTATTAGAAAATCATTTGTCCTCTTAAAACTTATTTTTTAAACAAGCTTGCAGTGGCCATGAAAATAGGAACTCCTAATATTTCTTGGGTGTAAGAGTTTCCAGTGAGTAATGACATTTTTTTGTCCTGCTGTAAACATTTATCTTACTCCCTTTATTGCTAGTGCTTGCTACAAGTCCTATTTGGATGATCTGTTCCAGCTGTATGACCTTTTCTTTTTCCCCATTTGCTCAGGCTTGCAGCAAATTGGCCACCAACAATGCAAATAGTTCGGCTTATATCTCAGGACCACATGAACAACAAGTAATCTCTGTTAAATAGAAACTATCATTATGTTCAACCCTAATTATACATGCTCTGAGTTGGTTACCATACATTTTGCATTTCCTTTATTTTATACCAGGCAATATGTTGGAAAGGCAGATTTTCTAGTTTTTCGGGCGATGAATCAACATGGTTTTCTTGGACAACTGCAAGAAAAAAAACTTGTAAGTGGTCTAAGGTCTAACCTTTTTTTTCCCCTCATCTGTATTTATCGAAGGTCAACACTATGAATGGTAGAAGTCATGTAGAATTAAGGTAAGTCATTTAGTTTGTTAACCCTACCCCCCCCCCCCCCCCCCCCCCCCTTCCCTTTTTTTTTCTTCCCTTTGGTGTGAAGGTGATTTGCTTCACTATAGCCCAGCCGAAGGCAGGATATGAAACCAGGTCTCTGTTATAGCTATCAGATAGGATAGATGACAACTTCACCAGTCATATATCATCATATGCTTTGGGGGACATTTGTATTAGTTTTTCTCAGTTCAATGTTATGGCGTCAATTCAACAGGATTTTCTGATTTTAACTTTGTCATTAAAAATCTAGTGTGCAGTGATTCAGTTGCCATCACAAACACTGCTGCTATCTGTGTCTGATAAAGCCTGCCGCTTGATTGGAATGCTTTTTCCTGGGGTATGATTTGTTCATAATGCCAACTTCTACTACCAAGTCAAATTCTCTACATACCTTTTATAAATCTTATATTTGAATGTGTTCTCTGTAATTGAAAATTTGGTTTACAATTACTCTTTCTGCATTTTAGGATATGGTCGTTTTCAAGCCACAGATATCTAGTCAGCAGCAACAACAGCAGCAGTTGCAACAGCAGCAACACCAGCAGCTGCAACAACAGCAGCATCCACAGCTACAACAGCAACAACTTACACAGCTTCAGCAGCAGCAACCCCTTACGCAGCTACAGCAGCAGCAGCCTCTTCCGCAGCAGCTACAACAGCAGCAATCGCTGCAACAGCTGCAGCAGCAGCAGCAGATTTCGCAGATGCAGCAACAGCAGCAGATTTCACAGATGCAACAAACACCACAGCAGCAGCAACAAATGGTTGGGACGGGAATGGGTCAATCTTATGTTCAGGGTCCTGGCCGATCACAGTTAGTGTCTCAGGGACTAGTTTCGTCACAAGGGCCACAAAGCATGGCAGGAGGGGGCTTTTTGAGTTGATTAAGTCATTGATTGGAAAGGCATGTAACTATTTATAACAAGTACCCATGTGAAGAATCTGTATATTGGCAAAACTTGACTTGATTGTCAAATATTCTCATTATATGCTTGTATATGCTTTGGAATTTAATGTTTAGAAAGTCTTTATTGTTCTGGTTTATACGATTTAATTGATAACTCAGAGCATAAAAGGTAGTCTTTTTTACACCCCTTCTCACCTTCAAATGCTTGCAATTCTGTGTCCTTTGGTTTTTTTTTTTGAGGATTTGCTCATTCTAACAGTTTTATTTGTCAAGCCATTCATGCTAGCATCCACTGCAGGCATGAGACATTTTGTCCTTGAAGCATGTTGGCCTCAGCGTCTTCTTTGTTAGTTAGTAAGTATATGTTGTAAGGTACTACTATCAGGCAGGTCTTGGGAAACACAAGCACACACTAAGAGCACAGCTAGGTCCCAACAACCAATCTTTAGGAAGAAAGCATCGACATTGCGTGGTGTATGACGCTCGCCGAGTGGGAGAGAAGCATCGACATTGCGTGGTGTATGACGCTCGCCGAGTGGGAGAGAAAGTGAGAGAGTAAGGGACTAAATTTCGTTTTGACCATTACAATCAAGTGTTATTGAGTATTAAATTTTTTATATTTAAAAGTATTTTGAGATATTTCGGTATGTTTTAAGACGTTTTTGATCTGTTTTGATATGTTTTAATATTTTTTAATGTCTCACAAAAGAATTTTCTTTTGAATTATTCTTAAAATATTTTTGTTTCAATCAAACTTACGCAATGAAACAAAATTTTAGAGTTAATCTCAACTTGTACCTAGAAAGATCACTCAAATTTCAATTCACACCCTCAAAGTTTAAAAATATCAATTTATACCCTAAAAGACATGAATTCGTATCAATGTGCACCTAGGGTTAATTCCGTCCATTTTGCAGTTAAAAAAGTTTGGACTAATTATAAATTGTACCCCTCAAAGTTTAAATATTTCATATTTATGATCCAAAAAGAATTTCATCCATTAATACTCGTTAAATAACTCTTAATTGTATTGTATCATAACATCTTCGTATCGTGTTCGAGTCAATAAAAAATATTTTAAAAAAAATTATAAAATACCTATTTTGTTTGCTTACAATACTCGTTAAATAACTATTTTGTGTCTACAGTTAGACACAAATCTTTTGATTGTCCAATCAAATTAAAGTTAGATACGAATAACACAACTGTAGACAAAAAATAATTATTTAACAAGTATTATAGAAAAAAAATTGATATTTTTTAATTTTTAAAAAATATTAAATAGTATTATATGAATTATCATAAATGTGAAATATAAGACATAACACAATTGACTTGACGCGAAAATATTTTTTGTTAAAAATATTTTTTATTGACTCGAATATGACACAAAAATGTTATGATACGATACAATTGAGAGCTATTTAATGAGCATTAATGGATGTAATTCTTTTTGGATTATAAATGTGAAATATTTAAATTTTGAGGGGTGCAATTTATAATTAACACACTTTTTTAATAGCAAAATAGATGACAGTTAGTTTTAGGTGTACATTAATACGTATTTATATCTTTCAGAGTGTAAATTAATTTTTTTAAACTTTAAAGGTATAAATTAAGATTCGAATGATCTTTTAGGGTACAAGTTGAGATTAACCAAAAATTTTATTCCATCGTTACACCGGGTAATATATTTTTTTTTGACCAAGTTACACCGGGTAATTCAAGTCACTTAAAAATGTCAAAAATAAGAAAATCCCCCAAAAATTATGTTCGTCTTTTTCTAAAGGAAGCAAATCGACGTCATTTGCTTGATTGGAGAGTCATAGAGAGGGAAGGGGGGGGGGGGGGGGAGAGCCATGGAGTGATGGAGACAGCGATATGAGGAAGAGTTTCTCTCTCCTCAAAGCTCGTCTTCAACCCTAAACTAGGGTCCAGGTACCCCCTCTCTCTATACAATTTTTATCTCTTACTCGTAATTGTGTCAGATAATCTAGATTTTGTAAATAGTTATTGTTAAACTCTTTTACAGTTCCTTATGTCTTGCTACTTCGGATTTCGAACTCAATTACTCACAGTTCTGCAATTCTTGGTGGTTCCACTCGGCATTGTCACTGCATTACTGGTACGGTATGTATTAGTGAGCTTTTTGATTGCCACGCCAATTTTCACATATATGTGTACGTGCATTATTAACTAGGACCCAATTTATTATATAGAAATTACTTCAGTTTTAGTGTTATTAAGTTAATAGCTTGTGTTTTTATCTACTCTATTGTATAAATTGCTTGTGATTGGTATGTCAAGCAGTTTTGGTAATTGGTATGCCACCAAATTCCTTTCTGTTTAGGGTGCATACTTTGTAAGATGCATGTAGACCGCGGATAGCGCGTGGCCACGTGTGTGGCGCCTTCGGGTATAAGGAAAAATAGGTAAGATTGAAAAAAGGGCAAAATTAAAATGTGTAGCAACTTGGTGCCAGTTATGCTCTTGCTATGCATGATGTAGAGGACCATAAGTACCTGATTTGAGTTTGGAAGCATGTGAGAATAAGAGGAAAAACAACGGATCTTGTAGTTGTTATTTGGTGGGTGAATGTAGTTTACATACTCTCATGAATGTAGTTAGATTGTTTTGTATTTAGAATGAAGTCTTCATAATTGGCTGATTGTTAATTGTTTGGCAGAAATTTTTATAGTTAAAGCTAGAAAATGTACTCAACCAATAGGGGTGGCCTGACTTAAATAGGGGCCTTAGGCGAAATGTTTTGTTTTCTGAGAAGCAAAATTACATTTGCATATGAAAACTCCACTAATTGGATTCGAAAAATCAAATGTACTGAGTATGTTATCGGTTGAAGATATTAATCGAGAAAATTGAAAATTTATTTTTGGTAGCCAAATAATTTTTCAAACAACAAATATAAGTAGGAACTTGTGTAGGTTGAAATTCCTAGGATAAGCATGACATGATTGAAGATTGCTGAGAAGTCTCATGTTTAAGCAAGAAAATTAAGCAGAACAACTATGGTTATAATTAGTTAGTTAAGTAGAAAATCCAACCAAAATAAAAAAGAGTTTTGAATTTAACCAAAGAAACTAAGTGATTGATAATTAATCAAATGATTATGATCCTAAGACATCAAAAGTATTATGTGAAAAGATAGTTTATATTTTCTATATCTATATACAAATTAGGTGAAGCTATCTATACATTTTTACATTTTTATAGATTAAAATTAGTTGTCCCTAAATTTTATTTTAACCAATCTATACATTTTTATTTGGGGGCCTCATATTTTCCCCTCTGTGGGGGCCCCTAGGCGATGGCCAACTCGCCTTAGTGGCCTATGCGTAGGACCAACCATGTCAACCACTAGATGGATAGGCATTAACAATTTAACACTCATATGGAATTGGTATTTTGTACATACCGATTTGAAATAGTGGTTCTATTTGAATGAAAGATGATTAAACAATGAGGCTATATGTTGTTTCATAAGAGGAAATTCAAAGGCCAGTTTCACATCATGCTTTTTCTGTTCCCATTTTGCCAATATTATAAGCACTTCATTGTAGCATCTGTTTAATTTAGGCTAAGGTCAAAGCAAGCTACATTCAAGCCAACATACTCAATGGTGGGCCTTCGATTTACTTCTTTCAGGGGCAAGAAGAAAGTTTCTTGCATTAAAACTTGTACCGTTTAAGGTAACTTAAGTTGGATAAAAGGAAATAAAACTTATTATCATTATGAAATCTAGTAGTATTGAAGCAATCTTTTTTGATACTTTTACTTTTTAATTTTTTAGTGTACAAAAATGTTGGAAATTTTACATATTTAGAAGTTTATTTATAAAGTGACCGGATAGCTACGACAAATAACAGCATAAATTATGTTTCATTCAATTCATTGTACGCAATTTGTAGTTCAAAATATCTAACTCAACTATCAACTATCAGTTTATAAATTGTTTTAGAGAATGCTTTAATTGTATGACCTCTCGGAGGTTTGTGGATGGGAAGGGGAGGGTGGATTTCGTGGTTTTTTTAAGGGAAGAAATTTGCATTTAGTGGGTAGATATATGTGGAGCCTTTAAAGAAAGAACAAATATTTTAAGAACTTTAAGTGAAGAAAATTTAAATTTTAGAAATGCAAAGCAACTTGAGTAATGTGAAAAATTGTTTGTAGTGATATTCAAGATTTGTGTTTTTTTTCCTCCTAAATTTTTTGGGTGGCATGGGGTTGGGGAACTTGACCTGTCCTTCTACTTCTGACACGACAATATAAAATCTAGGCAATCTTGGTTTGTCTAAAACTTGACTAGGCCTAGGCTATACTTCTTCCGAGTGGGATACTAAAACTGTGGGCTCAGAATTGGTTTATCAGAAAAGAACGCTTGCATAATCTGGGTAGATTACAATCAATGAATGTTATGAATGGTAGGCAGTAACGGCTTGGCCAAACTTGACTTGGCTTACTCAATCTACTTTCCGAACTATCCATTTGTTATGCAACGTAATCTTGATAGATTACTATGAATTTAATAGGAAGTTAATAATGTACCTACCAAGTCGGGATATGATGTGGTTCAAAATAATCTGTACTTTTAAGAGAATAGGTGTTGACATCTATGAAAAACGGATATTTCAATCGGGATGACATTTTCGTATTTGATATATATCGAATATTTATCATTGTTGGATACTTGTCTGGTACACTTTGGATGCGTGTATCTCGACGGTGAATGCATTTGTCTTATACTTAGTGAAGTCGGCTGTTTAGAAACCGTGAATCATACGAATGGGGATTCCTCATTTCAATATATTCATTTGGACGTACATCACATATATCAAAAGATTTGTTAATTTTTTACGGTTTGGTCTGCTTGAATAATGTGTTTTATGGCTTATGTGAAAGCCAATGATATCAATTACAATTAAATGTTAAGTAAAAGTTGAGGTCTCTCGAAGGGTGACATGTCTTTAGTTTTAGAATTACATAGAATTGAATTTAAAATACCATTAACCAGTCCTATGTCAGTAGCATAGCGTACTCGTATCCCATATCCGTATATCCGTGCTTCCTAGATTGACATGCCAAAGTCCGGCTTTGAGGTAGGAGGCATGACCCGGAGAAAGGAAAAGTGGTCATATGGTATTTATGTTCTCTTTCACACGAGTCAATATGGTCAATTTCGGTTGAGGGGTAACATTAACTCCAGATTTATGTAATTTCTTTGAAAGTTATGATTCCTTACTTGAAGACTTACATTGACACCCACCCTTGTAGAACCTCTTGATGATAGTAGTGACAAGAGTAATGCTCCGCCAGTATAAAAAGACCTTTGTAGGCTAGAATGCCTGTGAGTTTGTGAAGCCTTCTCTCTTTCTCTAGCAAAACAATGGCAGATCAAGTCTTGAACAATCAACGATCTGACGAGGACCCAGAGATGGTTCTCAAGGACAATGATTGTAAGCGACCTCGCACAACTTCTATTGGTCTTGCTGTTGCAGATGGTTGCAATGAATTTGTGCAAGGAGGTGGTGAAGGAAACCATCAAACTCTGTTCTGTGCCGTTTGTGGCTGTCACATAAGTTCTCATCAAAAGGTGACTACTTATGAGGGGGATTCCTCTCTCTGTGTCCCCCATTCTCCTCTTGTTCCATCTCTTCCATCAGTGTTCTCCTATGATGCAGGATCCAACCCATCAATGTATGGAGCAACAAACGAAATGCTTTATGCTAGTCCATTTTTTTCAAACTTCCCCATGCCGCCTCCGCTTCCTTATCTGCCACCTCCTTATTCACCGCCGCTGCCTCCTTATTCGCCACCTCCGCCTCCGCCTCCGCCACCACCTCCTCATTCACCACCTCCAACTCCACCCTCTCATTTGTCATTTCTGCCTCCACATCCTCATTCACTGCCTCCGCCTTTGCCCCCTTATTCCCCGCCTTTGTCTCCACCTCTACCTTCATCACCTCCTCCCCCTTCTCCTTAGTTCAGGGCAACCACATAAGAAAGGAGCAACTTGGCAATCTCGTATGGATCTTTATGGGGACTTTGTGTGATTAAGTTTTATGTTGAAATGGATTTCCTTTTCCTTAGTTGGTTTGATGGTCATCATTTTACTAATGTTTTTATTGAGTTTTATGAGTCAAATGGTAGTTTGATTTTCCTGTATTTGCTAGACATGGATTGTACTGCTCCATATATCTTATTTTGAGTCAAGTGAAAATTTCTGTCTTTATAAGTAGCCTTTTATCGACTGTTTGCACTAATTGAATGGTAGTAGTTTCTATTTTGAAGTCATATTTTTACCAGCGAGAAAAAAAGTCACGCAAGCTTACAAACATTGATGTAGATTTCAATTCAGTAAAGATGATCTTTAGAGAAGTGAAGATTGAGCTTGTATGATACAACTTAGTTCGAAAACAAAATAACCATAATCCTCCTACTTTGATGATCAATTTCGCTCCATAAAGATCACCCTGGGCCTAGCCAACTTTTAGCCTTTTCAAGCTTGGCTCCAAAACTATGAGAAAGCTCAAGCTTGGCTCGAGATTGGGTTGAGCCAAAGGATCTGTGTTTGAACTTGATTTGGCAGTCACTAGTTGAGTTTTTGAGCTGCTAGCAAGCTTGTGTTAGGCAACATGTACATTTATTGTTTGAATTCGGTCACTAACCATTTAATTTGTTAATAGTGAACATTCCATTAAAAAATTTAAAAGTTGAAGTGGAAGGCTAGTAACTGACATGCGAGACATTAATGCGCATGTCGTACTCTAAGAAACGCTTGCTTATGCTCATAGACAAATCCAACATGTATGCTTGGGCCACCAAAGCAATATAACACATGACACAGAAGTAGTCATGAAATAAATTTTATGGTACAAAAGATGCCAAATCCGTGTTGGCTAGAGATTAGATGCCTTACAGCTAAGCTCGGGCTCGACTCATTTGTTAAACGAATGAGCTTTGAGTAAGCTGCATGCCAGCTGGGTTCTAGCTGTTCATGAATAGCTCAGTTAGTTTGCAGCTATTAACCATTAAATGCATGAAGTGCCGTGTTGTCTTGGATTTGGCCGCATTCTTGCTTTACTGGTGAGCCAGTGCCCTCTTCTCTGGTTTATTAATGGAGGGAGATTTATCTACATGCAGAGTGTAACCCTGATGAATGCTTATAAATTGATAGCATGGATGACGGGATAAAGACTCTCTCTGTAAAGGACCATCCACCAATTGTAGCATTCTTATGAATTTATCTGCTACACGGCCAGGAGAAGGTGGTGGATTATTGGATAGACTATTCTTATAGAAAACCACTCCTGGCCGTGATTTAGAGTATGAGTTGATGAGGTACACGAAGTGAAAAAAAACCTATTGATTTCCTGATTGTTGCGTTAATTCATATCTTATACGTGTGTGCAATCACAAATTTATGGATATTGCATCATGTTTTGAGAATGGCATGTGAAATGTGAATTGGTCTCAATGCTATTGTTATAGAATCTGATTATGCAACAAGCATTTGAGGCAGGACATAAGTGAATGTAGCATTCATCTAGATATTGGTTTATTTTATTTGATAAGCAAAACTATCTTGAATGGTACATTCCTACAGCTGCAATTGAAGATATTAATTGAGTGTGACTATCTGAAGGTTTAGTTGCGATACATATTAAACAGTCAAAACAGTTGAAACAGTTTTTGCTCGCTGGAATGAGCAAAATTTAGAAGAAATTGGAGGTGTGAGAACCTTGGAAGAGGAAATCCATATATTCCTGACCCTACCTTTCCTAGTCTTGTGAATTGTGAGTTTGATGTTGAATTATCAGAATGCTGCTGTTTAATTCTAGATTTACCTTACCTTCATACTCTTGCTTCATGTACTTTTAAACTCTCATAAGTATGGTTGATAATCGAGTTAAACTTTGCGAGTTCGAGTCGAGCCTGTCAAGCTCGTTTTGTTAAACGAACCTAAAAAATTTTTCAAGCTCGACTCACTTAAAACGAATCCAACTTGAGTTGAGTCTTATACAAGTTGAATCTGAGCTAAGCCCGAGTAGCTTGACTCTAGGGCTGATAATTGAGTTGAGCTACTCAGGTTCGGCTCATATAGGACTCGATTCAAGCTCAGCTCGTCTTAACAATTTTTTAGGCTCGTTTAGAAAACGAGCCTAAAAGACTCAGTTTGACCTCGCAAAGTTTGGCTCGTTTATATGCAAAATAGTCGAGTTACTCAGGTTCGGTTCATTTTAGGCTCAGCTCATTTCTAAAAGAGTCGAGCTTGAACAATTTTTTAAGTTCGTTTAGAAAAACGAGCTCAACAAGTTCGACTTAATTATCAACCCTACCTATAAGTGTTGAATTTTTTGTGCTGTGCACATGCCCCTCTCTATTCTTAAATTAGGCAACTTTAACGGAAACTTATTTTTAAAACTGTCATTTGTTTGCTAATAAAGTCCTTTCTTCTTTATATCTTTGACTAAGAATCACATTTATCTTAGTGTGGTGACACAATATATAGGGAGAAAAAGTAAATAGCATTTAAGTAATATGTAATTTTGATCTCAACTGTTTGAACAAGTTCTTTATATGATTGAATGACATCTAATTTGCATCTATTATCTTACAGCAATATTTGAGACCAGCACGAATTATTCAGAAGTCAAGAATAATTGCTCTGCCTTATTGTGTTTTAGGGAAAGTTTACGGTACCGGTACCAATTGTATGGGGACTTCCCTCAAACAATTGTAATTTTACATTTCAAATGTGTAACCTTGCTATTACTTTTGGTACAATACCAATTTTTTTTTCCCGGTACCGTAGAATTTCCCCATGTTTTATTACCCAAAGACAACTTCAACAAACCGGAATCCATAATGAAGGAAGGTGATCCCTGAAATGATCGTCGGTAAGGCTGATAATTGAACATAGTTGCTTGAGCTTGGCTCGGGTTTCGCTTGTTTTGAGCTCATTCAGGTTTGACTCGTTTTCTAACCGAGTCGAACTTAAACAATTTTTTTCGGCTCGTTCAGGCTTATTTCGTTTTTTAAATGAGTCGAACTTGAACAGTGTTTTAGGTTCTTTTAAAAAAATAAGCTCAGCTTGAGTTCGACCTCGAGCTCGAGCTCGTTCAATTATTAGCCCTAATCGTAGGCCCAGTACAATGACCTGCTAGTGGTCACTATAATATCAGCTCAAGTTGATGCTGAAGAGCACTGCAAGAAGCCAAGGGGCAATGAAATTCTGTGAACCTTCAAGTGGTTGGTGTGCATGTGGATTTCAAATTGCTTATTAGTGTTTGTAAGATTCTCTCTAAAGCAGCACAAGCGTACATAAGTTGTTTGGCCCTACCCTAACCACCACTACCACCAATCTTCCATTACCACCATCACCATCGGTCTAACCACTATTACCCTACCCTAACCACCAGGGTGGTAGTAACGATGGCCACATGGAGGTGGTAGATTGTAGAGGTAGTAGTTGTGTTGGTTGGTCAAGTAATAAAGATGGTGATAATGAGTGGTGATAATGAGTTGTGGTGTTAGTGATGGTTGATGGATGGTAACAACGATAGTAGTAGAGTAGGTGGCAACCGGTAATGGGGGCAGTGGTGTTAGTGGATGTATCGACAACATTGAGAGGTGGTGATTGTGAAATGATAGTGATTGTGGTGGTAGGAATAAGATAGTTGCGGTGAGATGATAAAAAAAAAAGATAAAATTAGAATAATAATAATTTTTTTACTTTAGTTTCTTGCATTTATCAAATTGTTTTTAATAGATACCAAACAATTTGATGATTAAAAAATTCAATATTCAGCACTTAAAGATTCAGTTTTATTTAGTTTGCCTCCTGAATTTCTTGTTTTTTTTTTTTTTTCTTAATCTAAAACTTGAACTGTTGATATTGGACGCATATAATGAAGTTATGTACTATAAGGAGAGTGTTTTTTTTTTGTTGGTCAGGCACTATAACGAGAGTTAAAACGTTATAGAAGTCTAGCAGTAATGTAATTGTGTTTGGCGTAGGGTCTGATTCATCTACGGTTAGAAGACTAATCGCACAGTTTGCGGTTAAGTTATGTGGCGTAAACGTCTTTTTCCTTCTTGTTAACTGACATCATTAAACGGTGTCGTTTTGCTTCTCAGATAAATAAGTGGCTGAATGTCTCTTCCTCGTCATTTTCCATCCCCATTGATAAACCCTAACCCTAACTTCGGTTTCCATCCCCTTCAAACTGAAGATCCAACTGTCATATTGTCATGGAATGGTTTCATGCTACCATGCCTAATCAGTCTACCAGAAAGTGAAGATCTACGGGAAGTGAAAATGGTGAAGAGGAGGGGGGGGTATCTCGTCTGAAATTATCTGAAGCAAAATGGCACCGTTTAATGAGGTTGATCTCAGGAAAAAAAAAGGAAGAGAGAGAGAGAGAAAGAAGGAAAAAGGCATCAAAATGATGTTTAATAATTTAACCGCAAACTGTGCGGTTAGTCTTCCAACCGAGCTGAGTCCGTTTGGCTCAACTCTCAGATGGACTTTTGAGAACCAAAAGTCCATTTAAACAAGAGTAATATTATTTGAACATAAAAATTTGATATAATTTATTGATTTAATGATGTGATTTTAGTAAAATCATTGGATTAACATTAAGTTCTAATGTTTGATAAGACTTAGAGTTAATTTAAAGGTTAACAGTAAATTAGGTCAATAAATTAGATTTTAATAGCATTGTTCTAAAAAATATATTAATTTATAAAATTTAAGGATAACATTAGAACTCAGATTTCATGAATCATCGTAAAAACTGAGTTGGGGAGAAGTCAAAAAGCATTATTTGCAGAATCTAACATTGCTTTGCTAGCTTTTCTGGATTTTGCATTCATTCACTGGAAGCGTTTCTGTGGAGGTAGGCAAAAGTATCGTCTCACCAAACAGTTCGCAATTGTCTGAATAGCAATGCTATTATAGGGGCAATTGTCTGAATAACAATTATATTGTAAGGATTCATGAAATCTGAGTTTTAATGTTATTCTTAGATTTTGTAAGTTAATATATTTTTTAACTCTATAATAAAATAGGTGAGGTTATTCTTACCTCTTAAATCTCTCAGATACTCTTATTTTAAACTACTAAATTCACTCTATTTATATTCATCACATTAATAATTAAGTTCACCCAATTTATATTTATTCAATTAAATTAATAAATATATATTTCAAAGAAATCGAAACAGAAATAGTAATTGAAGCGAAATTTCAATTATACGAGGTGATCTAGAATATTTTGAGGTGTTTTGATATATTTTTATCAATGCCTTCGAAATATTTTGGTATATTTTCACTAATATTTTAAAAATAAATTTATTATTTATTATTTATTTTTATCTATTTCTGAAATATTTTTGTATCGAAATAATACACCGAAATAAAATTTTAATTATTGCCTATATAGTAGGTTGAAATAAAATTGAATAAATTTAGTTTTTAATTAGTGAATATAAACAGGGTGGATTTAGTAACTGACGAGGTGGGTATACATGGGTTGAATTTAGTAGTTTGAAGTAAGAGGATAAAATTGGGCGAAAACGGAGATTTAAGGAGTGAGAATAGCCCCAACCTAATAAAATACATAATATACAGATCCTGTCCTACATGATGTAAACACATACTGCATGTGAATACAAGTTCAGAAAATCATCAGATCAAAGCAACAAAACCAAAATCAAGTGAAACCAGATAAAAGAGAAACAGAGAAAAATGGAAATGGTAACAAAAACTCCATTTAGTTCATAGTAAAAGAAGAAACCTAACTCCCAATGGGTAAGCTTACTGTCATAAATCTCTTATGTGAGGTAGGTCAAAAGTTTGAATATTCCACAAAATTTAGTTTTTTGGGGCCATTGTCTATAAAT
Organism: Ilex aquifolium; assembly: GCA_951799425.1. Lineage (NCBI taxonomy): Eukaryota > Viridiplantae > Streptophyta > Magnoliopsida > Aquifoliales > Aquifoliaceae > Ilex > Ilex aquifolium. The sequence goes on along the minus strand of OX637407.1, from coordinate 24,477,144 downwards.
TTATCCCCTTGTGTGGGGAGGGGATTTTACAGAAGGTCCAGCATTATTTCGGTACATGAGCGGGATAGTACTACAGTGATCTACTAGTGGTGACAGAACTATGACTCACGGCCAGGCCTAGGTATATAGGCCACTAAGGTGGTTGCCTAGGGCCTCCAATTTTAGAGGGGCTTAAAAAATTTTAGCCCTTAAATATATTAAGCCCATTTTTTTTTTCTTTTTTTGAGTTTTAGATAGAATTCAAATTTTTAGGGCCTCAAATTTTAAAAGCCCGAATTAATGTCTAGCCGTTACTCTTCATTTGGTTAAATCCAATAAAATCTTTAAAATAAGAACCCTAGTATAAAATATAAAAACTTAATTTCTGCCCCAAAAAAACTCTAGGTCGCACCTCTCTCTCTCAATGAAGTTTTAAAAATTGAAATCAACACTTTAATTGAAATACTAAATTACATAAAAAAAAAAACTAGATTATTTTTTAAATGCAAGCATTGTTCATAGAAGATCTAAGAAGAGAGAAAGAGATGAAGAACAGAGAAGAAATGACCACGGTGTTAGGTGCTTCCTTGCATAGTATCATGTAATTTGTTTGTTTTATTTTAATCACATGTTTAAATACACTATATAAATGAAAATTTAAAGTAAATTATTACGTGTTTGATAAAGTAGAGGATAATATTGTCAAAGTATATGAAATTTTTACACTTACAATATATTACCACCAAACATAATTATATACAAATGGATGCACTTCTTTTTTTTGGATGGAAACGAAAGAAATTCTTATTAATTAGAAGAGAGAATTACATCAAGATTTTTTGAGATTTGTCACTTAATTACTTAGATCCCTGACATTTAAAATATTACACACATATCCCTTAAGGTTTGTACGTATTTTAGAGTCTTGTCGTCAATATCCGTTAATAAATTAGACTCAAATCCCCTGAAGTTTTTAAGCATATAATATTTAGACTCTTTAAGTTTAAAATATTATACTTACACAAAAAATACTCCAATCAAATATAGAATATCAAATATTTTAAATTTTATAACTAAAATTAATGTTCTATTATGTCATTTATTGAAATAAAATTAAAAATAAAAATCTAATTTTTTCTTTAAAAAAAATTATAATTAATATACAATTATACTGTCTATTGGAATAAATCTAAAAAATCAAAAAAAGGGTCAAATCATAATGAATACAATATCTTCTATCTTTAATTGAAATAATTTGATCGTTTAATAAATTTCGTCAGTTCTGTAAATAATAAGTGATCTAAATATAATATTTTAAATTTGAAAGGTTTAAGTGTTATATACTTATAAATTTCAGAGGGTCTAAGTATAATTTATGAGCGGACATTAACGACGGAAATCTAAATGTTATGCGTATAAACCTCAAAAAGTCTATGTATAATATTTTAAATGTTAAGAAGTCTAATTGATTAAGTGATAAGTCTCAGAAGGTCTGAATATATTTCATCCTAATTAAAAATATCCGAAAAGAGAACAGACAAAATGAATGCACTTCTTGATTAGCACTCTCAAAATAAGTATTCATCAAATTCTGTGTTTTTTAAAAGTCCATCAATGAGATGGGACTTTTATAATGAGAAGTTAAGTCAAACACAAACTACATGTCCGGTGGCACTTCCTCGAGCTGGTTCCAGTCACCACCCCTCATCTTTTTGGTAAATGGCAAAGAAAAATACACACCCAGAGCTGAATCCTTGACAAGAATGCTATCTAATCAACCAGGTAAAAGAGCAGGCAAACACTTGATCTAGCAATCATTCTTAACATAATTGTTCAAGGATTCATCTTTTCTCCTTGCCTAATGTACTCAACAATACGACATGATACGAGAGGAATAAGGCTTTATGAAAACCGTAAAATGTAACAAAAATGGCAGAACTAGCTCATGGAATGGTGCATCATACTATCTTGTCTAGTTGACAATAACAATGTGTAGAAGTACAGAACAAAAATTACCATGATACAAGAAGTAGAGGGAAAAGTAGTACAAAAACATCACCCATGGCAGAAGTTACTAAGAAGGTGGCATGACCTTGACCCTATTAGATAACACTACGTCTCTTTGAATCAGTACTTTCCGATTATCTTATTGGCTCATTAGCACAATTACAAAAATCTTCGACAAAGCAAATGGAAGAGAAATTTCAGCATGTCAAAAGTCGTATGCTGTTCTGCAGGGAATATAGTCATCTTTCTTTTCTCTGCATGCAAGCACAAAAAGGAAAAAGATATATAATCCAGCAACAGGAAGTATCCAGTGGTGTATCTTTATTTCATGGTCGTGGGCATGTGTGTGCATGTTCTTGCGTTTAGCAAGCATCAGGAAGTAGAAGGGCGGGAGTCTGTGGCAGAGTGGAAAAAGGAAAGACCATTTTCTACAAAAAAAAAAATTTGTCGGAGTCAAGATCATAGACACGATAGGCTTTGTGTGAGCTAGGGTAACCTAAGAAGACATATTTGGTGGCATGAGGTGAAAATTTATTCCGATGAGCTATGAGTGTCTGCGCATAGCAAAGACAACCAAAGACGCGTAGATGAACATAAGATGGTGGCTCATTAAAAAGTGGTTCGAAAGGAGACTTATTTTAGAGATGAGGAGATTGAGTAAGCTTGTTCTTTTCTTTTTTTTTGTGTGTTTTTTTTTTTTTTTGGGGGGGGGGTGGTTTGGAAGGGTGTCATTCTACACAAGGGAACTTTTGTGTATGCAAGTGGGTGTGCATGTCCAAATGTACACAGTACACTACGAGAGGGGGAGAGACAGACATCCTACAAAACGGTGATCCTACCCAAGGCAATTTAGCAAATTACACTTGTGGGACCGTACTTGCAATAAGATTCATATTAGAGATCTGTTTCATGAATGCATTGATGGTAAATACTAACCATCAGCAATTCTACATCATGATTCAACAGTAGAAAGGAAGGACTGGATCCCAAAAACAATGAAAAGAATTCCACCTGACAGTGCAACCTGCATCAATACAACCTCACTATCACAAATTCATACTGCGCATAGGTAAATATATTAAAAATATGAATAGATTATGCATGAAGTAACAAGAAAAAAGCAAATGAAATTGCAATTAATTACCACTCTCTCAGATATCTGAGCTGCCAAGCTCTTTCCTCCCAAGACTGCAGCAGACGTGCACAAAGCTTGTCCTCTGCGAAGGTAAACAGAATTCGAACATTATTTATCAGGGGGAAAAAAATCAAATGAATGCTGTTTCACTACCTGCAGAAAGGCAATATCATTAGAAATATATAGACACACAGACACACACATATAATGCTGCCATGCACTTATCTCTGGGATCGCTTGATTCAGCATATAGCATTGTAACATCGGATGTTAATTAGGAAGCATACAATAACAAGCACTCATCTTTGCGGTCTTTCTAAACCTTGCATAAGGATATCCTAGCTTGAAAGACATTTCCGTAAAAATCTAGATTTTTGTGGTTGGAAAATAAGGTATTTCATCCTCGGGCTATTTACTATATAATTGCACTTCAGAGACAATGCAGGGGCACGTTTAGCTTATTTAGAAAAGCACCTCCATGAGGTAGCAAATTCAAGTCCCTACTACACAGCAGTTACAAAAACATAGAGCAACCACGAGCACGCAACATACTAACATGAAATTTTGACAAGAAAGAAGGTCTTTCTCAGTATTTAGAAACAGAGAGCAAAAAGCTGTTTGATAGAAATGCAGAGGAGGTTATTGAGATAGACGTAACCAATTAGAACTCATTTGTAATGCGTGGACATGTGCACTGTCCAGGATTCAGACGACAGACCACAGCAAGATATTTGTTTCAATGAAGAGATGGAAGCAGATAAGGAAATATTTATGCAGTCAACATTTGAGGCACCATCCCAAAATTGGATGGGCCCAATATTTATACGGTCTAAAGACGTGCAGTCAATACATTTGGAAATGTCAAACCCATGAAAGAACCCAAGAAATGTGGGGAGATATTCCTGGCTTTGTTCCTGGTGGAAGGACCACCCTATCTAGTTCTTGCCCTGTGTATGCATCTGTGCATATGTTTGTGTAGTCCAAGAGGAGGAGGAGGAGGGGGGGGAAGAGCTATTATCAGCAATTTTCTTTTGCCAAAGGAAAGAAACAATTTGTCGCATGTGGCGGAAGAATTATACCACCATAAGGAGAGAAAGAGTGAGAGACCACGGAACAACACAACTTCAACAAGTAGATGGAGGGAGAGTTCAACTTACAAAATTCCACCAAGAACAACACCGAATGGATTCTCATCCGCAGCCAAACCAATGGTAGCTAGCTGCAAAGGTAGTTACACTTGGTGTCAAATAAAAGTAAAGAAACAATGATGGTGTAACCTAGATATATGCCATCCCTTTTTGAATGCCTACCTGGCTCTTGTCACCCCATTCACCAAAGAAAGTAATGGAAAATGCCTGCAGAATGGGCATGATATACCTAATTAAATATTTACTTGTCACATGTTAGCTTTGTAGAATCAGAATGAAAAATACTGTAGGAATTAGAACCTTCAGAAAGATGGGTGAGAAGAACTGAGTGATTACAGGCCGCCTCTGCTTTTTCAAATCATCATCCACCTGGAAGAGCGTCATATATGAGAATAGCTCAAAACAAAAAAATCAGTTATCTTGCAAGAACATATACATCTGATATCCAAAATCTCATTGTACAATGAAGACAATCCGTTATGAATTTATGAAGGGCTCTACAAAATTGAGCACATACTCTGTCGATGAGGGAGCCTGAAAAAAGATTGATGCCATATTTTTCATGCATTTATTTGGTCTTCAGGTAAGATGGAATTCAGGAATAATGGACTTAAATTGCAAGTTGATTTTTCTTAGCTTTCATTGCCTTGTGGCTTACTAAATGTTTGTAAAGGGTTATCTCTTAATGAGATAAAACCTATTTTTCATGACATGCATAAATTGATCAGGAGACTGGATACCAAACTAGCCATGCATCAAAAAGGAGTTTTCTAAATGTATTCCCAAAAATATTGACCGGATGCCTATCTAAAAAGTCCTGTGTCAATTGAATTTTCTGAGTTCACACTTCATTGAAAGTTATTAATCTGTGAGAAACCAGTAAAGGAGGAAGCAGACATGGTAAAGATAAAATTAATTAGAGACAAAGAAGAAGGTGTACTCAAGAAAAACAGCGAGAAAAAGACGAAGCATCCATGAAGACCTAAGCAAGCTAAGGGACATGACCTATGACACAACATTAAGGTATATATTTTCCACAAAAAATCCATAATGTTGGATTCTCTTGGCTGAAGAATCTGCACCCTGTTAGGGCAATCAAAGATGCAAAATAGACTGCAGCCTAGAGACATGAATGATGATGCCTCTGGGGATACTCATACAAAAGAATAAATATATAGACGTAGATAAATTGCTCCAAGGAATTATTTACGACTATATTCCTCACTTAACTTCCTCGAAGACGCAAAAAATTAAAGAACTTACACATTGGCACTTGCACATCCCCAAGAAATAAGTAAAGCTACAGTGCTTACACAGATTTTCAATTAAGTCCCTTAAAGAGTAACATATGGTGAAGTATTCCAATTGCAACATGTATTTTTTGTGCACTGGTCCACACAACTTCTGGATTTTTTTTGTTGCATTTGGTCTAAAAAATGAAATCATCAAACCTAAAGCCACAAATTTGATAAGACTCCAGCAGCTAGAGGAGAATATCAGCACTCACTTTAAGAATTCTCCATCGGTAATAGAGCTACCAATTTCTCTCTAGCTATCAGGAACTAGGTAACTTTTTTATTTTTATTTTCCAGAAGTAGCTAGTAGGAAGTCCTTATAACTAATGAACAATAATTTATACAGAAAGCTCAAGCAAGATTTCACTACATCAGAAACTGTGATATAGAAAATGCCCAAATGGTCAGCCTATGGTCATTTAGCATGTGCCCAACTATGCAACAAATTCAAATCCTCAGAAATAGCTCATCTTACACTTCAAAATAGCAATTCATGACTGACAGGTCAAAAGAGCAACTGGATAGCACGACAGTTCATGCAAAAGGCTGGTATTTTTTTCGCCTCACCTTGTTATTCTCTTTGGTTGTTCCAGTATTAGCTTTCAGATCTGCATCCTAGTGTCCACAAAAGGTTCAATAAGAAGAAACTCAAGGTCAATATGAGGTAACTTACGAAGGGGAAAGAAAACAAACCAGCTTTGCTTCAACTTCAGCCAGTTCTTCAGCCTCCCTGTGGAGTGAAACAGAATCAGACTCCATTACTAGCAAACTAAATTCTATTGCAAGATGATGATACATTGAGAACTGATTCTAGACAGGAACAGCGACAAAAAATAAAATATTACCCTTCATTAAATGCATCCCACAGGGACCATAGCCCGAAGCCCAAAAACAATAAAGTTGTTACATGATGAGTCCATTTACGAGAAATCTGCATAATTTACAGCTGCAGTTATTCACTGATGACAACAGGGAAAAAATAAAATAAAGCGAATGATATTCTGGTCTAAACAATATGAAAATTTAAGGCCATTGCTTAGAATATACAGAATGTAAAAGCTCATGCTAAAAAGTGTGGGCACTTGGTTCAAGCTTGAGAGCATCCTTTTTGCAATATAATGCCAAAGATCATGTATACATCTAGTCTTATACCATAACTATGTGACATAACAGTAAGTCAGTAACCATTTACATATGGTGCCTAGCTCTAACATGAAATTAAAATTTTTCGAAATTAATAGTTTTGCATATTTAATCATTCCTTTCCAATTTCTATATGTACCATCATATAGAATGGGTAGCTAATTGATTTCTTTGCTTAACTATGCCAATATACTCCTCTAGTGTCTAGACGAAGTTTACATACTGCAAATTTAACTTTTTGTTATTGTTTTCTCCGTTTCCATAACACTTCATTGTGTTGGTCCATTTTTTATGAAGTGTAAATTGATGAATTAGTTCACAAGGTATTGCATCAGTTTTCTACCTCACCTTAACCGGAAATGAACACTGGTTCACATCCTTTTATATTTAAAACCCAAATATGCTGTTTCTATTGGCAGGGATTTCAACATGTAATTATTGCTACAATCTACACCTTAAGAATCAATTAGGAGGAAAAATTCATCATTTATGCTAATTGCTTTCAAAAAATTCAAAAGTAACTTGGTCCAATTCTGCCTGCAACAGATCTCTTAGTAAGTCCTCAAACAGGAGGACTACTTCAATGCCTCTGGTTAACGTGTTGCATGAACCTGAGCTTCCAGAGTAGGGATTAGATACAAGTCACACCTACTATCGAAGTGATTTATGAGCTCATACCACTAAAGGTGGAATGTATTTGAGCTTGAAAAAATGTGTAATAAAATAGATTTTCAAATTGGGAATTAAAAGCCTACTATAACCATCATAATATTGCAGGTCAAGCATACTAGAGGACATTCAGTGGAAGAATTCAGAATTTTGATTAGTGCTACTTATGCATCCTCATCATTTCCATAAAGCAAATGAATGAAGCTTCTGTGCCAGCTTTATAAGCTATAGTTTCTCAACACACTTAGGAATTGTTATGATGAGTATGTTGCAATCAATGTGTTAACATCTAATCAACACGACGAGTAGGTTATTGTCCTGTTCTGATTTCGCTCAAGAGTTGGTGGTGTGAGTTGCATAATGCCATTGACATATCAAAAGTTGATGCCAATAGCCGGATCCTTGTCGTAAAGAGAATATGTGGAAATCATAGAAGGGAAGAACAAGGTAAAGAATACCTACCTTCAAGTTTTTCCAGTCTTCCGGCTTTGAGCCGCAATGATAAAACATGCAAATGAACTCGGCAAACAATTCAACTACTCAAAGTTTGTGTAAATGGCATGGGGCCAGAATATTCACTGCACCCATAGTGCTTGTGCATCCATGGTGCATATGTTGGAGCAAATTCAAGTGAAATGGACTACTTGATAGGTATTTTCATCAACCTGTTACGAAGGCAATTGACCCAACCGAAGGTCAATGATTAAGTTGTCTCTCACTCAGCCTAATAAACCAAAACAACAGAATGCTAAAAGACAGAGGAAGGAATGTCTAAGCCAAAAAAAGCATCGGTTTTCCAGCTATATTTTAAAGCTTCTCTTGTTATATCCTTCCATTGAAACAAATTTGAGCACGGGAGGTTTATCTTGATAAGGATCAATATCATACACAACAAAAATTCAATAAATCTAATATACATCTGCATAAGAACCTTGAAAAAATTCAAATGTAAATCAAACTTACCAGATTTGGAGCAGCCCAGCCAACAAGAGCAGATAGAATAGTCATCACCTAAAATTCAGCACGTATTTTCAGTGATTTCGTGTCAGTGCATTGTTTTGGTCAGCTCAGAAATGGAAAAGTTTCAAAAACATTTCAGAACCATACAAAAAAATTGAATTTCGTCCTGAAACATTTAACATTCCAAGATATGGCAACACTGACTGTTACAGTCTCCACAGAAACTGTTTTTGGTAGTTTCGTAGGAAATGAAACAAAATTGCCGACTTAAATATAAATGGAGAAAATGCAGATTCAAAACTTACGATCAAAGCTGCTAGACATCCAGACAAGACCAGTCTCCTAGGGTAGCGCATTGCCAAGATCTAGAAAAGGAAAAGAAAAAAGTTATAATTTTGAATAAGTGCATGGAATCACTTTCTCTTATTTACATTGTGTTGTTCAAATAGAAATGACAGTATGAGTTCTGATTCTGTTCAAAAACAAAATGCAAATATATTCAAGAGAAATGGGCACTATTAGATAAAAAATCATATCATAAAATGGAACCTTAAATATATCATCAAAATGCATAATTAGCAAGTACTTCAGCTTGACCAGGAAAGTGTCTAAACAGATTCTCAATAACTAGTTTGAAAAAATTCAACACTAACCCATGTTCAGCACTATGGGATAAGATTAAAAAAAGACAGCAATGTCATGTGACATTTAATTTAGTACATGACATTTAATTTTTTTCGACAACCACTTCAAGAAAACCTGAAAAATTAAATATAGGTAGCTCTATAATGCTTAAATTGGAGCCAAGGAGCATGTGATATGAGAAGCGAATCTAAGGTATACAAGAGGCATTTTAATTGTAAAAAGGTCTAGGCCATTAGACATGCTTTCATCTACAACAACATATTTTCCTGATAGAGTCCCATGGGTACCCTCAACACTACACTCTCAATTGAGGATAATTTTCTCCATCAAGCATAGAAACTGCTTTTCTAAGCACTAGTTTCCATGCAATGTCCCAGTTCAAAACTTCATAGATAAATAAGTGATAAATATGCTTGATCCTTTTATTTTCTCCACCACTAGCTTGCTTGGATGGTGTCTTCCTTATGCCCAGACTATTTTGGAGGTCTCTAACTCATCCGGCATATGTACCCATTAACTCTTTTGTTCCCTGACAAGAAGGATGCTTGCGACAATACAGAGACAAATCTAGTGGAGTTCCCTTTTTGTGCCAATGGATAATAATACATGCCACGTTCTTCCAAAATTCCTTGAGTGCACAGCACACCCAAACCAGCTTGTCCTCTAAGAAATTTATCCACAAATCCATATCTCACTTTATAAGTCAAATTTACTATTTTCAACATAGAGAGAGGCATTTACTAAATTTTCTGATGCTGGAAAGTATTTTCTTGACCCTATACCAATAAGCACAAGACCATCGCAATAGTTTGATATAAGCCAAAGTTTGACCTCTGAGAGAAGAGAAAATGAACGACAAATTGTAGGTATCAGGGTGAAAATCGCCAATCGAAATAGTGCTTCTGAGGAAGAATAAGAACAGAAATAACTCATTCCACATATACATTTGTATTTAAGTATGCCGAAGATGTGACCAGGGGAATATACAACTATACGTGTTGTTTGTTCAATCAGGTGGCAAAAATGCCTAAAAACAAGCATATTGCTCCTCTTTTATCCTATCAAAATGAAGGAAAAGAAGAAAAGATTTGTTGTGTAAAGTGATTTTTTTGTTTACGAACCGATTTCAATACGACAAAGTTTAGGAACGTATTGACTGGCAGACTCCCTAAACTAATCTAAATATTAAAAAGGAATCTACAGAGAGAAGATGCCAAATCAAAATCCATTTTCCATCCACTAAAATGACCAATTTTTTGCAAATCAGAGCCATAAGTCCATCTGAGTACCTCTGACTGAACACAACAAAGACAATGTCATATATTTCTCATCTGCATACAGCTTGCACATGTTATTAGCAACACCACCTATATCAACCGACATTCAAATACCATACAATGCTTTACTCTACTTCCAGTTGATAAAATCTGTCTTGTTTGTAAATAATTAACAGACAAGCTACTAATAAACAAAGTCAGCAGGAAAATTTTAAAACAGAGACAGAGAGAGAAAAAAACTGATTGCTCCATCTTCCATCGTGCATAATCGAATTTCAAAATTTATGAACTCATTAGATCAAAGTTGAAATCAACAAACTGAACGAAAAAGCATAATTCAAACACAAATGAATCAAAAACAATAATTAATAAAACATAAATGATTGAACTACAATAAATCCACTAACCGCAGCTGCAAAAAACGTCTTGTCACCGATCTCCGATAGCACAGTCATAGCAAGCGACTTGGTGAATCCCTACTCTCACCAAATAAAAAACTCGCGCCATTAATCAATTTACAAATCCAAATTTCCACATACATAAACAGCGAAAACACAATTAATAGCACGTACTTGTACCACAGAGAGACTCATGTCTGGTCCGTCAGAGAGAGAAAGTGAGAGCGAGAAACCCTAGATCAATGGAGAGACCAGAGCCGAGTCAATCAGAGCTCAGATGTATATGAATGTATACTTCAGGTGAGTTCTGAGCTCTGACTCAGCTGATCGGCTGAGTCAACTAGAATTTCCGAATATGCTAAGGGGCTGTTAAGCATGCTTGTGTGTGGTTTATAGAGCAGAGAATAGGGTTCTGAAAATGACATGACTTTTTATAATGTCCGTCATCATTGGGGACGAAGCTTCTCTGAAGCAACGTGAATGGGCACATGTATTCGGTCCTCATCAATGTAGTACGGTCTGTTTGGTAAGTAGAATGAAAAATATAGGGGATAAAAATTACGAGAAAAATAAGGGAAGAAAATTACGAGGGATAAATTTTTCTGTATTTTCCTTTCTTTCTATTTGTTATAAAGAATGGAAAAATAAAAGCAATAAATTTTTTATTATTTTATGTGGAATGAGAAGATAAATGAATAAACAAATAACCAAAAAATAACTGTAGTTGTCTTTTTATATATGAATATATCTACGGTAACTTTCAAGAAATAAGTGACTTTGTTGTGATCCTTCTAATTTGGTCTACTTGTATATAAAAAATGACAAAATAGGTGGACCATATACTTATTTTTTCTCATAGTTTATGTTTTTAAAATCTGCCACTTTAAGGCTGAAAGGATAATTTTAACGAACTTTTGCAGCAGCTGCCTTCTTCCATCCAATTTTTGCCTATTTTTGAAGTGGTTAAAAATGGTGGGTGGAAAGAAAAGGAAAAGTTGATGGAAAATATATGTACCCTTTTTTCACCCACTTTTTTTAATCACTCCAAAAATGGGAGGCAGAAGGCACCCCATTGGACCCACTTTTTCTTTCCACCCACCATTTTTAATCACTCCAAAAATAGGCGAAAATTGGAGGAAACAAGGCAGCTGCTGCAAAAGTTCTTTAAAATTACCATTTTAGCCTTAAAGTGGCAGATTTTAAAAACATAAATTAGGAGAAAAAATAAGTATGTGACCCACCTATTTTGTCATTTTCTATGTACAAGTGAACCAAATTAGTGGAGTCCACAACAAAGTTATTTGTTTCTTGAAAATTACAGTAAATATCTTTCATATATAGAAGGGCAATTATGGTCATTTTTTAGTCATTTTTTTTATTCATTTATCTTCTCATACCACATAAAATAATAAAAAAAAATTACTCCTGTTTTTTCATCCTTCATACCAAACAAAAGGAAGAAAAATACATTTTTTCCCTTGAATGATGAAAAATTTATCCATTATAATTTTCATCCCTTATTTTGTATCATTCTTACCAAATAGACCATTTTTACCAAACAAAGGAAAATGTCATGTTAATGTTTTTATCCCCTTTTTCATCCACCCACTTTTTCACCAAACCGAACACATGATGTAGAGTTAAATTTTGACAAATTTTAAGACATTTCGGACTCTTACATAAATTTTGATTCAAATTTATATGAGAATTGATGGATCCATCAAAACTTTTATCAAGTTTTTGGATCCCAAATGGTATATTACATTCATAGCCATAGGATTCCTAGTGAGAGTTTTTGGGGCCTATTGATCCTATATTTTACATTAATTTAGGATTCAAAATTCGGTAAAAAATTTGCAGAATCGTAGTATTGTTGTTTGAGTAAAAATATGTCTACACTCAAAATAAGGGATATTCAAATTGTCATTGAAATCTCCAATAATAAGATTGCATCTTCATTTAACGATTCATAAGTTTGAGTTTTTCTCATTTAAACTTGTCAAGGGTGTTCAGATCAGTTTACATGTATCTCGATTAATCCACTCATCTATGTCAGGACTAGAGAATTCATAATGAATAAATCCCTCATTGTTTGGCCGCAAGAGATTGTCAAGATTCGAATTCATGATTCTAAATTTACAATTTGTTTATGTTATCATTTAAACTATTCATTGAGGTTAAATTTTTATTTTTCATTAGAATATTTTGTATTAAATTAAGTTTTTTATTTAAGTTTTGACTCAAATTTGAGTCAAGATTGAAGATAACTCGACTGCAAATTTTTAATTATTTTTTGCAATTAGTGACCAATTATGAATACTAGTAGTTTTTTTTTTTTGGCCAGAATGTGGTCCATTATGACAGGAGTCAGATCTTCTAGTATATTTTTTTAATTTCTCATCTCAAAAAATCAACTATTATAATAAATTTATTTTTTTGAAAAGGACTATTATAATAAATTCATATACTTCTTATTATATAAATTGGTTCCATCACTGGAAAAAGAAATAGAGCAAAATAATATTAAAAAATATCTAGATTAGATATGAAAAGAACTCATAATAAAAAAAAACCAAAAAATGAATTGACACAAAATGGTTTTTATAGGTGCTGCTGGGAAAGCCATCCATAGTGACCACAGAAAGCGTCTCAACTCAACTGTCAATTGGGTCCATGCCAACTGGCTTGAAGGTTCATAAATGAGTTTTGTGACACAAAATAGATAGGATTGTTAATCAAAGTGAGCTACTCGAGTTCAGCTCGAGTTCTGCTCGTTCAGGTTCGATTCGTTTTTAAATGAGCTCGAACTTGAACACGTTTTTAGGTTCGTTTAGAAAACAAGTCATAGACGCTCGGCTCAAACTCGACAGGCTCGACTCGTTTATGTTCAAGTACTCGAACTCAGCTCGGGCTCGACTTGTTTTGAGTTCGTTCAAGTTTGGCTCGTTTTTTAAACAAGCCAAACTTGAACAATTTTCTAGGCTCGATTAAGAAACAAGTTTTTCAAGCTCGGCTCGAACTCGAGCTCGAGCTCGTTCAACTAACAACCCTAACCACAAATGATTAATGAAATTTGTATAATTTGATTAACTTGTATACCAAAATCATGAAATTGTGAAGCTTATCATGGGAGTTTTTTTTTTAGGTTCAACTGTAATTTTTTTTTTCAATGGTTAGTGTTGTTCAGACCACTTTATGCGTATTTTGATTAATTCTCTCTTCGGTTCGGTCAAAGGCAAGTCATCCACGCCGAGGCTAGAAAATTAATGAGAGATGGTCTGACCCTAAAAAATTATCAATATTTAAATTCAAGACGTTTGAGTTTACAATTCATTCTTATTATAATTTGCCCCCAAAGGTTGAACTATTGTTTAAGTCAATAAAAAAATTATAAAATTGTTGTACGTTTATAATCGTGTTTAAGGTGGTTTCATTCTTAGAGTAAACAAACCCCTTGATGAACTGGAGTTTCTTCTAACAATAGTTTAAGGAGTATTAAACAAGAGTTCAATTAATCAATCTTAATCCAACTAGGACTATTATAAACCTAATGGAATTGTAATGGCATGAAGAAAAGTTTTACCCAAAATCCACCGATCCACGATATTAGTTGTGCTAATAGTCAATGATAATGACACCACACTATCGACAGTGATGATGTTTTCTTTCTTTTGTGGCCAGCACTATTATAGAGAGATTATAAGGAGGGAGCGACGAGGTTCAATTTCGTAACTTTAACGTCCAACAACGAAGACGGTGATTATTTATCGAACTGTTAATCTCAGTTATAATGCTTTAGAGGTGTTCATAATTGGTTTGAATTTTACTTTCAATTTTAATTTAATTCTTAAATTTTTAATTGTCCCAATTTAATCATTCAATTATCAATTTTGTCTCAATTAAATTCTTTCATCTATTTTCACCGTTAGATCAACCAAAGACTATCTCCATATGATTTATTTCAATGTTGATTTAATTGTGAAAGTAGATGGAAGAACATAATGGAGATAAAATTGATAGTTGATAGATTAAATTTTTTTTGTTGGTTCAATAGTCAAGAGTGTCCGGGTCAGCTTACATACACTTCGACTAATTCTCTCTCCAGTTCGGTCAAAGGTAAACCATACGCACCGAGATTATAGTATTCATGAGGAATAAATACCTCATGACTTGGCCTCAAGAAGTTTTCAAGATTCGAACTCAAAATGTCTGATTTTACAGTTCGTTTGTATCATCACTTGAACTGATGAACTAAATTAAAATAATTAAAAATTCAAAAACTAAATTAAAAATAAAAATAAAATTCAAAGACCAATTATAATATTTTACCAAAAAAAATAAGTCGAAGGTTTCATACTCGTACAAAACGTGTAGAGATACAAGATTATATCGTCTGAAAGAATGGGCGGCCACAAGGGAAGGTAAGAAAGAGATGTGTGCCCAATCAAGACAAGTGATAAAGTTGCATAGCACTATCATAGAATCGCCATGATATCTAGTAACTTAACACAAAGTCAACGAAGACCCCGTCCACAATGACATAATACATGCTAGAAGAAGACTACTGTACTAAAAAATATATAAAAATTATTGAAAATTCTAATTTTTGTAACTAATTTATCTATAAGTTGAGGGAAGGACTTTTTAAAGCAATAAGTTCAGCTTCACTCAATTTTAAAGCGAGATTAGATTACCATGGATTTCGAGCTATTGCGTTGTTCTCATAATAGAAAATGTTGAACTTCTTATTTTTGTTGAACCTAACGAAGGTGAATAATTACTTATTTTGAACCCTATATATCAAAGTAAAGAATACAAAATATGTATATTGAATAGCTAATATGAAGGGGGCTAAGATAAAGGGTTTAGAGAAAGTGATGACCTATTTGATGAGAATGAGGGCAAGATTGAATAGTGAACAAGTTGGAGACATGAGGAAGCACACAGTGACAGTAGAACTACGAATACAAAATACCAAGCAGGCACAGCCAAAAACCATAGCCCAATGCTCTTTTCAGATTGGATATAAGGTGGTGTTTGGGATGACTTATAAAATTTAAAATAAAAATAAATTACAAATAAATTAAACAAAATTTATTTTCTCTCTCCCCCTCAATCCAATTACAAATAAATTAAACACAATTTATTTGTGTTCACTATTTTTAGTTCACTCTCTTATGTTCATTGTTTAAGTTCACAGTCTTTAGTACGCTGTCTTTGAGTTCACTGTCTTGAGTGTGTATAACGGGTGGTGGTGGTGAACGACGATGGTGGGTGTGCGTGGTGTTGGGTGGCGGTGGTGGTAGTGTTGTGTTTTGAACTGAGGTTCATTCTGTTAAAGTTCACTATTTTTGTAGTTCGTTGTTTATGTTTTTTTCAATATTTTTTGAGTTCACTGTCTTTGATATATATTTCTCAATTTAATTTTTTTAATATTTTTGTAGTTCACTGTTTGTAAAAATTTTGGATAATGAACTAGGTTTTTTATTTGTTGTGAGAGATAGAAAAGTTTGGTAGGTGACTTTCTTTTCATGTAAAAGGAATGTTCGTTTGAGGCAAAATAAAAAATATGTTGGTGGTGGTGGGCGACGGTGGTTGGTGTGGATAGTGGTGAGAGGCGATGGTCGGTGGTGATGTACAACGATGGATGGTGGTGGGCGGCAGAGTACAGTGGTCGATAGTGGTGTTGGGCAGCGATGATGATGGTGGGTAGTGGTGGTGGTGATGGTGGGTTTGGTGGCTATGATAGGTGGTGGTGGGCGACGATGGTGTGTAGTAGTGGTAGTGGTGGGTGCTATGGTGGCGGGTAATAGTGGCAGTGAGTGTTGGTGGGTGGTTGTGGTGATAATGAGTTTTGGTTGATGATGGTTAGCGGTTATGAGGGGTGGTGACGAGTAATGGTGGCAGCGAGTGTTGGTGTGTGGTGGTTGGTTTTTGGAGATGGTAGGTGGTGGTGGTGTTGGGTGATGGTGGGGGTGGCGAATGGTGGTGGCAGTAGTGAGATGATGATGGTAGTAGTTTTTATTTTAAATAACCTCTTTCATTAAGAGTGTTTTTGTTAACTGTCTATTTTTTGGACTTTTCACCTTAAAAGTGTCCAGGTTGGACCTCTCTCACATAAAAAGTGCGCGACTATGTACCTCTCGCCAAATCTTCCCAAAAAAAATTCAGTATCGTACCTCTAAATTTTATAATTTTATTGTTTATTTTTATAATTTTTGTGGGTAATTTTATACACAAAAAAATTTAAAGCTTTTGTCGGTGATTTACAACTTTTGTGAGTATTTTACAAATTTTGTGTGTGAAATCAAATTAAGAATTTCTTAATTTGAATTGAGCTCGAATTGATAAACAATCCACACGAGTTACACCCCAAATTTTCAATATTTCAAACAGAAAATTAGAAGTCAGCCAAATTTATGTTAATATGTTAGCATTTCACAGCAAAGTCAACTTTTCAGAAGCAGTTAATGCATTTTTTAAATTGCAGCATGCGTGAGTTAGATAAAAAGATAATACAAATTAAGGAGTATTAACCCAAGAGTTGAATCAATCTTAATCAAACCAGAACTATCTTCCCTACTCTAATGCTGGCGTGACTTACCCGAAAAAAAAAAAAAAAAACACTATCAATGGCATGAAGGAAAGTTTTACTCAAAATCTAAAATAATCATGCTAATAGTCAACTATGAGTGTTAATTGAGTCGAGTTTTACAAGTTTGAATCTGAATCTGACGAGTTTATTTTTCTAAACGAGCATGAAAAATTGTTCAAGTTTGGCTCGTTTAGAACTTGAACTGAGACCAAATAGCTCGATTATTTGACATATAAATGAACCGAGTCTTTTAGGCTCATTGTTCTAAACGAGTCTAAAAAATTGTTCAAACTCATCTCGTTTAGAACACGAATCGAACTCGAGCTGAATTTTATCTGAATCGAGCCGAGTAACTCGTCTCCATTAACACCCCTATAGTCAACGATAATGATACCATAGTATGCACGGTAATAATGCTTTAGACTTGGTTAAAAAAACAAGGGTAAAATTATATTTTATATCATCAAAGTTTATACCAAATTTTTATTTAATTTCTAAACTATCAATTAAAATAATCAAGTCCTTAAACGTTAACTTTTTTTTTTTAGTTTAACGGTTATGGGTGTTCGAGCCAGCTTACGCGCACCTCGACTAATCTCCTTTCCGGTTCGGTCAAAGGCAAATCATCCACGCCGAGACTAAGATATTCGTGAGAGATAAATCATTCATGGCCTGACCCCAAGGGGTTATCAAATTTCGAACTCAAGACGTCTGAGTGTACAACTCATCTCTATTATCAATTGAGGTACCCCTTAGGGGTTTAAACTTTAACATTTTCTTCAATTAGTTGAAGGACCAAATTAAAATTAAAATTAAAATTTAAGAGTGTAAATTAATGCTTAAAACTAAATACTTTGAAAACTTAATGAATTAAACTCGTTTGGTAAGTTAAAATTCATACCACTTAATATTTTAAGTATTTCTTAAAAATAAGTTAAAATTTTAAATAACAAGTAACTTATTTATCACTTAATTCTGAAAATGTTAGTCAGTAAGGATTTTGTAAATTATCCATAATTGACAAATATACCATCAATGCATTTTACGCTCTTAACTTTTAAATATCTATCATCCACAATCACCACTATTGTCTCGTTGCCACCGCCACCACCATTGTGTTGTCGCCACCACCATAACCACTGTCACCACTACCACAATAAACATTCATTATGCTAACATCACCACTATTGTGCCGCCGCTATCACCGCCTCCACCACATCACCATTGTGATGATGGTGGTATAAATAAGAAAGTTACGGTTAGGTGATTGAAAAGAATAGTAAAATTAGAATAATAATAATTTTTAAATTTTAATTTTTTTTATATTTATCAAACAGTTTGATTCAATTCACTATTTAAATTTTAGTAGATACTGAACAGTCTGTAAATTAAAAAAATCAGCATTTAATTTTCAGTATTTAGGTTTCAGTTTTATAAAACACCACTTTATAATACATCAAAAAAATAAATCCAAGGTTTCATACTTGTGCAACGCACGTAGAGATACACCACAGAATGAAAATATTGGATGTAATGATTACACCATGTCAACAATATCAAGTGATGTAATCGTCCGCTAATAAGTGAATAAATAAGCAAGTAAATCCCACAAAATTAAGAAGTCACTCATCTATGTAATATGTAACTACCTCCATGTAAAGACAATGAAGTTCACTTTATTTATTTTTTAATTTTCTTATTGAACGGGTTATACCATCAGACAATATTAATGTAGTGTAATTATTACACCCAATATTTTCTCGAGTAAGAGAGAGATGTGTGTCCAATGAAGACAAGATTGAGTGCATTCTCTCTCTCTCTACCACGTCATAGAATCAACTAAATTTTTATTAGCTTAATTTAAAATCATATGATGTCACTTTTTAAGTTAAAATAAGGGTAACGGGAGATTTTTTATTTTCAATTGATATTAAATTGGGTATGCTAACGTAATATCAAAAAGTCAAGTTTTAGACTAGATTTTCGTTTTTATTTATATTTAGGACAAAAAACACGGACATCCCCTGAGTGTTAACAATATTACATAGACACCCCTGATATTTTACAAATAACATAGAGACCCCCTCCATCTCCCTTTCACCAATGTTGTTAACGAAAAGTGATAATTTCATCTTAAAAAAATTTATTATTTTTACAATTACCTTTCTCCAAATTTAGTACTCAAAAAAATTAAATTAAATTAAAATTTTAATAAAATCAAACAAAATTTGATTTAGTACCCAAAAAGTTGATATAATTTAGTACTCCAAAAAATTGATTAAATGAATTTTAATATTAATTTGATAACAATAAAAATTAATTTGAAATTAATTCAGCAAAGTTGAATATTAATTTGATAAAATTAAATATTATTGTATAATCTAAAGTTCTTTTCATGTTGAATATTATTGGTTATTGATCAAATCAACACGAAATTTAAAGGTCATATTACCAATAGTTAAATTTCATTAGCCTTTAAAAATTTAAAGGTCATATTCTTTCATCTTTTTAATTTGGGTTTGTCCTCTTTTAACTTTGCACTTCTTCATTGGAGTGTTTTATATCAAATCAAATTTTTTTACTCATTTTTCTATTTAAATTTGAGTAAGAGTTTGGATAAGAGTTTAAGTCTCCATTAGAGATGGTCCTTGTCGTATAATTAGTCTGGGCCAATTCATGGACCAATGCTATGGGCTATAACATCTCTGGATTTCTTGGGCTGGGCAGCTCAGGTCAAGCAGACCATCCAGCCCAATCTCAGCCCTACATCCCAGAGTTGGCTCCTTCATCACTAGACAACTAATGCATGAAAGCAGTAAAATTTTATAATGCACCTGATTTATTTTTCTTTTTCTTTTCTTTCTTTTTAAGCTGAATCTCTTCTTATGTTACTTATAGATAGAGAAAGAAAGGCTGAGAGATGGCATAAGTGGCTTAAGCAAACACGGTATTGAAAGTCATTTTATCGTGTCGTGTCGTCTTTAAGATTTAAGAGTGTAATAAACTAGCCCACTAAATTGAAAGTATTTAGTCACGAGAAATTGACACCGACCCCATGGCAATAGCCTAGATATACAACTTTCAAGCCCAAAATGGGGACTGCAAAGCACAGGAGGAGTATTTTGGGGCTAATGTTTCACTCGAGGAAACTAATTTGGGTACGACAAATCCAATAATTAGTATTTTATAAGAAAAAATATCCATTTTTATTTTTTGCTCAAGTTTTGTTTTAATTCTTGGAGAAATAAATGATTTTTTTACTCTGTTTTAATAGTACAAAAATCACATGAGTTTTTAGTTAATGATAATCCTATGGATGATGGATAAAATAAAGAGATCATAGTCTCAAAATTTTTAGTTTAGGAGTCATACTTGTCGACTTAAACAAGAAACAATTAGAATAAATAGATTGGATTAATATTAGAACATCAACCATAATTAATTAAATAAGTCGAGTTAATATTAATTGTTACTATAAGAAATTTAGATGAGATAATTAATAACTAGAGATGGTAAATGAGTATGTTGGGTTAGTTATGAACTAGTTTAAAATAGGTTGGTGTAAAACAAATCCAATTAATTTTTAATCTATTTAATAAACGGGTTATAATGAGTTAAATTATAACTGGTTAAGTTAAATTCATTAACTTATAAAATAATTAAAATTCTTAATATAAATACATATTAATACACTAAATAAAACACATAGTAATACATACACTAATGCATAAAAAATATACACATACATATATTATTTACCAAAATATACACACAGAGAGTCGGGTCGGGTCCGAGAGGGGTCGGAGTCGGGATTTTGGATCCGGCTCCTCTGCTTTTCCCTAAGAACAGCAGGGCTTGCTGTTCGCCCAAAACACTGTCGTTTTTCACTTTTTGCTTTTTTGCTCATTAAATGGTACTGTTCTAATAACTTATGAACATTCAGCCGCTCCCTAAATCAACAGCTCTCTTTGTCGAGGAGAAATTCATTAGACTCTAAACAATTTTTTTACATAAAATTATATTAAAATTCGAGCCGATTAAAATTTATTTTTGTACATATTAAAATTTGAGCAGACTAAAATTCTTTTTTTGTACATATTAAAATTTGAGTTGTTTAAAATTTGATTCGAACTGATTAAATTTATTTTTTTTACGTATTAAAATTTGAGCTTATTAAAAGTCTTTAACGTATTAAAATTCGAGTCGATTTGAACTCTATTTAAGCTATTAGTCTCGATTAAAATTTGCTTCGAATCGATTAAAATTTATATTTTTTTATTTCTTAAAATTTGATTCAAATTGATTCAAATTTATTTTTCACGTATTAAAATTTGCTGTTCGGGAGGAACAGCAGCCCCTGCTGTTCTTAAAACGGCACCATTTGGTGCCTTTTTTTAAAAAACAATCACACCAAAAAATAAGGGTTAGACCACATAGATAGATCAGTGACTCATGTAGTATAATTTTTTTTTAAAATTTTTGTACGTATTAAAATTCGAGTCGATTAAATTTGATAAGAACTAATTAAAATTTATTTTTTATATATTAAAATTTAAGTTAATTAAAAATTATATTTTTTACGTATTAAAATTTGAGCCAATTAAAATTCTATTCGAGGCTCAAATTAAATTTTAATCGATCCAATTTTTTATACATTAAAAAATATAAATTTTAATTGACACAAATTTTAATACGTAAAAAATAAATTTGAATCGAATTTTAACAAATAAAAAAATATAAATTTTAATCGATTCGAAGCAAATTTTAATCGGGACTAACAGCTTAAGTAGAGCTCAAATCGACTCGAATTTTAATACGTTAAAGATTTTTAATAAGCTCAAATTTTAATACGTAAAAAAAATAAATTTAATCAGTTCGAATCAAATTTTAATATGTACAAAAAAAGAATTTTAGTCCGTTCAAATTTTAATATGTAGAAAAAAAAAATTTAATCGGCTCAAATTTTAATATAATTTTATGTAAAAAAATTGTTTAAAGTCTAATGGATTTCTGCACGACAAAGTGGGCTGTTGATTTAGGGAGCGGCTGAATGTTCATAAGTTATTGGAACAGTACCATTTAATGAGCAAAAAAGCAAAAACTAAAAAACGACAGCGTTTTGGGCGAACAGCAGGCCCCTGCTGTTTTTGGGGAAAAGCAGAGGAGCCGGATCCCGGGATTTTTCTTTGCTAATTGCATGTTCGGAAAAAATATAAAAAAAAATTGTTCCACATAT
The DNA here is from genome assembly GCA_951799425.1 of Ilex aquifolium. Taxonomy (NCBI): domain Eukaryota; kingdom Viridiplantae; phylum Streptophyta; class Magnoliopsida; order Aquifoliales; family Aquifoliaceae; genus Ilex; species Ilex aquifolium. Next base: position 24,454,657 of record OX637407.1, on the reverse strand, counting down.
ATAGTCATTCCAAGTACAATCTTTTGCAAGATCAAAAAAAAAAAAAAAAGTACAATCTTTTGACCCAAGTGGTACCCACACAATACATAGGTCCCATTTAACGCACCATCCGCCTTAACATGCTCAACTAACCAAAGACATCGGTCCATAATTCATGGTCAAAAAGCTTCACATTCCAATAACAAAAAGCTTCAGAGTACAACAATCATTCTTAATCGCATAAACCCCATGATTAAAAACCCTTTCTTACACCCATAACCCTCGCCCATCTTTTCATGATAACATCAAACAATTCACAAACATACCAATACCCTGATTATCCACATCCACAATCCTTCCCAAAATCTAACCCCCTCAAAAACTATGTTTTAACACATCATCCAAAGCACCCTTCTCTCTTACCCTCCTATATATATATATATGTAACCATACCCAAATAACTCTCACGCTCTTTACTCTTGTACTCTGTCTGTCTCTACAATGGTGAAAATAGGGCCGCTCTTCTGCATTTTCTTCATAGTCTCGTTCATTTCTGTACACTCTCGAAGCTTAGAACAGAACCCAAAAACTACAGTCCTTGATGTCTCAGCTTCGATCCAGAAAACCATTGATCTACTCTCATTTGAACCCCAATCCATAGAACAAACACTGAACCCACAAGAACATAGCTTAACGTCTTCATCTTCGCTCAATCTCCAGCTACATTCTCGATCCTCACTTCACAAAGCTTCACACGGAGACTACCAGGCACTGACTTTAGCTCGACTGGAGCGTGACTCGGCCCGAGTGAAATCGCTTCAGACTCGGTTAGATCTGGCTATTCATGGCATTGTTAAGTCAGATCTGGAACCAATGGAGACTGAGTTCGAAGCTGAGGAGTTGGAAGGACCGGTGATTTCGGGAACGAGTCAAGGAAGCGGTGAGTACTTCTCCCGAATCGGAATCGGTCGTCCACCGAGTCAAGTTTACATGGTTCTGGACACCGGTAGTGATGTCAACTGGGTGCAATGCGCACCCTGCGCCGATTGTTACCAGCAAGCCGATCCCATCTTTGAGCCGGCTTCGTCGTCTTCGTATTCGCTTCTCACTTGCGATACTCATCAATGCAAATCGCTTGACGTGTCGGAATGCAGAAACGACACGTGCCTCTACGAAGTCTCCTACGGCGATGGATCGTACACCGTCGGCGATTTTGCAACGGAGACTATAACTTTTTCCGGCTCGGCTTCGGTTAACAACGTAGCCATAGGCTGTGGACACAATAACGAAGGCTTATTCGTCGGAGCCGCCGGCTTAATCGGACTGGGCGGCGGCCCACTTTCGTTTCCTTCCCAAATTAACGCCACGTCATTCTCTTACTGCCTCGTAGACCGGGACTCAGACTCAGCCTCAACTCTCGAGTTCGACTCAGAAACCCCTCGTAACGCCGTCACCGCTCCGTTACTCCGTAACCAAAAGCTTGACACATTTTACTATCTCGACTTAACGGGACTCAGTGTGGGCGGTGAATCACTGTCACTTCCTCCGTCAAGTTTTCAACTGAACGATAACGGTGACGGCGGAGTTATTATTGACTCAGGAACGGCGGTGACTCGGTTACAGACGGACGTTTACAACTCGCTCCGTGACGCTTTCGTTAAAGGAACGAAGGGGTTGCCGTCAACTAACGGTATGGCATTGTTCGACACGTGTTATAATCTGTCGTCGAGGAAGAGTGTTGAGGTTCCAACGGTGTCGTTTCACTTTTCGGACGGGAAGGAATTGTCGTTACCGGCGAAGAATTACCTGATACCGGTTGATTCGGTGGGGACGTTTTGCTTCGGGTTCGCTCCGACGTCGTCTTCTTTGTCGATTATTGGGAATGTGCAGCAACAGGGGACACGTGTCAGTTTCGACCTTGCAAGCTCTCTTATTGGTTTCTCACCCAATAAGTGCTAGGAAAAATAGTATAATTTTCTTTCCGTTATTACCCTTGTTGAAGAGAAGATTTTACGCTTTTCTGATGTGTGGGTTGGTGGTACCGCCATCAATAAGTGTAAAGTGATGAGGTGGGGCCACCTTGTGGGTGTGTATTATTATTACTGCAATTTAGTGGTTTTTTATTTATTTATTTTGGTGAGTGAATTGAAGCTGTGAGGGTGTATTGATGGAAGAACGGTGGGAAGTTATTGATGCTAATGTGACCCTTGTGACTTGTGAGGCATTACTTTCTTGTTGTTTACTTTCTAGCTGTTTATTTCTCCTATAATTACTCTGTTTTATCTTTTTAAAAATTTATATTAATAAAAAGTTATCTGCTATTAAGTTAAAATAATTTTTATTAAATGTGAAAAAGTGAAAAAAGATAATTAAAAACTTAAATTTGAAATAGTTTAAAAAATAATGGGAGTTATTACAAAAGATAGAGGTTGTAATTAAATAAATCGAATGAAATAATTTTATTAGAATGAGATAATTAAATATTTTAAAAATATAAAAATTAAATATTTTGGGAGGAAAGGTTTCTCAATTCTTATCATCAAAAAAATATTTATTTTATATATAGAGATAGAGGGTTAATATTCAATTGGACTGTTTTTTTCTGAATATATTTATTTTATATATATAGATAAATATTTCTCTTTTTGCTGAATAATATTTTGGTATAGAACTTTCCAACTTTAACATATCCATTTTATTGATTGAAGGGCTTTTAAATGTAAGATAATAAAAACTATATTAATAACTAACATAATTCATGACTTCTCTATCACTAACACACTCACTATCCATAAAATATTCTTATCACTAACACACTAATAACTTTCTAACAACCACCTCTTATATCAAATAAAAATATATTAAAATTATGTACATAACATACCTCGACCCGAGTCAAATAAGTGATGGTGAAAAATAATTGAGTAACGAAATGGATGATTAATAGATAACCGAGAGCTTGATTGTACAACAATATATTTTTAATATCATAGATAATGAGTTTACCATGTAATGCTCTCGAATTAGAAACACTCACCTAACCAGCTAAAAAAATTGTGTTTAGCCTCATATTTTTAAAGGGTTGTAATTTCTTTATATGAAATCTATTTTATTTTTTATTTTTTTATATATTGTTAGTTAATTGATTAGTGATAGTTGCAACGAATATTTTTTCCATGTCGTCCTTACCACCACAAATAGCCGTTGAGTTTCAGTTTCTGTTTTTCCACTCCTTTTCACTTCATTACCATTACCAAAGCTCCCCGACCTTTTTTCTGTTAGTGTCCCACTCTAAACCCTAACAAACCTCTTGACCCTGCAACTTCTCTCTCTCTCTCTCTCATGAAACTGATGCCAATTTTCTTTCCAAACCAATCCTAACCGTCCGATCAATCACAATCACACCATGAGCGACTCTCGTAGCGTCTCTTCCTCCGATGACTCTGTCTCTGTTGCCACCGCTCAACCGGTAATCTGAACTCTATCTCTTCTGATCACTTCGACTTAATCATCACTGTATGCTTATTTATGTGTTATATACATTATCTATGTGAATTTTATACAAAAAGATGGATACATTGAAAGTGTTCTAATTTTAACAGCGTTTGTGTTGATTTGTAGAATATTAGCACTTCTGTATTGGTAAACATAAACAATTGCTTTCTTCGTTCTCTTCAATTAAATTAATTATCAACAAAAACATTCAATAGTCTCATTCTTAAATCATAATATGTACACACACACATTTACATGTATGTATCTATATTTCATACATATGCATGTCAGAAAACATTGTGAGTCAGACTGTCTTTTCAATTGAATTTGTGGATGGTACGCTTATGCATTGTTTGATAAGGAAGGAAAATAGAAAAAATGAAAAAGTTGATGGACTAACCTTCTTTCCAACTCATCAAAATCTATCCCTTCAAATTTGGGAAGAAAAATGGACGGAAAGTTAATTATATCTACCTTCATATCCTTTAATATATGCATATATCTTATAATTACATATTAGGGTAAATAACACTTTTAGTTCTTAAAGTATCAATTTTGTCAATTTGGTCCTAAAGTATTCAATTCGTGTCACTTTGGTCCCTAATTTGACAATTCGTTAAGTTTTTTGACGGAGGTGACCATGTGTAAGGACCAAAAATGTTATTAACCCTACATATTATGTACACATTAATTGTATATATAGATACAATGGTAAAATATATAGTTATCTTTTTTTTATCCTACCAAACACAAAAAAAAAAAAAAAATATCAATTCTTCATACTTTACATCTTTTTTACCAAACACATAGGAGGGAATTAAGGATTCCTCTCTCTCTTGAAGGATAGAAAGTGTATCATTTACACTTTCCATTTTTTCATTGTTATCATCCACCCTACCAAACATACCTTTAGTATACATACATAATTATGATCTCTAATCACTTATGCTAATCCATCATCTATTGACTTTAAATTTAATCATGTTATTTTAATTATAACACAAGAATCCACCACCTTACATATACTTTTTGATTATTTATTCAGAATTTAACATATATAAACATATACACGTATTCGTATATATGGACACATGCTTTATTACAACTTTCTGAATCTAATTGCCTCAGTGTTGAATTGTAGAAACATAGAAAGTTAGACTCACTCTTTTTAGTCTTCTGATATACAAAAAAATGAAAAATAAAACTACTCAGTCACTTAAATTTCACCCATTAGCAATCAAAAGTATTTTCATGTATCTAATTGGCATGTGAATTAAACTGTAGAATGTTTGGCGGAGTTGTGGAAGTGGAAACGGTAGTAATTCGCTGTCTCCGGGGTTGGATCCAGAGGCTTCACGCCATTGGCAGGACCTGTTCTGGTTAGGTGTATTTGTGTTGCATTTGGTTGGGTTAGGTCTTATTCTAGGGGTACTTGGTATTAATAGGTTTAGGAAAAAGGATAGGCTTAATATTGATAAGTACACAATGAGATT